>CM026568.1:36410440-37610440 GCA_015143295.1 Tetracentron sinense | reverse complement strand
AACTGAAATGAATTGGTATGAGAATGGAATTGTTTACTGCCTTGGCCAGGCTAACGAACTGGTAGGGATGATCGGAGCTGGGATACTTTCTCCACTGGTCTGAAAATAGTGATACAAACAAAAAAATAAAACTCAAAAAAAAGAATGAAACAGTATAGGGATCTGGGTTTAGAGAAACCTGGATTTGAGAAAAGGAAAATGAGGTTACCTGAGAAACAGTGGAGATGATGGCTTGACTCGCCGGAACTGGAAGGGTTAGCCGGATTTAAGTCACCTGACATGATGGCTGGTCTGAGTTAGAGGAAATGGTGGAATCGAATCTCTCTTTTGCAGATTTGGATAATTAAATAGAAAAACAAAATAACTAAGCAAAATAAAATAGAACCTAGAAGAACACTAAAGATCAAGAGAAGAGATACCAGATCTGCTGAGAGTTGTTGGCCGGAATTAGGGGAGGGTGATCGGAGAAGAATGGAAATAACCTTCTCTTACTGAAAATCAGATTTGGAATAAACTAGAGATCGGTTGATGGAGGTGTTGAAGGTGCTTGGCCGAAACTAACAGCGGTCGGATGATTGATCAAGGGAGAGAGCACATAGAGATCCCACTGCTGATCGGTTCCGATTGAACCAGTAGAGCAATTTTGCTGATCAGAACTGGATCTGACATTGAAGAAAATAGAGAGTTGTTGCCATGGCTGGATTGATCCGTGGTGATGGAAATCAATGGAGGTGGTCTGAAACAACTAACCCGGAGATCTAGATCTCCATGGTTCTGCACAAGTGAAAGCAGAGAACAAAAAATAAAATAAAATAAAACAAAAAAGAGACTATAATTCAGAATTAGATCTAGATCCAGATCTAGAGAGAGGGAAATCAGATCAAGATAGAGAGAGGAAGAAAGATGCGGACTTGCAACTCACCCGAATGAGACTATCGCCGGAGATGGAAGGATCTGGGATGGAGGAAGCAATCAGAGCTAGATCAGAGATGGAAGATCCTGGAACTTGATCGGAGGCACGATGGTAGAGCTTTGGAGCTGCTGAAATGGCGTGAACATAGGGAGATCCTAGCTGCTGGAGAAGATGGTGATGGAGGCGATGGGCTGCTGTTACATGGCGCGATCTCGCCGGAGAAGGTTGAGCAGAGGAAAATCGAGGGATAGGAGAAGAGACACTGGCCGAAAATCCATGGTGAAGATGCTGCAGATCGGAGAGAGCCACTGTTGTGGTGGAGTTGCTAACAGAGGTGATCTTCAATGGCAATCTCACCGGCGGCGAGGTGCGGCAATGGGCTGTGCTGTGGTGATAGGTGAGGACCTCGAGTGAAGGTGAGAACGAGACGAGAAGTTTCTCTCATGCTGCTATAAGCCAATGGAAGAAGAAGAGAATGATTGGGAGATGGGATCGGGTTCTCAGCTAGCCGAGTGAATTAGAGTTTTATCCCTATACACTTGGCTTTTATAAGCAAAAGGGTTTTGGAAATTGGGCTTGGGCCTTGGACACTGAAGAATGGACCAGGCTTAGCTTTGCAAAAATTATGTTTAAATGATGGGCTTTAAACATGGGGTGGTGTACAGGCTTTGGATTTGGGATTACAGGTAATGGGGATCATTCTCTCTCTCTCTGTCTCTCATCCAACTCTTCTCAAAACAAACATAAAATTAAATTAAATTAAAATAATTAATAAAATATAAAAGATAAGTGGGGATTTTGGGGGTGTAAAAATGGGGTGTTCACAAACCGTCCATATCACACCATACTGAGCTACCATAAAGTTCCGCACGGAAACATTAGTATTACTAACTGTTTGACCATGGAGTGGCTTGCATCATAATAATGAACACTAGTAGATGTTATATGCTTCCATGATCACCGTTAGTGATGCTTTTGAATCAGAGTGAAAGTTAAATGAACACTTAATTCTCGACAGCAATGTTTTTCAAAATAAAAGAGTGGTCAATCATGTTTTTAAAGTTGTTCAATCCGATCAGTCTTTTTCTTTTATTTTTATTTAAGGATTGTTTGGACCAAGTGAGAGATTGTTAGGGTTTTTTATATTAAATAAAAGTCATGTGGTCCGGCGTAATCCTTTGGTTTTCAAAACTCAGATTGCGTTGTTGTCAATAGAGAATAATAAGGTTAATGGGCCCCACTAAAGAAACGTGATCGAACAGGGACTCGTAAGTGTTACTAAAGCTAACAAATTGATCAGGATTTGCGACCGTTACATCTTTGGTGTGATTCCTCTCAGCCCTTGGATCTTATGATGGGTAGGGTTCCAAAGGTATATAAAGAAATAGGAAGTCCATCTTTTCTCTTACATCATTTAGAAGCCTCATTGAATCAGACCTAAGGAGAAAATGGAAGACTTCTCTCATCCTCTCTCAAGCGCAGTACGAGAAGTCTAGCGTCACACCGAGAAGAGAATAAGGATA
This sequence comes from Tetracentron sinense, assembly GCA_015143295.1. Classification (NCBI taxonomy): domain Eukaryota; kingdom Viridiplantae; phylum Streptophyta; class Magnoliopsida; order Trochodendrales; family Trochodendraceae; genus Tetracentron; species Tetracentron sinense. The sequence goes on along the minus strand of CM026568.1, from coordinate 37,608,004 downwards.
TTCCAACAAGTTGGTATGTGATTATCTCTTTCAGTCTTCATCTCTATTTGATTATGAATTCTAGACATCTAATTGCATGGACTAGATCTTGTATTAAATAATATCTTTTAGGTTTAACAAGTTATTATTTGAATCCCAACAATGAGTTCAAGAGCTCCAATCCTCAAGCTAACCATTGACCACTAACAGTAGGTAAATGATATTCGAAGCAAAAAAAAAAGTCTCACAATCACCGAAGAAAATTAGAAAGACGTTTCCCAAGGAAGAAAAATATTTTTGGAGATAGCATAAGAAATGAGCATTTGTTATTAGTGAAAATTAAAAAAATTCAACTTAAGAACTTTCTACATTAATGATTAAACAGGATGTATAACCAAAAAAAAAAAAAGGCGACCTCGTGTGGAATCATCATAGACCATTTGAACGCGTACTGCCTTTTTCATTCAAATAAAATTCAACAGGTTACATCCCAGTCTCGTCAGGGTCCCATGGTAGAGAGAGAGCTCTTGTATTCACTCTGTCAAGCAAAGCTGATCTAGCTAGCTTATGGGCCCGAACCATTGCCACATCTTCTAAGATGACAAAATCTGATTTCTTCAAACATATTAGCATGGAGGACGAACGTCCTAATTAATCTCTACTATTATAATGATCCTATTATAATAAAAGAACAGGGGTAGGTGGCATTAATTGACATTTTTTTTTTAAATGAATTATCGATTGAAAATATTATATTATCCTATTACTATTTAGTAAAAAAATATTTAAGGGTACTAAAGTCATTTATTAACTTCCACGGGTTTAATAGACCAATCACTAGTGCTATCAGGAGAGGATAATTTCTTAAATCAAATTGGGTTGATCACCTTCTACTATTATCTTCCTCGACAGATATGTAGCCGCAAGCAATGTGCCCTCTCGCATGGTAATAGCTTCAGCTCTTAGGCCAGAGGATACATATGACATTTGGCGGCCCGCTGCATGGGTTTGAGTTGTGGTCACCCTCAAACATGCCCACATGGACATGAACAGAGGACTTTGGTTTGACCATGCCCGAAGCAACCCCATTGGAAGTCCTCCACACCCCACACCTCCCTTGTGAGCTTTATGAATAATACAGTCTCTATGTACTTTTAACTATACCTAGAAGTTTTGTTAGGGACTTAAAATGCAGTAGAAGTAGATGAATACAAAATTTCCAATTGTTTCTATAAGAGTAACAATAGACACAGTTCAAATTTCTTCCATCAATAATCTCTCGTCAATCACATTAACCTCAATGAAAGCAAAACAACATTCAGCAGAAACTAATCTGAGAGTATATTTTATCAAAGAGCAATGTACTGAGCAGGTTATAGAGATGATTAAAAGTCTCACCAACTGAGAATATTCTGGTTGTTCTATAGTACCATTTTCATAACACAATTGATCGTTTTCGGAGTCCTGCAAGAAGCCTTTGTGCTTTCCGAAATATATTTTATCAAAGAGCAAAGCCCAGCTCCCCCACCACCAGAAGAAGTCATGATCAGTGAGATCGCTCCACCCTCCATGACAACAGGAGGATTGATCATAAATCTGCTTATGTGGCAAACTGCCCATGTTTCTGCAGCTCCCTTCTGCAGCTTATCCAGACTTTAATGAAAAATAGTCTAAAACACCCCAACATAAAATTAAGTACAAGCTTCGTCTAATTTCAATACAAAATCAACCACCAACAGGAGGATTTTTTATAGTAAAGACAGGACCAGTGTTCAGAGGGAGTAGACTCCAATAAGAACCTTGATTATCAATACAACAGCTGTGCCATTTGATTTTGTAAGAACCCACTGGAAAAGCAGAAACATCAAGCATGCACGTTGAGAACCCTTGCCCTCTCTCATTCAGTTCAAAACACAACTGTGCATATACAGACCCACCACAATCATCACTAACCACCCTTTGCTTAGCTTTTCTTGCGTACTGCAGTAACTTTTCATTCAAATCCACCATTTCGTCAGTCTCCCAAGCTCGAAATCCTGACCACATAAATTCCTTATTTTCTCCATTTAGTATGGGCATTCGATAGCATGTCCTACAAGCAAGAATACAGTACAACTTGGTCGGTCGAACAGGGAGATCCGGTGGCACATCTTTCATTTGGAGGCACAGATTTAATGATAGGTGGTAGCCCGGCAAGATGAATATTCCATCAGGGTTTTTGGGGTTTCTGGTACATGCATTAAAGGCAAAGAGCTCCACGCCAACGCAAGACCTGAAGAAAATGTAAATTCTAAACATTAGAATGCTTGTTAAGGTAACTATTAAAGAAAATACCAAAGGTCTAGATTTTGTAACACCCTGAGATTTAGGGGAATGACCAAAAACACAAATAATCTTCATTCAAACCAATATCAACAAAAAATTAAAAGAATACAACCCATTGTCTTAAATTGAAATTTGAGAGAGGGGTGGAGTCCAAATAACAAGACAAATCATCAATTCTTAATCCCTCTGAAGTGATCAAACGAGGGAATGATGGGCTACTACCATATTGATAATCTTTAACATTACCATGGTTATTCAAAGCAGCCATGGGACCCATGCAGATTGGTAATGAGCAATCAATTGAAATATCTCGTGTTTGAGAATTCCAAGTTTCAATCAATCAAGTTGATAGATAATAGATTTTATGGTAAATATACCTTAATACCTGTACTGGACTGTTTCTAATTAGAGACCAAAATATGTGGCACCTTGAGAGGCTCATTGTTTGGCTAACGATACCTCCTAAGTGGATTTTATCAATTGAACGCTATAGATAGGTGAGCATGGGCATCAATGTTCTGTATTGCCTGTATAGACTACCATAAATGTATAAACATAGCAATACTGCAGTAGTCCATCCTCCCCTAATAGATAGGGATCAACAGATCCAACATGGATCAAAGAGTGAACACTTTGTGTGGTTTTCAATGATTCAGTATCAGATCAAAGACCTTCCAGGTAGAGCTCAGATATTTTCTAAGTTATAGCATACGAAGCTAAGAAGCTGGATTTTTGTGCACCGTACCTTACTTGAAAAAAGTACTTGGGAATCCGAAAAGGTAAGTACATCCATTTTTTGAGTATGTCCAATAGAAGTTGCAAACCCGCCTGGGAAACACGGGATAGAACACCCTCATTGTTCACACCCTTTGCCTCTTTTTGCAAGTGAAGAAATCCTGAAACAGCAAAACTACAAATTATAAGAGTATCTCTTTCATTGTGGCCAACGCTCGAAATTTGGGTTCTAGACTGCAAGGGGAAGCACCTCTTTGGTTCTCCAATAATTGTCAAAAGCAGCTTAAGATTGGTACAGGTCTCACTGTCTACATGCCACAACCGCTCAACTAAATTTTGTATTAGCATTGAATGTGAAAACTTATCCGCATTCTCCAAACCACAAGCTATAGAACTTTTATACGCAGGAAGGTGTGGAAAGTATAGGGCAAAGCCAGTACAGAAGGCCAATAGTGAACAACTGAGTGCAAGCATTGATATGATTCTAAAACTTTTGGTGTCAATGCCGATGAAAGATGTTGCAAGAAGATCAAATTCCTGAGCTAACCTCTTTAACCGAAAGGATATTTGAGTGAGAAAATGTGCCAACGAGTGAATTTGCTGTGTAAGTCCAAGATAATCGACCATAGTACTTCTTTCAACCTGCCCACTGTTGCCAATGATTTCCTTGTCACATGGATTGGTACGCAGGAGTCTCAGTATATCAACCACAGTTTCTAGAACCTTAGCTCTTACAACCAAAAACCACCTCTGGAAATAGAAGGTTTGACCAGATGTGACAGTGGCACCCAACATTTGCTCTGAAGAGCAAACACTACTGCAAACCCTAGCAAGCTTTTCACTGTAATCCTGCAAATTGGCATGCCAAGCAAAATCTCGGACACCATCACCTAAAGCATCCCCAAAAGGCGTAACCCAGATTGTGTTCATCTCTAATCCACTTACTAAACTGATACCTTGTTTTGGAAAAAGAAGCAATTGAATTTCACTTTCGGCATGGGAAAATAGAGCCAAGGACTTTAACCAGTAATAACAGGAATCTGATTGAACCTTCTTTGTTAATTGCCAAAATGTGAACGTAGCTGCAAACCACGCTCCATGACATGCTGCATATTTTCCCACTTTGTAGGCAGACCAATTATCCCCTCCCGACATCATCTTCTTTGCAAACTCAAGAGTAAAGCTTTCATGCTCGACCCAGTAATCATTAAGAGTAATGCCGTTGTCTTTATCAAGATTGTGGGTTTCCTTGTTCACATTCCCCAATAGATCCCACATGACATGAGAATGCAAGAGAAGTGAGTAAATTGCATGTATAACGTGATCAAATAAGCTGCTTTGATGTATGACTTCGACCAGAAGCTTCACTTTATGAAGTATTTGGGTAGTAACTGCACCAGCTTCATCGAGTTTTTCAAGGCAAGTCTCCAGAAAGCTGTACACACAAAAGACAAGCTTTGAAACAACGGAAGGGCATTTTTCACTTTTGGTGGCAATTTCATGAACAGAACCTGATGGTTTTTTGCCCATGCCTCCGCCGTGCATATTCATCAGAGATTCTATTGAGGATCGTATTACATCCAGTGCCAGAACACCCTTTTCTGGATGTTCTTCAACCAGATGAAGAATAAGGTTGAGTAAGCTTTGGCATTCTCGCTTCACTTCAGAGTCAGGCCAACAAGGTTTCTGTACTTGTTTCACCAGTAAGGTGATCTGATCTATGACAAGTACGATGACTCGGGATGGAAGATGTGTAGAACAATCTCCATCTGATACCATTTCCACCCTTCCTTTAATGTTGCAGGATACATTTACTAGAAGGCGAAGAGCCAAGAATCTCTTCAACTTGATTGGAGACTGAGCTGCATTCTCAATAATTGGTAACAGCTTAACAAATTCAAGCATGTCCATGTAAGGCAGATTCAGTAGGGTATATAGGAAGACCTGCAGATTCCCCAAGAATCCAATCAGCGGGTTTACAGTATAATAATCACAAATTATACTGTAAGGGCTGAAAAGGAATTACCTTATTCAAAATCCATAGAGCTTCACATTGTGAATCTGGTGGAAGTTCAGCTTTATCTAGCACATGGAACAATGTTTTGATTAAAATTGCATTAACAGGAAAGCGACAGACTCCTCCCACCACAAGAAAGCGCAAACATCTCAATGTTGTAGTTTGCACAGGCAAGGTAGACTCTCGGGTAAGAAATGATAAGAGCAAATCTACCTACATCCCAAAGCAACAGAAAATTTATTAAAGATAAAATCAAAGTAGTTATAAATTATTATTACAACCTGTCTTCCCTAAAACTTGTCTTGTCTCCTGCTTCTTGGTTATTGATAAACTATATATAAAGTTTTAGTAGATCACTACACTAATTTCTTATACCTTCTGCTTGAAGTATGTAAGAATATATTTTCGGATCTTTACAGATGCGTCAACTGCAGAACGAAAGTCTAATTGGCTCTTAATATGAAGATATTGCTATATGTCAACTAGAAAATGGATAGTAAATTCTCTAGGACAACTGGAACGTGTACCTGTTCAGAAATCAGGAAGATCGATTTGGAAGCAAGTTTTGAGAGTGACATTAACATCTCAACTAAGAAAACCTCCTTTGAAGAGTGCAGCACCAGCTCTTGACCTATCTGCAGTAAGATAATGGTAATGCCTAAAAAACCATATAGCATGACCAGATGATAAAGATTAACACCCCTCACAAAATTAATCTGAAAGGGAAATGTACATAGTTTGGAGCGATTGAAAAAATTTCGTATAATAACTCTGCATTTTGACTTATTTTTATACTTTCCCCAATGTATGACTTCTAAGTATATCCCCTACATTATTGAGGATTCTCTTTAAATCATTCCCAAAGAGCTCTCCTCAACCATATTACTGCCCCCACGAACAAGGATAATAGTGTCAATAATGGAACATGTGTCTGATACCCTAAAACCAACAGATATTGTACAGTATAATACGTATCAACATGCAGTAAAATCAGTGTAGTCAAGGCGTCTAGGCGATGCCTAGGCGATTAGCCCCGGCTAGGCGAGGCGTTGCCTAGGCGACGCCTAGGCGATAAATTTAATATAAATATATATATAATTATATATATATCACGTATATATATAACATCAAAAAGATCAAAACTCCACACCCACATTCCACAAAAACATAAAATAAAAAGTCTATTACAAGCATTCATCACATATCAAAGACATGTTAATATAGTGGAGTATTAAACATTTCAAAATTTGGGCAAAATACCCAAATTTGTGTCATTGTCCATGTATAATATTAGGCAGAGCCTCCTACGATTGCCCGGGAGGGTGGCAGGGGGGGCAGCGCCCCCCTGCAACGCACGAAGTGCGTCCGCAATCTGGGCCTAATAGGCCCAGATTGCGTCGAAAACGATATTTTTAGTGAAAAAAATTGATATTTTTAGTGAAAAAAACGATTTAGAATTTTATTACTACTTCATTACATGTTTTTATATTTTTTATTTATTCATTGAGAAATTTTGGATTTTTTTTAAGCAAAAAAAAAAAAAAAAAAAAAAATTTTGTGTAGGATCGCCCGCCTAGAGGGGTGCCTAGGCGACCCAGGCCCAAAGTCGCCTAGGCGACGCCTTGACTACACTGAGTAAAATGCATGTATTTTTCATTGATCAAAACTGAAAGACTTTGGAGAAATAAAAAGAAGAAAATTCAAAGATACAAAATTCTTTTTTTATATCTATGTTGTGTGCATGACAGCGTGTAGTGTAGAGACAGCCTATTTTTCACAGTAAAGCTCCTCACAACTAATCAGACGGCCCAGCTTCTTCGACTTCTTCAAGAGACTTCAAATCAGGACTCAACATCCAAAAAACCCTTGAAAACCTCTAGAAAACCCATTCAGACCTTGCATTACCCCAAATTATGCCATTAGATTAGGAGCCTTTCCATCAGAAGGCCAAGATCTAGCCTTCTAAAATTTGACTGTTGGATTTCGAAGTCAATGCTTTTACCTAAAACTTCCATTGCCAATTGAGGCAAGATCTTCACCATTAGAAAGTACATGAAATATCTTTCAAATGGTTGTGGTCCCGCCCAATTTGGACTTCATTTGAGCCTTTTTATGGAAAATAACCAAAATGCACTAAAAAGATTGACTTCGATCAAACCATGATTTATGATCTTCAAAATCCCTTTTTTGACTTCAAATTGATATCCTTGAGGAAAAACCTTCAAAATGAGTACCCATTGCCCATATTGGGAATAGGTTCAATAAATTTCAAACTTCCCATCAGGTGCCACGTGGTATGGGACCCACAAAATAATGTAAGACCTTTTCTGTGATTTTTTAAATATTTTGGGGCTTATTCCAAAATATCTAAATGTGAATCATATTCAAATTTCAAAAGAGATTCAATTAGAATCAATCAAGTCAACCAATCCACCCTTTAAGGAAAAGTGATTTAATACAATTTCAGCATCTCTTAAAAACATCCTCAATATATTTCATCCAAGGGTCAACATCGTACCCTCCTTTTTAAGGGTAGACCTTGGCCATTCACCCAAATTTCTCCTATAAACTCTTCTAAATCTACATTTTAATTGTAATTTTACCATTTTCAATTCTAGATTCCCCTTTAAATCAATCTTGCCCATTGAGTTATCTCCAAACCTTTAGACCCACGTCGATTAGAAAACAAACCACTGAGCATTTCTCTACCTATACAAACCCCTTACCCCTACCCATACACAAGCACAACACCTTTGAATACTTGGAAAATACCTTAAATATACCAAGCACTTGGAGATCTAGGAGTCCTACCTAGAGCTGTAAACAGAGTGAATTTGAAGTGGATAGTAGTGGTATATCCGAATTCGTGTCCGATTCCATATCTAATTTTTCGAATTCAATTAAATATCCAACGGATAGTGAAATAGGTATTTGTATCCAACTCTAATTAAAATCATGGTTGTTAAATCCTTGCGATTTACGATTCAAATCCTACAATTCGATTCAAATCACAAGCAAAACGATTCAAATTGGAGTTGAAAATCTTAATTGGGTAAATCCCGTTTGATTTGCGATTCATATTACGATTTGCGATTCAAATCGTACGATTCATGCAATTCATACAATTCGAGCACGAAACCCTTTTTACGAACCAGTACTTAAAAAATATTTTTTTTCTTTTGATTTTCTAAAGGTACTTTATGGTTTTTAAGAAGAGAGAAGAAACAGGAAAACCCCTGTTATAGACATGACAAAACTCCTATTTGGGTTGTCTCTCTGTTGCTGTGAAACGAGGAAAAAAAAGGATGAAAGAAGGAACGAGAAAGATGATGGAGTAGGATTTTCGGAAAATTTGATAGTTTATTTTAGTAGTCTTTTTAATTGTACAAGTCTTTTGATACTTGATCTCATACAACATGATTATATGAGTTTACTTTTGTTGATTTATCTTTAATGATATTGGTTTTTTTTTCCCATTTTGGGGGATCATTTGTGTTTTTTATAGTGTATGCAATGAAATATGCATTACTTTCTTTTATCAATAGATATGAACGAAATCTTTTGCATAATAGATTATTCTATTTTTTTATTATTTATTAAGTAATTTTTTTTGTATTTTTTAAACAATTTTTAAAAAAATAGATTGAATCTTACAATTTACGATTTGAATCCCGATTTAAATCGAATCGATCCTAAAACGATTTTACGATTCGATTACGATTTAACAACCTTGATTAAAATATTCGAACTCGGGTAATATTAGATTATCCGATTAATTTAAAAGAAACTAAAAGAAAAATGTCAAAGGATACATAAATTTTATTTTAAAACGCCAAATTAATTTTATCCTTGTTTATATTGAAATTAACAACTTGATGTCTTAAAAGTATATAAAAAGTGCCTATTAATAAGGGTATTTTAGTCTTATAATAAATTATGTATATGCATATAAAAATATTTTTAACAATCAATAAGATATTTATCGAATTATATATCACAATATCTGAATTTGTATCTGAGTATAAATGGATAGTAAAATTACTATTTGAATTCGCTCCTCCATATCTGTTGACACCCTGGACTCCTACCCCAAGATTACTCAAAGCTTAGAGCACCTGGGTCTTCACCTTGAAGACCTCTTGAAATTTGGAAGAGCGATAGAGAAACGCTTGAAGAGTGACTGAAGAGCTTGTCTTTTGCGACAATGCATGTCAAAGTTCATAACTCCCTTCTTTACTTATAATTTAATTTTTTATTCAAATTTTGGGTATGATATTAGAAAAGCCTCTCCTTTTTCTTCAATAGTAGTTTAAGATCCTACTCTTGATGCGGTTTCCTAAATAATAAGAAGGATTCATGAAAAGTGAAAATTTGGGGAGACTTCCCCTTAGGATTTAGAGCTCCGTAGTTACTTTTTAATTTGAGATAGTGTATTTGAAGAAGAGAATACTCTCCTTTTGATACGGTTTTGAGGATAAAAGGAGTCGCTTCACGAAAATGATGGGAAAAAAAAAGGTGTTTCAGATCACATAGGGAATTTCCTTTGAGTTCTTGATTAGTTGATTATGGATAAAATGAATGTCTAGACATAGTTATCTAGTTCTTTTTTATTTGGTGTCTAGGATTAGGATCCCATAGAGATTTTTTGTCGCTATAAACTTTTTTTGATTACTTTTGTTTAATTTTTCCACTCTTTTCTTTATATAGTTAGTCTTATAAGTTATATAGGGTGTCATTCTCTCGTTTGTGAGAATGAAAGTATCTCCCACGATAGGCATCATTATAGAAGTTTCATTCAATCCTAAACAGTACTTTCATGTTCAAATCAGAGCAAGTCAAAATTTTCACATCTTAGATTTCTCTTTTCTTTTTCTTTTGGAAATTTTTCCCGCCAATTTAGTAAAAGTTAATATTTGAAGGGAATGAAGGAGTTCAAGGTAACCTTCACTGGTCCATAATCAAACATCCGCACATAAATCTCTTGTTTTTCGTAGATCATATGAGTCTTTGTTTTTTAGTGCTCATTTTCATGGTGATCAACCATGCCCTCATTTTAGTGTTAGTGACAATTCTATAATCCCGGATTAATGCGCAAGTGATACTATGGGAAAGACCCCATTTCCACATGCTTTTGTCCTTATGAGACTTCCTAAATGTCACTATCCTACAGCTGACAAATTTGCATGTGAAGAGCACCCAAGTCCTCACCTTGAAGGCCCCTTAAAATTTGGAAGAGTGCTAGAAGAACACTTTAGTGGTTGAGGAGCTCATCTTCTGTAATAAGGTACGTCATAGTTCATACACCATTTCTTTCCTTCATAGTTTAGTTCTTTTTATTCAAGCATTTAATGTGATATTTGACTATCCTCTACTTTTTCTTCCAAAGTAGTTTGGGATCCTACTCTCGTCGCGGTTTGCTGAATAATGAGAGGGATTCCTAAACAAATGAGAAATTTGGGTAGGCTCCCGAATTTTTTTTAATTTCGAGATAGCGTGTTTTTCTCTTTTTATCCCATGGTCATGTACTCATGTGTTTAAAGTAGAGAAGACCTCATTTTTTATACAGTTTGAGAATAAAGGGGGTCTTTTGACGACTGGTTACACTCATAGTAACAAAATTCTCCAATTTTTTGAAAAAATCGCCTATTAGTCGCGAATTTTAGGTGTGCCAAATTATTCTTCGAATTTTATGTTTGCCGAATTATTCGTGGGTTTTGTGAATTTTCCCGAATATTCGCGAATTTCACAATAATTTGTTTAGTTCTACAAAATAAACTACTTATATTGTATATTATGATTAGTATTTAATCAAATTGTTGGATATCTTTTTATAATTATTTATTTTTTCCTCAATGTTCCCCTTTTTTTCCCAAATATTTTCAAACTTGACTCTTGCCGAATTATTCCCAAACCCTGACTATCACTATGGTTTAAACTTGCATAAAAAATTCATCACCTCAACTCCCTAATCCACTTGTAAGAAAAAGAAAAGAATAATAATATGTGCATTCTCAATGGACCATTCTTCCTCTTTGATCTTGAGTTTTCTCAATCAGATGATAAAGATACCAAACTCAAATATTAATATTATTATATACTCCTCGAGACGTGTCCCATTAATCAAAGGGTACCTAGTAATGATTGGATGGGCATGCAGAGTTTAGACATTTAGGACTGTAGAACCCTAAATTTTTCAATTTTAAACAAAGGTCCCTACACACCCGTAAAATTGTACAAAGAGCCTAAAATTATTTTTAAAGCCCTATACATTTAAATTGGGCCTAATGACAAGGCATGGGCCTCTTATAGCTCGGGGTTTGGGCACGAAGTAGGAAACCCAATAAACCCAAAACCCAAGTCCAAATTCAAATGGGTCACAGATTCAACAAATGGGTCGATCCGGCAACACAATAAACTTAGTATGGACTCAATACCCAAGAAAATAGGTGAGACCCATCAAAGTCTCCTCAGTCCCTTAAACCACTAAATGGAGTGGGACTCTTGAAATCCTTATCTCTAAATGGGTGAGACCCATCAAAGTCTCCTAAGTCCCTTAAATTACTAAATGGATTGAGACTCTTAGAATCCTTATCTCTAAAAATCTATAAATAAAACTCAAAGCTAGAGATTTGGAGGAGACATTTCAGAAGAAGCAAAAGAAGAGAATTCAGAAGAAATCATTAAGTCTTGAGAGAAAAGAAATCAAAGCATTCCAGAGAAGACAAAGCACAAAAGAAACAATTCTCTCGAGAATTACTTCTCTCTGATCAAGCGCTGAAGCCTGGAAGAAAGAAAAGGTCACATCAACACATCAAAGAAGAGCACGATCAGCATGGCACGCATCTCTACTTCCGAAAATTTCTGATGATAAGCAGAGGTTCTTGAGAGTTGTTACATAGTCGAAATTAAATAACTATTGGTTCATTTATATTTCGTCCGCGAAAGTTTGTGTTGACAAATTGATGGCACGAACGGGGGACTCTCTCTACCCTCTCAGCTTTCAGTCAACAAACAATCTGAGCAGCATCATGGCCCCTAAGAGACCAAATGTTGCAGCCCCAAGAGACTGTTGTTGCACCCCCGCTCTCCAGGGGAATGAGGAACAAAACCTCGTTGGACCTGATCTATACCGGATACAACAAGATCCCGAGCGGGACACGGTCATATGACGCAGTCTGGGCAACCTCTACTGGGTTGGGGCCTCCCCACCTCGCAAGCAACGCGTCTCCAAAACGAAGCACAATGCCCACATGGACATGAACAGAGGACTTTGGTTTGACCATGCCCGAAGCAACCCCATTGGAAGTCCTCCACACCCCACACCTCCCTTGTGAGCTTTATGAATAATACAGTCTCTATGTACTTTTAACTATACCTAGAAGTTTTGTTAGGGACTTAAAATGCAGTAGAAGTAGATGAATACAAAATTTCCAATTGTTTCTATAAGAGTAACAATAGACACAGTTCAAATTTCTTCCATCAATAATCTCTCGTCAATCACATTAACCTCAATGAAAGCAAAACAACATTCAGCAGAAACTAATCTGAGAGTATATTTTATCAAAGAGCAATGTACTGAGCAGGTTATAGAGATGATTAAAAGTCTCACCAACTGAGAATATTCTGGTTGTTCTATAGTACCATTTTCATAACACAATTGATCGTTTTCGGAGTCCTGCAAGAAGCCTTTGTGCTTTCCGAAATATATTTTATCAAAGAGCAAAGCCCAGCTCCCCCACCACCAGAAGAAGTCATGATCAGTGAGATCGCTCCACCCTCCATGACAACAGGAGGATTGATCATAAATCTGCTTATGTGGCAAACTGCCCATGTTTCTGCAGCTCCCTTCTGCAGCTTATCCAGACTTTAATGAAAAATAGTCTAAAACACCCCAACATAAAATTAAGTACAAGCTTCGTCTAATTTCAATACAAAATCAACCACCAACAGGAGGATTTTTTATAGTAAAGACAGGACCAGTGTTCAGAGGGAGTAGACTCCAATAAGAACCTTGATTATCAATACAACAGCTGTGCCATTTGATTTTGTAAGAACCCACTGGAAAAGCAGAAACATCAAGCATGCACGTTGAGAACCCTTGCCCTCTCTCATTCAGTTCAAAACACAACTGTGCATATACAGACCCACCACAATCATCACTAACCACCCTTTGCTTAGCTTTTCTTGCGTACTGCAGTAACTTTTCATTCAAATCCACCATTTCGTCAGTCTCCCAAGCTCGAAATCCTGACCACATAAATTCCTTATTTTCTCCATTTAGTATGGGCATTCGATAGCATGTCCTACAAGCAAGAATACAGTACAACTTGGTCGGTCGAACAGGGAGATCCGGTGGCACATCTTTCATTTGGAGGCACAGATTTAATGATAGGTGGTAGCCCGGCAAGATGAATATTCCATCAGGGTTTTTGGGGTTTCTGGTACATGCATTAAAGGCAAAGAGCTCCACGCCAACGCAAGACCTGAAGAAAATGTAAATTCTAAACATTAGAATGCTTGTTAAGGTAACTATTAAAGAAAATACCAAAGGTCTAGATTTTGTAACACCCTGAGATTTAGGGGAATGACCAAAAACACAAATAATCTTCATTCAAACCAATATCAACAAAAAATTAAAAGAATACAACCCATTGTCTTAAATTGAAATTTGAGAGGGGTGGAGTCCAAATAACAAGACAAATCATCAATTCTTAATCCCTCTGAAGTGATCAAACGAGGGAATGATGGGCTACTACCATATTGATAATCTTTAACATTACCATGGTTATTCAAAGCAGCCATGGGACCCATGCAGATTGGTAATGAGCAATCAATTGAAATATCTCGTGTTTGAGAATTCCAAGTTTCAATCAATCAAGTTGATAGATAATAGATTTTATGGTAAATATACCTTAATACCTGTACTGGACTGTTTCTAATTAGAGACCAAAATATGTGGCACCTTGAGAGGCTCATTGTTTGGCTAACGATACCTCCTAAGTGGATTTTATCAATTGAACGCTATAGATAGGTGAGCATGGGCATCAATGTTCTGTATTGCCTGTATAGACTACCATAAATGTATAAACATAGCAATACTGCAGTAGTCCATCCTCCCCTAATAGATAGGGATCAACAGATCCAACATGGATCAAAGAGTGAACACTTTGTGTGGTTTTCAATGATTCAGTATCAGATCAAAGACCTTCCAGGTAGAGCTCAGATATTTTCTAAGTTATAGCATACGAAGCTAAGAAGCTGGATTTTTGTGCACCATACCTTACTTGAAAAAAGTACTTGGGAATCCGAAAAGGTAAGTACATCCATTTTTTGAGTATGTCCAATAGAAGTTGCAAACCCGCCTGGGAAACACGGGATAGAACACCCTCATTGTTCACACCCTTTGCCTCTTTTTGCAAGTGAAGAAATCCTGAAACAGCAAAACTACAAATTATAAGAGTATCTCTTTCATTGTGGCCAACGCTCGAAATTTGGGTTCTAGACTGCAAGGGGAAGCACCTCTTTGGTTCTCCAATAATTGTCAAAAGCAGCTTAAGATTGGAACAGGTCTCACTGTCTACATGCCACAACCGCTCAACTAAATTTTGTATTAGCATTGAATGTGAAAACTTATCCGCATTCTCCAAACCACAAGCTATAGAACTTTTATACGCAGGAAGGTGTGAAAAGTATAGGGCAAAGCCAGTACAGAAGGCCAATAGTGAACAACTGAGTGCAAGCATTGATATGATTCTAAAACTTTTGGTGTCAATGCCGATGAAAGATGTTGCAAGAAGATCAAATTCCTGAGCTAACCTCTTTAACCGAAAGGATATTTGAGTGAGAAAATGTGCCAACGAGTGAATTTGCTGTGTAAGTCCAAGATAATCGACCATAGTACTTCTTTCAACCTGCCCACTGTTGCCAATGATTTCCTTGTCACATGGATTGGTACGCAGGAGTCTCAGTATATCAACCACAGTTTCTAGAACCTTAGCTCTTACAACCAAAAACCACCTCTGGAAATAGAAGGTTTGACCAGATGTGACAGTGGCACCCAACATTTGCTCTGAAGAGCAAAAACTACTGCAAACCCTAGCAAGCTTTTCACTGTAATCCTGCAAATTGGCATGCCAAGCAAAATCTCGGACACCATCACCTAAAGCATCCCCAAAAGGCGTAACCCAGATTGTGTTCATCTCTAATCCACTTACTAACTGATACCTTGTTTTGGAAAAGAAGCAATTGAATTTCACTTTCGGCATGGGAAAATAGAGCCAAGGACTTTAACCAGTAATAACAGGAATCTGATTGAACCTTCTTTGTAGGAGCCGGACGTATGGTGCCGATAGAAGCCACGGATAGTGGCCGGTTTGACCATTGACCCCGCCAACATAGCCAAGGCTCGGCTAGGATGCGAATGCCTTGGCCAAGTCTGGGCGTTGCCATCATCACCCGATGAGCCATCACTCCATTACCCCTGGATTGTACACGCGACCACCGGGTTTGCGTCTCATGATTTCTCCTGCAGAACGACAATACAACATGATGTCTGAATCTCTGGAATGTAACGCATATTGTGGAGTGTACAATTTTCGCAATTACACTTAAATACATATTATCAAGCAGACATTTTAATAAGCCTACAAACAAATAATGCTACACTATAAGGTATATAACCAATAGCATAAATACAAATGGTTTTGGTCCTGCTTTATATAGACAATGTCTGTAGCAGACACTATGTTCGGTTGAAGTTACATACCCATTTTGACTAAGATAACTTGTTAGGTCTTATACTTCGCATACAACTTTCTAAGGTGATTCTAATACTTGTTCCCCAATCATCTAAGATGATCCCTAGTCCGGCTCTAATGCCTAGAAGCTCTGATCACCACTCCTGTAAACAGCCCCAAATACAACCTATTGAGTTTAGATATTTTAGGTTGTCACACTGCGAACCTATCAAACCTATCCTGTATGCACAATGATAAATACAGTGACTCATAACGAGAATCGAGCGCGGGAAGCATTCATATATGCGGAAGCGTAAACTAATTTTCATTTCTATCTGATGATCACAAAATGAGAGTTATGTTCAAGTACATAAATACAATGACATGCTCTAGAAGCCTAAGGTGGAACAGGACGCCCACCTATCAATAGTATCAAAATACACCAAAAACTCCTCAAATACTCAGCCCTCAAAGATAGTCCCGATGAGAGACGAGTATGGGCCCCAACGCCATCCGCGCTCGTCGCGGTCGCCCGTCCCGCCTGAGACTGCTAATGGGATATGACAGCCGTATCTCTCTCTCCTCCTAGTTACTCTTCTCGACCCAAGCCGGTCGATCGGAGTCGAGGGCATCACTCAGTACCTACAGCCGACATGAAAGATCGGCCTGAGCATGGAATACTCGCCAGCACGCTAGTACAAGCTCTAGGCAGTAACATAACTAAATGAAATAAAACACATAATAGTAAGTATACTACTATCCAAGAAGCCAGTGAATGTAGGTAAGTGAAAGGTTAACGCTATGAAAACAAAAGAAACCAGGTTATAAGAGGCCATGACACCCAATACCAAGCGATACTTACTCTGACGTGCATGAGTACACTGCTAGCCATGAATGCGCGAGAAAATGCCTGATAAAACTCAATGCCCTGAAAACCCTGGCTCATGTGCGCGGCTCCCACGCGTATGCCTCGTAGAAATCATGTAGGCGTGACGTACTGCCATGAATGCATGGTATAAAATCAGCTTGCTAACCTCCATCTTGTAATTGTGATCCAGAGCGCTAGCCCACCCAATACGCCCGGGCTGCCAACTCCGTGATATGTCAATGACCACTTGCTGAGCCAGAGAGGGGTAGCACCCTTGCAATGTCTCCTGGGCACTACCAACCTCCTTGTTATGCAATGCACTGTGAAGCCCAAATGAGGTTAGCACAGTCCGAAAATGTCCCTGCAGGCCTAAACCTCCTTGTGTATGCCACATGCTTTCTTGTTGCTGTATATATATAGACACATGACTCTACTGAAAATCCCCGTTCATGTTATCATGCGCTGCTCTGATGTCTGACAGTGTCCATAAGTAGACAATCATGATAAGCCGAAATAACAAATATGACATTATAATTCAATTCATGATATGCAACATAAGTAAAATAAGTAGTTTGCGATAACATTTGTCAGATTTTCATTGATAAGGACACATGACATAAAACCCTCTTCTATGTCCTTAATTGCCAGATCATTTATTCATAGTTAGGCATTTTTGATCAAAACACTTTCATACGTTTTATTCTTAGTAGTTTATCTCCTTACCTTTTCTAATGCATATTTATCCCAATTCAATCATACAAGGGTAAGTTGCTATTTGTACAAGCACATCCTCACATTTTCAATCCCCACCCACACATCATGACTATCACCACATTCGGCATCCAATCGCCGTACTGTATCCAAAATTTCCATCTACACATCC
Organism: Tetracentron sinense; assembly: GCA_015143295.1. Classification (NCBI taxonomy): domain Eukaryota; kingdom Viridiplantae; phylum Streptophyta; class Magnoliopsida; order Trochodendrales; family Trochodendraceae; genus Tetracentron; species Tetracentron sinense. The sequence continues at coordinate 37,590,461 of CM026568.1, read as the reverse complement.
CACCTTTCTTTATTTTGTTCTATATTTATTATGGATAAACATTATTGTAAAGAATAAATTAAACATCCTAACAACGAATCATATTTCATAGGCGCAAAACCTAGATTTATTGCCATCGGGTAAAGTTAGTAGGGTAGTACTAACCTTTAAATTCAGAGGCTTCTGATCCTTGATAGAACCTTGATTGAAGGACCTCGCAACTTTGCCCAAATGAACACCTTTGTTTTTTCTTTTACTGAAGGAGACTTGAGTTGCGGGCAAAGAAACCCCTTTCAAAACAAACTATATAATGTGCTTGGAGTTGCCCCCTGCCATCAGCTTGGAGAATGTTGACAACACGAGCTTGAGCCTCGTTTTGAAGCCAACTGAAGTTGGGCGTGAGCGTATGGTTCTAAAAACCCTTTCTGTACTTTACCCCTATAAAAACCAAACACCTTTAGGTTAGAGCTGTTTACTCTTCCTCTCTATCTCTCAAAATGTTCCTAAGGGTTGGGAAATGAAGCGGCCCTCAAAGGGTCGAGCAAACCCTTATGCGGTAAGCGCGTTAAACACCGCAAAAGACATGAAAACGCCCTTACTGAACATTTCATGCAAAAACGCGAATAAGACCGAGCGATCGGTGTTATATATCGCAGTCCGATTGGCCTTTTTTTTTTTTTTTTTTTTTTTGCATCGGTTGCTACCGAGCGATCGGTGTTTATGACCGATTTCGACCGGCCTGTCAAAACTCACCTCCTACTCTGAAAAAGTTTCCCCGATTTACAAAATTTCTAGACCGTGCGATAGCTACCGATCGATCGGTTATGGGATGCGATCGATCGGAAATGAACTGGAAGCGCAACGCGAGCGATCGGTTCTCTGTATGTCTGGACTGTTTTGACCCATATCTTTTGACTCGCCTCGTAGTCGGATTTAGACGATTCAACTTGACGTTGGGTTCGTCTTTCGAAAACGCACATTTCCGACGTTTCGCGAATTTCCGATTTCAATCCCTTATTTATTAATTAGACTACAAAACGGTCAATTAGCCTACGAAAGTGCTATTCATAAGGATAAAAAAGTCCGACGTGCTACATTCTCCCCCTCTGTACAAATTTCGTCCCCAGAAATTTGGAGACGATACCATACATGCACAAAATCAAAACAAAATTACAAGCCATGTGCACAAGTCTATTCAAACAACTCGGGATACTTTGCTTTTGACTTCGGCTTCACGCTCCCACGTGGCTTCTTTCTTCTCGTGCATGATGTTGCCATTGATTTTTCTACACGAGGACTAGCGGAAATAGTCCTTGTTGGCGAAGCACTTGATCTCTCCTATCCAAAATATGCACAACCGGCTTCTTCTACGCAACTAAAGTGAGGGTCCTCTCGCACCGATCTCTATCGGATCTGAAAGCTCGATGACATGAGAAGGATCCGAGATGTACTTCCCGCCCGAGCATAGAGACATGGAATACATTAGTGGACCGCGCCATTGTGAGCGGAGCAAAGCAAACACGGTAAGCCACCTCCGCCAACTCGAGTAATGATCTTCGAACGGCAAACCCACATATCTCGGGCTAAGCTTGCCCTCTCTTCCCGAATCGCATAACACCTTTGGTCGGTTGAATGTATCCTTACAAACACAAAATCACCGACTCGGAATTCAAGATCCTCCCTTTTTCGGTTGTAACCGGCATAGCTTTTCTGTCTATCTTGTCGGTCTTTAACCTCTCCCGGATAAGCTGACCCTATCCGCGTGAGTTTGTTCAATTAACTCGGGGTTTCCTCCCCCAAAATCTTTCTTTCTCCCACTTCTCATTCCACATCAACGGGGATCTACAAACTCCTTCCGTACAAAGCCTCGAAAGCGCGCCCATTTGTATGCTTTCTTGATAACTGTTGTTGCTAAGCGAATTCCACCAAAGGTAGGGTGATCTTCCCAACTTCCCTTGAAATCTAGCTACATGCTCGACCGAGCCATATCTTCAATAACCTGATTCACCCTCTCGGTTTGCCCGTCGGTCTGTGGGTGCAGGAAGCTGTGCTAAAGTCTATCGGAGCCCATGCACCTTTGAAAACTTTTTCCGAAACCTGGATGTGAATCTTGGGCTCTATCCGACACAATACTCACTGGCACCCTCGTGTAACGACTATTTCCTTGCATGCCCTATAGCTCCGCTAACTGATTGGAGTTGAAATGTAGTCCGGTACGCGTAAGAAAGGACGGATTCGTGAGTCTATCAACAACTACCCATATAGCATCAGTCTTCCTAACCGTCTTCGGCAACCCCACGATGAAATCCATAGAATATGTTTCCCATTTCCACTCGGGAATAACAGGGAGCGGACTGCAAAAGACCCGCCGGTCTCAAATGCTACGCCTTTTCATCCTGTTGGCACACCAAACACCGTGCCATCATACTCCGCAACCTCCCTCTTAATGTTTGTTTTTTTTTTTTTTGGTTTTATTTTTTTTTTTTGTTGTTTTGTTCGCCACCAGAAAAAAGTGACTCTTGAGCGGGTTCCCGAACTCTTTGTCCCTCCGCCGAGATGCCAATGTATACTTAGAACGGTGAGCCTCGCTCCATAATCTCTCTCCGAAGCCGTCTAATTTACGGGTGCGGGGAGGTGTTGGGACCACAAAGTCTTCCTTTGAAGTAATAGCACCCTCGGCTAGTGAGAGAGAAGTACCCGCCTACTACTACCCTTGGCCACTTCCTTATCCCGGAAAGCCAACAAGTCAGTGTCTGTGGCTTGATACTCCTGGATCAAGTTTATAAGGTACGGCCGAAACTGTAACATTTGCCAAAACCCAGAGACTGCGGACAGAATCGTTCACACTGATGTCTAGATTTGCCAAAATCTTCTAACAGTCTCCATTCCCGCCCCACCAACATGCTGAGCCAACAACCGATCGTGGATAGACCGTTTCCTACTCAAAGCGTCTGCCCACCACATTTGCTCCTTTCCCCCGGCTGATGATATTGGATAGTGCACTCGTAGTCCTTTAAGAACTCAATCCAACGCCGTTGTCGTAAGTTTAACTCTTTTGGGAAAAAGAGATACTTGAAAGGCTCTTGTGGTCCGTGTACACATAGAACTCCACCCCGTACAGCTATATTGTCGCCAAATTTTAAGTGCAACACGACCGCGCAAGTTCCAAGTCTGTGAGTGGCCCGCATAGTTCTTTTCATGCTCTTTCAACTGCCTTGATGCATAGGCCAATGACTTTCTTGTGTTGCATTAGGACACACCCGAGTCCGACGTGCGAGGCATCACTATAACACCTCATACCCAAAGGTCCAGATGGCACAGTAAGGACAGGGGCCTGTGGTGAGGCGTTTCTTCAACTCTTTGGAAAACTTACTTCACATCGGTCACTCCAACTGAACTTTGCATTTTTCCTTGCTCAAGTAGGTGAGAGGTGCAGCCAGACTGGGAGAATCCCTCCACAAATCTCCGGTAGTAGCCTGCCAATCCGAGGAAACTACGATCTCCGTGACGCTCTTGGGCCTCTCCCAACTCATGACTGCCTCAACCTTGGCTGGATCTACAGAAATGCCCTCGCCGACACCACGTGTCCAAGAAATGCGACCTTCTCTAACCAGAACTCGCACTTACTCAATTTGGCATATAGCCTATGCTCTCTCAACATCTCCAGAGCAAGGCGGAGGCCTCGCGCGTGATCCTCCCGTGTCTGGGAATACACCAAAATGTCATCAATGAATACAATCACGCATCGATCCAAGTAAGATCGGAACACCCGATTCATCAAATCCATGAAATGCCGCCGGTGCATTCGTCAGCCCAAAAGGCATGACAAGGAACTCGTAATGCCCATACCGAGTCCTGAAGGCCGTCTTCGGAACATCTTCCGCCCTGATCCTTAATTGATGATACCCCGACCTAAGATCAATTTTGGAGAAGAATCTCGCTCCCCTTCAGTTGGTCGAACAAGTCATCGATCCTTGGCAAGGGATAACGATTCTTGATAGTTACCTTGTTCAACTGACGTAGTCTATGCACATTCTCATCGACCCGTCTTCTTCTTTACAAAAAGGACCGGAGCTCCCCACGGTGACACACTTGGTTGGATGAAACCAAGTTGTTGTAACTCCTCAATTTGCTTCTTCAATTCTTCAAGCTCTATCGGGGCCATTCTATATGGGGCTCTTGAAATTGGAGCGGTGCCCGGAGTAAGCTCTATAGCGAACTCAATCTCCGATTCGGAGGTAACCCGGGAAGTTCCTCCGGAAACACGTCCAAGAAATCACTCACGACCGGAATGGCCGAGGAGTTTTGTGCTTCTAGGTTTGTTACACTCAAGGCTGCGAGGCGAGCAATGTCCCTCTCTCTTAATCCTCGGAAGTGAAAAGGCTTACCCCCTTCCGGCTTGAAATTCACCATCTTCTCAAACACGCAACATGCCCGTGATGGTTTGACAACCAATCCATCCCTAAGATGACATCAAATCCAAGTCTTGAAAATCTAGGACGATGAGATCGGCTAACAGTTCATTCTCCCCCACTTGAACCACACTATCCCCGAATATCTTGTCTGTATCAACTGACTTGCCCGAGTGGATTTGCAATGGTCAACTCCTGCTTTAACGGAGTAGCCTCAGTCAAAAATCCCTTTGCGAAACTAGGCGACACAAAGGAGTGAGTGGATCCTGTGTCGATCAACACTCGGGCAAGACATTCGTTCACTAACAAAGCACCTGTGCGATTAAGTGACTACTATTAGTAGATTTCAAACAACAAGCATCATACATAGGTAACCCTTAGTATAGAAACTCACAAAGCAAACCATAGAAATTTTACACAATTTAAAATTCTAGAATTCGTGCGTACCTTGCACGACATCGTCGGATGCACGTGCGTCTCTCTCGGATAAGGCAAAGACTCGGCCCTGTGTGGCTGGGCGAGGAGGCCGGGTAGACTGTGAGGCCCTCGAAGCCTGAGAAGAGCTGGGCTGAGATGTCTGCCTAACCGGGGGCCTGCTCCCTGAAGACTGAGTTGGCAATTGACGCCGGGACAATCTCTGACCATGTGGCCTTGGTCACCACAATGGAAGCAACTTCCTGAAACTCTCCGGCATTCTCCCGCTGGATGCCTCCTCCCACAAAGAGTGCAAAATCATGCAAATAGGAGGACAGAGCATACCCCGTAGCCTGAGTAACTGCGGGTGAGGAGCATATGAGGTAGCCGGGCGAAAAGCCGGTGAGCGAAAGAGCGGGGAGCCTGTGGTGCTGAATACATCCTCTGTGACTGAGCCGGGCCTGCAGACTGATACAAGCTCGTCCTTGCTCTTTTCTCCCCTGAACTACTCGACTGTCCTTTTTTCCATTCCTCTCCTTTTGAAGAACTCCTCGGAGTTCGACTCTCGGCCAATAGTGCTTTATCACAACTTCAGAATATGTTCTCATGTCTAAACATCGAGACTCGGTCCTTGAGATAGGCCTTCAACCCCCTCTCGAATTTCCGGGCCTTCATAACCTCGGTCGCTATCATGTGTGGAGCAAATCGAGATAGCTCCGAAAATTTGGCTTCATAAGCCGCTACGGACATATTACCTTGCTCCAAGTGTAATGAATTCGACTTCCATCTTTTCTTTCATCCCGACCGGAAATACTTCTTGTTGAAAAACCTCCAAGAATTCCTCCCAAGTCCAATCTTGACCTTGCCGGGTCAACTCTCGGGTCCGAAGCGCAGACTTCCACCATGATCGGCCTCGCCTTCAAGCATAAGGCGGCCCATGTGACCCTTTCCACTTCAGTAGGTGCTAATACCGAGAATATCTTCTCAAGTTGCCGGATCCAACCCTCGCAACAAGTGGATCAATGCTTCCACAAAAAGTTGGAGGCCTCATCCTCCGAAAAGCTTCTATCCCGGCTTGGGCTCGGTTAGGAGGAGCCGGTATGAGTGCCGCATTAGGCGAGTGGCCGGGTTGCCTTGCCGCCAACATAGCCAAGGTCTCGGCTATGGATGCGAATGCTTGGGCAAAGTCGGTTGATCATCACCCGATGGAGCATCACCTCCATTACCCCTCGTGTTGTACCCGCGACCCCGGGTATTGCGTCTCATGATTTCTCCTGAGAACGACAATACAACATGAGTCTGACTTGGATACGCATTTAGTACAATTTCGCAATTCACTTAATACATATTCATCAAGCACATTTAATAAGTACAACACAAATAATGTACACATGGTATATAACACAATAGCATAACATACAATCCGTGTTCCTAGCGTAGGACACTATGTTCGGTTGAAGTTCAACCCATTTTGACTAAGACTAACTTGTTAGTCTATACTTGGAATACAACTTTCTAAGGTGATTCTAATACCTTGTTCAATCATCTAAGTGACCCTAGGGACTCTAATGCCTAGAGCTCTGATACCACTCTGTAACGCCCCAAAATACCCCCTAGGAGTTTAGGGATATTTTAGGTGTCACACTGCGAACCTATCAAACCATCCTGTAATGCACAAGATAAAATACAGTACTCATAACGATAATCAGAGCGCGGAAGCTATCATATATGCGGAAGCGTAAACTAATTTTCATTTCTTCTGATGATCCAAAATAGTATTCCAAGTTAACATAAATACAAGACATGTCTAAGCCTAAGGTGGACAAGGCCCACCTATCAAAATATCAAAATACACCAAACCCTCTCATAATTGCCAAAATGTGAACGTAGCTGCAAACCACGCTCCATGACATGCTGCATATTTTCCCACTTTGTAGGCAGACCAATTATCCCCTCCCGACATCATCTTCTTTGCAAACTCAAGAGTAAAGCTTTCATGCTCGACCCAGTAATCATTAAGAGTAATGCCGTTGTCTTTATCAAGATTGTGGGTTTCCTTGTTCACATTCCCCAATAGATCCCACATGACATGAGAATGCAAGAGAAGTGAGTAAATTGCATGTATAACGTGATCAAATAAGCTGCTTTGATGTATGACTTCGACCAGAAGCTTCACTTTATGAAGTATTTGGGTAGTAACTGCACCAGCTTCATCGAGTTTTTCAAGGCAAGTCTCCAGAAAGCTGTACACACAAAAGACAAGCTTTGAAACAACGGAAGGGCATTTTTCACTTTTGGTGGCAATTTCATGAACAGAACCTGATGGTTTTTTGCCCATGCCTCCGCCGTGCATATTCATCAGAGATTCTATTGAGGATCGTATTACATCCAGTGCCAGAACACCCTTTTCTGGATGTTCTTCAACCAGATGAAGAATAAGGTTGAGTAAGCTTTGGCATTCTCGCTTCACTTCAGAGTCAGGCCAACAAGGTTTCTGTACTTGTTTCACCAGTAAGGTGATCTGATCTATGACAAGTACGATGACTCGGGATGGAAGATGTGTGGAACAATCTCCATCTGATACCATTTCCACCCTTCCTTTAATGTTGCAGGATACATTTACTAGAAGGCGAAGAGCCAAGAATCTCTTCAACTTGATTGGAGACTGAGCTGCATTCTCAATAATTGGTAACAGCTTAACAAATTCAAGCATGTCCATGTAAGGCAGATTCAGTAGGGTATATAGGAAGACCTGCAGATTCCCCAAGAATCCAATCAGCGGGTTTACAGTATAATAATCACAAATTATACTGTAAGGGCTGAAAAGGAATTACCTTATTCAAAATCCATAGAGCTTCACATTGTGAATCTGGTGGAAGTTCAGCTTTATCTAGCACATGGAACAATGTTTTGATTAAAATTGCATTAACAGGAAAGCGACAGACTCCTCCCACCACAAGAAAGCGCAAACATCTCAATGTTGTAGTTTGCACAGGCAAGGTAGACTCTCGGGTAAGAAATGATAAGAGCAAATCTACCTACATCCCAAAGCAACAGAAAATTTATTAAAGATAAAATCAAAGTAGTTATAAATTATTATTACAACCTGTCTTCCCTAAAACTTGTCTTGTCTCCTGCTTCTTGGTTATTGATAAACTATATATAAAGTTTTAGTAGATCACTACACTAATTTCTTATACCTTCTGCTTGAAGTATGTAAGAATATATTTTCGGATCTTTACAGATGCGTCAACTGCAGAACGAAAGTCTAATTGGCTCTTAATATGAAGATATTGCTATATGTCAACTAGAAAATGGATAGTAAATTCTCTAGGACAACTGGAACGTGTACCTGTTCAGAAATCAGGAAGATCGATTTGGAAGCAAGTTTTGAGAGTGACATTAACATCTCAACTAAGAAAACCTCCTTTGAAGAGTGCAGCACCAGCTCTTGACCTATCTGCAGTAAGATAATGGTAATGCCTAAAAAACCATATAGCATGACCAGATGATAAAGATTAACACCCCTCACAAAATTAATCTGAAAGGGAAATGTACATAGTTTGGAGCGATTGAAAAAATTTCGTATAATAACTCTGCATTTTGACTTATTTTTATACTTTCCCCAATGTATGACTTCTAAGTATATCCCCTACATTATTGAGGATTCTCTTTAAATCATTCCCAAAGAGCTCTCCTCAACCATATTACTGCCCCCACGAACAAGGATAATAGTGTCAATAATGGAACATGTGTCTGATACCCTAAAACCAACAGATATTGTACAGTATAATACGTATCAACATGCAGTAAAATCAGTGTAGTCAAGGCGTCTAGGCGATGCCTAGGCGATTAGCCCCGGCTAGGCGAGGCGTTGCCTAGGCGACGCCTAGGCGATAAATTTAATATAAATATATATATAATTATATATATATCACGTATATATATAACATCAAAAAGATCAAAACTCCACACCCACATTCCACAAAAACATAAAATAAAAAGTCTATTACAAGCATTCATCACATATCAAAGACATGTTAATATAGTGGAGTATTAAACATTTCAAAATTTGGGCAAAATACCCAAATTTGTGTCATTGTCCATGTATAATATTAGGCAGAGCCTCCTACGATTGCCCGGGAGGGTGGCAGGGGGGGCAGCGCCCCCCTGCGACGCACGAAGTGCGTCCGCAATCTGGGCCTAATAGGCCCAGATTGCGTCGAAAACGATATTTTTAGTGAAAAAAATTGATATTTTTAGTGAAAAAAACGATTTAGAATTTTATTACTACTTCATTACATGTTTTTATATTTTTTATTTATTCATTGAGAAATTTTGGATTTTTTTTAAGCAAAAAAAAAAAAAAAATTTTGTGTAGGATCGCCCGCCTAGAGGGGTGCCTAGGCGACCCAGGCCCAAAGTCGCCTAGGCGACGCCTTGACTACACTGAGTAAAATGCATGTATTTTTCATTGATCAAAACTGAAAGACTTTGGAGAAATAAAAAGAAGAAAATTCAAAGATACAAAATTCTTTTTTTATATCTATGTTGTGTGCATGACAGCGTGTAGTGTAGAGACAGCCTATTTTTCACAGTAAAGCTCCTCACAACTAATCAGACGGCCCAGCTTCTTCGACTTCTTCAAGAGACTTCAAATCAGGACTCAACATCCAAAAAACCCTTGAAAACCTCTAGAAAACCCATTCAGACCTTGCATTACCCCAAATTATGCCATTAGATTAGGAGCCTTTCCATCAGAAGGCCAAGATCTAGCCTTCTAAAATTTGACTGTTGGATTTCGAAGTCAATGCTTTTACCTAAAACTTCCATTGCCAATTGAGGCAAGATCTTCACCATTAGAAAGTACATGAAATATCTTTCAAATGGTTGTGGTCCCGCCCAATTTGGACTTCATTTGAGCCTTTTTATGGAAAATAACCAAAATGCACTAAAAAGATTGACTTCGATCAAACCATGATTTATGATCTTCAAAATCCCTTTTTTGACTTCAAATTGATATCCTTGAGGAAAAACCTTCAAAATGAGTACCCATTGCCCATATTGGGAATAGGTTCAATAAATTTCAAACTTCCCATCAGGTGCCACGTGGTATGGGACCCACAAAATAATGTAAGACCTTTTCTGTGATTTTTTAAATATTTTGGGGCTTATTCCAAAATATCTAAATGTGAATCATATTCAAATTTCAAAAGAGATTCAATTAGAATCAATCAAGTCAACCAATCCACCCTTTAAGGAAAAGTGATTTAATACAATTTCAGCATCTCTTAAAAACATCCTCAATATATTTCATCCAAGGGTCAACATCGTACCCTCCTTTTTAAGGGTAGACCTTGGCCATTCACCCAAATTTCTCCTATAAACTCTTCTAAATCTACATTTTAATTGTAATTTTACCATTTTCAATTCTAGATTCCCCTTTAAATCAATCTTGCCCATTGAGTTATCTCCAAACCTTTAGACCCACGTCGATTAGAAAACAAACCACTGAGCATTTCTCTACCTATACAAACCCCTTACCCCTACCCATACACAAGCACAACACCTTTGAATACTTGGAAAATACCTTAAATATACCAAGCACTTGGAGATCTAGGAGTCCTACCTAGAGCTGTAAACAGAGTGAATTTGAAGTGGATAGTAGTGGTATATCCGAATTCGTGTCCGATTCCATATCTAATTTTTCGAATTCAATTAAATATCCAACGGATAGTGAAATAGGTATTTGTATCCAACTCTAATTAAAATCATGGTTGTTAAATCCTTGCGATTTACGATTCAAATCCTACAATTCGATTCAAATCACAAGCAAAACGATTCAAATTGGAGTTGAAAATCTTAATTGGGTAAATCCCGTTTGATTTGCGATTCATATTACGATTTGCGATTCAAATCGTACGATTCATGCAATTCATACAATTCGAGCACGAAACCCTTTTTACGAACCAGTACTTAAAAAATATTTTTTTTCTTTTGATTTTCTAAAGGTACTTTATGGTTTTTAAGAAGAGAGAAGAAACAGGAAAACCCCTGTTATAGACATGACAAAACTCCTATTTGGGTTGTCTCTCTGTTGCTGTGAAACGAGGAAAAAAAAGGATGAAAGAAGGAACGAGAAAGATGATGGAGTAGGATTTTCGGAAAATTTGATAGTTTATTTTAGTAGTCTTTTTAATTGTACAAGTCTTTTGATACTTGATCTCATACAACATGATTATATGAGTTTACTTTTGTTGATTTATCTTTAATGATATTGGTTTTTTTTTCCCATTTTGGGGGATCATTTGTGTTTTTTATAGTGTATGCAATGAAATATGCATTACTTTCTTTTATCAATAGATATGAACGAAATCTTTTGCATAATAGATTATTCTATTTTTTTATTATTTATTAAGTAATTTTTTTTGTATTTTTTAAACAATTTTTTAAAAAATAGATTGAATCTTACAATTTACGATTTGAATCCCGATTTAAATCGAATCGGTCCTAAAACGATTTTACGATTCGATTACGATTTAACAACCTTGATTAAAATATTCGAACTCGGGTAATATTAGATTATCCGATTAATTTAAAAGAAACTAAAAGAAAAAATGTCAAAGGATACATAAATTTTATTTTAAAACGCCAAATTAATTTTATCCTTGTTTATATTGAAATTAACAACTTGATGTCTTAAAAGTATATAAAAAGTGCCTATTAATAAGGGTATTTTAGTCTTATAATAAATTATGTATATGCATATAAAAATATTTTTAACAATCAATAAGATATTTATCGAATTATATATCACAATATCTGAATTTGTATCTGAGTATAAATGGATAGTAAAATTACTATTTGAATTCGCTCCTCCATATTTGTTGACACCCTGGACTCCTACCCCAAGATTACTCAAAGCTTAGAGCACCTGGGTCTTCACCTTGAAGACCTCTTGAAATTTGGAAGAGCGATAGAGAAACGCTTGAAGAGTGACTGAAGAGCTTGTCTTTTGCGACAATGCATGTCAAAGTTCATAACTCCCTTCTTTACTTATAATTTAATTTTTTATTCAAATTTTGGGTATGATATTAGAAAAGCCTCTCCTTTTTCTTCAATAGTAGTTTAAGATCCTACTCTTGATGCGGTTTCCTAAATAATAAGAAGGATTCATGAAAAGTGAAAATTTGGGGAGACTTCCCCTTAGGATTTAGAGCTCCGTAGTTACTTTTTAATTTGAGATAGTGTATTTGAAGAAGAGAATACTCTCCTTTTGATACGGTTTTGAGGATAAAAGGAGTCGCTTCACGAAAATGATGGGAAAAAAAAAGGTGTTTCAGATCACATAGGGAATTTCCTTTGAGTTCTTGATTAGTTGATTATGGATAAAATGAATGTCTAGACATAGTTATCTAGTTCTTTTTTATTTGGTGTCTAGGATTAGGATCCCATAGAGATTTTTTGTCGCTATAAACTTTTTTTGATTACTTTTGTTTAATTTTTCCACTCTTTTCTTTATATAGTTAGTCTTATAAGTTATATAGGGTGTCATTCTCTCGTTTGTGAGAATGAAAGTATCTCCCACGATAGGCATCATTATAGAAGTTTCATTCAATCCTAAACAGTACTTTCATGTTCAAATCAGAGCAAGTCAAAATTTTCATATCTTAGATTTCTCTTTTCTTTTTCTTTTGGAAATTTTTCCCGCCAATTTAGTAAAAGTTAATATTTGAAGGGAATGAAGGAGTTCAAGGTAACCTTCACTGGTCCATAATCAAACATCCGCACATAAATCTCTTGTTTTTCGTAGATCATATGAGTCTTTGTTTTTTAGTGCTCATTTTCATGGTGATCAACCATGCCCTCATTTTAGTGTTAGTGACAATTCTATAATCCCGGATTAATGCGCAAGTGATACTATGGGAAAGACCCCATTTCCACATGCTTTTGTCCTTATGAGACTTCCTAAATGTCACTATCCTACAGCTGACAAATTTGCATGTGAAGAGCACCCAAGTCCTCACCTTGAAGGCCCCTTAAAATTTGGAAGAGTGCTAGAAGAACACTTTAGTGGTTGAGGAGCTCATCTTCTGTAATAAGGTACGTCATAGTTCATACACCATTTCTTTCCTTCATAGTTTAGTTCTTTTTATTCAAGCATTTAATGTGATATTTGACTATCCTCTACTTTTTCTTCCAAAGTAGTTTGGGATCCTACTCTCGTCGCGGTTTGCTGAATAATGAGAGGGATTCCTAAACAAAATGAGAAATTTGGGTAGGCTCCCGAATTTTTTTTAATTTCGAGATAGCGTGTTTTTCTCTTTTTATCCCATGGTCATGTACTCATGTGTTTAAAGTAGAGAAGACCTCATTTTTTATACAGTTTGAGAATAAAGGGGGTCTTTTGACGACTGGTTACACTCATAGTAACAAAATTCTCCAATTTTTTGAAAAAATCGCCTATTAGTCGCGAATTTTAGGTGTGCCAAATTATTCTTCGAATTTTATGTTTGCCGAATTATTCGTGGGTTTTGTGAATTTTCCCGAATTATTCGCGAATTTCACAATAATTTGTTTAGTTCTACAAAATAAACTACTTATATTGTATATTATGATTAGTATTTAATCAAATTGTTGGATATCTTTTTATAATTATTTATTTTTTCCTCAATGTTCCCCTTTTTTTCCCAAATATTTTCAAACTTGACTCTTGCCGAATTATTCCCAAACCCTGACTATCACTATGGTTAAACTTGCATAAAAAATTCATCACCTCAACTCCCTAATCCACTTGTAAGAAAAAGAAAAGAATAATAATATGTGCATTCTCAATGGACCATTCTTCCTCTTTGATCTTGAGTTTTCTCAATCAGATGATAAAGATACCAAACTCAAATATTAATATTATTATATACTCCTCGAGACGTGTCCCATTAATCAAAGGGTACCTAGTAATGATTGGATGGGCCATGCAGAGTTTAGACATTTAGGACTGTAGAACCCTAAAATTTTTCAATTTTAAACAAAGGTCCCTACACACCCGTAAAATTGTACAAAGAGCCTAAAATTATTTTAAAGCCCTATACATTTAAATTGGGCCTAATGACAAGGCATGGGCCTCTTATAGCTCGGGGTTTGGGCACGAAGTAGGAAACCCATAAACCCAAAACCCAAGTCCAAATTCAAATGGGTCACAGATTCAACAAATGGGTCGATCCGGCAACACAATAAACCTTAGTATGGACTCAATACCCAAGAAAATAGGTGAGACCCATCAAAGTCTCCTCAGTCCCTTAAACCACTAAATGGAGTGGGACTCTTGAAATCCTTATCTCTAAATGGGTGAGACCCATCAAAGTCTCCTAAGTCCCTTAAATTACTAAATGGATTGAGACTCTTAGAATCCTTATCTCTAAAAATCTATAAATAAAACTCAAAGCTAGAGATTTGGAGGAGACATTTCAGAAGAAGCAAAAGAAGAGAATTCAGAAGAAATCATTAAGTCTTGAGAGAAAAGAAATCAAAGCATTCCAGAGAAGACAAAGCTACAAAGAAACCAATTCTCCTCGAGAATTACTTTCTCTCTGATCAAGCGCGAAGCCTGGAAGAAAAGAAAAGTCACATCAACACATTCAAAGAAGAGCAAGATCACGCATCGGCCCTCATCTTCTACTTCAGAAAATTCTGATTGATAATCAGAGGATTCTTGAGAGTTGTACCATATTCTAAATAAATAAATATTTTGTTCATTTATTATTTCGTCCGCGAAATTTTGTGTTGACAAATTTCTGGCACGCCCGGTGGGACTCTCTCTACCCTCTCATCTTTCAGTCAACAAACAATCTAGCAGCATCAATGGCCCCTAAGAGAACAATTGTTGCAGCCCCCAAGAGAATTGTTGTTGCAACCCCCGCTCTCCATGGAATGAGGAACACAACCTCTTCTGGACCTGAATCTATACCGGCTACCAACAATGATCCGCGAGCGACACGTCATATGACGCAGTCTGGCACCTCTTACTTGGTTGGGGCCCTCTCCCACCATCGCAAGCAACGCGTCTCCAAAACGACGCAAATGGCTAAGGCTGCGCGGGCCAGGATGCTTGAGGATATGTCCTCCAGTCAGCCTTCTGATGCGCAGTCTAGCGCAGGGTCAACGTCTTTCGTGACCTCCCCTTCTCAAGGTCGAGCCTCCAAAGAATTGCATAATCAGAGTTATTCAAATTCTGAGACACATACCTCCATCAGATCAGCCATGATGATGGAAGCAGTGACGGTTGAAGAGCAGGTCACACAAATGCCTAACGTCATCGCAAATTTAACAAAGGCAGTTGAGGACAAAGATGCCCAGATTGCTGACCTGGTAAGCAGCTTAGAACAAAATAACCAAGCAGATGAATCCAATCAAGAGCCAACAAATCCCCTGGGTTCAGTCTCCGAGGACCTCGTGAAGCAGAGGAAGAAAACAAGGGGTTCACTCTCCAAGGACATCGTGATGTAAAGGAACAAAACCGGAATACATCCAGCTCGCGAGATCCCACTTCGAATAGTCACCAAGCATCAATTGCTTCGCTCTCCATCCAACAGCTGCAAGCAATGATCACCGATACCATTTGCACTCAGTACGGGGTGTGTCACATTCTTCCTTGGTATATGTCAAGTCATACTCTCAACGCATTGAGCAAATGCGCTTCTCGACAGGATATCAACCGCCAAAGTTTTAGTAGTTCAATGGAAAAGGCAATCTAAAGCAACACGTTGACCACTTTATCGAAACATGCAATAATGTCGGCACATATGAAGACTTTATGGTGAAGCAGTTTGTACGCTCCCTCAAAGGAAATGCGTTCAACTGGATACCGATCTAGAGTCGGGCAACATTGACAGTTGGGATCAACTGGAGCGCGAGTTTCTCAACCACTTCTACAACACCAGAAGGACAGTGACCATGGTAGAACTTGATGTTGTACGACAATTAAAAGACGAACCTGTCATTGACTACATCGATAGGTGGAGGAATCTTTCTCTCAACTGCAAGGATTGTCTTTTTGAACCATCTGCTATTGAGATGCGCATCCAAAGGATGCATTAGGGGCTTCTTTACATCCTCAAAGGGATTAAGCCTCATTATTTCGAAGAATTGGCTACACGGGCTCATGACATGGAGCTCAGTATAACCGCACATGGGGATCCACGACCGAGTGATTCTTACAAGTCGGAAAAGAAGTAGTGGAGCACATCCAAACCTTCCAAGACTAAGGAGGCTATGATCACCACTACTACCACCAAGCCGGTCAAAATCTCGAGCCAAAAGAAGCAGGAACCGCCTAAGGCTGACACATCTCAAGATAGAGGGCAAGGTGACACTCAAGGAACTCGAGGCAAAAGAATATCCTTTTCCAGACTCTGAGGTATCTGCCATGCTTGATCAACTGAAAAGACTAAAATTGATTGAATTGTCAACCTCTAAACGTTCAAAGGAAGCAGGTCGCAATGAAGACCCAAGATACTGTCGATACCACCAACTGATCAGTCATCTGGTTGGAAAATATTTCGTCCTCAAAGAAAAGATTATAGACCTAGCTCGATAAGGAAAAATTGACCTTGACTCAGTCAATGATGGGGCAGCCTCGAATATGACGAGTGTTGCCTTCGGGTCTTTCAACCTCATTTTGGTTCCACTTTCATCATCTGTAGCAATGCTGCCTCCTCAAGAAATGAAGGCACCATTGCCGCCACAAAATTTAAATCAAGTCATAGCTGGAACTCTCGACTCTGGCATCCCCCATTCAACATCGGTGGTAGTATCAATCCAAGGAAAATTCCATTGTCTCAGCCACATCAGCAACAACGATGTCTCCCTACAAAAATTGAACGAGAGTCAGTAGAGGAATCTTCTCTCATCGATGATGACGGTTGGACATTGGTTACACGACGGCGACGACGCGTGCAACATCCACCGCCTCCTCTTCATCAAAGAGCAAAGCGGACCAAAAGAAAGACTCGTTCAGGAGTCAAGTCAAAGAAGAAGAAGAAAGTAGTAAAGAAAAAAGCATTCAAAGTACCTCCTGCTGATCCTGAAAAGATTTTTCAGCAGTTCCCTCCTTTGACAATCACATTTGGCAACTTCATACCAAAGTGGTTTCTCCAAAGACAGCAACAAGAGCTAGCTTACACTGTCGCATGTTATCAGGTCGAGTCAGACACATCAGAAGAACAAGTGAACGATGTACCTGCCAACCAGTCATCCCCTTTACTTCATGAAGATGAGCATCCAAAGGAGAAGATGATACCTCTAACATCGAAGAGACGTCAATACACTTGAGTCTCTTTGAGGCCTTACAACTACCGAAGAAGACTCGGCTCAGCCTAGCTCAAGCCTTGACCAATCCCGACAAGTACAAGGGAAAGGATTGGGCTCAAAGGAAGTCAGGGGCTAGTGCCTCTTGCATGGCCACCATCACCTTCGACGATGAAGACCTACAACTTGGTTCTTATCCTTACAACAGGTCATTGTATGTCATAGGATCCATTAAATAACACAAAGTTCAGCGCATTCTTCTTGACTGCAGGTCCGCTGTCAATATCATGTCCATCCGCACGATGAGGCAAGTCGGGATCTCTCCAAATCAATTTTGTCGAAGCAGGCTGGTGATCCATGGCTTCAACCAAGGGGGGCAGAGAGTCATCGGAATGGTCCGCTTAAAGCTCACAATCGAAGACTTGGAGTCCGAAGTATTCTCATGTCATTGATTGCAAGACATCATACCACTTGCTTCTTGGTCGTCCCTGGTTACACGAGACAGGTGTGGTTCCATCTAAATGGCATCAATGCTTCAAGTATCACAAAGATGGTGTGCAGAGAAAGATTGTTGTTGAGAGTCGACCTTTTGAGAAGACTGAAACACACTTTGCTAATGTTAAGTTCTACACGGAGACTGAAGTCCTCTCGGAAGCACTTCCAACTTCGATGTCATTTTCTAACAAACTCGACATCAACAAAGGAAAGGAAGCTGAAATTGTTCCGTCCCCCAAGTCCCAAAAGGATGAGAAAGCTCAAAAAGTATCAAAAGGAGAGGAAACGAGCAAGTCAACAACGAGCTCTACAAACATCTCCAGTCCAATCTCAGTGCTTCGATACATTCCGCAATCACGTCAAAAGCCGGGATAACTTCCTTTTGAGTCAATGACTACGGAGACCAACTGTACTTTTTCAAAAACCAACCTAAACACTTTGCGAGATGAGTTAATTCTTCCAGCAGCACCACTCGTTAAATCCACAATTATAAGGCCACCAATTGTTGGATTTGTCTCATCTACAGTAAAGTTTGAAGAAGAGGAAGGCATCTCATCCCAAGCAAGTTCAGAGAGTTGGTACGGAGCTAAGACAAAAACTCTTTGAAGCAGCTAGATATGGAAAAGGTGAACCTATACGCTTAGGCAAACTTCAACCTCTTGACCAAATCCATGGCCTCACAGAAGTGCAGGCCCAACTCGTTCCAAGAGGAGAAAAGTTCATAATCAACCGTCAGGGTGTCGGCTCTATACCCCAAGCACCAATCAAAATCTCAGTAAAGGAGAAAGTCTCTACTCAGCACATTACAGTGCAAGTAGCCGACGATTGTAAAGACGAAGTCACCTCAGCTCATGCATCTGTCTTTGACTGACTTGCCCCACCAATACAAGGTACTTGGGTCTTCGAGCGTTTAGGAGCAGCACAAATTGATACAACCTTGAACTCTCAGGCTTTCCAACAGCGTGAGTCCGTACTTACCCACTTAGGAGCACAAGAAAAAGAAGACGAACCTACTCCTCCGAACAAGTCCAATGTAGACTCAATCAACCACGAAAAATTCTTGAACTTTTGTAATTTCTTGTTAATGACAATGAGGTTGGAGATGTCTTATTTGATATTTTTAATTGATCAATTTCGTGATATATCGACCAAAGAACAAATGGTTGTTGTTTTACGTTATGTAGACATGCGGGGATCTGTGACAAAGCCTTTTTAAGGCATCATACATATTACTAAAACCACTGTTGTATCACTCAAAGCAACGACTGATGAACTATTTTCCAAGCATGGATTGAGTACAGCAAGATTGTGTGGAAAGGTCATGATGGGGCCAGTAAATGCAAAGTGAGTTCAACGGCATCAAAACACTCATCATGAATGACAGGATGAGAATGAGTCAGCGTTTTATGTTCATTTTTTTTGATCAGTAACTCATATAATATAGATAAATAAAAGCAGTTTACAGAGATGTAAACTAAAAAAGAGAGCAAACTGAAAAAGAAAACAATAAGACCAAAATAAGACTGCTAGTTGTCCTCAAGAGAAAAGGGCATCCCTCACTTCTTGACCCATCGAACTAGAAGAGCTCCAATCCACAATCGAACGCTGCACCCGTGATAAGATCCGTTGAACAATAGAAGAGGAATTATCAAAAACACGACCATTCCTCTCCTTCCAAATCGCCCAAGAATTGGAACCGGGCAAAAACATCCAGATGGATTCTTCGCGCATCAACTTCGTTTGCACTTGTCGTTGTAACAAAGCACATTCAAACGCCTTGCTCTTCAGCTTGGTTTTTAATGTGCAGTATTGTTGGAGGCTTGGAGCCTCATGCAAACACCGCGACATTCTTCGAGAGAAACAAGTTTCTAAGGTCATTGAAGCTCTCAAGAGTGGTGAACTTCCAAGCAGACTGAGCCTAAATCAAGAGACTAGCCTAAAACTGGTTGGGAATACACTTGGGGCTTCCACTATGGTACACTGATCAGCTTGATTGTCATGTTTTCCTTTGTGATTAACGTGCTTGAGATTGTCGTGGAAGATGGTTTAAACTCGAAACAAAGAACTGAAGCATGTGGCCTATTATGCAGTCTTTTATTTTCGTAGTTGAGCTACATTTGATGAAAAGTATATTGGGAATCACAAATGATGAGAGATAATGGGTGGGATTGTCTCCTCACTAAAGTTTCTTCATTTTGTGTCAAACTAAATGTCATCATTTGGCACAAAAACTCACAAACCTACATCATTATTGTGCCGAATTGTTCTATACTACCATTGATATGCAACTTCAAGAGCTCAACAATCGTTTTACCGAAGTAAACATTCAATCACTCCTTTTCGTATCCAAGTGATTCATTTTTGCGCTTTCAACAAGCAAAAATTGATCTGTCTCACTAAACTTTATCCAGTTGAAATTTTAGCAATTGATCTCATGGCACTAGACAAACAGCTTGGGACTTACATTAATGATATGTGCTCCAACAGTGAATTTCCATAAGTGAAAGGAATCAGCGGCCTTTCTAAGAAGATGGTTAAGACGGAAAAAATCATTATATCCACTAGTGTACTTGTTGATTAAACTTGCGCTAATCCTACTAGTTGTCACTGCCACTGTTGAGAGGGCATTTTCTGCTATGAAGATCGTAAAGACTAACTACACAATCAAATGGGAGATGAGTGAATGAATGAATGATTGATTGGTCATATACATCGAGACAGACATATTTAATAGCATCGATAATGAGGCAATCATTTAACAGTTCCAAAATATGAAAACCAGTCGAGGACAATTATAAAATAAATCTCTATTGTAATTAAGGAATAAATTTTCAGTGAAAACGATAGATATTTTTAAATTTTTAGTGTCCATTAAATTAAAATATTTTCTTCTCTTTTGTCATTTGTAATGGGTAAAGAATTGCAGCAAAGCAATTACTAACATTATCAATCGACCATCGCTTGTCTCCATACAAGAAAATCCTGGCTCTGCTCCTATGTGTGTGTATATGTTTATGATAACAGAGTTCTCTCCTCAACCATATAGCTAGGACAGTCAGCGGATACTGATATTATCCGTATCCGATTCATATCCGGATAATTATCCGAATAGATAATCGGCAGAGCGAATTCGAATAGGACTTTTACTATTCATTTGTAATCAAATGGGATTCGGATATTGGTATATCCGATTCGTTAAATATCCGACCAACTACAATATGTGTATATATATATATATAAGAAAGTTCATTCATAAGAGTAAAAATTCAATATTTAATTTGTATTTTTCACAGAATCCTAAAACATATTTTAAAAAATTAATATAAATATGGATAAAATAGTAACTTAATTATTTATTTATATATATATTTTTTCATTTTGGGGGGTCTTCTTTAAATAATTATTAAAATAATCAGATAATATCTGAATTCGAATATTTTAATCAAAGTCAAATACAAATCCTCTATTTCACTATCCATAGGATATCGACTCAAATTCAGATAGTCGGATAGTGTAATAGAATTTAATTCGCATGATCTACTATCTAGTTTGATTATACACCCCGTTTAAAGCCCTATATATAGCTGTCCTCACAAACAAAGATGATAATATCAATACTGGAGCATGTGCCTGACACCGTAAAAACCAATGGATATTGTACAATATAATACAGATCAGTATGGAATAATGTCCAGATATTTTTCATTAATAAAATTCACACAAACACACGCGCACACAGAGTTTCATGAGCTTGTCCGACAGTCAAGTGTTTATCATCTTATGCATGTCACGTAATACATGAATCATTGCCCACGGATGCCTTTGATCATCAAGGATCAAGCCCATGGGGACAGAATGGGGCAAGGACATCCCTTGCTTATATGTAAACTCATAAAAGAAGTGTCTATGCATGTTTACTCTAGATATGACATGGAAGTGGAAGAGATGCAGCACCTTGTAAGCTCTACTTGTAAGTAAAGATGAGCACCCCATTTTAGCAAAAGCACGCGCCCCTGCAAGCCTTACTGTAGAGGATGTATTTGATGAGGTCGCCATATTAATCAGTCTCTCCAATACAGCAGATGCAAAGTCCTCTGACAACTCACAAAAGCAACCTGCAGCAAATAAGGATGCTTTTACCTGTAGAAACCAATCATATGTGAGCAATTCCGGTCATTTGTCCATGTAAGGGCATCTTCATGATGAGGAAAGAGCAATAAAGTATAGATTGAAAAAAAAAACATTAAAGAAAAAAAGTTATTGATAGAATTAAGCTTTTAACTTGACAATGACATGCCCCTAAATCAAATTATCCACTGATTAAAAAAATATGGTACTCGTTGGGTACTTTGTAAGTATATTCTAACAATGGCACAATGGTACGTAAGGTGCATGTGATTCATTATTTGATGGATCCCATGTAAATCTCCTACATCATCATCGGTCTGACAAAATCTCATCATCTATTCTATATACTATCTCTTGGACTGTCAATCGCATTCTTCCTGGACATATGTTCTGACTAATGATCCGGTCAATTTTTTGGCATATATCAACCTAATGGATACCTTAGATTTTCTCAAAAAGAAATGAGTCCTTGTTTTTCCTAAAAATCCAACAATATATGAATAAGAGAACCTTGTGAATAAAAGAACAAAATCAATAAGTAGAACCACAGTTGAGTTTAGGAACTAAAAAAAAGTTATGGATGCAGGCAAGAGATACTAACCTCACCTCCAAAACATGACATGAACCCAAACTTGACAGTATCATATAGCGTATTTCAGCACTATCCTTTGCGATATCAGACCAACAACCGAAGAGACGTAAAGCCAACACTCTTGATTCAACATCGCCAGTGTCAAAAACTACCTTTACTCTTTTGAGCAGTTCTAAATGGTTATGTACCCTATGCTTCGCAAGAATCCCATTGTATCGTTTACCCTTCTTGTTACGCTGCCTCAGCTCTAATAGGAAAACCTTTAGAACACAGAGCCTGGTATGTTTGTCCCCAGACCTAAACGCATCTGCAAGCCGAAGGAAGATCGTGTTTGCATATAGCCTATCCTCTCCTGGAACTAAACCAAACATGTTCAATACCCCCATAGTAAGGCTGGGGTCTCTGCTCCACTGCACAAGTCTAGGGCCAAGCTGTAATATAGCCTCAACCGGTCGACCTGAAATGAAGACTCTCCATAGTAATCAAATCATTTTAACATCTGCAAACATGTAATGTAAGCAATCTCTCTATGACTGAAGGTCCATTAGCTCAGGTTCAAACCAGCATTTCCAGACAAATTAAAAGGAACCAAAACCATAGAAAATTCAATAAATGTAAATGGGTCTGTAATATCTTTTGAGGCGATTCAATTTGATTCAAGTGGAATGTTATTGTTAGGGCTACAATTCAGGAGACTCGCCGTCTCGAGTAGGGTCCACTTTACAGATTTATTGTCATCTATATGTGGCTTATCATAAAACATATCAACTAAAATGTATAGAGAAACAAAAAAAAATCCAGCTAAAAATAGTAAATTTGATGGAATGTAATTGAATGAATAACACAAACCAATAGGGATTAAAATTGCTCACCGGGCTTTCTCGATCGAAGACCTTTCTCAAGCTCGACACTCCATTCCATGGCGCAAGCTGCAGAAATCTTCTCCAATACTCCTTCCTTCCTCAGCCCAAGACCAGGATGGCAGTCAGTCATGCTTCAAGTTCCTGATGAATACATATCTTAGTTGTTATTTTCTTTTTGTATTTCCCCCCCTCAAAAAAAAAAATTAACTTTTGGTGAGTATGTGAATGTAGATGCTAAATTTTCTATTCCATTAAGTGGGGTTTATACGTTGATTGGAAATATTCCACTAGAAACATGGAAAAAAGAAATTGATTTTCAGGGGGGGGGGGGGCTATAAGAAGTGTTTTTCACTTGGGTTTGATGAGTATGATGTATGTAGGTGCTAAATTGTCTATTCCATTAAGTGGGGTTTATACTTTGATTGGAAATATTCCACTAAAAAAATGGAAAAAAAGAAACTGAATTTCAATTAACATTCGATGAGGGGCCAATTTGAGTAAACTCAGCACCGAATTAACTGATTCTATTGAAGCAATTAAGCCATTTTTAGGTTCTATTTTGAAGTACTATAAAGTGATATTGGAAACGCATAGCCATATCATGGAACTAAAATTTAAAAATATTAATAAATAAAGAAGTAAAACAGGAAGAATAAGAAGCTAACGAGGAGGAGCAGGAGGAAGAAAACTTACCAGCTACTGTAGTGAGAGCGGAGGAGTTTATCTTTTGGGTTTTTTCCCTTGATACACTCGGGGTTTGTTGGGGGGTCTTATATAGACCCCATTTTCAAAACTTAACTTTTCTATAGCCAGCCTCATTTTTCTGACATAAGTGCCCCTGCCCCTCTCAAAAGAAATAGTTAGGGTTTTCTCTGCATCTCTGATCTCACTGGCTCACCGTCAAATGGCATAAAATCCTGCTATAATGGCAGCGGCCTGTTCATATTTCTAACGGGCATAGTTTCGGGGAAACCAGCATAAAATGCTGCCATAATTCATTCACTCGCTCTTTTGGGTTCAGATTTGTTTTCTAAATCAATGCCACGCTGTGCGCCTAAGTGCGAAAAGACAACATCCAGCATCCAGCAACGTAATGTTTTAGAGTTTTTCCCAAATTGCCCCTTTAGTTTTGGATTCTTCCCCAAATCACCAGGTTTTAAAAACTCTTCTCTAAATGCTTCTCACACACATATGCATCTATTTGCACATGCGAACTTTTCCCATTTTATCCAAATCATTTGAAGAAAAGACTTTTGGTATCCTACCTCATTTCCGACGAGTTCTTCGTTCCCATCTTATTTCCGACAAGAGAACTTCGTTCCCACCCCATTTTCGGCGAGAGATCTTTGTTCCAAGAGCGTTCTTTCCATATTCTTTTCGTGAAAAAACGTTATTAATCGAAGAACAACCCTCATTTTCAGGTTTCTTGTGTTTTAAAAAAAATGAATTCAAAAAAATCATTACATATATGATTAATTCATGGAAAAATGTTTATAATCATTGTATTTATGGTTCAAAACCTTAAATTTCATGTTATATATGTGTTTACATTAGTTTTTTTTCCATTTTCTATGACTTACACTCATGTTTCCAAGCTTGAAGACGACGATCGATGCATTTTGCACGGGGTCGATGCATTGTATCAACCTAGTGCATTTTGTACACGGTCGATGTATTTTGCACGGGGTAAACGCATAAAATGCACGGGGTCGATGCATTGCATCAACCTAGTACATTTTGTACACAGTCGATGCATTTTGCACGGGGTCGATGCATAAAATGCACAAGGTCGATGCATTGTATCAACCTAATGCATTTTGTACACGGTCGATGCATTTTGCAAGAGGTCGATGCATAAAATGCACGAGGTCAATGCATTGTATCAACCTAGTGCATTTTGTACGCGGTCGATGCATTTTGTATGGGGTCGATGCATAAAATGCACAAGGTCGATGCATTGCGTTAACTTAGTCCATTTTGTACGCAGTCTATGCATTTTGCACGGGTCGGTGCATAAAATGCAAAATGCACGAGGTCGATGCATTGCATCAACCTAGTCCATTTTGTACGCGGTCGATGCATTTTGCACGAGGTCGATGCATAAAATGCACGAGGTCGATGCATTGCATCCACCTAGTGCATTTTGTACGTGGTCGATGCATTTTGCACAGGGTCGATGCATTGTATCGACCTAGTGTATTTTGTACGCGGTTGATGTATTTTGCATAGGGTCGATGCATTATATCGACCTTACGCGCAAAAAACTTCAGGAAACTCAGATTTTTGCGATTTTTTCATCTTTTCTTCTTCTTTTTTATTATTCTTCTTTCAAAATCAGTATAGATGGTCATGGAGGGATATTTGGAAGATGAGGGGAGTGGGTAAGCTTCATTCATCTCATCCACATACATATCTTCTTCTTCTTCTTCTTCTTGGAATGAAGAACTTTTGCCGGAAATGGGGTGGGAACGAAGAACTCTCGCCGGAAATGGGGTGGGAACAAAGATCTCTCATCCACGAACCTAAATCTCTCTTCTTCTTCTTTTTCTTTCAAAATCAGTTGAGGGGTATTTAAGACTTTTCATAAATACTGAATTATGGAAAATTGATGATAAGGGTATTTAGAGAAGGGTTTTCAAAACCTAGTTATTTGGGGAAGAACCCCATAATAAAGGGGCAACTGGGAAAAACCCCTAATGTTTTAGTAAACTACTAGCGAACACGCTGTGCGATGCACGGGATAAGATCAGACTTAGGAGAAAAAAATGTGACAAAAGAAAAAGAAAATGTACTTATTTATAAAAAAAATTGTATGAAAATAATTGATAATAACAAAATTATTATTTCAAAAAATAATTAAATTTAATAATATCTGAATTAATATCACATAAGTAAACATTTATGATAAATATATTTCTTATTTCAATCGATATGGCCAAGATGAATGAAACACTTGCAACCAATTAATAAAAAAATTATTTTATTTAAGTAATAAAACTAACAGTCCAGACCTAAACCCAACCCATAGTAAAAATTTTCAATCATCCCTATGCGAGACGTGCTATAATTAAACATCTTACAGGACACCGCATTACCTTGGTGGGTGACTCGAGCAAATTGAGTAAAATACTAGGCTATCCTATCAACTCATCTTTACTTTAATGAAAGCTGATAAAATATTTGAAATATCAAGATATTCGTATGCCAAACCTCTTAAAAGAAAATTTGATAGATGTTAAGTGTTTTATTTTGCTTGGTTTCCCTCTCATGCGCCCTCCGATGGGGGTGTAAGATTTGTGGAACTTTCTCAATATTGGACTCTTCAGTAAATGACATCATGGCTAGGATTTAAATGGTACATGTTTCATATCTCAACCGCTTTCAATCCATTATCCATGGGGTGCCCTTCTACTGTTGTCTTGTCAAGATCCTTAGCAATATTGCAAATCTCCACACTATCTTATATTTCCATTGGATCATGTTCTACCCATCAAACAAAACATAACTGTATAAGAAACACAAAGACATCATCATAAAAACATATAAACACAAAGATATATTTTATATGTTTTTTTTCAACAAAAAAAAACATATAAAAGAAGTACAAAGGAGTGGTTGAATCATTTACATGCGTCTCCTCTATTCTCCACCCACCTGTCCCTAACCCCACTCCATAACATCTCTTCCTATATTTTTCTCATTCCTCCATATCCCACAAATATCCCCTGTTCCCACTCTCACTATACTCTATGCACATGGTTTCTCCTCTCCATGTAACCTCATTCCTCATCCAACGTCTCTCAACTCCCTAAGCTTATCTGACATCACTTCCTCGAGATCAGATCATAGTCAAATACGGTTGAACTCTCCCCGAGTTCAACCGTACCCACAGGTTAACACGTGGCCCTTTTAACCCCTATTTATTATGATTAAGATTCACTAACTTTTGAAGTTCAACAATATAATCTTGTGTTTTTAAACAAATATTGCAAAATATTGACTCGGTTAAAAATTCTTAACCAGACTTAAATACATACATTAAATATCAAGGTTAGATTGTCAAACCCTAAGGGTTAGTAAATCCTAACCACAGTTAATAAGAATTAAAAGGGACACGTGTTGACCTGTGGGTAAAGGTGCTCAACACCTTCCCATTCTCATATATGAGCCATCATATTTATTAAATTATACTTTCCTCTTGGTCTTAATGTCTTGCATTGCAGCTCCCTACAAAGTGCAACCTCACTAAGGTATAATCTCCTTCTCCTATTTGTAGCCAGTGAGGCTCCACTCCAAGACTATAGTAAAACGTATCATAACATATGGGATTTCAATTTTCCGTAGAAACTACAAACTCAACATGTTGATGGTCAACTGGAAATGATATGGCTTGGACAGTTGAAAAGAATCACAAATGGTCCAGAGATATCTATCTTATCTGCCCAACTTCATTACCACTCTCCACACTTCTATCATCTGTAACTCCCACACATCCCCTCCATCTTTAAAAGGGATGCCAATCTAATAAGTTAACTAGTGATTCCTCTCATGAAATCCTGAGAAAGATATGTCTACGGTGTAGCTGAGCTCTCTAAAGAGAGAGAGAGAGAGAAAAAAAAAATGAGATTGGAAGATCCATCATTGGGTAAACATTTTCTAGAAGTTATGAGATTGAAATTAAAAAATTATCAATTTATCCATTGCCCATTGAAATGATATCATTTACCTAATTTGGGATATCAAGTAAATGATATTGGCACATTGTGAGTATTTTAGTTAGAATCAATGTCTGAATGTGTGCCTATATTTCAACTTGAGATTTTCAGCTTGAAATCTTCTTCTGCTTTACCAACGCTCTGTAAAATTGTCCACTCACTCTACTACAAAAACCAAATATGCTCCTGCATGTGAACCTCCCAGAGGATTAAAGGAAGTTAAACCATACTACTGCAGCTACATCTATAGAGGAAATTACAAAGTTTATTTGAAGGATGTCTAAGAATCTAACTTCTTGTTGATCATTCAATATGGCTTTTGCTGTAGACCATTTTATATGATCATCATTCTCATTTATTTTTCTCACAATGAGAGGAACTCTTTTTCATAACCGTATAAAAGATGTAGGTACATTGAGATAACATTAATGGGAATGAATGTGGAAGAGCATGAACCATGTTTTTTAGTGATTGTTTACCGTAGAAACTCAATCTCCTATGTCTGAAGACTCTGAACTATGTTCTTTGCATGAAGGGTGTGAAAAACATCTAATATTAATGCCTCTGACAAGCTGGGTTTCATAATTTCATTACTACTTCACGAATGACATTCCAAAGGGCCCTAGATCCCAAGGGAGCAACCATCAAACTCAAAATTATCTCCCCCTCTATTGGAGAGCAAAATCAGGAACAACCAATAAAATACAGGAAGTTCAGGCCACTATATTTAGATCTCTCAAATATCATTAATAATATCATGTCTTTGAACTCTTTTAAAGCAAAAACTCAATGCAAAAACTTCACTTCTGTCTCTTCAATAATGCTGAAAATACTGCTTGGCATGTGTTTAATACAGAGTTCGGTTATTATGTTAATGGCGATGCAATTTCAGATCAAATCACCCCGACGCCCTAAAGACTTTCCCATCACCCCCATTTAAATTGAACTCATTCAAAGCCTACCCATTTTGGGAAAAACCCTAAATCATCCAACCAAAACTGAAGTGGAAATTTTCAGAAAAGCCACGCGTCAATAGCTGCTGCAGAAGCTCTGGTTTACTGGTAGAAGGTTGAAGGTGGAGGGTTTGAACCCTGTCTTGCACTCCGATGCTAAAGTAAGTATGTGGAGAAGATGATAAATAGTAAGAGCAACAAGAGTGTAAGATACGAGATTTCTTGGTTAGGTTTGTAATAATTTTTCGGTCCTTATTCACTGAAGCTCTGGGGGTATTTATAGGTTTAGCTCAGGATGCCCATGGATGGCCATAGATGCCCATATCACGTGCTGAATGATCATTACCAAATATGTCTGACAGATTTGGAGCTTACGTGTCACACGTGGGAGCCTACTATTAGCTGAGTCGGTTTGTTTTGATAGCACGCAGAAGTGATCAGCATTAAATGTCAAGACAGTGTTTTTCTTCTACTGTCAGAGTAGAATGATCGCCTCTTGATCACTTCCTCCTGCGAGTCGGTCTCGCTGTTTGACTAAAGCATTGGTCCATTGTTATAACAAGGACGATACCGCCGTCTTAACGACTATGACTCCATTGTCTAGAAGACAACGTTTCTGTTGTGGGGAGCACAACGAGCCCGTTGTCATACGCACAACGAATATATACTCAAAAACACATATGAGCTCATATCCATCATTATAACTCCAAAAACATACTTGTCACAACACTTAGATAAATTACGAATTTTCTCCTTTACAATTTGCCCCTTGATGATATATTGAACATAGTTCGTAGTAACATCAATAGCTCAATGCACAAAGAATACCTGCCCCTTCATGATGACCGAAACGTTGTGTGAGTAATAAGATGAAACGCGAAGCGATGTGCCAACTGTCCCATGCATACGAAACTGTCATTGCCTTATTAATGCATGGCAGGCTGTCATCATCACTTTTTGCGGAGCTCAAGGCGCATTTATCCTTTTCGACGGTTACGCTGTTTTGTGTAAACGACAATCATGCCCCTACCCTCCCTTATGTGTATGACGAAGATGAAGGATACTTTTGTCCTGGACAAAGTTATGTCTGACATGATATTCAAATTTTCAAGGAAATGACTATCCTGACCTTGCTCTAGCGTACATGTACGACACCAATGAAAGCCTTTCTCGTCTCGCAATTCTTTTTGAGTTCCCTATAAATATGTCGCAACATTGCCTTATCTTCTGCACCTTTTTATTGAAGCACTGTTACTCTGCCGAATTTGCGCCTCAACTAAGGACTTCAAGCTTCCAAGTTTTCTGCTTTCTTCTAATCTTGCACATCACAGTTTTGATTTTGGTAAGACTCTGCTCTTTGCTTACTATCTATTCTTGTTCTTTTGTTGTGTTTTTGCTCTTTTCTTTTCTAGCCCTATGCCTTCCTCTGTCTTGCTTCCCTATTCTGAATCACTCGGATACTACCCTTTTTCTTGCCATCATGTCTTCTTCCTTAGCAATCGTTAAGGTAGACGAAGAAGTTAGGGTCCCTACTAATGACAATGCTAGTTGCTCTATCAGTGTACCATATGGTGCCTATAATGCTGAAACTCCCGAATTCCGTCAAGACCAAAAAGATTATCTAGACCTCTATCGAACTCGCTTCGACTTCTTGCCTCAAGTTCATCTCCACTTCAAACGAGAAGACGCTTTGATCAATAAGCACTCTTTTACTTGCACCGTTGTCTACCTTGCTCAACTCGAGGCTGGACTACGGTTTCCCTTATATCCCGTTCTAGAATCTGTCATTTCCATTCTGTAGCTTGCTCTAGGTCAGATGCACCCAAATTTCCATAAATACATGTCCTTGGTGATCAAGTTTATCAAGGACGGATACCGAATTGATGCCAGACATCTCTTCCATTTTCGTCACCTTGTAAAGTGTCGTGGAAGTAGTGATGACATCGAGAATTATTACGCTTGGAATCAAAAACCCAAAGTTCCCGACTTTAATTCTGGTCTGACAGAGATAGATAAGAACTGGAAGGCAATGCCTTTTATTGTCTCCGGAGCTTGGAAATCGGGGAATTCCTCTGTTCCTAACATCTTTCAAGAGAAACCAGGTAATTAACTCCATTGTCCGCTACCTGCTGTCTATATTCTTACGTTGTCTTGTTCTCACGTTTTCACCATCCTTTGTCATAATCTCTTTACTCATCACTCGTGGTGCTGACACTTTTGTCTCTTTTCAGATCCGAATAGAATACGCTTTATGGATCTCACCCCTACTGAACAATGGGTATTAGCATCCATTGGTCAAGCGAAGGGGGCAGACTACGTAAGGTGGAAGCCGCTGCCGAAGAGACAACTTTGGGAGTTAGCATACGAACTGAATCCAATTTCTTCCAACGATCAAGGGAAAGTTGGTCCATCCTCCTCTCATCCTGCTCTTGTTCTCGTTAAAGAAGAAGAAGAAGATGAAACGATGAATAACCCCCATTCTCTGGTCCGGAAGCCTCGTTCGACACGACCATCCACTCTTCCTCCTCAACCGCCGAAGAAACAACATGCTATAGTCACTGAGTCGGCAAAGAGAAAAAAGACAGACGCACCGGCCGAACCTCAGGCTAAGAAACAAAAGAAGGAAGAGACACGCCTTGACAAAGGAAAGGTTGCTGCACCTCTGCCTTCAGCCTTTTTACAAACCGAGGAGCCAACTACCGTTGCTGGTTCCTTAGTGATCGACACTGCTCCCGCTGCTACTGCTCCTGCTGGCGCCGCTACATCTGCTACTCCTGCACAACGGGAGATAGGCATACCGGGGAGTTCTAATCTCTGGATCCCTAACTTCGCCAAATATGGTCAGCCGAACATGGAAGACTCGACAATGATCAATAAAAAGGTGGCTTTGGCCTTGAATTACGCCATGAGACTTCTTGCTGATGTCAAAGCAGTAGAGCAGATGACTTCAGTGGAACTGTACTATACCGCGAACAAATCTCTTGCAATGGTAACTTCTTCCCACTGTTCTTTATTTGCTCCTATTTTATTATCTTTCATGTTGTACTAACTTTGCATTTTCTTTCACAAATGAACAATGCAGTTACAGAGATGTAAAATCGTAGCACCAAACGTCATACCAACCTTAAGGATGCAATTACGTACTGGAAAGACAAAGCTACTGCTATGGAAGAGCAGAGAAATACCTCACACCGTGAATGGCTACAAGCCTAGGCAGACAAGCAAAAGGCTGAAAATAAGCTGGACACGGCTCAAGAAGAGGCGAGACAGTGGAAGGAGAAATGAGGGCAAGGAGAGAAGTTGATGCTGCTATCCTTCGGCTTAGTGTACTGGAGGCAGTTTTCCAGGCTCTGGAGAGGCAGCTCGAGCAGTCAGAGGCGACGAAGGCTGTTCTCGCAAAAGAGCTTGAGGAAGAGAAGGCTGCGACCAAAACAATAACTGAAAGACTTCGTCAACACTTCCAAATGGAGATGGATCGCTTGCTCGATGGAGATCAGGCGGAGACTGAGGTTGAGTTGATGAAGATGCTTTGACGGCAAGGACGATTAAGAGAAGATGCTGATCAATCGGAGCTCCAAAGCTCTTTCATCTCTCAACCTGGTGAGGAACCGGAAGTAGAAGGGGTTGATAAGCCTCTTCCATCTGAAGGTCCTACCTCTACCCCGTCGGAGATGCCTGTTGATCCTCCAGCTGTTCCAACATCGGATGCTCTTACTGCTGAACCGTCTTCCATTGTCCATATCATTAATGATTCTTCCACTGCTGAAGGTTCTGCTGTTGCCTGAAGACCGTTGTCTCTATTTTTGCTTTTTCCTGTTGTCGCCATTGTCTTTCTTTTGTTTTGTCTCCGTTATAATTTGATCCGTCGAGGGTTTTATGACTATCAACCTTTGTTCCTTTCTTCTTTGCGTTTGTTTATAAAGCACAAAGGGTAACTCGTTCATATAAAACAAAGATTAAATTAATTAACTCTTAACTTTGGATAAGGCATAGTATACGTATAACTATAAGGGACATGGATATATGCTGAGAATGATAACACTCAAGAGAAAAGACACTAGCACTTGGTCTTTTCACATGGTGATAAGGCGCGATCACTTCGTAGATAGAAAGATCACTGAGGGGCAACACTGTAATACATCATGAATGTAAGCTCACAAATAACATTCCATAGAATGAACTTATGAAAATTCGTAGTGGGACACTTTACTCAGGATGACTTTTCATTAGTGTAAGCCGCTCGATTTGCTCAGATGACAATTCATTTGTCCAAGCCACATGTGTCCTACAACGAATTCCCGATGCATCCTACGTCACATTACTTGATTTTACAAAACATTCGAGATGTCTTACTCAATTTGAATAGACTAATAGAACAGTTGTATAAATGCAAGAACAGATGGGTGCACAACTCGTAATTTTATTGAAAAAATTGCCTTAAGTTCATAATGTTCCAGGATTTTTGTATTACATTACCTTGTAAATCTTTAAGGTAGCATACACCAAGGCTACCAAGTCGATCTACAATATAAGTTCCCTCCCAATTAGGCCCTACCTTTCCACATTTAAGCTCTCTAGTATTCTGGAACACTTTACGAAGGATGAGATCCCCGACCTGAAGTACTCTCTGTTGTACTTTCTTGTTGTAGGCTTTCCTTAGTTGTTGCTGATATCTTCCTATCTAGATGCTAGCATCTTCTCGCTTCTCTTCTAATAAGTCCAGATGAACAGCCATGAGCTCAACATTCATGTCTTTCCCTTTTACCTTTCTGCTATTACGAGTACGTATTGTGGGTAGATTGATCTCTGTGAGAATTCCAGCTTCCATCCTATTGGCCAGAGAGAATGGAGTTTCATTTGTAAGACTTCTTGGCGTTGTCCTATATACCCACAACACATGATGCAGCTCGCTGGTCCACTTTCCCTTTGAATCTTCCAACCTTCTTTTCAGTGCGTTCAGGATATTCTTGTTAGCTGCCTCGGCCAGTCCATTCCCTTGAGGATAATAAGGTGATAAGAAGATGTGCTTAATCTTAAGCTCATTGCAAAATTCAGCAATAATTCTCCCCGTAAACTACTTTCCGTTGTCAGTAATGATGGAATGAGGAATGTCAAATCTACAGATGATGTGCTCCCAAATAAACTTCTTTACCTCCTGTTCTCTGATACGGGCGAGGGGATAGCTTCAATCCAACGAGAGAAGTAGTTAGTAGCCACTAAGAGAAAGATTAGATTGCTTGGAGCTTTGGGAAAGGGTCCCACAATATCAAGCCCCCAATGAGCAAATGGCCAAGGCTGGGACACGGTGTTGAGCTCTTGAGCTGGAGCATGGATTAACCGAGCATAACGCTGACATTGGCTACATCTCTTCACATATTTTTTTGCATCAGCTTGCATATAAGGCCAAAAATAACCTTGTCCCAAAGCTCGGTAAGACATTGTTCTTCCTCTAGAATGAATGCCACAGATACCTTCATGGAGTTCGGCAAGGATTCTTTCAACATCTACGGGATGAACACACTTCTGAAAAAATCAATTCGGTGAACCTCAAATCAAGGTTTGAGTTAAGAACTCACAAAGTCAAGGGGATGGTTAGTGCTCCCTATAAGTCTATCTATCCTTTTTGATGTTTTAACAATTAAGTTATAAATTAAGGGATGATGTACTTTAAGTGCGAAAAATAGAAAGCCAAGCAAACCACAACACAAGGATTTTTACATGGAAACTCTTCCGGGAAAAACCACGGGGCCTAGTCCAGCCAAGAGAAATCATTAAGACAAAGTAAACAAAAACTTACAAGACTCGAACTTAACTCCTTTAGACTCAACACTTTGATCATTTAGTTCTTAGTCCTCCACACCTTGAAAATTCATCACGTACTCTCAAGTCCCCTGATCAACCGCAGCCGCTTGTACTTATCTTTGTGTCTCGCAAACAGTCCACGACCTTCCGATTGATCTCCGTCAATGACGGCTTCGGATTCCACCAACCAAATCACACTACCACGATTCGTCTCAAATCGATCTCCTTCGCAAAGGCTCCGGAACACTCCGGCCAAGATGTTCTATCCAGAACGGGTTGATGGTTTGATAGAAATCAATACCTAGATGGATTCCTTCAATGCACAAGTCCAAACAAGCTAATATGGAGCTTTAGGCTTGTAATCTCTAGGTAGAATGCACCTAACAAAAAGGGTAGAGAACAACAATTTCCATAGGTTCTATAACCTCTGGAGAAACTTAAAAAACCTCTCTACACACTCTCAAGGCCGTGCTACACGAACTAGAGGGGTTCCCCATATGTAGGGAGCTCAAAACCCATGATGGAAGTTGCTAAAAGTGTTTAAAACCAAAGGGGAAACCAAAAAAATGTTTTAGGAGAGTTTTCCATATCAGGGTTGACCCCCAAGGATACTTGGGTCGACCCTAATGTACACTTAGGTCAACCCAAGTATCCTTGGGGGTCGAACCTCAAATTTTTAACTTGCTGTCCCAAAACACCATACAGATTTTTGGCACTTCAGGGTCGACCTTGGGTGTTGAGGGTCGACCCTGAGGTGAAAAACAAAGTTAAAAGTTTGTTTTTTAGCTCTTGGTCTCTTCAAAAAAGTTGTAGCTCTTTTCAACGTGGTCGATTTGACATATTATGGAGCAACATCTGAGCTACGGTTTGGGAGATATGTCCAAAACAAGCAACCTTGGTTTTTTGAAAAAATTTCAGAGTTTAAAACAAGTTTTGCACTGTTTATCTCATCACCTAGGGTCCGTATGATTAGTTTAGGACACTTACCACCTAAGGCATCATATTAGGATTATTCTAAGTCAATTCCCACCTATGGTAGCATGGTATCTAGGTCCCTTACCATTCTATGAAGGAAATGATCAAACCGAGTCTTCAACGGTCTTCAACTTCACTTGTTTGCGAATGCTTGACGGCAACGACACAAGATACACACTTAGATACCTAGATTCATTTGTTTTGACACCGGAATATGTTAACACATATAACCTTGTCCCAAAGCTCGGTAAGACATTGTTCTTCCTCTAGAATGAATGCCACAGATACCTTCATGGAGTTCGGCAAGGATTCTTTCAACATCTACGGGATGAAAACACTTCAATAGAGGACCTCTGAATGATTTTCTATACAGCTCACCGTGTAACAATATATAACAAGGTGTTTTATACTGGATACGCCTTGACTCTTTTACATCAATAGGAAGGACCCCGTCTTTTAAATATGCTGTCAAGCCCGTCATCCAGCTCGGAACCGGATTAACAAAGAATACTTCATGTTGAAACTGCAACTCAATACAAGGATATTCTCTATACTCCATAAGGATTTCCTTAGGCTCATTAGATTGCAACATGGAAGCCAGGTAGGCCAATGCATCGGCATGCCTGTTGTCGTCTCTACGGATATGCTTGATCTCAATAACAACGAAAACCTTGCATTGCTCACGAAGAAGTGCAACATAACGCCTCATGTGATCATCCTTACAGTCATAGACGTCATTCATCTAATTTACCACGAGCTGAGAATCACAGAACACCCTTAACTTGGTAATCCTCAAGTCATGTGTACTTTGCAGCCCAAGCATCAATGCTTCATATTCAGCTTTGTTGTTGGAGGCAGCAAAGCCTAGACGCACCATCTTCTAGATTTTCACATTCTCCGGGTTGATGAGCACAACACCAAGTCCTGGGCCACTGGAATTAGAGGATCCATCTATATATAAGACCCAATCGCTCCATGCTGCTGATTCATCTTGCACACATTCTCCGTTCTGCTCAACGTTCCCGTTATCTATCTCGTCAGGAAGCTCGTGAAGATCAGGATCCACCTCTGCACCAGCTTCGTCTACGGGAAAATCAGAGAGAAAACTCATCACGGCCTGTCCCTTCTTTGAGATTCTAGCTCGACAATGAATATCAAAATTCACTG
This sequence comes from Tetracentron sinense, assembly GCA_015143295.1. Taxonomy (NCBI): domain Eukaryota; kingdom Viridiplantae; phylum Streptophyta; class Magnoliopsida; order Trochodendrales; family Trochodendraceae; genus Tetracentron; species Tetracentron sinense. The sequence goes on along the minus strand of CM026568.1, from coordinate 37,553,663 downwards.
AGTACTATAGCCCATTTTGACATTCTCCTTGCCTCGGGTCGGCCCAACACAATTTTCAAGGGATACATTGTGATGACAACAATAGTATGAGCTTGAAAATAAGGACGGAGCTTTTCAACATAAAAGATAAGAGTAAGGCATACCTTCTCTAGTTTGCTGTAATTTGACTCCGCCTTAAGAAATGTTTTACTGATAAAATATATAGGCTTCTCCACGCCATCACAACTCCTGAGTAAGACAGAACCAATAACCTATTCTGAGACAGAAAGCTAGAGATACAACACTTCAACAGGTTTAGGTACGGAAAGAATAAGAGCAGAGCCCAAATACTCCTTCAGAGCAGCAAAGGCTTAAGAACATTCCACAATCCACTTGAAGACGGAGTCATTTCTCAGCAACTCGAAGAGAGGCTTACAACGGTCGGAGGACTTCAAGATGAAGCGGTTGAGAGTAGCAATACGACCTATCAACTTTTGAATCTCTTTCTTCGTCTTTGGCTCTGGCATGCCTAACAGGGCACAGATTTGAGCAAGATTAGCTCAATGCCATGCTGACTAACAAGATAGCCCAATAATTTGTCCGAGGTAACACCAAATATGCATTTCTCTGGATTCAACTTCAGATTGAAAGTTTGGAGAATAGAGAAAGGTTTAGCCAGATCTGCCACTAGAGTATCTCGTATTCGACTCTTTACCACGATATCATCAATATATACCTCTACTGTTTTGCCAAGTATTAGACCAAACATGAGGTTCATCAGATGTTGATAAGTGGCACCAGCATTCTTCAGACCAAAGGGCATAACGCGATAAAAAAATAGACCACGTTTTGTTATAAAAGCAGTCTTCTCTTGATCATCATTTGCTAGAAGGTTATAGCCTGAATAACCGTCCATGAAAGATAGTATTTCGTGGCCAGCAATAGTGATGATAAGTCTATCAATCCTCGGCATAGGAAAAAAATCTTTAGGGCAGGCTTCATTGACACTGGTAAAGTCAATGCAGACTTTTACTTTTCCATTCTTCTTTGGCACAGCTACCACATTAGCTATCCAATCAAGATATTGCACTTCTCGAATGAACCCATGCAGGATGAGCTTGTCAATCTCTTCGTTGACGGCGTCATGATAGGCTGGGGCAAGCCTTTGGAGCTTATGCTTTACTGGATGTGCAACGGGATCGACATGTAAATGATGAAAAATGATATCCAGGTTGATTCATGTCATGTCTTTGTGAGACCAAGCAAAGACATCAAGGTTTGCTCTCAGAAAGTTTAGCAGCTCGATCTCCTCATCCGTTGTCAAGCTCGTGCCGATCTGTAACATCTTTGGCTTCTCGTCTGTCCCAGGTTGACAACTTTCACGAGTTTAACGGACGATCTGCATAATGTCTCATTCGAGCTTTCCTCCACTACAGCTTTGATCTTTGATTGCTATTTGAGTGCAATTGGTGGAGTATAATCGCACTTTTGAACGCCAATTGGTCTCCTCGGATCTCCTTGGGCCCCTCCTGGGTGGGATACTTCAGCACCTGATAATAAGAAGAAGGAACAACCCTCATCTCGTGGGTCCACCATCACCCTAGAATAGCGTTGTATGGAGATGGTGCATCGAGAACGGAGAATCGCATAGATAGCACGACTGGTCCAGCTACAACGGGTAGACGAATTCCCCCATGGGCTGCATCGAGCTGCCATCAAATCCGAATAACGAGGTCTGAGCTGCCACAAGAGTAGAAGGGTCCAGCTTCATCTGGGTGAAAGCATTGAGATAAAGGATATCTGCTCCACTCCCAGAATCGACGAGCACCCTCTTGATGTCGAAGTCGCCGATCCGCATAGTAAGAACGAGAGCATCGTAGTGAGGTATGACCACGATTGTTATATCGTGATCAGAGAAAGTAAGAGCTTGTTCGATGCCCCTCGTTGCTGACTACACCTGGCACACTGCAGCTGTATGAGATAGCTTCTTCAACTTTGCTCTGAAGTCCTGCTCCAAGTCTATCACCGGCGTTCAAGCATGATGAATGACATTGATGGTTCCCCTCAGTGCTTCTCCTCCTCTGGTGCCTATATTATTTGAAGGCTCTTCTTCACGAGGCGGAGGTAGGGGTTCTTTGGTGTGTTCTGCACCACCAAGATTGGAAGCCAAATACTCCCCCAGATAGCCCTCCTGGACTTGCCTTTCCAAATATTCTCGCAAGATCCGACAACGGTTGGTGAGATGACCACGACACTTATGATAATAACAGTACTCATGTCCCACGGTCCCGAGGTGATGTCACGAACAACTCGTGTAGGCCACTTGAAGAAAGGTTTGTCCTCCATTGACCTCATAATTGTTGTTGGGCTGACCGTAAACTCGATTTGATCAGTCCGGGCTGGGAAAGGACGCCTCTCCATTGTCTGGTTGCCCCGCTCACTAGGGCCTTGATCTTGTCTGGATTGCTCTCTGATAGGCTGATAAGGACACCTATCCCGCTGCTAACTTACTTGAACGGGACGCTTGTCCGCTTTGCTCTGATTCTGGTTGTAATTTTGATATACTTCATACTTGCGTCGATCCAACTGATCCCGTTGCTCCACATATAATACCATTTTCTCACCGTACTCTCCGGGGTGACTCCTCACTGTTGGAGGATTCATACCTTGGTCTCTTCCCTTTCTCCGATGATAACGCTCTACGAGTTCTTTGCACAGACTCTACTCCTCTTCCTTTTGGTTGTGGTATGACTGTGGTGTCGTCTTCGTATCTTCCGCACTTGGCAGCACGAACTATCAGCTCCTTCATCTTGGTAGGATAGTCAAGAGCTAGAGACTTGTACAGATCTGAGTGTTTTGGCAGGGCATTCTTATAGGCGGCTATGCAGCTTTCATCCGTAATTTTGTCAATATAGGAAGATTCATCGGTGAATCGCTGAGTGAAATCTCTCAATGACTCTACTGGTTTCATCTTTGAAGTGAAGAGAGAATCTACACCTGCTTTTCTCTTTTTATTCACAATATACTGGTCAATAAAAACTTACCTGAGATCTACCATACTCTTGATTAAGCCAGAGGACAGATTGCGGAACCACCTTGCTGCTGCTCCAGTTAAGCTGCTTGGGAAGGCCTTTAAGAAGAATAACAACTAACATGGAGAAGAAGAGAGAACAGAGTTAGAAGAGAGATTTACAGGATGACTTACAAAGAGAATCAATAGCGTCTCTAGGGTGTGTCTATGTTGTTTGAGGAATATAGAAAGAGAGTTGTGGTGAGGGGTTTGAACGTTACTCAGAGAGGAGGTAATGTGTAAAGAGAGTTGTGGAAGGGAGACCAATGGTCTCCTCCTTGGAAGATGAAAAGAATTTTGGAAATGCTTACCCTTGGCATATTTAACACACCTTTTTGGAAGATGAAACGAAATAAATAAACTCTTTTAAGGTTGTTTTAACCCAACCCTTAACCATTGTGTTTGTCAATAGCATCTTATTTAATAGAGATAAATGAGGTAGATAGGCTCCGGTGACGTGGCAACAAAAACAGAAAATGGAGATCAAATAGGAGTGCCTCCTAGGCACTCCTATTTCTATAATATATAGTATACTAGCAAACACCCCGTGCGATGCACGGGTAATAATATAAATTGTATTATTTAGTAGACATTATTATTTGAATTAATTAATAAATAATTAACTATTAATAGAACATTATTTAATTATTTAATAAAATTAATAATATAATATTTATTTTAGATTATTAAATAATATATAGTAGCAATATTTATTAATATTTAATATTTATACTAAAGAATTTGTAATTTATTAACTATTAATAATATTAATAGAACCTTATTAAAGTTCATAGCCAAATAACCTCACTATGGGAAGAATATGCCTTTCAAACTTAGATTATAATGAAAGGAAATGAGAATTAGAAATTGAATATATAATTATTTGAATTAGTCTGGGGATACTCCCAAATCCGAATCATTTATCTAAATTATTAAACGATTAGGATTAGAGGATGTGGCATTGGAGAAGACAAAATAAGCCAACTCAAAACTCAGCCTTTAGTGATTGGTTATAAATGGTTAAGATTAGGGACTATATTTGGGAGTACCCGATAGATTTACTCTTAACAATTTAAAATAACATAATGTGCTTTGAAAATTATCTAACTATTAGGGTAGAGAATCAAACTAAAGTCGCTAAACATACTTTTGTATCAAGGTTCTTAATACCCGATCTAAAATTGAACTCTCAATGAGTCATCGTGCTAACCGCTAACCCTGTATTAACGTAGGTAAATGATATCCTTCTCCTAAAAAAAAAAACAACTTTGTAAAATAACTGTAATGGCAAGAAGAACTCTAATGCCCCGGAAACATGCAAGTAAAACATAATCCAACTATACAAAATCACAAACTCATAAATTACATCTGATTTTAGTTGGGACTTCTGGAGCAAGAGGACATACTTATTATAACTAAATCTAGTAAATTAAACAGCACTACACCCCATTTCCTTGCCTGAGATGCCATGGATGTTGGCCACTGGCGGAGCCACATGGGGCCCAGGGGGGCTTCAGCCCCCCCTGAAATTTTGAATTTTTTTTTTACTATAGCAATAATAAGGGTGTAGCCTGGGAAAGGGGTAGAGCCGGAGGATGGGGAGCTCGCCCCCCCCCTCCTGAATTTTTGAGAAAAATAGATTTTCTTTACCAAACGGACACAAGCAGAGGCGATGTCCCATGACTTGGCCCCAAAAAAAATTACGGGGGCTACGCTCCCGGACCCCATTGTTAGCCCCCCCTACAAGAGAATCCTGGCTCCGCCCCTGCTCTTTGCCATGCTTAATGAGGAGTACTAAATCAATACCCGCTTAATATCTCTCTTCAGGTGATTCACCTAAAAGGTCATGCTTTGCATTTTTACTACCTAAAAGGGCATGCTTTTAACATATTTATATAAAAAGGTATACTTTGTATTTTTATTACCTAATAGGGTATGCTTTTGACATATTAAGCCCTTAGCTACGCATATAAAACCCAAACACGGAAAAGGGTAATACTGGAGTACATACCCTATTTGGTAAAACTTTTCAAACCATGTCTTTTTTGGTGATATTTTTTGTTTATGGTGACTAATCGGTACTTATCTCTCTTCTCTTCCAAATGAAGAATCCACTATATCAATAACTTCTCTTTTGAAAAAAAAAAGGTCTGTTCCTCATGGTTTTCACACGAAGAACAGGGAAGGGAATAACTTTAACTCTCTTCAAATCTTCAAGCAACAACAACAATGACCATAATATAAACAGTCAACTACACCACTAACATTAGTCGGCCGTCCCACCACTTCAGTCATGCTGTCCCACCAATCGCACCGTGCAGATCAACGACCAGAGACCAAAGAAAGAAAGGCAGCCAGCGACACTATTGTCGTCAGTCAAGTTGTGCGACCAATCCAGCATGCTGGACATCCTTCGTCAACAATTAAATTGGAAAACCCCTTTTTCCATTTTGGTTTTCTCTCTACATTGAAGACCTTCTAAATACCAGCCTCGAAAAGCTTTTCTAAATGGATTCATTGGAAAAGTAAGATCGCTAGATCATCTCAACTAAGGGTTCCGGCATGTGGACTGTGGTGGGGTTGAAAAGGAAAGCAAAATGAAGAGAGATAAATAGAATATACAAAACACTTGTGATTATATTAACGCATCAGGTAACTGAATGGTTGTGAATATACAAAACACTTCCATTGGACATGGTCACATGGGTATAAAAGCATCATGTAACTGTCAATAATTTCAGAGTTGTGTTCTATCAATTCTTTCCTATCAAGAATGGTAACCACCGGCTAATCCTCATCTTCACAATCAAAATTGTAGGATATTAAGAATTGTAACAGCTGACACAAAAACCTTCAAACCATTAGTGGGAGATGAACGCACGGGAAGTTAATTAGAGAGAAAAGGAGATGAAAATGTGAACCCCTTAATTTTAGTTTGATGATAGGGCCTCACAAATGAAGAGGAGTCCTATGTAGCATCAAGAGAAAGGCATAAGTGGCATCCATAAAATACACTAAATGTGTTTTATAACAGTAGTATAGAATAATATATATATAATATAATAGTTTTTTTTTTTGTCAAGAAACTATAGTTTCAAGGTAACCGATATTTATCTAGCCTATTACTACAAAGATTAGAATTATTTCTTATCATAGATGATGAAAGCATAACTATCACTCCAGTCCAAGATGTGTATTACCAAAAATAAATAAAAAATCCAAGATGTGTAAAAAGGGTCGGCACCCATTCCTCTCAATAAATCAAAATCTGGAAACACTGAAACTTGGTTTTCAATATACCCCCATAATAATGGATTTGGTATAATGCATTGGCAATAAGTATATGTTAGGATCTCAATTGTCCCAAATCAGTTAAGTATGGGCTTGGCCTTGTGTATATAAGTTCTTGGATACCCTTATCTTGTAAGCCGGTTTTCAAGGGTGAGTTCTACCCATGGGTTCGTATCATTTGGTATCAAAGTCAGCACCGCGTCGAGTATGGGCTCGGACGCAATATGGCATGTGGTTTTGTGGTCGCAATCTCGGAAAGGGCTACTTGGGGAGGGCTATGGGAACAAGGTCCCTGAGAAGTGCCCCGCCTCAAAGTGAAAGTCGTCATGGAAGTCGGCTGCGGAGCGTGGTGTTATGTTAGGATCCCAATTGTCCCACATCGGTTAAGTATGGGCTTGGCCTTGTGTATATAAGCTCTTGGGCACCCTTCTCTTGTAAGCCGGTTTTCAAGGGTGAGTTCCACCCATGGGTTCGTATCATTTATTTGACCATCCATTGGTACCATGGCACTGCATCTCCTATCAATTGGATGGAGGCTATGGCTATCATTTGATCATCAGACAAATTGTGAAATTTTCGGTATTGTTCAGTCGTGTATACCCATGCCGCAAGGTCATCTTCATTAAATCGGGGTAGTTCAATTTCACTGCTGCAAAAAGGATTTTGCACTTTAGTTCTCCCGAAATCAGCATGGTCAGTAGCTCGTGAAGACTCTGTTGTCTTGTCGAAGTTTGGTTGATGATCATGTTCATGTTCCTCCGGTTTATCATCATGTAGATGTAGAGATGCTGCAATGACATCCAACTTTTGATTGATAGCAACAATGGAGGTTTGTAAATCTTCCAAACTACGACCCTGATCATCAACAGTTTCCTTGACAACACTTAAAGTCTGATCCAATTCCTTACAAGTTGGCGCCATTGAATTTGTTAGGTCTTCCAAAACCTGGCTTTGATACCAAATGTTAGGATACCCAAAGGATCCTAAAGTTTTAATGACAATTTGATCTAATTTGAGAAAGATCAACTCTCCTTTTGTTTATTTGATAATTTTCAATTGCTCTCACGGTTACAACTCTCCTCCTCCTATTTAATCTACTAACATCTCTCCTACCTAATCTAGAATTCAAATTACAACACTTATCTATTATGGCTAGATATTTATTAAAGATAAATACTAATAGTTCAAATAAATAAAGATGAGAGAGAGTCCAATCTAGGTAGAGTTCTTAGGTAGCATGCATCCTACGAAATAGGGTAGGCAACGTATTAGGCCCCTAATAGTAGTACAAAACAATAAAACAGTCCCGTTTTCTTATTCTTCATCAATTTATGCTAAAATTGAATGAGGGATCAAGAGTATAGCTGAGAAAGATGAGGGATGAGGGAGGAGGTAAGAACACAATACCTTACCGTGTGGCCTTTCTATGTACAACAGCGTTTCTTTGGGGCGTTGGAGGAGAACGACGAGTGGAGCGATAGGGAGACATACAGTTTTTAGGGTAAATTACACTCACCTTCCCTGTGGTTTGGTGAAATTTCAGAAACCTCCCCCTCTTGTTTATGAAATTACACTCCTCTTCCCTCAACTTTGGTTGTCTGTAACAAATACCCCTTCCGTTAGTTTGTTGTTACTTACATGGATGGACTTTGATGATGTCATCATTTAAATATTTTAAAATATCTAAATTACCCTTCTTAAAGACAAAGTCAACTAACACAATAAAATCTCTACTATTATAACGAGAGATGCAGGGTTAAAAAGTTGGGTGATTTTTTTCTAATATTCTTAATGACTCCCAATTTTATGGTATCTAACTGTGAACATAATTAGTTAGTAGGGATTTAAGTAATATCAATTACAACTAACAATAATTCCTCTATATCTCGATGATTCCCTCAAATCTTTATCTTTATCTTCTCTCGTGATCCCTCATTGGTCTCTCTCAACGAAGAGCCACGCCCTCTCTATGTGATAACTATTTTCCAATAGAAAAAGTAGGGCTTTTTGGTTCTCAAAATGTCTTTTTCTATTCTAACGTGTCTCTCACGTTTTTTTTAATCTATAAAATCCCTCAAGTTTCTGTATGCAAAATATTTGAATTTTTTTTTAACATGCCCTCACTTGGATCCCTCTTCCCAGTCTATCTCCCCTTCCCTCTCACGTGCATCGCACGTGCCGCCCACTAGTAAATGATAATTGCGTTTCGTAACCAAGGTTAATAGTATCAACTTAATTAAGGTTAATATATATTAATTTCCAAAACAAAGGTTAATAGTGTCAACTTAAGGTCTATATTTTTTTTTTCTTTCTAAAAACCAATGTTAGATAGATGAACTCTAGGGGTGAGTGAATCTTAATCATAGTTAGTGGGTATTAAAAGGGATATGTGGCGACTTGTAGAGACACTTTAACTGTGGTTAAATATAATTAATCTAAGATTAGTATTTTTTTTTTCTTCAAACCAAGGTTAGATGGATAAGTCCTAGGGGTGAGTGAATCTTAACCACAATTAGTGGGTGTTAAAGGGAACACGTGGTGGCTTGTAGAGGCCCCTTTAATTGTGTTAAGCATAATCAACCTATGTTTTTTTTTTTCTAAAAACCAAGGTTTGATGGATGATCCTAGGGGTGAATGAATCTTAACCATAGTTAGTGGGTGTTAAAAAGGACAAGTGGCGGCTTGTAGAAATCTTTTAACTATGGTTAAACATAATTAACCTAAAACTAATATTTTTTATTTTTTTTCTTAAAACCAATGTTAGATTGATGAATCCTAGGGGTGAGTGAATCTTAACCACTGTTAGTGGTTGCTAAAATGGACATGTGGCGGTTTGTAGAGCCCCTTTAATTATGGTTAACCATAATCATCCTATGGTTTTATTTTTTCTAAAAACTAAGGTTAGATGGTAACACCCTAAGAATGAGTGAATCTTAATCATAGTTAGTGGGTGTTGGAAGGGACACATGGCGGCTTTCAAACTAAGCTTACTGTTTCCTCTAAGTAATAAGGGAAAATTTGAAAAATAGTATCATGAGTTAACGGAGTTAATATGATGAGCCCGACAGGGGAGGTCAATGTAATTTCATAAACAAGAGGGGAGGTTTCTGAAATTTCACCAAACCTCAAGGGAGGTGAGTGTAATTTACCCTAGTTTTTATCAGGATCCTTCCTTTATCCAATTCTATAGCACTATGGAATTGTCAATTAAGACCCCCCCCCCCCCCCACATAAAAAGGAATTGAATTCAACTAATTAGCTTGTAAAATCACTACTCCAATTCCACTATTTTTATAATGTCTCCCAATCGATGGGATTGAAATTGGGGGATTGAATTTATAATTCCTTCTCCCAATTCCACAAATCCAAACGCACCCTAACTCTTAACTACTCCAAAAGGAAAAAACCTAACCTTATAATGCAAAACCTACCCTTACAATGCAAAACCCATTATCCGGTCCTTAGATTTGGGATAAATCTACTCACCTTGTGCAAGGTTGTAAACATGGGTGGAGTCAGGTTTGTAAACATGGGCTGATAATGGGGGTTATGGGGGCGTAGCACTCCAAAAAAGATTTGAGGGTCAAGTTCATGCGTCATCGTGTTTGTTTGTGTCCTTTTGTAAGGGATATATTTTTTCTCAAAAGTTTAGGGGGGCTAGAGTACCCCATCCCCCAGCTACACCCCTCTCCCATACCTATACTCCTACTAAGACTATAGGAAATTTCTTTTTCTGTTTTTTGAAAATTCCAGGGCCCTGGGCTCCATGTGGCTCCGCCCCTGGTTGTAAACCTTTGTTTGGGAGGACTGTTCCAATTGTTGGCGATGAGCCGGTGAGGTAGTGAGATTGGGAGTGAGGAAATAAAGAGAGGCAAAGAGGAGGCCGGAGTTTCTTTTGGCGTAGAGTTTTTTTGGGGTAGGGGCACTTTTGTCACCCAAAAAATGTTTGGTATAGAAAAGTAAACATTTGAGAATAGAGTTTAGTTTGTGACACACATTATATCCTCAGTATATCTAGGGAAAAAACCTGTATTTTCTCGCAGGGTCCGAGTCGATAGAGGGCATCGATTTCGGTTATAAAAGGCCGAATTAGGGTGTGGTCGTTTTGCGGACATTTATCTTTCAAAATTTTGAATATCCCAAGAGATTGAAATCTTGAGAAATTCAATTTCTCACCACATGATGGTCGAGCATGGGAAACCAATGAGTAAGCACTCCTTTCTCATATCTCGCCTAAAATTCAAGGGCAAGGACCCAACTGATACGTACCTATATAGGGTGGCCCACATGAATAGTTAGAGTTAATGGTTAATTAGAGTTATTATTTAGTTAGAGTTAGTTATGAGAAGGACTCCTTATCTATTTAAACTCATCCCAGTTCTGTAAATGTCAAACAATTAATGAAATCAAATAGATTTTCTCTCAAATGAGACTTGTTGTTCTCGAAATAACTCAAAGGAGGTTGGTTCACCTCGAAGAGCACTCATTTTATTCGTTATTTTTGTAGGAGAAAATAAAAGCACGTTATAAATGCTATCAGAACCATGATTCTGCGATTTTGTGGTGATTTCAATAGTGGTTATATGAAGGATTGAAGTTGTGAAGGCTAAAAATTAGAGAAAAATCTCATCGAAGTGGTTGTTTGGAGGAAGACCCCCTCGAAGTGGTCATCTCACTAAAAAATTTAAGTCTTTTAACCGTGGTTCAACCCCGCCGTTAAAAGACCCAAAAATGTCGTTAATGGTCACGTCGGGGAAGGTAAACACAACATTTATATTCACGGCGTTTGAATACCGCCGTTATACGTTGTGTTTTTTACGGTGTTTTGAAAAATGCCGTAAAAGACTCTACATATAACAACATTTGAATAACTTCGTCACAGACTCCACCTTTCACGGCGTTTTGTCAAAACGCCATTATAGGATAAACTAATAACGATGTTTGGAAAACACTGTTACATTAACGGATGTCAATTACGACGGTTTCCAAACGCCGCAAATAGTAATCAAATAAAAAAATATATATTTTTTGACAATTTTTAAGTCTAGCTATCTCCATCTCGTCGGTTCCCTCCCGCAGCTCTAAAACTCGACAGGTGTGTGCTGCCGGCTCCCTCCTACAAAGACAATAAAATAAAATTATTTATCAAAATATCGAAAAGATAAAATTTACGGATTTCATAATTAATTAATATGCAAAGAAGCACCAAAAAAAAAGATTCAATCACTAACATGAAAACTCATCACTAACCGCATACCAAATCCAAACTGTGCCTCGGTTTTCGATGTCGTTTCTTCTAACGTGTGGCCGATTTTGAGGGAATCAGAGGTTGTTCGCCCAATTTTGGTACCGAGTAGGCCGAATTCTCAATTTTCAAGTCTAGTTTAGCCTAAACCTACAACCGCGCACAAATTCTTAACCGGGACTCGGTTTTTGATCTTGTTTCTTTTAACATATGTATTTCCACACAACCTAAGTGTGGGATTAGGTTTCGAGGGAATCAAAGGCCGTTTGCCTAATTTGGGCACCGAGTAGACCAAATGCTCAATTTTCAAGTCTAGTTTGGCCTAAACCTACAATCGCGCACAAAATCTAAACCGGACCTTGGTTTTCGATGTCGTTTCTTCTAAAACATGTATTTCCAAACAACCTAAGTGTGAGAATTGGTTTCGAAGGAATCGGAGGTCGTTTGCCCAATTTGGGCACCGAGTAGGCCAAATTCTCGATTTTCAAGTCTAGTTTGGCCTAAACCTACAACTGCACACAAAATCCTAACCAGACCTCGGTTTTCGATGTCGTTTCTTCTAACATGTGTATTTCTACACAACCTAAGTACGAGAATTGGTTTTGAAGGAATCGGAAGTCGTTTGCCCGATTTGGGCACCAAGTAGACCGAATTCTCAATTTTCAAGTCTAGTTTGGCCTAAACCTACAACCGCCCTCAAAATCCTAACTGGGCCTCGATTTTCGATGTCGTTTCTTCTATCATGTGTATTTCCACACAACCTAAGTGTGGGAATTGGTTTCGAGGGAATCGAAGATCGTTTGCCCGATTTGGGCACCAAGGAAGCCGAATTCTCAATTTTCAAGTCTAGTTTGACCTCAACATACAATCGCGCACCAAATCCTAACCGGACCTTGGTTTTCGATGTTGTTTATTCTAATGCGTGTATTTCCACACAACCTAAGTGTGGGAATTGGTTTCGAGGGAATCAGAGGTCGTTTACCCGATTTGGGTTCCGAGTAGGCCGAATTTTCAATTTTCAAGTCTAGTTTGGCCTAAACCTACAACCACGCACAAAATCTAAACCGGACCTTGGTTTTCAATGTCGTTTCTCCTAACACATGTATTTCTACACAACCTAAGTGTGGGAATTGGTTTTGAGGGAATCAGGGGTCGTTTGCCTGATTTGGGCACCGAGTAGGCCGAATTCTCAATTTTCAAGTCTAGTTTGACCTAAACCTACAACCGCGCACAAAATCCTAACCGAACCTTGGTTTTCAATGTCGTTTCTTCTAACATGTGTATTTCCACACAACCTAAGTGTGAGAATTGGTTTCGAGAGAATCGGAGGTCATTTGCCCGATTTGGGCACCGAGTAGACCGAATTCTCAATTTTCAAGTCTAGTTTGACCTAAACCTACAACCGCGCACAAAAGCCTAATCGGGCCTCAGTTTTCGATGCCATTTATTCTAACATGTGTATTTTCACGCAAACTAAGTGTGAGAATTGGTTTCGAGGGAATCGGAGGTCGTTTGCCCGATTTGGGCACCGAGTAGGCCGAAATCTCAATTTTCAAGTCTAGTTTGGCCTAAACCTACAACCGCGCACCAAATCTAAACCGGACCTCGCTTTTTGATGTTATTTCTTCTAACGCGTGTATTTCCACACAACCTAAGTGTGAAAATTAGTTTCGAGGGAACCAGAGGTCGTTTGCCCGATTTTGGCACCAAGTAGATCGAATTCTCAATTTTCAAGTCTAGTTTGGCCTAAACTTACAACCACGCACCAAATCCAAACCAGACCTTAGTTTTTGATGTCGTTTCTTCTAACGTGTGTATTTCCACACAACCTAAGTGTGAGAATTGGTTTCGAGAGAATTGGAGGTCGTATACCCGATTTGGGCACCGAGTATAAACATAAAATCAAACTCACATATAATTAAAATCTCACAGATAATTCATCTATTCAATTCCATCCATTCATCCCAATCTCCTCCTAAATCCACACACCTCAATAAAAGTTCTTAATCTACTTGTTGAATCATAAATAATTTTAACATGGTTCTTCACATCCTAATTTAGCGATTCAAGAATAATGAAACTGAATCATAAACATGATTATTCACATCCTATTTTAATGATTCAAGAATAATGAAACGGAATCATAAATATGATTATTCACATCCTATTTTAACGATTCAAGAATAATGAAACGGAATCATAAACATGTTCATAGATCCTACATATTCTTACATTCTTACTTACGTTTACTTCTTTTAATTCATCATTTTAGGTTAATATTCAAAATATGGATCACTAGATATTTGTTATTTTACCTCACTTGATCGCTTCCTACGATCTATCGCTTGCGAATAAGGCTCTATATCGATCTCCAAGCCTCTTTCTTCCTTTTTCTGATCCAATCTTTGAACTCCTTCAGTTTCTCCCTTTTGATATCTCAGAAAACTCTCTATTTTCTCTCTTTTAGATTTAGAAGCCTGTAGAAACTCTAACTCCCGAGTTGGAGGGTTATTTATAGAGTTTGGGGGACCCCAGGGAGTTAAAAAATCGAAAAATCGCGCAACACAGAAAACATCCCGTGTCGGGCGATCGATCGGCCAGTGCGTCGATCTCCATTTAAAAAAAAAAAAAGTATTTTGCTACTTTTTGTTCTTCTTTTATTTCATGCAATTTATTTCTCCAAACTAGCTCAATTAAATGAAATAAATGAGTTTTCTTATTCGAGATTTTTAACACATTAATTTCTCTTAGGATTGATGCATAATTTAAGCATATGTACTTAGAAAATTAACTCATATAACATGAAAATGAGGAATTTAATTCGGGTCATTACAGTAACAGTTTGCATTAATGGTAATAGTATATATAAGTGATTATGTTTTTTTTCTTAATACAAATGAGAGTATGTCGTTTATGTTTCCCGTAATAGAATTTGGCTCACTGCATCCAAATGAATTTTAAAAACGTAACCGTTCCAAAAATTCTAGATTGTTCCATTTTAATAATCAATTTCTCATCTAGAACTATAGCAAACGCCCCATATTGTGTTGTTTGAAAACTCTACATGATTAAAGCTTATTGAGCTTATTCGGATTATAGAGCATTTACTCTATGCATGATTAAAAGATTTAGAAGTAGAGGTAAAACCTCTAATATAATAAGTGGCTGAGGGTTCGATTGTTCATCTCTATAGATTAGAGTACCAAAATAAAAACAAAATGAGATTTTCCAGACGATATCGCCCTTAAATATTTTCCATAACATCCATTTTACCCCTTGTATATAATCTCAATTGAATGAGAAAACACCTCATTTCTCTCCACCATCTCTTCTCTAGTGTGGGTTGCCGATTTCTAGCTTTTAGAGTTGCTGCCTCAATAGAAAAACCCTCATAACTCCTATGGATTTTTTAAAAATGTTTTTTTCTTAAAAACCAATGTTACACGGTTGAACCCTAAGGGTTAGTGAATTTTAACCATAGTTAAGAGGTGCTAAAAGGGGACACGTATGACCTATGGGATGAGGGTCAGACGGTTGCCGGAGCAAATCCCATCTCATCTTTCTCTAATTCAATCGGATGGTGGCGGGACTTGTACCAGCACAAGATTGTTTTCATGAGTCTCTGAAGATCATGCCTTCGTGATCCTTTAGGGTATTGTACAAAGTGATAGAGTTGTGGTGGTGGGGGTGATATGGGTGATGACCCGTAATGGTGAAGGGGTGGTGGTGGAGGTAGTTAGGGGCTGACGGTGGTAGTGGCCCATAATGGTGGAAAATGGGGGATGCAAAGATTGAGAAGCTCTAAAAATTTGATAATAGAGATTTTATCAAAGAAGTTACTATCAAATGAAAGAAAATTTTAGCTTTATTAAACGATCAAACTCTCAAAAAATATTAGAGTTTATTTAATTTGAGTTCAGTTTCCAAACGTACCCTAATTGTGGTTCATCCATTAAACCTTAGTTTTAAGAAAAATAAATTTAAAAATATTGATCATCTTGAAGGGTTTATGTAAAGATAAACGACATCTTGGCTCTTAGAATGTCATACAATTTAAAAATAAACTTCTTTTCTTTATCATTATCCCATATGGATATTATAAGCGCAAATTTTAAGCGTCTCTTTATGGTAGTCATCTTGAACCTTGAAGTCGGATTACCTTCATTGTTGTATGAAGTTTATTATTTTATGTGGGGGACTATCATTCCAATTCAGGTAAACACAGATTTTTAATTACCTTTCCGATTTGAGGAAAAACCTCTAATTAAGAAGAATAAAAGAATAACAAAGATTTGAATAAAATCCATTTTTTTATTCAAAGGGAGTGCCCAATTTCCATGTAGGTGTTACAAATGTCTCATTGAGGTATTTGTATTCAGAAAAAGAGAAGAGAAAAGATAGGTGGTCATGTTGAAGGGTTCACATTGTGTTCTCTATGTCGATGAAGTCTTCTTCTTCACTTGGTTGCTTGCCTTAGACTTGTTGTGTTTCTCTTTCAAGAAAAGAGAATACTTTTTTATTTTATCTTTTGTTGGAGGTTTCTTGTGAGAAACTCTCTTTTATACTTTTGGAGAATCCTCTTTGGCTTCCTATTTTTGAAGAGGTCAAAAATGAACAAACTCTTCTTAGAGAGAGTCATCTGTCCAAGACAGTTGATTTCCCTTATCTTGGGAAGCTTGAGACATCCAAAAGTTATCTTCTTTTGAAGATTCCAAATTGGTTTTCCTTTTTGGGAAACTTGAGAGGATAAGATATTTCCCTTAAAAGGGGAAAATGACCTTATCTTCCAAAAAGATAGGAGATTACTTTCTTATCTCGAATGGGATGTCATGGGACACCCTTTTATTGGGAAACAAGATGGGATACTTATATTGGGATCCCCAAAAACTGGCAAGGGATCCCTCTTTGTCAGGGATTCCCTGCCATGTGGCAGTCAGATATTGACTGTCAATTAGGAAAGGGCTAACCCAGTCCACGACCTAATTGGGTCGCGGGATAAGTCATAAGAAGGGGACAGACCTTGGTCAATCCGCAGATCAAAGGCGTGAGACCATGGGTCAAACCCATGGTCTGATTAGGTCCAACGTTATTTTGTTATTTTGACTACAGACAAGCTTGGTGAGGGCTAGCTTTAGCTAGCAAGCATGACTGACTTGTAAAGTCTGTTTGCAGACTGGCTCATAGAGTCTGTCCACAAGGGTCTAATCAAGTCTGTCCACGAGGAAAGACCATAGACACGCGTCAGTCCCAAAGGGACTGACAGAGAGCATGTCCACGGAGCATCATTGTCCTGCTGCTAGCATTAAATGATGGCGGACTGGCAGCAATACAACCACTGGCCAACTGGTGCACGTGCCTTTGGCATGCGCAAAGATTAACCGCCCATTTTATGGACTGTGATCAGGTGTGGGTAGGTGCACCATGCACCTGCCTTAAGGACAGTGAGATCTCACTGCCCATATATACAAATGGATGCCTTGGTCTATTTGACTGTCTGGCCTCTTAGGCTTTTGAGTGATTCCAATAGGGTGGGGAATTAGCTTCAGTCTATTAAAGAAATAGTATAAGTCTCCTTATTTGATGATCTTATTGGAAATTATGTAATCTATTTGACTGTCTGGCCTCTTAGGCTTTTGAGTGATTCCAATAGGGTGGGGAATCAGCTTCAGTCTATTAAAGAAATAGTATAAGTCTCCTTATTTGATGATCTTATTGGAAATTATGTAAGGATAGTTCTTCCTACTTATTTATACACTTTGAAATTTGAATGAAGCTCGAGCTTGATCAAAACTCATAATATTTCCTCGAACTATTATAACTCATAGTATTTCCTTGAACGCGAACGGAGCTCGAGCTTGATCAAACTTGTTCAAGCCAAGCTCAAGCTTAAATAAGCTTATTCGAGCTAAATCAAGCTCAAGACAAGCTGGAGCATGTTCAAGCCAAACAGGAACTTGGTCAAGCTCGGCTCGAATACACCCTACACGTACATTTATGTTTGAATTAGTTACTCAATGAAAATCAAGTTTTTTTTTGTTTTTAAATAATAGCAACTGCCCCTGCAACAAAAAAGATGATGTTATCGAACACAATTTTACAAAAACTGTCTTGTGCGCTGTCAAATGGTTTTGTTGTCTACAAATCTATTTATCTAAAATAAACAAGATTATGCAATTTCTACCAAACGAGCCCTTTAATAGTAGTATTGCCAAAGGCAAAACGAGTTGGGTTGTTGTTTCCAAAATAGCGATTCAAAGAAGACTCTAATTACCTTAACATTTGCCACAGGAAAATTGTATGACATTCTAAGAGCCAAGTTGGGCAGTTGTCAAAGGAAAAAAATCACATCCTCTGTCGATGACATGAAGAGGGCGTCTTAGGCAGGGACAGAGCCATATGGGGCCCGGGGGTTGAAGCCCCCCCTAAACTTTTGAAAAAAGAAGAAAAATCGATATCAATCGGGGGCATAGCATAGAGAAGGGGCGGAGCTACTAAAGCCCCTGAACTTGAGGAAAAAGAAAAAGTTAAAATTATTCTTATATTATTAAATTTAAGAGGGCATATGCAACTACAAATAGACAAGATAGTCCGCAAACTCGACCCTAAAAAAAAACCAGGGTTACACCCCTGAAACCCCAGTGCCCACATTGTTAGCACCCCTACAAGAGAATCCGTCTCTAGTCTTGGGGCCCCATTTTCTGCCACATGTCCCCTTATTGACTCCCTTTAACGGATGTTAGGATTCACTCACCCTCAAGGTTCACCTATCTACCCATTGGTTTTTAGAAACAAATAAATAAAAAATTTAATTGCAAGGGTTAACAAAATTTAACCAAAGTTCATGGCAAGTGATTGAACTAGGAGTAAAAATACCATGGTGGGAGTGTGTACTGTCAGATGGGTTTTCCTCTGGCAAGTGCTAGAGGAAATACTGTGAGTTTACGAAAAAGAAAACGAGGGGTGCTTTGGTCTTTACACTGCCAGTCTGTTAAGATAAAATCCCAATTTAGTCGTACCTCATTAGATCTCTTTTTTTTTGCAGATGTTTAAAAACGGAACATGCAAGATTCGAACGTCAGCATCGGTGACACGCGCGTCAGTTAAAATCTGACGGTGTCAACCACATCATGACTCACGTCTCTCGAAAGAAACAGGATTCATACTCAATCTTTCCGCCCTCAAGACCTCAGCTTCACGGCACACGGTTTCTGTCAGCCGCCGTCAGCTCCCCACGAGAAACAACTTCTGATGAATACCGTTTACAAACTAACGGCGTAACGACGATCACTTAATTGACAAGATCAATGGTTTCCCACCTAAAACACATATAGCACTAGTCGCCGGCAGGTTAAATCACCGAGGAGCCACGTCTAAAAATGGGTTGACTTTTTGCAAGGAACCAAATCCACTAACCCTATGTTTGCTTGTCGAGAAAAAAGAAAAAATTATTAGACGATACACAAATAAAATTTGTATTAGAAATTCAAAATTTTCTTTTATTTTCACTAATTTTCTCAACAACCAAACATACCAAAAGGTAATAATCGGATTCTTATAGCTTTTGACACCCCCTTACCTGTGATTAATAGTTCATCCATCAATCATTAATTTTTAAAAAAAATATTAAAAATTTTAAATTATTAAAAAGAAGAAATAATACTTTTTTTAAAAAATCAAGGATGGGTGGGAGAACCTTAAGATTGGGTAAATCTTAACCCTAATTAAGGGTATCAAAAGAGAAACATGACAGCCTGATATAACTGTAGATGATTTTTTTTTGGTGGTGACCATCATCCATCGGGGTTGCCATTAGGACTAGTATTTTCTTAATATAGATTATATAACATTTTAATTTTCTGTTGTTGAATTTGTTATACTGGGAAGCAAAGCTTGTCCAGTTGATTGTGCATGTTTATACCATACCTTTGGTCTGGGATCCAATCCTAGAGGGTGCAATGGATATACCCACCTATCCCACTAACTTGAGCAGGTATTAACACACTAATTAGGGTTGTGGCCTATTCGTATGTATTCACAAAAAAAAAAAAATGTTATATCACAAAAAAGAAAAGGAAAATGAAAAAAGAAAAAAGAAATTGTTATACTATTCCAATTTTTTTAATTTTATTTTATTTGAAGCCGTTACTTACGTGGTATTTCCTAAGCTATGGTTTTTAACTTTTTATACCATTTGGAGTTTGGACTTTTTAAATACTGGTTGGATATGATCAAATTAGGGTGCAACTTTAAACAGGAAGAACTTCCTACATCCTACTAAATTTCCGATATTGTTTTAACGCAGTTCTTAATATCTCCGCCGATTTAATTGCTAAATTATATCCTTACGAAGTTTGACGATTTTTCGATTTGGAGAAAGGGTGTTTCAGTCATATTCCGATTTGGAAGGAGAGGGTATCCCACCTTTAGCTATTTCCAAAATACACTGTATATATATATGTGTGTGTATTCTCTCCTCCTCCTCGCTTTAGAAGCGACCCGGCTGAGATCGATTTGAGTTTCTGTGCTCCATCCAAAAGCGGCGTCGTGCTTCGTCGGATTTTTTTCTTTGAACGGATCGAGGTAAGTCGTTCTCAGATGGCTGATCTCAATCTCTGTAGCATAACCAGTTCAGATCTGTTTCTCCTGTGTAAAAAGCCTCGATTTTTAGGTTTCGCTTGCTCTGCTTGTGAGATGACTCTGTAGTCTCGATAATCTCATGCGTAAATGTTATCCAGTGTTTGATCTGTTTTGTGATGTTGCATCATTCCTTCATTAGATCGATTGAACAGATCAATTTTATTCAAGATCGATTGAACTGGTCATTTTTATTCAAGATCTATTGAACATATCAATTTTATTCAAGATCTACTTAACAGATCATTTTTATTCAAGATCTACTGAACAGATCATTTTTATTCATGATCTATTTAACATATCATATTTATTCACTGCTCTCGCTGGAATGGATCTAAGAAATCCCAGTGATATGGAGAGAATGGGATTTAATGGATACAACATGAGATTTTTTCTGAAGTTCCGAATTTTGTTTTATGGATCTGAGAATTATATATATATTGTGTGTGTGTGTTAATCGATTTTGCTGTTTATTCTCCAATCCATTACCTTCTGTATCTGATTACTGAAAGGTCCTATATTTAGCTGGATTGATACCCGATAAAATTAATTTGAATTTTTTTAAATCTTTATTTGGAAAAATTGAGGTTTTTTTTGGTAAAAGAAAAATTGAGGTTGATATCACAAAACATTGTTGAGGGACTCTAAATCATGCTGTTTCTATTCCTGAATGTTTGCCATTTATTATGTACTGTTGGACCTCTATTGCCTTTTGTGGTCGTTTAGATGTTCCTTATAAAATCAGTCCTGAAGTTTGAAAAAGTTGAAATTTTAAAAGATTACAAAATGATAGAAGCCACTGATGGGATTCTCTGTTCGCACTTTTAATGGCGGATACATGATGTGGTTTGCAGATTTTAGCTTTTGAGATGGCATCAGCAGCTCCAGCTACAGGATGGTTGAGAGGAAGAGTGAAATCTGTTCCTTCCGGGGATTGCATGGTGATAATGGGGAGCACAAAGGCAGATATTCCACCTGAGAAGACAATCACATTGTCATCTCTTATTTCTCCTAGAATGGTATGTTTTAACTGTGCAAACACATTCATCTTTCAAGAGCCTCTATTAAAGAGTTTCATTATACTCTGTTTACCTACTATACTCTGTTCACGAATCATGGGATGTGTTGTTGTTTATTTCTTGAAATTTTTGCTTCAGTTATTTGTAGAAAACTTGTTAAATCTTCAACAAGCTCAGATCAGATACTTCTTTAGTAAGGGCATGTGTAATGTTTGGAGTCAAACGCGTCCGTTGTCAAATAATATGTATGACATATACAAGATTCAGTTAAATTTTGACACATGCTGTTGTTATTTTATCTATCCTTTTGTTCTGTAAGCTATATTGAGGTTTGTTCTTGCTCAGATTTCTCATCATCTGCATTCTTCTCAGCATTTACCTTCGTAGTCTTGCATCACTCCACTGTGTTTACCATCAGATCATGTTAATGCAATCTTCTTTTTATTGCTCTCAACTTCAAAAGTTTTGTAACTCAATATTTAAGAGTTTGGATGACTGCAGACAATTGAGACAAGAACCTGGGTTTATTGGGGCATGCAGGTTTTATTGTGAAGGCTTTAGTCTTCAAATAACAAGCATTTTGCTCACATAAGTTGCATATTACTTTCTTTTTTCCATCAGTTTAACATATTTAGTTCGAATTGTTTCTTTAAATTTCAATCTTTGAAACCTTTCACTGCCTGAATATTGCCCACTCTTTACAGTCTTACAGTAACCTCTATCTTTATAATATACTTGTTGCTGACCCTCAGACAATTATTTTTTCAAATATTTTTTGTACTAAAGGCCCGGAGAGGTGGTGTTGATGAGCCCTTTGCATGGGAAAGCAGAGAGTACTTGAGGAAGCTCTGCATAGGAAAGGTGCTTTGATGGAAATGTATCAGTCTTCGTTGGACAATATTACTTTCTTTTTTAAAGGAACAGGGAATGTCTTATCTAACACAGATGATGTCATCTTGATTACATAGGAAGTCACTTTCAGAGTAGATTACACTGTACCATCCATAGGTCGAGAATTTGGCTCTGTATTCCTGGGCGATAAGAATGTCGCATTGCTGGTTGTTTCTGAAGGCTGGGCAAAGGTTATACCTGTTTTGTTCTGCACATATTACAAACTTAAACTTTTGATTTCTCTCCAACTGACAGTTAATATGGTATTTGAGTTTTCTTGGGCTAAATGAATCTAATTCCTGCAGGTTCGGGAGCAGGGCCAACAGAAAGGTGAAGTGAGCCCATTCCTATTGGAGCTGCAACGTCTTGAAGAGCAAGCTAAGCAGCAAGGTTTAGGTCGTTGGAGCAAGGCTAGTATTCATTATCTATAGCTTTGTGCAATATATGCAATTTAGAAAGCTTTTCCAGTCCTCCTTGCCTAAATGTTGAGATGTAATTCAATTGTGTTTGTGAAAGAGGGCGGGATACAAAGACATAGGGTTGCCTCATTTATCACTTCCTTCTCTGACATTCAGTGCCATCTTTGTCTTTTTTTAACCATAAGCTAATAGACATGCAATTGGATACTGCCAACTTGCTTGGTTACTTAGATAGATCTGCTTTACCCTTATGGTTGCATACTGGACTTTCTCTAGACCTAGACTATTTTTTGTCTTTTCTGTCAAAGGTGACGTGTAAGACCTGCATCTAGAACAATACACTAATACATGGTCTCTTTACTTATTGATGCAGGTGCCAGGGGCTTCAGAGGCATCTATCAGGGACTTACCTCCCTCTGCCATTGGAGATCCGAGTAATTTGGATGCAATGGGTCTTTTAGCTGCAAACAAGGGCAGGCCTATGGAAGGCATTGTTGAGCAGGTTCGTGATGGAAGTACCATTCGAGTTTACTTGCTCCCGGAGTTCCAGTTCGTCCAAGTTTTTGTTGCCGGAATCCAGGTAAATCATCGTCTGGGAAGGTTAATGATTGAATTTATCAGTTCTTCTGCCACTCCTTTTAGGATCTCTTATCACTTTGGCTACCCATAGTGGCATAAATCTCACCTGTTATTAGGCCCCATCCATGGGAAGAAGGGCTGTGGTAGAAACTGTTGCTGAACCTGAAATAATCTCTGAGGAATCGAATGGAGAGCCATCTGCTGAACCTCGAGCCGCACTAACATCAGCACAGAGACTTGCAGCCTCCACCGTATCTTCCACTGAAGTTTCTCCAGATCCGTTTGGAAGGGAAGCTAAACACTTCACAGAGATC
This sequence comes from Tetracentron sinense, assembly GCA_015143295.1. Classification (NCBI taxonomy): domain Eukaryota; kingdom Viridiplantae; phylum Streptophyta; class Magnoliopsida; order Trochodendrales; family Trochodendraceae; genus Tetracentron; species Tetracentron sinense. The sequence continues at coordinate 37,530,222 of CM026568.1, read as the reverse complement.
CGTGTTTTAAATAGAGATGTGAGTGGATTTCTGTTTTCAGATTATCTCTTGTGCATTGCATGCTTTTATATATGGTCTCAGCTTCATGGTGGATCTTACAGGTCCGTATTGTCCTGGAGGGTGTAGACAAATTCAGCAATCTAATTGGTTCAGTATACTATCCTGATGGTGATTCAGCAAAGGACCTGGCATTAGAGCTTGTAGAAAATGTATGTTCTCTGATTTTACAATTCGTTACATAATTTTCTTCCATAAGCATGAAGAATACTTAATTGACGCTCTATGATGATGATCCACTAAATTGAAGCCAATAGTTTTTGTCACTACTTTTCAACTTTTCGCTTCTTCTCGTTATTGCGTCGCCTCTTTAGGTTTGATATTGCCTTCTAAAAATTGTTGTTAGAATTTGCGTTGCTGAGGAGTCTTGGAGTCTGTCACTATTGTTCGCTTCTAAAGGTTATTGAATCTCCTCATGAGGTATAACATCTCATTTCAAAATGGGGAGTGATCTTCTGAGATGACTCAAAATATAATATTTGGGAGTTGTGTGGTCATTGGTCTCAAGGAGGCCTAATCTGTTCAAGGGCTACGGGTGTTGTTCCGTTTGAGTTTACCTAGGAGACCATTTCCCTTCAAAAATTATTGTTTCCATTTGCATAAGCTGAGGAATTTTTATTGGTCTCAAGTGGAACAATACAAGGCTACATGTGTTATTCTGTTTGAGTCTATGTAGGACACCATTTCCCGTCAAAATATATTATTTCCATTTGCATATGCTGAGGAATCTTTAGCAGTAAAGCTTATAGACACCCCCAGAAAATTTACCTGCAAAAACGAGGTACATGATCTTACTGGTTGAGCTTATATATTATTGGTGAAGCAATTTCTTGAAAAATGTGTCATGTGCTCAAGGGGTCGTATTCTTTATTTCCATGTATTTTTTTTCAGTCTTTGCCTTAATTTCAATTATATCCAAAGAAATTTATGGGACACAATTAACTAGGAGATCCATTTTTTTGCCCTTTCCCAAATAACATAAAGAAATTAAATGCACTGCTGCAAATAACAACATTAGGTGACTAGACTACAGGCAAAGGGTTGCATCAACCATGAACATGGTGAACAGACCCTCACCCTCGATCCATTTACAAAATGGGTTCACAAAGGGAAAAACCCAAACACAACTTATTGAATCCACAACACTATTTTCCACTGCCTGACCTAAGTGTTTTAAATCTTATCAACTTTTAAACGTAAAATTAAAAGGTAATATGTATTATTGTTTGTATGCATACTTATTGATAAGTCAACTGGGTATTATGATTTGTTGGGGCCGAAGAGCTCAAATTCAAACCCAACCTGTTTATAAACAATTAGAAAACCTATAGTAACAAAGTTCCCCGAGTTTTTTTCAAGTCCCAAATAACACACGACTTTTCGTCAAACGATTAATTCACGAAGTAATCGCAACATTTGGAAAATTTTACGATTATTCAAATAGTTGCGAATTTCACAAATGAAACACAAATTATTCCCGACTTTTTGAAAATTCCCGAACAAATATCTAATATATGTCATGTATTTGCTTATATTTTTTCATAATTAGTAATTTTATTTTATATACTTTTTCATATCTTGCCAAACATTTTTTCGAATTATCCGATTTCGGCATATTTTTCCGAGACGAATAAATGCCGAATTCCGGCTTGGTTACTATGAGAAAACCCAACACGAAACCCGACCTTCCTCGTGCAAATGCTTGGCGGCTTAAGAAATTGCCGCCCCTTATCCACATATTTATTGAACAGTAGTTGATCCTGTCTTCTTTTCAAGTCTTGGATATGGCTGTTTCCAAGCCTTTATTGACCAGGAATTGTAGAGAGGGATTGGCAGTAAAGTTACATAACAGATTTCAACAACTTTAAGAGAATTTTTTGATGTAGCTATAACCTATTTGGTGTCAACATTATTAGAGGTAGAAGCAGCAAGACATATGGTTTGACTGTTATCAAAACCATTTTAGGAGCCAAAGCACTGAACAAATGCAAGATTTAGAAGCAGGGCCAATGCCTAAGCCATGCAACGTAGAATTAATATACCAATACTGCCAAATATTCGTGGATTCTGGAAATGATTGGTTGACTTACACTAATGTTAAGTTCTCTGTTGCAAATTTGCAATTGCTGCTATTCCCATTATGAAGATTTCCTATTGAGAATGACACCCTTACATTTGAGATGTTCAATAACATCAGACATGAAATCATTCTTTGTTTATCTTGTCCTTTTTTTTACAACAAGTTCCTCAATGGATAAACTTGTTGTTTTTCTAAGTTCTTTATTACCTTCCACCGTTTCTTTGTTGTATCTGCATTCATGAACCCTTTGTTGCACCCTGTTGCTGCGTTGGGAGCCATTGCTTGATTTCCATCCCCTTGTATTAGTTTTTACACCAGCACTGTTTTTTATTTTATATTTTTAGAATCTGTGATTTCAGTTACTTGTGAAATCTCCATGTTTGTTCTTTTTTACTTCATCCATTTTATTTTAATCCACTGGGTATTCTTCCAAATTTTCATGGACAATGCTGACCCCCCCCCCCCCTCTCTCTCTCTCCATATATAGGGCTTGGCTAAGTATGTTGAGTGGAGTGCAAATATGATGGAGGAGGATGCCAAGCGGCGGCTGAAGTCTGCTGAACTTCAAGTAAAGAAGGACCGATTAAGGGTCTGGACGAACTATGTGCCCCCACCAACAAATTCAAAGGCTATTCATGACCAAAATTTCTCAGGAAAAGTAAGTGGTTCCAAGCCAAGAAATAAAAGTTGTCAAAACCGCTATGTATTGCCCAATACATATCGGTTTTGGCAGTGACTTAAAAATTGTATAACAGTAAATGCTGTTTTTATTAAAGTCGACACAATATGTGTCATCTTTTATTAAAACCAACCATAAATTATATATTTTTTCTTGAAAAAATAATAATCATCTTTTTAGTATAAATGTTTTTATCAATAAAATTATATCGTTTTTAGTAACAACTGTCGTTTTTAATACAAGCGACCAAGAAAAAAGAAGCCCAGACACGGGCGTTACTTAACATTTTCAACATGATCCGCTCATCTGCATCTGATTTTCGCCAGGTGGTGGAGGTTGTAAGTGGAGACTGCGTCATTGTCGCCGATGACTCTGTCCCATTCGGTAGTCCATTGGCGGAGCGACGTGTCAATCTCTCCAGTATCAGGTGTCCTAGAATGGGCAATCCTCGTAGAGATGAAAAACCTGCTCCCTATGCTCGGGAAGCGAAAGAGTTCCTGCGCACACGCCTTATTGGCCGTCAAGTATGGATGTGATTTATTGCACTCCACTCTTTATACAAATGTCATTCAAATCTGGATGCAATCCATTCTAATTAATGATTACATATTTGCAGGTAAATGTTTCAATGGAATACTCTAGAAAGGTCGGTGTGGCTGATGGACCTGTACCCGCAGCTGGCTCAGCAGATGCTAGGGTAATGGATTTTGGATCAGTCTTCCTGGTATCCCCGTCCAAGGTTGAGGGTGATGTCACTGCATCTGCTCCGCCTGCAAGCAGCCAGTCGGCTGGGGTAAATGTCGCTGAACTGGTGGTTGCCCGTGGCTTTGGTACTGTTATCAGACATCGTGATTTTGAGGAAAGATCAAACTATTATGATGCACTCCTGGCCGCTGAATCACGTGCTATCACTGGGAAGAAAGGGATCCATTCTGCTAAGGATTCTCCAGTGATGCACATTACAGACTTGCTAACGGTTAGAAACATAACCATTTTTATCATGTCTTTTCCTTTGCTATAAAGACCATTTTTTATAGAAATTCACTATTTTTTTTAATGATGATTATTCTTCTCAGGCGTCAGCAAAGAAAGCCAAAGATTTCTTGCCATTTTTACAACGGAGTAGGAGGCTACCTGCTATTGTGGAATATGTCCTCAGTGGTCATCGGTTTAAATTGCTGATTCCCAAGGAAACATGCAGTATTGCATTCTCATTCTCTGGTGTTAGGTGTCCTGGCCGTGATGAGCCTTACTCAGAAGAAGCAATTGCACTAATGAGAAGGAAGATAATGCAGAGGGATGTTGAGGTATAGTTTTTTTTTTAATCTTTTACCCTGGTACTTATTGGCTGTTCTGTATTCTGTATTTAATTTTATGCTTGTTACACAGATTGAAGTAGAAACAGTTGATAGAACTGGAACATTCTTGGGATCTTTGTGGGAGTCAAAGACCAACACGGCTGTGACACTTCTAGAAGCTGGACTGGCGAAGTTTCAATCTGCCTTTGGCACTGACCGGATCCCGGATGCTCACCTTCTTGCGCAGGCTGAGCAATCAGCTAAACGGCAGAAATTGAAAGTAAGTAACGGAATCCATATTAAAGAAGGCCTCTTATTCTTCAAAATTGAAAGTATGTATTCTTATGGAAATTTTGTTGCACAGATATGGGAGAACTACGTTGAAGGGCAAGAAGTTGCTAATGGTTCAGCTGTTGAAAGCAAACAGAAAGAAGTGCTTAAGGTGCTTTTTGAAAGCATTCTACATTTTCTCAGACCCCTCTTTTCCATGTGTTGAAGTGAAGTGAATAATAACTTGTCTTCCTATTTTTGCATTCAGGTAGTTGTTACTGAAATTTTGGGTGGTGGTAAGTTTTACGTCCAAACAGTTGGAGACCAGAAAGTGGCCTCTATCCAGCAGCAGCTTGCTTCATTGAACATCCTAGAGGCTCCTGTCATTGGTGCTTTTAATCCTAAGAAGGGGGATATCGTCCTTGCCCAGTTCAGTGCAGATAATTCCTGGAACCGAGCAATGGTAAGAGTGAACTCCCAAGAGCCCAGTTTCAACTGCAAAAACCATGATTCCATTATGAATCTGTGTAGTGTTCTTGACATTAGGGATTTAGGGGTCAAATACCAATTAGCTGTCTTTTGCACCATTTGGCTGAAATTCAGGTCAAAATAACTGAAAAATTGTCTTCTCCACTCTGGCACTCTCCTGACAACACATATTTCCTAGATGAGATATATACATAGGCTGCTCCGACCAGTGATGATAGGGTTCATGTCTCTAGCTTGCAATTGGTGGAAATTATATACATAGGCTGCTCCGACCAGTGATGATAGGTAGGGTTCATGTCTCTAGCTTGCAATCGATGGGAAACCTTGTATCCAGATTGCCATATTGTTGAAGAGCATCTTGGTTGGACCACTGCATCTAGTGGGCCAATATGATTATGCTCCAGTCCACTAAAAGCTTATCAATTGTAAGCAATCACACCCCGCCAATGAGATTCCTGGGCATGACTGACCTCATTGATTTCCAATCAATTGCACAGCCTATTGAGCACATATACCTGTTGGTGCATAGAGAAGAAAATTTGTATCCAAGGAGGATCATTAGTTCTTCCCCACCCCCAAAAAAGAAGAGAGATTTGTTTCTTCAGATCAACTACGCACACCAATCTGTGAGAATGATATATTTACTTTTTCTACCAAGTTACTATTTTTGTTTTTTGTTTTATTTGATGTGATTAGTTCCATAAGAAATGAAATCCTTCAGCTATTTTCAGTAACAGTATCTGCTTTTGGGATCAATCATGATTGCTGAAATTGAGAATATCATGTTTTGTGATGACATGGAACACCAGATATGGTTGACAATTTTCTGAATAAACTGTTATTGCCTCTTTAACTATATTTTCTTGCAGATTTATCAATAGCATGTCTTATTCCTTATTGTGTGTAAATTCTTATTTAATGTTCAAAGATTGTAAATGCGCCGCGAGGAGCTGTTGAATCACCAAAAGAGGAATTTGAAGTCTTCTACATTGAGTATGGGAACCAAGATGTAGTTCCTTACAGTTGGTTGCGGCCACTTGATCCTTCTGTATCCTCTGAGCCTGGCCTTGCTCAGCTCTGCAGCCTTGCATACATAAAGGTCCCGAGCTTAGAGGAGGATTTTGGTCAAGAAGCTGCCGAGTATCTGAGCGAGTGCACTCTAAACAGTTCCAAAGAGCTCAGAGCCATGGTTGAGGAAAGGGATACTTCGGGAGGAAAAGTGAGAGGACAGGGAACCGGGACGGTTCTTATTGTGACTCTGGTTGATGTGGAAGCTGGTTCCAGTATCAATGCCTCCATGCTGCAGGTCTGAATCGTCACCCCCTCCCCCTTGAATCATATCTTTTGGTGATATTGGAACTTACTGTTTTTTTCCCTTGCACTGCTCTAACCATATTATCTCTTAGAAATGTACAGTAAGTGACTTCATTAGTAGGATGGAAAGGATGAAAAATCTTCTTTATAGAATAAGTATACTATAAACTGTAAACTCTTGCTTTTCAACTTAATCTGTAGCCTTGTGTCCTGACCATAGTTAGTAAAGTCAGGAATAAATTGCGACTGATTCAGCGAATTAAACCAACAAATGGTCTTACGTGTAATTCGGCATTGCATTCAATGATTCGGAAAAATTCGCAAATGTTTGCAAGGCTGCGAACAATATGTGACTGTTACCTGAATAATATATATATATATATATATATATAAGGCAACCCAATCATGCACGCACACATTCACAAATGACGTCACCGACCTTCTCTCTTTCTCTGGAGTCTGGTCTCTCAGCCTCTCTCCCTTTCTCTTCAATTTCATGCTCTTTCATTCATCACTCAGTCATGGCCTCACCAGCTCACCGAATCACAGTTGGTCACTGAACCAAGCCAGTCACCGCTCACAGCCGCAGGTAGAGCCTCTCTTTTGCACTCTCTACGTCACACTGTTTCTCTTCGATCCGTTTCTCAGTTTCATGGCCTCATCATCTCCCCGACTTAGTCACCAACTGTGGCTATATATTGCTAATACCATAGCCACATGACAGTGTGTGAACAATCGAACAGCGTGGTCCAGTTGTAGACCATACAAAATCTTCTCAACTTTCTTTTGTCTAATCAACACATCTTCTGATTTTTTAGACAATTTCAGCTGGGAAAACTACTCAGACCTATCCCCTTTGCATGTGTGTAGACAATGAGGCCTTTCATCAGTGGAAAATGGCGTTCCACCCCCACCCCACCCCACCCCACCCTGAAATTTGATAAAGGAGTTGCAAATAAATAATTGATCTATGAATGAACACTTTGATTCCAGTTGAAGAGATTTTCTTAGGCCTTTTATCTTTTAACTATTTGATTGCATAAAAATATGGTGAAAGGTAGGCTTATACATGCACTTTATATGTCTAGCCGTCAATGATTTTTTGAATCTTGGTCCAAATTATACTCAAATTATTTCTGTACTGTACTTTTGACGTCCTACATTTTTTTTGCAGAATTATTTAACAAATTATTAAATGACTGCTCTGAATTATACTCGAATAATTCCCATGCCGAATTTTGCCGTACACCGAATTACTAACTATGGTCCTGACTAAAGTAGAGGTTCATCTGAATCTACCAAACTTGTTTTCTGTGTTCAGAAATTAGAACCTCTAAATTATGGTTTCATTATCTTGTAAAATTGAACATAGATGAGATATTCTTTATGTTTAACTCCGGGCACCTTGGGATCCAGCAAATGCGCTTTGTTACTTCAATTGCTTATATTTAGTTTAATGGGGTCAAGAGTGTATCTACCAATGGTTAAATACTCACTGATTAATCTGGAACATTGGTGTCATTGACGAGCAATGACTGAATACTTCTTTTCGTTTATTTGGCTGTTGATCCCTTGAGATCAGAAGACTGGTTTTTCCATGTTGACTCCTTCATATTTTAGGATTTCTTGTTTCCTAACTGACCCTTGTTAATTCTTCAGGAAGGACTCGCCAGTTTAGAAAGACGGAAGAGGTGGGACACCAAGGAAAGACAGTCGGCCCTCGATAACTTGGAAGAATTCCAGGCGAAAGCAAAGGCTGATAGGTTGAAGATATGGCAATATGGAGATATCCAGTCAGACGAGGAGGACTCAGCACCGACTGGTAGGAAACCCGGCGGGCGGCGATAAATACAACTGCAGTGACTTTAGGTGAGTTAAGTTATAGGTGTGATCATGTGCTATTAGGGAACCGAAACAGGAAAAAAAGGACGCACAGATTAAACTTGATGAGGAGGGAAATAGAACTCAATTATGTGTTCTTTATTGTGAGGTGAGGGACCATTTTTTTTCACATATCTATTAATAAGGCGAACTGTACCCAATCTGGCCGCCTCTCGTAGGCAATTTTCTCAACTTAGTGGAGTTTAAAAGGTCTTTTACTGTCTCGGTTTTTAATAGTCTGCTTGCTTTAATGTGCTTACGAAAAATTTGCATTTTCAGTCCTCCCAAAACATCCTCCTGGCTCTAACATGTGAGAACTAAATGGGTGTTTAGAATCAAAGGATGTGCAATTGACATAATCTGTGTTCACTCCACTGACCACGTGCCAACAACTTAGGCCAAAGGGAGTTTGCGATGAAGAAAAAAAAAGTCAGAAAATGCAGAGCTGGATCGAAAAGTGGAAAAACCGCAACAAAAATAGTGGCTAGTCCAGGGTTCTCTGCACGCACCAGTGCAGCCAAAGAAGGCTGAATGGATGTTTTTGGTTTTCACAAGACTTGCTCATTTGAATCCTTCCCCGAATCTCCTAATTGGTGGTCAAACAACGCCAAATTGTGTGGTGTGGTAGGTATGCCATATTTGTTAACACCATCAATTCTATTGCACCGATGCCAACAGTATTCATGGCACTAGTGTAGTGTGCTGTGCCATCATCCTCGATGGTAGTGGCACCTTCAGTGCAATGGCGGCGCCAGTGCCTAAAGTCCTGGTTGGGCATTAGATTTGGCAATTCTGGCATGGTGCCTGTAGAATTGGTATGCTGAAGAAGGCTGTAGTCGTCATTAAGGGACTGGCTATAACCGCCGTTATGAGCAAATGAATCCCGTTCTTGTAAGCGTGTGAAAGGGAATCCTTACCCCCTTATTTTCCCCGAAGAGCCCATAGGCCATAGGTGCCTCTTTCTTTTCCAATTTACCATTTCCCCCATTCATCTCCTCTTCTTTCCTTCTATGGCGAGCCGTTAAATTCTACAGCTTGAACCTTTAAATGTAGAACAATGCCTAATTTGGGTTTCTCTCTCTCTCTCTCTCTCTCTCTATATATATATATATATATATGTTCAAAAACACAGTCTCCATCTTCACAGTACCTAATCTTACTTCCAAAATATCTGCCTACTACTTTAATTAAATAATGCTCTCAACCTTAAGGAAGGGGCTTACAAACATATGAACATAGTTGTTAAAGGCGTCGTCTCAGGCACCTCAGACGGTCGCCTAGGCGACCAGATGCTCTGCTAGGCTCAGGCAATTGGCCATCTCAAGCGGTCATTATTAAAAATCTGATATATGTATATTTTTTTATTATTTAAAGATATATAAATTTATTTTATTTGAATATGATTATTCAGTAAACAAAAAAAAAATGTTATTTTATATATATTTCATATCTTTTACAATATAATATATTAGGATTTGTATATCCATAAAAAAAAATTTGCAGATAGAAGAAGAAAGAAGAAACAAACGGTGTCAAATATGTTCCCCTCATGTTAACTTGTTCTCTCTTAATTAGTAGACCAATTGATCTCTCTCCCTTTATTTATGGGTGGATCATATAGTTATAATTTGTGTTTATTTTATGGTTGTTAAATTACAGGTAACTCAAGCTGCCCAATAACAAATTAAGAGTCTTTAAATGCCCTAGATTTCTTCTAGGACCCTCAAAACTCTCATAAACTCATATTTAAAGGAGTCTTTTATAATTTAAATAAGTGCAAATCTTATAGTTATATTTTACTTATCAATATTATTTTTATTACTTATCTTGAGTATAATCGAGAAAAAGAAAGAATTGATAGTAAGAGGTATGACATCTCCCTCTCCCTCCCTCTCTTTTTTCTCCCCTATTCAATGTCACATTTGACTATCAGACTATTTTTCTACTTTTTATTTAGTCTTATATTGTTCATCTTCACCCCTCTCCTTCATCTCTATCTCTCTCTTTCCTTTTGAGCTGTCTATTTTTATCCCTCACAATCCTTCTATCTCCCCTCTTTCAACATTCATCGACTCATTGTAGACTTAATTTTTATTCCATTTTTTTTAACACTTGAAATCCTCTTTTATTATTCTTAAAACTGCCTCTAGCGATGGTTATATCAAAATGCATCTTAACAATGATGTAATTTATATAAATGTAGGGTCTCTTATACAAAGAATATGCATCATACATAGATCTCATATTATGGGGAATTTCTGCAACAAAAAGTTCATCAGGCGACGCTTCGGGCACCTCAGGCTACCCCGCCTCAGGCGTCCATGGGGTCTATCGCCTCAAATCGTCTCGTCGCTTTGACAACTATGCATATGAATCACATTATAGAGGGACCGAACATCTCAAAAGTCTTAACCACCCAACACCTACATTTGTCTTCTCTAAATTTTTGAAGGTTCGCACGTGTGTTAGTGGGGTTAAAGATAAGATCTCTCTATCTCTCTGAAAAACATACCATCCCTCTGTTTTGGATTATATTCTAAAAGGGATGGGATGGTGGGGGTACCCGACCATGACCTAGTTAATGTTTATAGTTATTCATTTAATAATCATATAGAAGAGTCCATGAGACGCCTGTGTTGACATTTTTACACTTTAGATACCAAGGAGTGGTGGGTCAAGACCGGTGTTTGTATCATGGAACTACTGGTAGCGTGTGTTTGTGTGCGTGTGAGAGACTTTTTTTTTTTCTTCTTTTGTTTTGGATAAAGAGAGAGGCGAACACGTCTCTTTTTCTAAGATGTATATTTCAAGATAAGTGTACTGGGGTTCTCCTTGGAAAAAAGAAGAAAGAAAAAAAGGGTTATCTAGATGAGATGATTCTAATATGTAGACTCTTTCTAGATAATTTGTCATTCCTTTTAAAACAATCTAAGAGAATGCGATAGAAATCAGTCGGGACAATAAATTAGCATCATAAAATCGGGAATATCAGGGGCTTAAAACTATATTAGGTGGGACACATTGAATGGGGAATTATGGTATAAGTGCTCATTTAATGTGCACTTGAGGATTCTCCTAAATAATTTAGTTTATTGATGTCTACGTGAGACTTGAGAGTGAAGCTTAGGGACTAATTCACGTTGGTTATTCACATACGAAAGATCATTAAACATGAGATGCATCATATCATGGTAAGGACCTAACTCGTACCCAGTGCTCAATTGGTTGACATACAATACTGCAACCACGGGGTTGGGGATTCAATCAAAAAACTCAGTCCGATCTACTGAGTTAAGTTGGGGTGCCAGGTTCCAAACATCGTATCTAAACTCATTAGTGTGGTGATTCAACTTGGCCCAGCCGAACTCGGGAATTGAAAGGCTGATTCTCCTAATCAAATTTCAGAGAATTAAATATTGGCACCAGGTAATATAAACCTTCTTGATAAATACATTGTTACATTATCTTTTCTTATTTTATTAAAATGTTAATGAGGGGATCAAGGCTTAGATTAGAGTGAGACCTAGGGACCAATCAAAGACTCCCTTTTATAAATATGCAAAGCCCAACTGCATCAACATATTATAAGTTGAAAAGGGACTCTGCACCACCACATATGGGTGATTGCAACCATGGGGAATCGCATGTTACTGTCACCCTATACTTAGACCAAGCAACCCATAAAGGAAAAGGGAGGGAAAAAAGAGAGATTCTTTTGGTGTTAGCAAGTATAAAGTTCGAAATAACACGATTAGTCACAAAGAAAAGTGTTGGTAGTAAGGGGGATTAAAGAGGATTAGACCGATGGATGCATTTGAATGTGGTGTTGGTAATAAGCTTTGTACGACTCACTCTCGTTTCCAGCACCCCCTCTTATCAGACATTTACCAATACCCCCCCCTGTTTTGGAACTTACAAATGCCACCTCTGTTTTCCTAACATTTCAGTATTAATAGACCCACGCTTTCGTTAATAGAATATTCTGCCCTTTGTGTTGTACTATGAGTATGACCTTGTAGTTAAGTGCAAGGTGATTAAGAAGCTTCAAGGTTGATGCTCCTTAGACATAACATCTAGCTAGTTTAGAATCAATGCCCTTCTTAAGATGATCATTCTTTATTTGATGAAAGAGAGTGAAAATAACTTGAATTTTTTGTACGTTTACATCTAAATGGCAGTTCTTTACCTTTACCATTTCTTTTTTTTTTCTATTAATAATTTCTAAAAGATAAAATCAAATAAAAATGCCCTAGGTCATGATATGAAATTAGGGTCATCGTGCGAAGCAAGATGCAGGAAAAAACCTCAACCTTCATTCTCTTAAAAAACCTTACACTTGTATGTTGCAAAGGGCAGAAAATGTGAAAATTTTGAATTAATAGTCATTTTAAATAAAGCATGGGTTTATAACTAAAGTGTCAAGAGAACAGATGGGGATTTGTAACTTGTAAGTTTGAAAAGAGAAAAGATAAGGAGTATCGGTAAATGTCAGGCAACAGAGGGGGTATTCTTAAGAATTTCATTTAAAATATTGCGACCAGACTCGAGAAAACGACTGCAGGGAGAGAGAAAGCGTGGGGAGTGAGAGAGTTTGAGTCAAAGCAAAAAGTGTCAAACGTCGAATAAAAAAAACAAACACACTCTGTAAGCGCCAGAAAAGCTTCACCCGTGTGGTCTACCTGGTCTTCTCACGCCTCCCTTCACAAAAAACCAAGCTCTCCTTTCCATTTCCAAATATTCCATTGCACTCGTTCAATCTATACAATTATATTATAAATAACATATGTCCAAGTCTAGTTTAATTAGAGGAACAGTATTGTACCAACTACCTGTATTCGCTTGACCATATAAAAGTTGTAGGCCCCACTCAAGCCAAGTTGGCTGTTTGTCTTGGCTCAACTTTGCTCTTGAGTAGAGCTCAAGCTCTTATTTCTAGGTTGGACAAATCAAGCCAAGCTTTTAATTAATTAAGTTCAAATATTTAAACAAGTTGAGTCGGGCTGTTTGTCTCAGCTCGACTCGACTCAAAACTTGTCCGTTTAAAGCCTTGATTTGGATATATAGGGCGGTGTTCTAGTGAGCCATCCTCACTAGAACATGTAGTGAGTGGCCCCCGAAAAACATGAAATGTTGGTTGTTTCGGAATCCGACCATTGGTGTTCTAGTGAGTGTATGTAGTGAATGACCCCTAAAAACATGACAGTTGGCAGGTCGTTCCACAATCTGACCGTTGACGTGCTAGTAAGCCATGCTCACTATAACATGCAAGCGCCCCCCCCCCCCCCCCCCAAAAAAAAAAAAAAAACATGATATGTGGTAGGTTCTTTCGGAATTTGACTATCAGATGTCAAGGGATGTGGTATAATATTAGCTCAATCAAAAATTTATGAACTGTCCAATCGAATATGGGAAAATCGGTCATTTTTATTCCTAAGTAGGGTCTAGTGAATCTTAGGGGGTCAATATAACAAACTAAGGTCCAATCAAATGTTGTAAATATGTTCAATTGGGCTGATTTTTTGACATGTATCTTCCTATGGTCCTATCTAGGGCTGTAAATGGAGCGGATAGTGGTATATCCAAATTCGTATCCGATTATATATTCGAATATCCAAATCCGATTAAATATACGGCGGATAGTGAAATATCCATATCCGATTTAAAATATCTGAATTATCCGGATTATCCGATTATTTTTTAAAAAGTTTTTAAAAAATGTAAATTAATATTTAAAAAATATAAAAGTATATAAAATTTTATTTAAAAATATATTTAAAGTTTATATTAATTTATAAATTTAAAATCTATATATATATATATGGCGGATATTTATTGGATCAGATAAACCAGTATCCGAATTCGTATCCGATTACAAACAGAATATTTATTCGGATTCGAATATATAATTGGATACGAATTTGGATATACTACTATCCACTTCGAATTCGCTCCTCGTACAACCCTACCTCTCTCTCTCTCTCTATATATATATATATATATGGAGTGGTTTTGGTTGGCGTAGTTGTAGTGAGCACCCCCTTGAAAAGTGGACACATTGCAACTTGTTTGAAATTTCGATTGTTGGATGTCAAGGTGGTCCCTCAAGAGACTCATGGCAAAAACTTAGTCATATTAAACTAGTTTATTAGCATTAACGCCAGGATTCACTAGATCCTACCTAGACTATAGAAATTGCTAATTTTCCTGCCTTTGGCCAAATAGTTTAAAAATGTATTATCAAACTGATTTTTTGTCACATGTCTATGGAGGACCCACCTTAACATCCAATTGTTGAAATCTCAAACAAGTTTGTCACGTGTCCACTTTTCAAGGGGCCACTCACTACAACTTCTACTGAGCAGCACTCTCTCTTTCCTAAAAGACTACAAAACAAAAACCCTAACCTAACTCTCTCTCTCTCCCTCTCTCCCTCTCTCCTAAAAGACTACAAAACAAAAACCCCTTACCTAACTCTCTACTTTCTAGACTAAAAGACTATCCTCGAATCTTATTTTGTGTATGATGTAGATGAATTTTGTATGTTTGCTTGTAAATAGGGGTGTCAATGGGTTGAGCTTTGGCCCTATATTTTTGTGATTTTTAAATAGACCCAGCCCAGGGTTTTGGGCCCAAATTTGGCCTATTGACAATCATAATTATGATTTATAATAAATACTTTTATTAAACTTATAAAATTGACCAAAATAACTATGTGAATCAAGCTTGAGCCAGCCTGAGCTTGGGCTTAAATGAACTTCGAGCTCAAGCTGAGCTCGAGCCTGAACATCACGCTTGGCTCAGCTCAAATATATGTCCAGATAAAAGTGAGTATAGATCCTCTACTCGGAGATAAAAGTGCGTATAGATCCTCTACTCGGAGATAAAAGTGCGTATAGATCCTCTGCTCGGAGCCAGGTAGAGAATTTCATGTATGGGCCCCAATGACCAAGAAATCAGGACAAGTGTCTCCTCTTTCAATCACATTTTTTTCTTATCTTGTGGGATCGGGTATGAAATTCTTTCCCCAATTCCGAGTAGAGGATTTGTGCTTGATAAAACCTACATGCTCCTTTGGATGGATATCGTAGCAATTATTTCTTTATATCGTGATAAAACCTACAATAACAATTATTTCTTGATAAAACCTACACGTGATATTGTAGCCCCAATCGCATCAACCATTAGTTTTCAAAAAAATAAATAAATAAATAACACTTTTTAGTGAGACTCACATTCAGGCCGTGTTTGAATTTTCCTTTTAAATATTAATGGTTGACATGATTAGGCTAGCACTGCCCAATTTTTATGGGGCTCACATAAAAAGGTGTATGAATTTTCCCTTTTGGTAAGACAAGTGTGTCCTTCTAGTTGTGTTTTTCTTGACCTGCTGGCCTAGTATGAAATTCTTTACCCTATTTCGGGTAGAGGATCTGCACTTAGTAAAACCTACATGCTCTCTAGGATGGAGTACATGTAGCAATGAGGAGTTGTTTTGGTAGTTTAAACCCAATGGGGAAATGCTAGACCCAGTCACGTCAACAATTGATAGCGCCTAAAACTAGGGGAGTAACAAGGCCAGGTCAAGTAGGAGGATGTTCAAGCTCGGTTCGTTAAGTTACAAGGGTGCTTAAGCTCAGCTCGAGCTTCATTAATCTTGTTCAATCTGATCAGGTCAATGACAAGACTATTAGCTCAAGCTTGGCTCAACTCGGTTTGATAACTTTTTGTATTTTATTTAGATCAAAGGTCCATGCTCTTTTATTTTAGATCAACAGATAAGATCAAACTTAAAATGTAAGTGTATTTTCTTAGATACTTAACATACGTAAATACATATAATAGTCAATATATAATTAACTTAACATACTTAAATACATATACTACATACTTAAGTTGATAATTATACATTTATATTATAATACTGGGGTGGTGCTAAATGTGCCCCAATAATTGATTACTGCACCTTATTTATAAGTTTTTTCTTATTTTTCAGTTTTTACCTTTTTTAATAATCGCACGCTACCTAATCCCAACTCAATTTTGGTTAGTATTTGGTTATGATCCTTCAAAGTGTGATTTTTTCTAGAGAATTTTAACTTTTATTATTTTATTTTTATTTTGATTTGGTGGTGATTGTTTGTGCTGCAACCTGCTTGTCACATCCTGCTCCCTTCTGTGAACAAATTTTGTGTAGCTCCTTTCACTTTGTATTAACTATACCCACATTTTTCTATTGTTCATGCTACAAATGTATATATGCTCAAAGTTCCAGGGCTGGTTTATTTCAATTACATTAGTAACATGGAGAGATCTCCCTGTGGTCTTCTGATCATTGGTACCCTTCCCAAATTTTTTGGCCATCCAAGTAAATCAATCTCACCCCAAAACCTTAGAGATTGTTTAATATCTTTCCTTAATTGTGTTGCAATTGATTGCCTCCACTGAATTAATGAAACATGCGAAGGGTGATATAGCTCATCTTTCACATACTTGGATTTTCATTACTGTAAGTTATAAAATTTAAAGGTAATATTTTTTTAGGATAATGCTAGCATCACGTTCTATTGAGACTCACTTTCTTTTTGATTGGAGCTCGTGTTAGAAAAAAACACGTGTCTTACCCTTAATGGAAGACAATAGCACATGTCTTGCTTATAAAGAAAGTGAATTTGAAAGAAAATGTAACTAATATTGTCCTACTTTTAATGTGTACATGTAATTTTATAAATTTAATAGTGTTTGGTGAGTACATTTTAATAATGATGTATAGACAATGTTAGTTCGCTGGTTTGCTCAGTTCAAATTTAGGTTCGCAGTATGCAGTTTGCAACTTTAGAGGGAACTCGGTTTGCTAGGGGTAGAATGAGATAATTAGTTTTTCGATTCGCTTAGGTTCTTTAGTTTAATTCGCTATTTAAGCATGTGAAACAAAATATATATTTTATATTATATTATAAAAATATATATCTTTGAAGTATGTAAATAAAATATTACAAATATTTATTTGAAATTTTTTTAAAAAAATACATTTTATGAATGGATTGTGAACTCAAAGTATAAATTTGTCAAATCTAAAGAAAAATATCAATGAAAAAATTTAACAAAATACAATTGTTTTGAAACTACAATGAGGTTCGCTCAATTTTGCGAACCAATATAAACCGAGCCACGAACCGAACTAATTCGGGTTTACTCGGTTCACGGTTAATTGTTATAGCATAGAGGTCATTAAATATTGGAGTGCTCCTAACATCACCGTAATATTAAGCAAGCCGAAAGGAGGCACATGTACATGGGCGAGCTTGATTCATTTATTAAATATAAACAAATTGGAAAGAGCTCTTAACGAATCGAGGTAGAGGAGCTCGGTTTACAAGCCCTAGAAACCAAGGGAGTTGGTTTGGTAATTTTTAAATTTTAAAGGCCACAAGGTTGTAACTTGTACGTTTTCAAGAGGACCCTCATCTGCCTATCCAAATTCCTCCTTTTACCTATATATATATATATATATATATATATATATACTAGCGGATAATTATATTATATTATCACCTATTCACGCTCACCCACTCACTCGATCTGGCTCCGATCAATCAATCACCCAAACAAAGAAGATTGAAAAACCACCGACGATTTCTTACCCACTATAAAGTATAAACCTATTTCTCTTCTTCTTCTCTGTAGTTTCCTCATTCAAAGAAACTGAAGCTGTAGTTTCAAATCTGTGTTTCTTGTTTCTGCGCAGACACGCATTCACGAACACCTCCCTTGATCAACCAATACAACCCAAATATCAGTACAAAGCAAAAACCCTTCTCTTTCTCTTGGGTATTCCTTCCTATCAGCTGGGTTTCTTTCTTATTTGTGTTTCCGCTTCATCTGGGCTTTTCTCAATTATTGTGTGTCTTTAAGACTTCTTATCTGGGTTTAATTCTCTCCGTTTCTTGTTCTCCTTGCTTATGGGCGTATGGGCATCAAGTTTTTGAGCCTCCAAATGATCCCATGGTGCTTCCACTTGATGGGAAACCATTTCCCGTGCTTGCAATTCCAGCCCGAGCCATCAGTCGGGACCATCAAGCTCATCAAATCAGATGGAATCATCAAGATCTATCATCGACCCATCAACGTTTCAGAGCTCATGCTCGAGTTTCCCAAGCACCTTGTCTGCCACTCTGATTCTTTCTACATAGGCCAGAAGATCCCAGCCCTCTCTGAGAACGACGAGCTCCAGCTCGGCCACAAGTACTTTCTTCTGCCTAAACCTTTCTTCCAATCTGTCCTATCTTTCGTCACCATAGCCTCCTTCACCTCCTATCAGCCTCAACCACCCTCTCCACTGATCTCTTCTTCTTCTTCACCATCGACCAACTCAAAGAACGCATTTTTAAGGAAGGCAGCGAGTTGTCAACCGTTCCATATTCAGAAAACCCCATCTGGGTCTCTCCAGATACGCGTATCTGATGAGTTTATATCGAAACTGATGGAAGAAGGGAGGCTTAAAGAGGAGGAAGAAGAGAATTCGAGCAAGCCTTTTAGTAGAGTTTGCACTACGCCTCAGTTGCAGAAGGATTACACGCAGCTTGTTGGTTCTCGGGAATGGAAACCGAGGTTAGAGACAATAAAGGAATCTGAGAAGAGGAAGCTTGCTTCGTTTGGGATGAAGAGAAGGAACAAATCTCAATCTCAATCTCAATCTCAATCTCAATCTCAATCGGAAGGGACGCAGAGATCAGAACACCTCCATTTAACTTGTACGAAACCTCCTCCTTCGAAAACAAAGATCAAGATTAAAGGAAAGAAAGGGTTGTGAAAATTCGAGCGTCTTCTACAATACCTCTTTTTATTAATATTAATCTGATGTAGTTTGTATGATCACTTGTTTTAATCACACAGATATAGAACTCATTCACACTCTCTCCTGTTGTTCTTCAACTACAGCTACACAGGCTCAATTCATCTTCCTTCTTTTTAATTTCCCCTGGTTTTATGCTTAAATTCATAACAGATTTGGAGATGATGATTTCAGAGAAATGAATTAATTTCGGAGATGGATTTTATTTGATCAGATTTTGTTGGGACCACGATGGGGATGCACCCCCAGGCCCCAGCTAGCGCCAACTCTCGTGTGGGGGCTGAAAGGTCATTCAAGCCGTCTGATTAACTAATCTCTCAATCAATCACATTAGGTGGTTTAGGTGGGGCCATACATGAATTGACGTTGGTCAAAGAAGGTAGGCTTTGTTTGGAAGCTGTCAGTTAGGTCGGGGCCTTTGTTCGGCAACAGCTGGAATTCCTATTTTTGGATAGTAAAAAGACAAAATAGCGGTCAAAAAAAAACAAAACAGACGTCATGACCAGATGTGACTGGATGCAACTTTGAAGGGAGGTCCCTCCACCGTTCGAGAGCAAATTGTCCCACACCCCAAGGGACGGACCCTTGGAGTCTGGAGGGTTGCCCTTCGCTTAAGTCTACGTGGTTGAACCATTACCATCCAAAGGTAGGAAAGGCGGTGCCTTTAGCCTTTAGCCTTTAGGAGGACATTAAGCGTAATATAGAGCGACCAGTGGCCAACGAGCGTTTAAGGGTCACAAGAATACGTGCCACATTTAAGTGCCTGTGCGGTTCTCGTATCTTAGGGACAACCCGTCATTTTCAGACCGGACTGGAGACCCATGATAGGCCATATGAGGAATGCTAGCCCTAGAACCAATCTTCCAACTCTCACTTTAGTTCCACATGTGTCGTTATTGTTTTCTTTACTTGGGCATATAGAGGGGTGTATTCCAAGTTTAAGCTTTGATTGATCATGTTCGAACTCGGCTTGATCTTGGCTTGAATAAGCTTGAATCAGCTGGATCGAGCCCGAACTTTCTTCAAGCCGAGACGAGTTTGAGTTGGCTTAAGTTTGATTTATGGAATTATTTTGTTTATTTTTACATCAATTTTCTAAAAATATATATTAATGCATTATAATACTAGAAACTACATAAAAAAATATATTCATATACAAAAATAAGATTTTGGAGTAGCCGTTCGCTCCAAAGAATAGAGAGTTAGATTAGAGTTTTTGCAAGGGATAGCAACGAGGTGGGTTTGGGTCGGGGTGCCCCCAACCCTACCTCGCCCCTAATGGGAAGACTCATATCCTGTTCTCGTCCCAAACTAGGGATAGGGCAAGGTGGGTGTAACGCTCCAAAATCTCAACTAGGCTAAAATGAAACTTTAAGACTGCTACACTGCTTAACCTAAATTAACCTGTGAGCATGCAAGACAATACTAAAACATGGAGCTGAAAATTTCTTCATATTAAATATGTAAATCAAAAGACATTCTATAACAAGTCTATCTAATGACTGATTTTGCAACATCCGAATCATTCAACATGATTCTCAAATCATAAGTGTAACGGATAAAATTCATAATTAATTAGAGTATTGTGACAACGAGCATGTTTTTTGGTATTATAACAGTTTGTACGAGCTCATATGTATTTTTGAGTACGTATTCGTTGTGCGTATGACAACAGACTCGTTGTGCTCTTCACAACGGAAACGTTGTCTTCTAGACAACGGACTCGTAGTCATCAAGACAACGATATTGTCTTCGTTGTGAACAACGAACCCGTGCTTTAGTCAACAACGAGACCGACTATCAGGACCCGATCCTCATGAGGCGATCATTTGTCTCTGACGTTAGGTGGAAAGTACTGTCTTAACATTTATTGCTAGTCACTTCAGATAGGTTTTCGACCCGAAACCGACTTAGAGATTGTAGGCTCTCATGTGTGACACGTAAGACTCAAGAACTGTCAGACTTATTTGGTAATGAGTGGCAAGCTAATGGCATGATCATCCAAGCCATCGATGGTCATCTATGGTCACCCAAAGCTTAACCTATAAATACCCCCTTGAGACTCAGTGCATAGGATCACGAAATTTTGAATCAGAGAATATCTTTTCCAATATTCATGCTCTCCCTCAGTATTTCAATGCTACGGTGTTTTACTATTCATCATCTCTTTCGTTGACTGACTTTATCATCAGAGTATATTTCAGGGCGTACACCCGACCCCTTCTTTTTTTTTGCAAGTGAAGTGTTTTGTTCTCTACCTTCTATCACATATTAACGCGTGGTGAGTCTGGGAATCTTTCCCTTAAAAAATGGCGCCATTTGTGGGAATACTTTCTCCTGAATCGCTTACACTATACAAAATGATAAGTTGATTCTTCAGTGCGAAATTATTCGAACCCTAGTTAGCTTACACTATACAAAGTGATAAATTGACTCTCCTATGAGTCAGGATTCTTCTATTCCATATCTGTCTTCTATTCCATATCTGCGAGGAAGAGATCAAACCCTCTATTTGCTTATCTCCTCCGTCATGTCCAATCAAAATCCTGCGTCTCCAATGGAAGAGCAAGCCCCAGAGCCAGAGCTGTCTCAAGCAGAGCAAATCATCATGCTGTTACAATATCAGCAATCCCTCCTAACACAACTTACCAGTCAGCAACAGTTGTAAAATAAATAACATTATAGATTATAAATTAAACTTCTATACTATAAATTAAAATTATTGCAATATATAATAAAGAAATTTTAAAATATTATTTCATATTAAAATAAATAACATTACTAAAAAAAAATATTGTGTATATATATAGCTGAGTTGAGCTTAAGCCGAATCAAGCCTTAAATGAGCCGAGCTTCGAGCTGAGGGGAATCAAACAGGGTATGACTTAAGCTTGGCTTGTTTAAATATTCGAGCTTAAATAAAAGCTTAGCTTGATTCGTTCGAGTCTGAAATGTCAACTTGATCTTGGCTCAAACGAGTCAAGCTAAGTTGAGTCATCGAGCTAGCTTGGCTTGAGCACAACCCTAAATATCATCGTAAATAGAGCGATTACGTATATAATGCAGCCCAATTTATCCTTATTACCTCATACTTTGGTTGTTTTATGGGATACCCACAAAGATCCTCCAACGTACTTGTTGATAGCAAAAAATGAAGAGCTTTATAAGTGGAATATTGGATTCGATTAAATAAAACAATTAACCAAATGAATGACACGTGGATTATATGTAAACTGATATTTGTTATGATATCGTGAGCTGAGAAACATATTAGTAGTTCTAATGTTTTCTTTGATGAAATTTACTGGAGAATAGCTCTTGATTTATGCTTAAAACACTAATGATGGTGACTGGCACTAACACCAACGATGATGTTCTAATTTTGACGTCTTTCTAATGATTAACGATTTGATCAAGAACAAGTCTTGATTCAATGGCGTAACTAGCTCTTATACGATGATTAATAAAGCTTGGAGGAGTTGCTTCTCAAAATGAACAAAAAGACAGATTACTGATTAAAGAGCCTTGATTTTCTCCTTAGGGATTCGGTGGAACCTGATCACCATGTACCCTAAGTTTATTTTGTTAGGGGGTTAAGGTATAGATTATTGTCTCTCCTCCATAGGGATAGGCGTGTGCATTCTCCTCAGTACTTATTCCAATAGTATGGATTATTGCTCTGGGCTAACAGTTAGGAGGGATTTAGAAAGTTACTTGCCCCTTTTCCTTGTGGGCTACTTGAGGGTTGTGTCCTCTATAGTTTCATTCTCTTACCGTTAATAGTTTGAGGCCTAACGGTGGATACAATTTCCACTGTAACGACCCCAAACCCCACCTTGACCAAAATAAAACCTTGAGTCGTCACATTTCTTAAACCTGCTTAATTCTCATGACATACAAGACATAACAACACGAGTCACCAAAAAATGAGAATAATAAAATTTCAATATAAATAAAATCAAACCATCCTGCACAAGTCTGACCCATATGAACATAACCTTCCATAACTAAGATCCAACAAAGTATAAAATTCTAAGCAACATCAATCTGAGCAACATAAGTCCATTACAAATTTTCTTAAAAGCAAAATGAGAAACCTAATAGTAAGGAGACCAGTCGAGGTCCCTCACTTCCTCGGTGAAGAGATCATCTTCTTCCTCTTCTCCGTACGCCTCCTCTATCTAAGGCTATGCTATCGGCTCCGGCTCTAAACCCACCGACAATAATAGGTTGACTGAGTATTGAAAACACTCAGCGGATAAGCAGTCTAACCAACAACATGATATCATTTGAACATATTTAATAACATAATCATTTCATAAACATATAATCAGAGTGCGTAAGAGCATGCGAGACATATCATATTTTCATTTTGACTCGTGTGGACTTGTGAGCATGAGAGACTCTTAGAATTGATCTTACATGATGCATGTTCTTATGAGCTTGCGAAATATTTCTTATGAAATTCTATGTTTCTTCTGCGAACCAATACTTATGAGCTTGTGAGATATTCGAGCCATGCATACATGCTTGTGAGACATGTGAACTCATGAGACATAAAAACTTACCATGCAAGTAAATGTGTGCTTGAGTGTCACAATTGAAATTCGAATAGGTCATCCCTTAAGTTCCGATCTCCCACCATGAAAACTCTACCATAACGTCTCATATCAAATGGTTAGAGAATTCCCGTTCTAAAAGACTTCCCTCTAAGTTTTGGCTTATCCGAATACCAACCACCATTCAATATAAATAGGGCATAGTTTAACACGAGAAACATAATTAACATTTTAACATAATTTAGCATAAGAATCATAGCTAACATTCTTAGCATAATTCATTCATTTTCATAATATATTTTTTAACATTAAACTCATTTCATTTCCATTCATGCATAAAAACAAACACCCCTCCTCCAATTCATATACCTCATCCTCTATTCCAAGCATACATCACCATAAACATACATCTCAACCCCATAATCATTCATTCAAACTCAATTCATCATAATTTCTCTTCGACCATTTTCAACAATTCATGAATTAACTAACCAATAAGCTTAAACCATCATTTTCCAACATCTTAAACACATGCCAAAATCTCCATTTCATAAGTAAAAACTCTCATTCATATTTATATATCCATTTCCATGAAGATCATGCAAGAAAACTCTTAGTCAAACATATTTAAGCATAGAGATTACATAATGGAGTTAATTTAGAAGGCATATTAATCTTTGAGATCCTTCGATCCAAAACGCTCCCAAGAAGACTTGAGGTTGATTTCCAGGTTTTTCTTGCAATCTGTAAGCAATTTCTTCCTTCACAAGCAAGCCAATACTTAGAAACCCTAGATTTCTCCTCTACTTTGCTAAATTAGGATTTGAGGGATTTAGGGATCTCAAACCCTTGAAATAGAAGGCTATTTATAGACCTAGGATGAAGGAAAACTCAAAATGCCCTTAAAATCTCGCAGAATGGGTTTTAAACCCAAGTTCTGCAAATGGCGGTTAACCGGCCAGGAGAGGCAATTGACCGGCTAGGGTCAAAAACCTATTGTCCCCTCTTTTTTTTTTTCTTTTTTTCATACATTTGGTTGACAGGGGTTGGGTTTCAGTTGACTAGCTGATGTCGAAAACCTACTATTTGGTCCATTTTAATACAATCGGTCGACCAGGGTGGAGGTCGGTCGACCAGCTGTGCCGTTTTCTCACTTTTTCTTCATTTTCTTTGTTTTCCTTCTTACTTTGGTTAATTGTTTTAAACCCTTAACACACCACAACATTAATTAACACTTGAACACACACATAAACAAGTCCAAAAGACTAGAATGCTTTTGAAAAGCAGGATAATTACACGGAAAGAAATCTAGGTCTCTACATCTGCTCTGTGAATGATATCTTAGTCCAACACCTACGATTTCTCTTGTTGGACATAAGATTATTTTATAGGGAATGGTGTCTTCGTCCAACACATGTGATTTCTTTTAAGACAAGATGTCATAAAGGTGTATTACCCGCTTTTATGATATAAAAAGATAATGTTTAGGGGGAGGTTAATGAGTTGTTGTTTGGAGGCCAAAAAGGAGTCTTGTTAAATAAAAAGAAAACGCCTTCAAGGGAAATTTCTTGTGAACGCCATTGAGGTGACATTCTTTATCTAACCTATGAAGAATACGCCTTAAAGGTTATCTGATTATGATAATTAATGAGGTTTTGTTTTGATAACAGATCAAGAGTAGCAAGTTTTCGTGGTATACTTAAAATTTCAGATATTTTTATCCGTTATTGACAGTTGTATTGCATTTTTAACAAACTCACCTAAACTCCTATAAATAGAGGATTAACTTCATTTATAGAGACTTTTTTTCAAGAGTAGCAAGAGAGAATTTTCATGGAGTTTTGAAAGCCAAAAAAAACCAAACTTATGATTTTTACAGATAATATTATTATTCTTCAATCTTCACAGGCTTGTTACTTATTCTCTTCATAGCTCCTTCTTCTCTCCTTCTAACCATGATCTTATTATTCTCCTTTATTGCTTCTCTGTTTTCATCGTCATTTTGTAGGAAATCCAAGTTGGAACAGTTCGGATATCGGATTTAGGCCATATTGGAATTGCAGGAATCCCATATCCATATAAAAATACAGCTGAGAGATCATAATCATCATCCGACTCAGCAAAATTCAGATCCGTAATCTTACAATACTTAAGCGGATAGTCAATTGATGTCCTAGTCGTCATTCCACCACTACACCAGTCTGAAGGATCAAAGATTCAACATACAGAAGCAAGTCGCTTACCCACCATTTTAAAAGGAGGGGGGCGCACAGAAACAAGTCATGGAAATGTTGGAAGGCACTATTCTAAGGAGAGCTGATATTAGAAGTGCTCGATGCTCGCACGGGAAGAGACATAAAGGAAAGGCAGCCAGGACTACATTGCCTAGTAAAGGAGCAAAACAGGTTGGCAAACTCTGGCTTCTTTCAGATCATCTCAAGGTTCTTTCGGATCATCTCAAGGCAGAACAGTGGCGCTGAACACATGGCACGTAAAACAGAGGTAATGAAACTTGGAGGCGTGGTTAGTTCTGAGAATCAACAATGGGGTGTTCTGAAAACCGAAGTTTCGCCTATGTCACCTTATTTTCACTTATCATAGCTGATAACTGAACCATTAATCTTATGCTTACATATAGTTTATAAAAAGTGTTACCATTGCGCACCATTATACTGGCTGGCTACTATAGTCGTGTTCTTTCATAGAACACTCTTTATCCCTCAAATGTGGGGTGCTTAGCCCAAAAAACATACAATATGCGAGAAGACAGATGGTTCAAACCCCTTGTATCATGATAACCTTCCCATTTTGTGCTCCTTGCCGTATCGTTGTACAGTATTTTCTTTTTTCGAAGGAAACAAAGACCAGATCACCATTAGGTAGACCAAAGTGAAGTGTCAACCAGTGCATAGGTGCACCACAGCAGACACTTAATAGCACAACAGCCCTGTTATCATGTTAATCATCGGTTCCATTAGCAGCTATACAGAAACAAGAGCACATATAGAAACATAAATCAGACAAGAGAGGGAATAGGATTTCATCATCCCATTTCCTTAGCATTCGGACTGGCATTCAAAAACCTTCAGGTCTAGCAGGTATTTACTTCTGAGTTGCAAATAAAAACGTCTAGCAGGTATTTACTTCTGAGTTGCAAATAAAAATTTAATCTGGGGAGATTATCTCATTTACAATCAAAATCCAAGTACTTAAGAAAAGAAACTCAAAAAATAAGAGGGGACTCTTACTAAGAATTCTGCTATAATTGAAACAAAATCTCAACTGAAATTTTTTCATAATTAACTACTGCGTCTGTCACGCCTTCTTTAAGTTTCCCTTCTGTTAGACCTCCGACGAGGAGCAGCAGCATCTTCCTTCTCGTTCTCTTCCTTCTCTATGCTGCTTCCTTGGTTATCTGAAGACTCTACAACCCCTGAGTTGTTTGTCTCATCAGTTACTGTAGCCTGCACACAGCAAAACAGCACAAGCATTGTATCAGGTGTTAAAATATTTTACAGAAATCCATAGGAATCAGCACAAACTCTTATATATAAGAGTCAAAAATGCAATGAGTGAGGTGTTGAAAACTCACAGCTGGTTTCTTCCCGCCGAAAAGGATCCTAAAGAATACTGTCACAATGACCACCACAATGGATACGAGAATGCCAATTGTGAGGTTAGGTTGTTTCTCTCCCTTTTCAATGAGATCCTGCAAGAGAAGGTATATAACCCCGGATGACATCTCCTACTAGCTCAGAATTCAGAGAGAATTTATCCCCCATAAAACTATAATAAAATTGAAATTATATCACAGGAAAGAAACTGTTTGGTGACTTACAAAGATCTTGGACTTGTACGCATCCAAGAAAGGAATGTCCCCTATTTTGTAGAGGATGTCAAATATCCTCTTCTGCATGAATTAATCCGAGAATTTTGTTAGGGTAGAATAACAAACAAGACAAATCAATACAAAGAGGACTACAAAGAAAGGGAACTCTAAACATATTACCTGGAAACCTGAGAGCCCATCCAAAACACCAGCAGCTGCTTCCTCAGCTTTCTGCTTCTCTTTTTCGATTTCAAACTTCAGCTTCCATGTTGTCTCCCTATATGATTCTGCAACCTTCTCATCACTCGCAATCAAGATATTGTCAAACAAGATACCATCTTGCATTGTCCAAATCTCGATGCCAATGGCGGCAACAGGTTCAAAGTCAGGTTTTTCAAGCTCGAAGTAGTCAGGGTTTGGGATTTGTTGCGGTTTCCAAATACCCTTGTAGTCTGGGTTGTCAATTAGTGGGGCGTGCCACTTTCCCTTGTAAGAAGGATTCCTTTTCATTGGCTTCTTCCACTCACCACAACCAGGTGCGGCCTCGCATTTCGGATTATCGATCTTTGGTGCCTCCCATTCACCATCCTCCTCGTCATCCCAATCTTCAGGCTTTGATGCATCGGGATCATCAATCTCCTCTGGCTCGTCATCCAACCAACCTTCAGGCTTCACAGCTTCCTCATCTTCAATTTCCATGGGTGCATCCTCATTCCAATCATCTGGCTTTACTGCATCTGGGTCTGGAATTTTTGCCCTCTCATCCCAGTCCTCTGGCTTCTTATCATCTGGGTCAGGAATAGTCTTGGCAGGGATGAGTGCTGGCTCAAAATCTTCCGCGGAGAGAAAATTTGCCTTTTTCTTCTCCTCACCATCAATCAGAATCAGCAACTCATTATCAGGTTTCAGTATGGCAGTGTACACGTGGGATAGTTTGTCAGAGGGAACAGAGGAAGGGTACTTGAGGTGGTGCTCAACATATTCCCCACTCTTGGGGTTCTTGTGCTTGAGGATGAAGTGCACCTTGTTTGTGGACCCACATTTGTCAGGTCCAAACATGATGGAGTATGGAGACTCGTTGTCAAATTCCTTTGGTTTCCATCCAACCTCTTGGGGTCGGAGGTATTTAAGGTATGCACCACCACATTCGAGCCCATTCTGGAAGCGAGTTTCAAATTGTAGGACAACCGTTCCATCCTTGAGACTCACAGGCTCATCGAGCTCTTTCACTATTGCATACTTCTTCGCTTTCTCACTCACAAGGAGCCCATGATCATCATGTCCCTCGCTCTTTGTGTGCTTCCATACGCCTAAAGAGCCACATTGACATTGCAATTAGAAAAATCAAGATCATAGCCTAAATCAAGCAACATTTAAGGCAGAAGCAGTACCCTTTATGTGTAAAAATGGGAGCACCCCACAATCAGATAAAAAATGAAAGGCCACAATCCATGACAAAAAAAACCCAGGTCACACAGCAGTGAAAGCTATACATATATGTAGAAGATCCCAAAAGGATATGTAAAATTAAATAGCTTGACATCAGGATTCAATAAATATAGACGATAATTCCATTCCCAACAATGTGAACATCTTTCTCTTTCCAATTTTCCACCCAAAAGAAAAACCTCTAAAATCAGGAAAGGTACTGATATATATTCATTCGACCATTCAAAAGCAAAACTATAAAACAAAACTTAAAATTGAACAAAAGTTCAATCATATGATTTCACTTTAGTGAGCTTTTTGGGTCAAATCTGTGGGCTTTTTGACTTGGTGAACCTACACATGCATATAGGAAAATAGTTTGTTGCTTTTCGTTCCTCTCAGAAGGAGCTTATATGGCCGTGAATTTGGGCCATGATGTTCTCTAGGTGAACCCTATACATGGCAGCTGGAGGGAAACTTGCAATGACTTTATGAGTAAATACATACATACGGGTAAAAATATGCATAAAGATATATCCACATCATCATCATCATCAATGCCTTATCTAGGGCTAATAAACGAAGTAACGAACACAACTACTCATGAACAGCTCAAGCTCAAGCTCAGCTCGTTAAGAGCTCATTCGAGCTTGTTTATTTGATAAATGAGCTGAACTAACTTGATTTTTGAGCTCAATAATTTAACGAGTTGAGCTCAAGTACATGGATGCTCAACTCATTAAATACTCAGT
This sequence comes from Tetracentron sinense, assembly GCA_015143295.1. Classification (NCBI taxonomy): domain Eukaryota; kingdom Viridiplantae; phylum Streptophyta; class Magnoliopsida; order Trochodendrales; family Trochodendraceae; genus Tetracentron; species Tetracentron sinense. Next base: position 37,500,734 of record CM026568.1, on the reverse strand, counting down.
TCATTAATATATATATATAAGGCAACACATGTCTGAAATTTTGGCACCACAATTGAAAGAATACAAACAGTTTCAATTTTATTTACTACTTTTCCTCACTAATAGTATTAGATGGCAATCGAGTACTGAAGACAGATTGACAATCACGTAATAGATAGACACATTATGAATATAATTTAGTATTAATAACATATTGTATTACTCGATGACCATCCTTGATGATAATATGAGCCCTGTTAGGGCATGACAAAGTGATATATTAGTAATATATGAAAGCATTCGACATGAGGAAGCAGATCTAAGATTCATCCTGGGTTGATAGTACACCTCTCTCAATACAAAGGACCTTTACGCTGTGATTTTGATTCCTGCTTGTTATGTATACTTTTGTTTCATCTTGGGTTTACAACATTGTAAACTCTTTTTTTGTATTTCTCTTTGATTAATTTATGGTTGACCTTAACAATCAAAAAATAACAATACTGATGACAGAAAGCCACATCCAAGCTTCCCAAATGAAAGATCTTCACCCCCGAAGCTGACCAATGCTCCAGCATCAAAATGCCTAGGCCGTTTAACTATGAAGAGGAAAGCTCGAGGTGGCTGGCACGGAGCAAACCCTTCATTTTCAATTTTGCATACGATCGTGGCCAGGTATGCATTTCTTTCTCCTTGTTTGTGATCTATTTGTATTTCACTTGATATTGGTGGGAAATGGGTTTGGATGGGTTGGCTTGCATTATATGATCTAATTTTGGGAGGATTTCTTATTTTCATGGTGAAATTTCCAACTTAGATCTGAAACAAGGATTTCTGTTAGAGAAACATGCATAGAGAAGCTGAAAATTGGGGAAGAGGTGTTGTTTTGCTTAGGTGGCTTGAGGGTTTTTAAATGGGAAATAACATAGAAGTTCAAGATTTCTGTGTAAACAAGTTGAGCCAAACTCGAGATTCGACTTTTTTTTACGAGCCAAGCTTGAACATGAGTTTTGAAGCTCGAGCCGAGCTTGGACACATGCAGTATCACAAGCTGAGGCTGGACACACAACTACTCGGATTGGCTTGATATCACCCCCTGATAAATAGCAATGCACCACCCCCACTAAAGACAAGGTCTAGAGCAAAAATCAAGGCAATATCCAATCAACCTACTCTTATAACATGATAGAAAAGCAAGTTCAATGGTATTCCAAGATTTGATTACAATGACCCTCTTATTAGGATTTATACGAAGCTGATAATAGTCAACACCAGCATAACGTTAATCTTATATTAATAAGAATGATGAGATAAACCAGTAATTACACTGTAACTTGTACAAATTATTATAGTAATGCATTTATTTCCCTAATAAAGGGAAATACCTAATAAAACAAGACTAGCAAACCATGCAACAGAAGGAATAGCATGTTACTAACTCGAGATTATCTTTCCCTATTACAAACTGTAATTTTGACAAAAAAGGTAGACCGCATTTTCTGGTGCCTGATCCGAGTTAACAAGCACACAAGCACTTGCCAAACCTCAGCAAGTTTAAGTCACCGAGCAAAAGCTCAATAGTGCACAATTTTGCCACAATCAGACAAACTTAGCATTACAATAAGAAACAATCAGTCAAAAGCATAAATTGCAATCAATGTTTAAAACATGAAGGCGTGAGGCGAGACGTTAGGACCTCAAGATGCGTGAGGCATAAGCCTCAAGGCGTGAGGCTCACGCCTCACAACTCACAAGAAAGCTTCATGCTCTCTAATCTTAACAAATACATAAAATATAAGATACATAACAAAAATATTCAAAAAGTTAATAAAAGATTATAGTATATATATATATATATATATTTGTATTTGTGTACATTGTGTGTTTATATGGGCGCACACTTATACATAGGAAATAGTATATAAATTATTTAACTATAAAAAATAAAGATACGAAATGCAAGCAAACGCTCAAATTTAGATTTACTATTTTGTTCATATATATATTGAAGATGATATTCAATCATCAATTAATGTTTGGATCTAAAATTTTAGAAGAAAAAAAATTACAAATAAGTAATGAACTACATTGTAAGTCATTGACTCTAAATGTTTGCAATGTCTATTAGGAGAATAATGTGAATTAGACTCAAATTGTTTTAAATGCTTAAATAAGTAAACATAATAAATTAAGTGTTAGTTCAAATCAATATCATTATCATCATTTTCAATGTTTTATCCGATATAAATATTTTCAATGTTTTCTCTATTATAAATTAAGTGTTATTTGTTACTAGTTGAAACAAATAACAAAATTTTTTTAAAAAAAAATGTCATTTAAGTCCCAGTTGTGGCTAAAAACCTAATATTAATTAATGTATGAGACGTACGTCATGGACATAAAATGAGCTCCAAGGGGTGAGGCGTGAGCTTCATGGGGTTCAAGGCATTTTCCTTAAGCCTTGCCTCGAGGCAAACCTCGAGTCGTAAGCCTCACAAGCTTTTTAAAACACTGGTTGCAATAGTAGCAATACTTGTTTCCACGTTTAATTATTTCTTTTATGGTAGAAACCAGCCCACTCAGCATTATAGTAAGAAACAATCAGGCAAAAGCATAAATTGCAATAGTAGCAATACGTGTTTCCACATTTTAACTTTTTCTTTTATGGTAGAAACCAGAACACTCAGTGAAAAACAGAACCAACCGCCAAACAGTAGTCTCAGACTTGAAATAGACATCCTTAAGAACCAAAAAGGGAATAAATACAAACTACTGAAGTAAAAAAATATAAGAATGACCCTTTTTCCTCCTCTTGTGTATTCAGTATAAGCACGATCATTTGTGAATTAAACTAATGTCGGTTAAGTCTCAGGGATAATTCAAATTTCTTAGAACTCCATGCAACTTATAGATGCTTTAATCAAATAAACCGCAAGCCAAAATCATAAATGTCTGTCCCTTTATTCTTTTTAAACTCTTATCTACATCCAAAACTCATAAAATTTGTTACAACAAATAACAAGTACTAAACAAAACTACCGATAGAATACCATTTATACTACAGTAACTAAACAGTTCAAGAGGGAAGAATAAGGAAACGAGTTCTATTTCAGGCAACGACTATGGACAATATATTGCATTTAAAAATAAAAATAAAAATAAAAAGTGAAAGAGAAAGAGATTGCAGATCTGAAACCGAACCTTTATAGTCGTCTTTCTCAGAAACGATCCACCGTCCATCGAATGAATCGTCAAATGACTCGTAAAATATCTAAAATCCAAGCCTACTATCAGAATATAAATCAAAGAAACGCATCGACTTTCTTCAAATCACGCAAGAAAGCGAACAATCGCGCAATTTGCTTACCTTATCCGAAGCGCATAACTGGAATGTGACGCAAGCGATCAAGAGCAAAATATATTGCAGAGGGATCTGTTTCCCTTCCATTAGAAATATTTCATAAGCCTACAAAAGAATAAATATATAAATAAATAAATAAATTAGCAGCAGAAGATCAAAACCCTAGAAAAATGAATTCGCAAACCCTGATTCCGAACTACGTTTGAAGAAGAACGAGCTCTAACACCCTAACCCTAAATCCCCAATCTGTGATCTGATGAGAAATTTCAGATTGAACTGGCGAGAGTTGTGTTTTTTGGTAAAGCGCGAGTAGATCTTAACAAAAAAAAAAATAGCGAATATCTAATGGCTAGCAATCGCCAAAGAGAGTAAAGAACGGCCGAGATCTTACCGATAAATCGACGATGGAGCAAAGAAGTTCTGCGACTTGACTTTGACGTCGAATCGATAAATGCCAATCCAAGGGTTCTTCAATCTTCAAGTTTGGGAATTGGGAGGAGAGGAGATTTGTTGGATTAAATAGGAGGCATCGAGTTGTTTGGACCAATAATATTACAGACCACGTGAATAGAACCAACCATACGTTGCCACGCATGTATATTTCGTGCATAAAACATTAGTTGGTCTTACCCAATTTGCAAACCCATCGGATGATCCTAACCGTTCAATGATGTAGCTACCTAAGCCGTCCGTCCAATAATTGAAAAACACAAAAAGTGGATCATCTAATCGGGCTTTTTCAAACAAAAGTCTTCTAGTTAGACCAATAATCCAATGATTTGAGTTATAGTATGGATTGAGTAGACTTTAATTTACCCCCCTCAAGGCGATAGTTCGCCATCATCCACGAAGAAGTAGCTACCCAATCTACCGGGGCTCTCCCATTACTAATTGTCCCTTCGGTATCCCTCTTAGTTATTCTCTAATTTTGAAAATAGAACACTCAATTAAATCGAGCGATTTTGTGTCGTAAATCTGTTTGAAACTTATCTTTCAAATTTAATCAAATAAATATTATATGACTTTAATGGATAATTGATGCAGCGGGTGTTAATAGATGATTCTGACTTCACCGATCACACAACATTCCACTAAACCTATTAATTTTCTTCAAATAAAATATAAAAAATAGCAGGCATTCACTGTATTGTTAATTCTTAGAAATATCATAACAATAGACAAAAATAAATACTTTCTTCAATAAACTGCAATGTTATTCAAATCTTTCGTTGTCGTGCGGCTTACAATCTTATAAATAAGCAAAACATGGAAATTACTATTAAAAAAACAAACAAAATTAAACTAATTATAAATATTACTAATACTAAATACTAAAATCAAGGCACAATCGAGAGAGCGTGGTTCTAACTTCTATAATTGTGATTATTGCTAAAAAATAAAACTTTTTAAGAATAGCAAATCTTTGTTTCGATGCTTGAATGAATGAATCAAACCAAAAAGTAAAAAGAACATGACAGAGTTAGTGATATTGAAGATCTCAGTGTTTCCATTCAAAAAACGATCCTTTTGAGCATTGATTTCGAGACATTTATGTTTCCGTTTGAACTTTTGACGACAATAACTCCTTGAAGTCCTCTACCACTTGTTCGGTATCACCAATACAACTATAGTCGTGCTAGCCATACTTTGAGTCATTCCTTACTCTTTGTCAAAAATCAACACGTGTCATTGCCCTCAACCTAAAATTAAACCGTCCTTGCTTTAACAAGTGTTAGTTTTTTTTGTTGGTAATAGTGAATGCCCAATAATAGAGATAGCACGACTCTACAAACTTATAAAACAACATATCACCACTATAGAGTTGTAGACACATGAGCTAAAGCTATAACAAAATACCACTATAGAGTTATTGTCACGTCCTAAAATCTTGAAACAAAATATCTCATCTCATACAAAAATTCCAATGCGTGAACTGAAATGTCGCGACCCAAAATACCCCCTAGAAGTTAGGGATACATTGACTCGTGACCTTCGTATCATACCTCCAGTATAATACATAAGGCACACATGGAGACCTGTCAGAAACACAAACAACATAACGGAAACGAAATACAATGCACAACGGAAATAAATACACTAAACATAGCAGAAGCAAGACAATAACTCCTATAATTCAGTTCACGTATGAACCAGCAAAAGTATATACATGCGAGAAACCCAAAAGTAGAGTGGACAAACCCCACACTCACATCACAAAATAACATCTTAAAGTTTTAAGTCTGTCGATCAACAAAAGTTGAAGTCTCGACACCTATCTATAGGACCATCGTCCTGATAATGATCCATGGAAGGCTCTAGGTCGAAGTACTCTTGCTCCAACCATGGTTCTGTGTCACATATATCAAACGGAGCCCGAACACCTGCCGATGATAACAAATATCGGCTGAGCGTGGAATACTCAGCGTATACAAACTAATAACGATAAAGCATTGAGCATAGAGCATACGAATTATGGAGAATGAAATCCGTAAAAATATGTAAGAGCGTGGAAACCTTGAAATAACATGTGAGATGAGGTTCGAAACCAAAACCAAAACTGTAACTATGTGAGTCATGCGAGAATCATAGCCTTGTGAGTTCATGGAGTTACTTAGAGTCATTATGATCCGTAGAGACATGGAGATACCATAGAGCACAACATAGAGCATATCCTTAGAGATCTTAGAGCATTACATTTATGATCTGTAGAGCTTGTGAGACGATTTTAGAGCTTATCATAGAGTTCCTTGTGAGCATAGTATGATCTGTAGAGCTTGTGAAACGATCTTAGAGAAATCATAGAGTTACTTAGAATCGTTCCTTATTAGTCATTTAGTGAAAAACTCATTTTCGTACTTTGAGAAATCCATGGAAAACATCGATTCATGCGAGACATGCGAGCATATGAGCATATGAGAGAAATCATCATATTTAAGCATAAAATCTCTTAGAGGTATTTCATCAAACACTTAGAGTGCACCATAATGATAACTTACATCCAATATAGCATAACATCCTTCCATACCATAGCAATTCAAGGTATATGTAGCATAGAGTAAGAAGAATCATATTTAACAACTAGTAGGATTGCAAGATCGGTAGTAGAGTGTATCTACCTTGGTGAAATCAAAGACTTTGATTCCCAAAAGCTTGAACAAGCAGGAACCTTGAGTTCTTGGTTGAGAATCACCAAAGGAAGTGGAAGAACCTTGATCTTCCACAAGCTTGATCAACAAGTAGTTCCTCACCTTCTTCTCCTCTTCAAAATCCTCCAAAATAGGGCACAGAGGTTTGTGAAATCCTAAGGCACGAGCTCAGCCTTTATATAGGCAAATGGTAGTGGCTAAAGTCTTAAACACCCTTAATGAATAAAATCTGCGTATAACCGATCGATCGGTGGTACAGACCGAGTGATCAGTGGCTTACCAGTCGATCGGTGGTTTCAGCCGAGCGATCGGTTAAAAACACTCTCTCTGAAAAATTTTCTCATACAAAAAAGTTGACCAGTCGATAGATACAGATCGATCAGTAGTTGACTGGTCGATCGGAGGATGGCATCGAGCGATCGGTGATCCCCTGTTTTACTGTAAAACCTTGTTCCAATTGCTTGAAATTCCTCCAATCTCATTCTAACACTCTTTTATGCTTAATACATGCTCCTTAGTGATATCTAGGCCCATTGAAACATGCACTCCATAAATCCAAGCTTGTATATTCAGTTAAAGCTCGCTAGTATACAAGTCCACACTTGAGCACTATTCATACACTATTCATCACCTAGTGCAATAAAGATTCGGGAAACTGTTGGGTTTCATCTTTTATGAGAAGGTGAGACCCAATTGCTTGCATGAGCTAGTTTTTTCTTATAGTTGGTGGGGGCATTAAATGCCTTGTCCCTCACTCACACTCTCTCTTAGGTGTGTACAGTTGGGGTGAGAAAACTTTTTTATCTCCCATTTTGGTTTTGCTCCTCTTCACTAAAATAAACCCTAATGTGTGAGGAAGAAGAAAGAAGGTAAAAGTTTTTTCTCAAGCCTCAAGATCTTTTCATTTTGGAGTGAAAAAAGTTGTATTCATCTCCTACTATTTTGAGGTAAGAATACATTTACTTGTATGTTGGATTTTCACCATTTTTGGTGAGTTGGTATCTAAGAGTAGTGTCTGCTCTTGAATGATTTTGTAACCTCATTATTCACATAGTGAAAGTTTATCTTGGACTAGTGTCTCGTAATTATTCCCTTCATCTTGGAGGGTTTTCCACGTTAAAAATATGGTGTGTTTGTGCTTGAATTTACGTTCATTATAGTAATTTGTATCATTGATTTACATTCACAAAAAGGGAAAAAGTGTGTTTTTTTTCCTAACAGTAGTATGGAGCAAGGTTATTGTGATTTATACTTTGTGTATGAATCAAGATGGAAGCTCGAATGATTAGTTTAAATGGAAATAATTGGAGAATTTGGAAACTGGAGATGAAAGACTTACTTTAATGTAAGGATTTATATGCTCCGATTGAGGGTATTGAAAGTAAGCCGGAATCCATATCAAATGAAGGTTGGAAAAAATTAGATAGAAAAATAATTGCGAATATTCGGCCATGGTTAGATGATGTTGTATTTCACCATGTGTCAAATGAGAGCTTCGCACAAGGTTTGTGGAAGAAATAGCATGACCATTATGAAGAGGTTAAAAGACAAGCATTGGGTTCCTCTCATCCACAAGTTTTGGCTAGTGAAGAAAGAGGAAGATCCAAGAATCGGGGTGATCACATTTGTGATAAAATCAATGGGAGATCAAAATCAAGAATCGATGTTGAATGCTATTTTTGTCATAAGAAGATGCATATGAAGAAAGAATGCCCAAAATTCAAAAGAGACATGAAAGAGGACAAAGCCAATAATAAAGAAAATGAGACTATAGTGGTTGCAACAAAAGACGTTAAAGTGCTCATCGCATATGATGAAAATTATTTTGGTGTCATATATGATGATTCCGAATGAATTGTTGACACGAGCGCTGTCGGGCTTCCCTCTTTATGAGATGGGCCCCTTGTGGGTTGAGAAAAGCCCACTCTATTTGAAAATGGGATAATACTTGGTAGGTGAGCCTTTAATGTCCCTCACCTATCAAATACAAGTGTTAGAGACTTTCTCTATTCACTCAAGACACTCACGGTGGTTTTAGCCAAGAGACGTGATTTTCTCTCTCTTGAAGAAAACTCTAGTTTTGGGGGTTTTTTCTCTATAACAAATGGTGGAGTTTGGATAAGAAAGATTACCCTCTATTGTGCAAGCTACTCTAATCATTTCAGGTGAGCAATCTCACTTTACTTGTTTTATCCACTTTATTTAGTGAAGCTCTATTGTAATCCAAGTGATTCTATCACTTGATGTTGGAATCCTCTAGGATTGTCTAGAGAGAACTTGTGTAACCCCATTATTTTACTTATAGTGGAAGATTTTACCGGACTTGGTCCCGCGATACTAGAGGGTTTTCCACTTTAAAAATCGTTGTGTGTTTCTTAATGTGTTTGCTGATTTTTGTGTGTGAATTGCTTAAATTGGTTTTTATTCTACACAACTTGTTATACCATTAATTTGCACATAGATGGGAAATGTGTGTAGTTTCTCATCAAGTGGTATCAGAGCTAGGCTTTAATTATTTCGTGTGCAAATTAGAGGCAAGCACAAGTAGTATGATTAGCTTAAATGGAAGCAATTGGATGATTTGGAAAGCCAAAATGGAAGATTTATTGTATTGCAAGGACTTGTATGAACCTGTAGAAGGTGATAAATCAAAACCGGAAAGTACAAGTGATGATGATTGGAAAAAGCTTGACCGAAAAACCGTTGGGTTTATTCGGCAATGGTTGGATGATAGTGTTTTTCATCATGTATCTACGGAAAATCGGCAAACTCACTTTGAAAGAAACTAGAAGGGTTGTATGAAAGAAAAACCGTAGGCAACAAGGCTTTCTTGATTAGGAAGCTTGTGAATTTGAAGTATAAGGAAGGCAATTCTATTGCAGAGTATTTGAATGAAATACAGAGTATTGTGAATCAACTTACTTCTATGGAGATGGTGCTAGATGATGAGTTGCAGACCTTGTTACTACTCAGTTCTTTCCCCGACAGTTGGGAGACTTTGATGGTGTCTCTTAGTAATTTAGCACCAAATGGGATTGTCACAATGAGCCAAGTAACATGAAGCTTATTAGATGAAGAAACAAGAAGAAAATCCTTTGGTTCTTCACATTCAAATGCACTTATTACAGAAAATAGAGGAAGAAGTAAAAGCATAAAGATTTACAACCGTGAGAAATCAAGAGGAAGATCCAAGTCAAGAAAGGAAATTACTTGTTATAATTGTGGCAAGCCTGATCATTATAAAAATGAATGTCGAAAGCTCAAGAGAGAGCAAAAGAAAGAAAAATGAGAGAAGCAAGAAGACAAAAACACTACTACAGCAGTCACAAAAGGTGACATCATCCTCTTCTCAGGGTGTGAGAAGGAATGTCTGAGTCTCATTTGTCAGGATACAGATTGGGTGATTGACATAGGTGCTTTATTCCATGCTACTCCTAGGAAGGAGTTCTTTACTTCTTACAGTTTAGGAGATTATGGGGTTGTAAGAATGGGAAACAGTGACATTTCTAAAATTGTAGGCATGGGTGATATTTGCCTTAAGACCAATGTTGGTTGCAAACTGGTTCTCAAGGATGTTCGACGTGTGTCAGATCTTCACCTAAATCTAATTTCAGCAGGAAAATTGGATGATGGAGGTTATGACAACCATTTTGATAAAGGATAATGGAAGCTTACCAGAGAGTCACTTGTAGTTTCAAGAGAAAACAAGTGTTGCAATCTCTATAAGACAAAGGCACAATTATGCAAGGGTGAGGTGAAGCTTGGCAGGTTTGGGTGAGCCTTCCTCATAAGTCGGAAGGGGGAGATTGTTGGGCTTCCCTCTTTATGAGATGGGCCCATGTGGGTTGAGAAAAGCCCACTCTATTTGAAAATGGGATAGTACTTGGTAGGTGAACATTTAATGTCCCTCACCTACCAAATACAAGTGTTAGAGACATTCTCTATTCACTCAAGACACTCACAGTGGTTTTAGCCAAGAGAAATGATTTTCTCTCTCTTGAAGAAGACTCTAATTTTGGGGGTTTTTCTCTATAACAAATGGTGGAGTTTGGAGAAGAAAGATTACCCTCCATTGTGCAAGCTACTCTAATCCTTTGAGGTGAGCAACTTTATTTAGTGAAGCTCTATTGTAATCCAAGTGATTCTATCACTTGATGTTGGAATCCTCTAGGGTTGTCTAGAGAGAACTTGTGTAACCCCATTATTTTACTCATAGTGAAAGATTTTACCGGACTTGGGTGGCGTTTGGCGACTCTAAATAATTAGAGCTTATTCAGATTTTAGAGCGTTTGATAAACTTCTAATTCCATGTCTAAACATTTTAGAAGTAGAGGTAAATCGTCTAATATAATAAGGGGCAAAGTGCTCCTTATTTTTAAGCTCTAAAGATTAAGAGGATCGGCGTCAAAGAAAGTTAGGGTTTTGGGACGATTTTACCCTGAAATATTTTAGATAAAACCCATTTTACCCTTTAGCATATAATCCCAAATCATGAGAGAAACCCTCAATTGTCACGATCTCCTCTTCTGTGTGGGTTTCCGAAGGAGGGTTTCAAGATCTGTCGCCATGGGAGCTACTGCTGTCAGTTCTTTTTCATCTTCTAAACCTATAATTTTATTTTATTACCATGATGCTCTGCGTTCTTTGCAAGTCATCAAAGGATTCTAATACAGAGAGAAGCAAACCTTATTTTCATTAGAAAACCTTTTTTCTAGGACTTCTACTTTATATTGCTGAAATATAAATGGAACTAATGGGTTTTACTGAAGATTCCAAAACTTCTAAGGCCTCAACTATCTTCAGGTCTGCTTGAAGATGGGTAGCGCCATTTGGTTGAATGTAGTATGGAGACAGTAAATATTCTGGGATGGTCTGTCGTGACCCAAAACCCACCCAAGGAGTTAGAGTGAACTTTGGACGACTAATCATGGCTTACATGACTTGCTTGACAAACCAACCTGCAAAAACCCACAGAACATATACAATAGAGGATGACAGCAGAAACATAACTATAAAACACAGCAGAAGTCTAACAACCTCTAAGTATATACACATGGTCCAAGTTTAAAACAAAGAAATCAAAACAAAGAAAGTGCGGACATGCCCGCCAAAATACATGGATATAATCACTCAAGGTTCCTCCAAAGGAGCCTCGACGTACTCCTCCTCCACCCATGGACCAGGAGCACAAACATCAAATGGAGCAGCAGCTCCCTCAGAACCTGCCGACATAAGAAGTACGGCTGAGCATGGAATACTCAGCGGGTACTAAATACTAACCAACAGTCATAGTATACAGATAGCATACATAAAGTAGGAAACAAATTGCATATATAGAACATGAACAATTTATATCATACAAGGAAGTAAAGCAATTTATATTCATGCTTGCATTCAGAAAAACTGATAAAACCCTTGAAAACATCGTGCACTTGACTTGACTTGAAATACCCTTTGCGTGATTTGGGAACTTGTTAACCGTGTCATGCTTGTCATGCTTGCATCATGCGTGCCATGCGAGTATCATGCTTGCTTGTTCATAATTTAAACATGTTCACATGCATAGTTGCCGTTCATAGCTCGTCGCAACTAGTATCCTGTACACTGAATGATATGCCTAGTTGCCGTTCATAGTCCGTCGTAACTAGTACCCTATATGCAGATGGGTATGCCTGGTTGCCGTTCATAGCCCGTCGTAACTAGCATCCATGCGGAATGTGAATGCCTAGTTGCCGTTCATAGCCCGTCGCAACTAGCATCCATGCGTGTCATGCCATGCAGAGTTATGCGTGTCATGTGATGCTATGCTATGCGTGTCATGCCATGCTATGCTATGCGTGTCATGCGATGCTATGCATATCATGCAAGGGGATGGGAGACCTTTCCCTATGCAATGCATGATTGTCTTGCCCTCGCCAAAAGCGAAGTGAAACATATCTTAGGATATGCCCCACCTCTACGTCCCATACTTAAAACATCGGTAAATCACGTCATTTCATGCGTGCTCGTGAGATCGTGTGCATACTTGCATGTGGAATTAAATATGACAATTTGAGGTAATTCACAAAGCATAGCATATAACAATTTAAGTGAGTAATAATCTACACATTTTAAGAAATGTAAGAAACACACTATCATGAACCCTAACAAATTTCAAGAGCAATTAAGCATGGGTTCCCTTAATTTATCATTTATTTTGTTCACCTTGGCATTTCATCAAACATGGGGTGTGTTCATTATTCACTTAAACCTAGATCATGCTTTTCTAGGTGGGTTATGCTCACATCACACTTGTATGTTCATTATTAGTACAATGCCTTTCCCATTCGTTCATCACATCATCCACATCGCATCCATTCGCCAACATCCATCTCCATTCACCATTCATACCACCAATCTCATAACACATATATAAGTGAAGGAAAACAAGGAGAAACAAAGGAAAAAAGGGAAGCTATAACTAGGAGGGTAGTAAGAAGTACCGACCTTGACAAATGGGGGAAGAAATCCTCCACCAAAACGCACGTGAGTTGCTGCCCTAGCTTGAGGAGAGTGCCCCACACGAGCTTGAGCCGAGATCTTGAAGAAAATGGACTTGAGGTGAGTGTGGGTTCACAACCCTTTGATTTCTCCTCCAAAATCAAACCCTAGGTTAGGGATCGCCTTCTCCTCCTCTCCTTAGCTCTCAATCTTCTAAGTATTGTAAATAAGCCCTAAAGGCTCGGGCAAAACTCTTAAGGTAAGAGTAAACCGCCCAAAAGACTAAAACACCCTTACTAAATTTTCTGCAAAAACGCGAGTACAGAGCGATCGGTGTTAATGACCGATCGATCGGTTGCATACCGAGCGATCGGTGTGTTGACCGATCTCTCGACCAAAAATCAACTCTCTGGAAAATTTCCCATACAAAAATCTTGACCAGTCGATAGCTACCGATCGATCGGTTTTGGACCGATCGATCGCTCTATGGACCGAGCGATCGGTTGCCTGCAGGTCCAGACTGTTTTGGCCATATCTTTTGACTCGTTCGTCTGATTTTGACGATTCAACTTGCGTTGGGTTCGTACTTCGAAAATGAACATTTCTGGCATTTCGGAATTTCCAATTTCTTCCTTATTTATTAATTATTCCTCTTTAAAGGCAAAATGGCAACGAAAGTGTCATGCATTAAAGGTGAAAAGATCCGGGGCTCTACATGGTCTTAGCATGTCCACCATAGAGCTTGACCATCTATCATCATCACTACTGGGAATGATGGTGGTTGCGGCTTATAATCGTGGAGAAGGGGATGGAGTGGTGGTGGTGGTGGCGGCCTATAATTGTGGAGAAGGGGAGGGCTCTTGCTTGGATATTTTAAAAATGACAACTCTTACCCCTGTAATAAGCTCAAAAAAAATTGACAATAAGTGGTTTTATCAAACATGCTACTATTAAAGTAGTGGAATTATCAAAACAATCAAAACTCTAGAAAACTAGAGCTTAATTTTTAGAGCTTATTATATAAGAGTAGAGTTCCCAAACAGGCCCTTGATCCCATGGTTTTTCCTTTTATACTAGAGGGTTTTCCACGTTAAAAATCATAATGTGTTTCTTAACGCGTTTGCTGATTTTTGTGTGTGTGAATTGCTTAAATTGATTTTTATTATACACAATTTGTTATACCATTAATTTGCACATAGATAGGAAAGGTGTGTGGTTTCTCATCAAACGCTTCATATCATGCGACACCAAATGAAAAGTTATTTTCTTCATACAATTTTGGTGAATTTGGAATGGTTAAATGGGGAAACAGTGATGCCTCAAAAATTGTCGATATTGGTAATGTGAAGCTTGAAACAAGCATTGGTCTCAAGCTTGTTTTGAATGATGTGAGACATGTATCAGATCTTTGATTGAATCTAATTTCATGTGGAAAGTTAAATGATAAAGGTTATGAGAATCATTTTGGGAAAGGAAGATGGAAGTTGTCCAAGGGTTCTCTTATCATGACAAGGAGTGAGAAGAAAGTCACTCTTTACAAAATGAATGCTCACTTGTTCAAGGGCGAAGGGAACACCGCCTTGGAAGATTCATCACCAAATTTATGGCATCAAAGACTTGGTCACATGAGCGAAAAAGGCATTCAAGTTTTGGCAAAATTACAACTTCTCCCCATAATGAAAGGTACGTCAACTGAACCTTGTGATCATTGCTTAGCCAGTAAACAACATACAATTTAATTTCTTCAAAGTAGCAACAAACATAAATCAGAAATTTTAAATTTAGTACACTCAGATGTGTATAATCCTATGAGTGTGAAATCTCTTAGTGGTGTTTCCTACTTTGTTACCTTCATAGATGATGCATCTAGAAAAGTGTGGTCTTATACCATGAAATCTAAGGATGAAGTGTTTGAAATCTTTAAAGTGTTTCATGCTATGGTTGAACGGGAAAGTGGTAAAATTCTCAAATGTCTTCGTACGGATAATGGGGGAGAGTAAAATTCAAAGGTGTTTAAGAGTTATTGTGATATGCATGATATTCGGCATGAAAGAACTGTTCCTCGTACTCCTCAATAAAATGGGGTAGCGGAAAAGATGAACCGGACAATAGTTGAAAGGATGAGAAGTGTGCTTGCATGTGCAAAGTTGCCAAACATTTTTTGGGAGAAGCAATGCGTACCACGAGTTATTTAATTAATCGTTCTCCATCGGTTCCACTTGGAGGACAAGTTCCCGAAAAGGTGTGGAGTGGAAAAAATATTTCATATTTCGGTTTAAAGGTGTTTGGATGCAAAGCTTTTATACATGTTCCCAATGAGCTCTGTTCCAAGCTATACTATAAGTCTTTATCGTGTGTCTTCTTGGGATATGGTGATGCAGAATCTGGTTATCGATTGTAGGATCCGATAAATAAGAAGCTACATAGAAGTAGACATGTGATTTTTCGAGAGGATCAAACCATTAAAGATTTTGAGAAGAGAAAAGATTCTCAAAATGTTGTATATGAGTCAAATGAAGCTACTTTTATCTCTCCATCGGTGCAAAATGGAAATAGTGGGCAAGAACATCTTGAAAATGGGAATGAATAAAATGATGTTGAAGAGGGGAGCAGTCTTCTAATGAAGAAGAACTATCCGAATCACAATTGAGAAGATCTACTAGAGAGAGAAGACCTTCAAGTAGATATCCTCAAAATGAGTCACTACAACAAAACTATCAACTAGCGACGGAATAATAGAGACGTAAATCCATTCCGTCTTTAATACCTCACTTTTAGAGACGGAAATTAGTTTCGTCACTAATCTTTAGTCTTTAATATGAAAAGACCATTAGAGACAAAAAATATTTTTGTGTCTAATAATAAAAGACCATTAGAGACGGAATATTTGTCTCTAATGCTTATTTTGACATGTAATTCATTTTTTGAAATAAATTCAAAGTTAGAAACAGAAAATTTTCCGTCTCTAATAGTACAAGACCATTAGAGACGGAATATTTCTGTCTCTAATTATTATATTGACATTTATTTATTTATTTTTTAGATTCACCTTTAGAAATAGAAATATTTACGTCTCTAATAGTAAAAGACCATTAGACACGAAAATAAATCCGTCTCTAAGGATTCGAATTAAAATTGCAAACTCTCCCCCCTTTTTTTCCTTCCCCCACACCCTTTTTTTTGTTTCCTTTTTCCTACTCCTTCCCTTTTCCGCACTTTCCATTCATGATAGAGGGTTTGTGGTGACTCCGAACTGCTCGTTGATGACCACCGTCTCCATTGCCGGAGACACCTTTGAAGCCGGAGCATCTATTCTTCACCTCAAGAACCTTCACACCTTGAACTTCACCCAATTCCTTAACTTGTGCATCAAGAAGCCCTTTTCTGCTTCCTTCTCTCTAGGCATTTGGGATGGTACCCAATTCCTCTTTAAAACCCTTGATTCCAATTCCAAGTTCCCTATTTTCCAGAAGATCTTATCATAGATGAATTCATTCCTCATGTTTTTCCGAAATGACTTTTCGCTTATTAGAATGGAGAGCTTCGTCCAAGTCTATAATCTCTCTCTCTCTCTCTAACTTCGTGTTGAGTTGCCTTTCAAGACGATGACGGTTCTGGGAGAGATTTGTATTTAGATAGAGGTTGTCGGGAGCCGGCAAGTGTGCACGTGTTCTTCTGAAGCTCCCGGAGTTTCTCTTTGCTGATACGAGAAGAGGGTTTTTCTCTATCAAATGATGGGGGTTTTGCGGATGGACGAGATGGGACTCGTCTTCGTCGTCGACGAAACTAAGGAGCTTTGGGGCTTGGTGATGCTGCTTCTTTGGCCTTTTCTTACATAAATGATGCTCGAAATCAAAACAAAAGGCCATGACCAGATTCTCCGTTGAACAGGTCTGGAAAAACCAGATCTAGAATTACAGAGACATTCTCTGGCCCCATCGCCGGTACTAGCGTCCGACACAACCTCGACTCTCTCTCTCCCTAGAGGGAAGGGCTAAATTTTTTTTTGTTTAAATTAATTAGTTTTGAAACGGAAATATTTCCGTCCCTAAAGTAAAATACTTTTAGAGACGGAAATAATCCGCCTCTAATACTCAAAACCATTAGTCACGCGAGCATCCGCCATAGAATAGAGACGGGCAATGTTTTCGTCTCTAATACTCTTAGTGATAGAAAAACGATTATTAGAGACGGAAATTTTCCATTGGTAGTTTTATTGTAGTGAGTATATGATGGTTACATACTAAAGAAGGTGAACCGGAAAGTTTTCAAGAAGCTCAAGTTGATGTGCACAAGGGTGAGTGGTTGAAAGCTATGTAAAATGAGATTGAATCATTGCATAAGAACTATACTTATGATCTTGTTGAGCTACCGAAAGGAAGAAAAGCTTTGAAAAACAAATGGGTCTTCAAGGTAAAGCATGGAGACAATGGAAAGAAAGAACGATACAAGGCACAGTTAGTTGCGAAAGACTTTAGGCTGAAAAAGGGAATTGACTTTGATGAGATTTTTTCTCCCGTAGTCAACATGTCATATATTCGAATTATTTTAGGTTTGGTGGCAAGCTTGAATTTGGAAATTGAGTAATTAGATATCAAGACCGCATTCCTTTATGGAGATTTGAATAAAGAGTTATACATGGAGCAACCACAAGGTTGAAGTCAAGGATAATGCACACATGGTTTGCAAGTTAAAGAAAAGTTTATATGGGTTGAAACAAGCACCAAGACAGTGGTACAAAAATTTCGATTCATTTATGATGGATCATGAGTACTAAAGATCAAACTTGGACCATTGTGTTTACTTTAGAAGATTTTATAATGGTGACTTCATTATTCTCTTGCTTTATGTTGATGATATGTTGATCGTTTGTCAAGATGTTAACATGATTGACAAGTTAAAGAAAAGCCTAAACAAGTCTTTTGACATGAAAGACTTATGAGCGGTGTTACAACTTAATTTAATCCAAATTAATGGACATAAAATTTAAAGTAAAAATAATATATTTGTAAGTACACAAGTGACACGATTGATATATTTGGTGAGCACAGGGTCGAATCCATAGGGATTGACTGTTGTGCAACAAGAATTAAGGAAACGAATTAGAGAGAGAAGCAGTATGAAATCGGTTTTTCACTCAATGAGAATTGAGCAAAAATCACTGAGAATGTAAAACAATGAAAAAGATGTCTAAGGTTTCAAGAGAATCCACCTATCCCTCCTTATGCTTATATTTTGATGAAAACGCTTCTAGAATTAAATAATGATTTAATCTAGATAGAAGATAGTACGATAAAACCACTAATTATTAATTCAACTAAATAATTAATGAAATTCAAATAAAACACTTTGTCTCCAACTCACAGGAGATCCAAGCATTCCATATATCAATAGATCATATGAAATCAAAGAACATATATAGGGGAACAATTAACCAAAATAAGAATAATCATTCAATTAAAATTAATAACAAAACAATTCACATCGTCCACATAAGTCAGAATAGACTTCAAATCTCTAACCTTAGAAGAGTGTTTAGTCAACGATTATTGGAGTTTTCATCCTCCTTAATGGTTTACTAAACATTATAATGACTCAAATAAAAAGAAAAATTAAAATAAGTAAACAAACTAAAGGACAAGAAAGTAAGAGAGAGAAGAGAGGGGAGATGAGATGAGAGAACCAAAGCCACGATTGATGGGTTTTGGAGGCCGGAGTGGGGTGGTCTGCAGACAGAGAGGGGGTTGCACCTGTGCCTGAGCCCTGCAGGGGGTGGATGTGCTACAGGAAGAAGAAACAGGGAGTGTCGGTAATGTAATTACCGACATTCCCAAACTTGTTTAGTTTGAGGGTGTCGGTAAAGACTTCACTAACAACCTTGGTTTTTAACCACAGGGTTCTTGGCCCATGTAAGCACGCGGTATAGGGCTTGGAATTTGAATTTGTGAACCTGGGTCTTAGGGAGTTTTGGACTTTAGGGCTTAAGCCCTAGGGGCTTAGCGAAGGCTTAAATGTTTAGTTTTTTTTTTTTTTGGGGGGTTTAGGCCCTAAGGGCCTAGGGCTTGGTTTTGACTAGGGTATACCTAGGTTTTGACTAGGGTTAGGCTAGGGTTTAGTCCTAAGGTTAACTAGGGGTCTTCCTAGGGTTAGGTTCTAGGGTTATGTTGGGGTTTACCTAGGGTTAGGGTTTAACTAAGGTGATGTCTAGGGTTTGCTAGGGTTTTACCTATTGTTAGGGTTTTAAGGGTCAACTAGGGTTAAGGGACTCAACTGGGGATAACCATGGTTAAAAAGTCTTAACCATGGTTAGGACAGGGGTGTAAAAATTGGGTGCTTACATCCCCTATCCAATGGATGATCTTATGAGACTTGTGGACCGTACTTTTTACAATGCATGTGAAAATGTGCATAAGTGTTGTGATTGGTATTCATCTAGGTCATCTCTTAGATTTCGGCCATTCGCCATGGAAACTCCACCATGTTCCATTTCACAATGGTTAGAGAATTCCCAGCCTGAAAGACTTCATCTAAGATTTGGCTTACCCGAATATCGATCACCATACAAGATATTTAGCGCATATATAATTTAACATGATAATCACCCATATTATCTCATCATCGTTATATAATTTCAATGACATAGTTGTAAACATTTTAACATCACCATTCAATTTCATTATCCCCTTCATCCCATCATTTGCTCTCATAAACAACCCTTCATTCATCATATTAGCCCATTGTCCAAACAACAAAACATGCATCCAACCTTTCGCCCATAAAAATTCTCATCCTCCATTTAATACATCCATAGCATTAAATAACATTTACTAATTCCATGATAGTCAAACCATAATTAATAAAATCACTAACACATATAGAATCCCCATTTTCATGCTTTCATACCAATAATTCATGCATAAACATGAAAAACATATACCAATCTTAATTTTTATCTTATTAGAACATGCAAAACCATAATAGAGTTAGAGTTGACAGTATATCGACTTTAGGGAACGTCTCCCTACTATCTAAACACTTGAGGATGGCTTGAGGGGCAATCTCCAAACTTTTCTCCTCCTCTTTATGCAATCTCCCTTGAAAACTTAGGGTTTTCCCATCTCCTTTGCCAAATTAGGTTAGAGACTCTTATAATATTTTAAAACCCCGAAATTTAAGGCCTATTTATAGTATTAGGGGCTAAAATCCTAAACTCCGGAACTTAGAGCTTTTAAAAAAAATATTCCTGTGTGAAATCGTTCAAAAGAACTTGGGATCATTCGAATGGTTGATGATTCGTTTGAACGGATCCATGAAAATACATTCAGGAAACCTATTTCCATTGTTTTGACTAGCTTCGTTCGAATGGACTCATATTCGTTCGAATGGATAATGTTTCGTTCGAACGGTTTTGGGTTCAGGGAAACCAATCCACTAGCTTTTCACTAACATCGTTTGAATGATTGAGGATTCGTTCGAATGGTTCTCGATGTCTTTCCTTTATTTCGTATATCTTCCACTTCTTCTTCATTAAAACCATTTTTAAACATTACAAAGACTTAAATTAACATAAAATACACAATGTATATTTAATTTGACTATTTTACCCTCATTAATCACAACAATGACATGAGATTAAATTCAGGTGTTTACATAATGATTTGGAACAAATCCAAAAGAATCAATCGTCTTAAGATAATCAAACCTTACTCTACGTGGATCTTGAACCTCCGACCATGAACTTGTCTTCCCAAAACACAGTAGTCGTACCTCTCATTTTACACGTTCTCTTTTGATCTTATTTTTTAGGTTTTTTGTCTTATTAGGTATTTTTTTTAATACTAACCCTAAGTTATGTATTTACAAGACTACCATTACTAAAGGGTGTATGGTCTCACACCCTATTTAGAACTGATTTTTGAGTTATTCTCAATTACCTTACTCTAACCTCGATCTAGGTTAACCACTATAGACAAAAGCCCTCTAAAAAAATTACTAAAACACCATCAATAAGATAGATTTATAAATTAAACTATGACATTAAGAAGTCTGACAATGAATAATTTAATTATTCTTAATTAAATAAACAAACACATAAATCAGGGTCATTATAGTTGTAGACATGAGCTGCCCATTAAGTTTGGAGCTTCTCTCATTCCGCTTCGGGAGCTAGATCAAATGATCAATATAGAGTTGTAGATATGAGTTGTCCATTAAGTTTGGATCTTCTCCCATACTTCTTCGTGAGGTAGAGGAAATGACCACTATAGAGTTGTAGACATGAGTTACTTTGTAAGTCTGGTGCTTTGGGAATTGGTTTAACCATCGTTGCCACTCCTATAAGATCGAAATCTCAAATTTTCATATGATATCTTGTAAACGAAAAGGAACATCAATTTTGAAAGTGTTAATTGAAATGAAATTTGAAAAATTAAAACGAGATTTCAAATACTTTTTTGGAGGTATAAGATATAACTAGCAATTTATGCACATTGAATGGCCCAAACATCCAATTCTCCGATCATCTAATGGACGAGAATTATCACATGGTATTTGATAATAGGATTTTTCAGTCGTTTAGAATCATCCTATTTTAACAATAATTTTTGAATCAGGTACTTTAATTCCTGCAAAATGCAAAGACATTAGCACAATGGTATGTCAGATGTCGAATCCTCACTCGAGTTAGTGTGTGCAAATAAAGAGAACTAAAAAATTTGAAATGATAGAATGGTGGAACGATGAGAAGGATGTAGTGAATTTTTAAAACAAAGTTGTTTGAGAATTTATCAAGACCTACAAATAACCATTGAAAAATAAATGAAATATAGCGATGAAGTAAACAAAAATTAACCAATATGAAAAGAATTTGATTCCTTAAACTAAGAGTTGTTTACAAAGCATAAATAAATAAAAGTACTTGAAATAAAAACATTCAATAGGAAAAACTGTAAAGAGAGATAAGAGAGAAGAAGGTGATGAGGGCCTTAGGCGTAGGGCTGACCATGAAGAGACGGAGGAGCTTATTCAATTTTTGAGAACCAGGGCATGCACCAACGTGTGCAGAGAGATGGTGCACCAACGTGTGCAGAGAGATGGTGAAATGTTCGGATGACATGGGATGGGGTGAGAAAAACTGTGGGTAATAGAGATAAGGTGAGAAGTGTTCTTTCCTTAGGCGTAGGGGTGAGAACGTGAGAGAAAGGTGAGAAGAGAAGTTAGAGGGAAGGGAGTCATTTATAAGGGAGAGAGAGTGATGAGTATTTATAGAGGATGACTAGGGTTTTGTAAAGATTATAGTTAGAAAAATGGGTTAGGATTTTGAGAAAGAGATGTGTGCCTATGATTATGGTTTGGTAATAGAAGAGAGATGTATGTCTAAGATAGAAGAAGAATGAGTGACTAAGATTAATTAGAGAGGAAATTGATCAGAGTTTTAAAATTACAAAGTAAAAGCAAACAAAAAGAATCAAAGAGTTTGGACCTTGGTTTCTAACATGATCTGCCCGAGCCTTTTAAGCTTGTTTATTTCTTTGTCTTATAAAGAATATTTATCAATTGAGTTCATTTCTTTTGGAAATGTATTATTTGGTTGTTTGACCTTCTTCAATCACTAGCTTAGCCCATGCTTGCCCGTCTCTAGATGATGTAGCCTGTTGGCCTCTTAGCTTTCAATAATGGGGCTTCGTGGTTGCTTTTGGTTTTCTGGTTCTTGAAAATTTTCTAATATGGGATCCTAAAACATTAAAGCGCGTAATGAGAATTCATAAAATAACTTTGAATCTAGACTTTCAGAAATATGTTAAATTCATGCAAATGTACAATTTTTATCAGAAATGTGTGTGTTATGCAATGGAGCGAACCCTTACGTAAAATTTTTTGTAAGATTGAAAGTTTACGTAATAGAATTTGACAACATCTCAAAATATAATAATGAAAATACACATTTTTAAGCGAATATCAGTATAGTCTACCGCCTTTTACACATTTCAATCTCAAAACAGGGGAGTGTCTACCTGAATTATACCCAAATCAGTCTTGTTCCTTCTAAAGAAAGAGTAATGTAGTCAAGCACACTTCCAAACTCTCATCATGGCTACACTTGTTATTGTTGCCCTATCAATGTGTTAAGAAAAACATTTTTTTCTAAGAGCGATAATACGTTTGACGTCTCCCCCTTTTAACCCGTCACGTGTCCCTTTTAACTCTCTTAACTGTTAATCTTGTTTTTTTTAAAAATAAAGGTTAAAATTTTTAATCATAAAGGTTAAAGAATCTTAACCATAGTTAAAGGAAGTTACAAAGAGACATGTGTGGGGTTAGGGGGTGAGGCGCTCCTCTTTGAGTAAGGAGTGGATTGTTTTTTACTTTTCAAGCGTCAGTTGCGATTTCAAGCAATTCTCAAAATCATTCTACTAATAAAAGTATAAGGAGTATACTAAAATTTACTTGAACGTAAATACCCTTCACTATTTATAAAAAAAAAATTATAATGTATAGTGTTATGTAGGACCCATGAGATTATTTTGCTATTTTATGGATATGGACTCTCTATTAGTAGAGATAGAGATGATTATCTTTCGTAAGGTGTTCATATCTTTCACATATCTTAGTATTAAGAGAATCCTATTTAGATTAGAATTCTGATCTACACATACTTTAGTGTCCTATTTAAATTAAAATGCTATTTACATCTATCTCTATCACTC
Source organism: Tetracentron sinense (assembly GCA_015143295.1). Taxonomy (NCBI): domain Eukaryota; kingdom Viridiplantae; phylum Streptophyta; class Magnoliopsida; order Trochodendrales; family Trochodendraceae; genus Tetracentron; species Tetracentron sinense. The sequence continues at coordinate 37,477,062 of CM026568.1, read as the reverse complement.
TACTTTAAGCTCTCACATTCTAAATATATTAGATTCTTCTGCCTGGTTCTTCCCATCCCTGAATCCAAATCAAGACTGCTGGAAAGTGTTTCAATCACTACCAAATGTAAAACTCTATGAAGTCTTATTATCTCTCTATAAAGAAGGGGGATAGAGATGGATTTTTTGAGAAAAGCAGTTGAATCAATTCAATCGATTGCAATGAGACGCATGGTATGTGATCCCTACTTCTCTTAATCTTTATTAATTATATTATTTTCCTTTTGTTGTAATCTTTATGAATGTATTCAACACTAGTTAAATGATTTTATTTTTCCTATTTGAATTTTTTATGATTGACCTGGAGTTCCATTTAGAATTAAAGCACATTATCATAGCTTTTGGTGCATATGATTGAGATCCAACACTTGATGGGTTCCATTGGTGGGATTCGCTAAGATAAAATTAACCCAATTGGATGATAACAACCCTACTTGTTGCTGTGACTTGAACATTTTGATGATTTGCCTGAAGTTCGTGCACCCATTTGACAAAGTTTGGGTACGGTTATCTTGTGAAGGGTTAGTTTTGCCGGATCTTGGTAGGCAATTCTTTGTACCAAATTACCCTTATTTCTATCTTATATTAAATGACGTCCACTCCATGCATACTTCAAAAGCTTGATTGAAACGCAAGATTATATTCATACATTAGGCCCACCTACTCATCATTATAGACCGTTGATTTGGTAACTGGTCTCTTGGATGCCCCAACTACCCATGATCGATGATCCCCAAATTATATGAGGAGAAGCTAAATCTTGGGTTGCTATGACATCGAGTCTGGATCCTGTCCATTTGTGATTGAATCCTTTGAGTTTAATCGCACTCACAAAGCCTCTTTAATAACTCCGGCAAACAATTTTTAACCCTTTAAAGTTAATATTTTTAAATTTTTATGAGTACAATCATGATTCGCGATTGAATATGATCAAACTCTATGAAATATGATTATACTAGAATTTAAATTAGAATTCATATGATTAGGGCTAAGGTTTTTGGGTTTATTCTATTTAATTAGGCCTAAGGTTTTTGGGTTTAGGCTGCGATTTTGAGTTCTAGGTAATGTGAGTGGGTTTATACGAGGGATGGGCTTGGGGGACGGGGTGTCAGTGGGGCAGAGGGCAAGTTTATGATGGAAGTGCCCTTAGTCAATTTAGGAAATATATACAGTATAAAGGTGTACGTCTATCTTCTATTATTTGGAATATCATATCTATACACAACAACAGTCACCGAATTTGATAGATCCAAAAAGATGCTCATTGAAGCAAACCCTAAGATATTCAATTTCACATACAAAAAGCAAGCCTAGCCGAGCAATGGGAGTCTACGAATCATCATCAAGAACAGACAACTCTGCAAGAGGGAACTATTGCTCCTTACTCTCACAAAGCCGCCCCTTCCAATAGCATGAGGGTTAATTTTCTTTCTAACCCTATAGTTAATTTTTATTAATTTCATTTTTGTAAAACTAAGGTTAGATAGGTAAACCTTGGGGACATATGTCAATAAAAGGGAAGCCGAGACCCCCTCGCATTCAAAAAATAGCTTATTTTGCCTACTACCCAAAAAAAAAAAAATGGAGAGAAATTCTCCCGCTCATTTCCAAAAAGGGCAAAAATGAGAGGTAAACTCGTTTTTAAATGTAGAAGAAAACTACAACTTGATTGGTTGATATCAAAAGGCACGGATATTAAGCTAAATCTTCTCAATCAACGGTAGCGATCTATTACAACACGGATCGGCATCTTTCTATAAATTGGTGCACTAGTTCTCTATTTCCCGCCGAGCAAATCTCATTCTCATTCAGAGGGCTTTCTGTTTGAGTTTTACTGGGAGAGAGATGGAAGCCGGAAAAACAACAAAACATGCCGGTGGACGGAAAGGGGCGGCGAAGAGAAAGGCAGTTTCAAAGTCCGCCAAGGCCGGGCTTCAATTCCCGGTCGCAAGGATTGCCAGGTTCTTGAGGAAAGGCAGATATGCCCATAGGCTAGGCACTGGTGCTCCGATTTACATGGCTGCCGTTCTTGAGTATTTGGCTGCAGAGGTAATATAGATTGATTTCCCAGTAACAAAAAGCTTTCGTTATTTTGTTTATTTTAAATTATCCTCTTGGTCATTTGGAGTTTCCTTGATTTGCATCGTCCTGATTGTGTGATGCAATATTTGTAAACATCGTGAAACCTAAAATAAGGATTTAATGTAACGCATTTCTTCCTTTCTATCTTTCTATAATTGGGTTTTTGTGTATTTGTTGATTCTACTGGATATGATGGAAAAAGAAAGAAATGCAAATCTTAAGATCTAGTTTTCCATCTCTGGTTCCCTCTGGCATCAATTTCCACATCTCAAGCTGCGATTCGTATTTGGTTTTGTTTCTCGTTTAGGTGTTGGAACTTGCTGGAAATGCTGCTCGCGACAACAAGAAGTCCCGAATTATTCCAAGGCATATTCTGCTGGCTGTGAGGAATGATGAAGAGCTTGGGAAATTGTTGGCTGGCGTGACAATATCTATGGGTGGTGTTCTGCCTAATATCCATCAAGTTCTTCTGCCCAAGAAGACTGAAAAGGCTTCAGGGGAGCCCAAGTCACCCAAGAAGGCATAAAGGAAGATGACGTGTTTTGTGTTTTTGGCCCTCTGCTGGTTTAAATCAAAGAAAAGAAAAAGACAAGTGGAAAATAGGATTAGAAGCTTCTATTACTTTGCTTTTTTGTTTTGTGTATGTAGATATTGCTGTGGCTCTTTTTGCGATACTTGGGTTTTGGACAGTGTATAGGGAGTGAATTGTAGAATTGATTTTGGTTCTTTATTTGTGGTTGTTTACAGATCCACCTTAATCTTTCTTAATGAAGTTTTTCAGGTTTTACTTTTGCCATTGGAGTCTTATTATTATTGTTATTATTATTATTTTTTTTTTGTAACTTCACCTTTTTATTTCTCAGTTGTTGGTTCCTGATAAGCAAAAGGAGCGATCTCTTCAGGTCTCCTTCTGTTTAGCCCGTCAAGTTCACGGGTTCTGTTCTAATTATATTATATTATACTCCATGTAAGCCCGGGAAGGGGAGGCCCATGTGGTGGTTCAAGAAGGTTTTTAGGAGATTAGTTGAGGAGGTAGCAAGTTGTGTCCGTGTATGCTTGGTTCAAAGCGTTGCAACTATTTTTGTTTATTTATTTCCTCAGGTATGATAGGGAGAAATGGATGTGAAAGAAAGTATAGGGACATCTGTCCATTCAAAGAATTGCAAGTTGTACTCCCTCAATCTCATCCTACGTTTTAGGATTCCAGTCCCTAGATGGTTGCCTACGCCTGTGTTACATCTTCAAAAGTTGCACCTCTTAGTATCTTTCCTTTAAAAAGATGGTGATAGAAGTTCATTTTTCAGTGGTTTACCTCGCATTTGCAGGACATGCCGAAAATTACTTGGCACTGGTGAGGATGTGATCCCTGACCTTCCATTGCTGCTGAGCAATGGTGGCAACAGAATAAACTTTTTTTTTAAACACATTTTGTGATTTGAGAAAAGTTGGTTGTGCGACAATCCACCATATGATAATACAATGTGATTCATCAGTTGGGGAATCATATTGCTTACTGCAACAATCTGGTGGGAATCAGGTTATCTGACCCAGGTAAAATATGTTTGGGAAATCTGCAGTGAGATAACGTTTCAGGAAAGTTAGAGGGATAGCTCTCCACCTTTAATATTGGATTTAATTCATTCTCTTTCAAAGATAAGGGCTGCCCTATGCACCACCAACAACAGTCCCCCGGGATTCTGGACCTGCTAAATTAGATAGTGTTTCGATTATTTGATAAGAGTTTGTATTTTGGTGTTGAGGAGAGTGAGGTTTTGACTCCAGTTTCTCAGGTATTGATTACATAGAACAATGGTGTTTGCATTTTCTGTCATCTATTTCTTTTGTTCTAGTGTGTACTGTTGGAAAATTTGGAATTCAGTTTCACTATGTGAGCCATGCGGCTTGAAATAGACTTTTTTGAATATGTTAGTTGACTAAATAAATAATTTTATACAGGCAATTCGGAAAAAGTTTCTTTACTATGTGCTATATCACCGATCATTGATTAATTGTGCCATTGTCCATGTCACTATATAATGTTTTCCACATAAAGGTTGCAAATGGCGGATTGGAGATATTCTACTAAAATCTTGATCACACTATGTTATAATCAATTTATGTCTTTGTTCCTTTTGCAAATATTCCTAAGAAGTGAGAGATAACAACCTTCCAAATAGAAAGAGTTGGTGGTGTGATTCAAGGTGAGTGGGTACAATGCGAGTTGGTGACTATATTGGCGATTGGAACAGGATATTGGGTAGTCAAGGACACTTCTGTCGTTAGGCTACACTCAATTGATTTTGGGTGGGGTTGGAGAAGTAAAGGTTGCATCCAACGGTTGTCTCATCTGTTTGCTTGGGGGATTCGTAATTACACTACACAATACATCAATATCATTGATAATCTGATCTACTCTATTCTGTCACTTGAACTGTGGTTAAGATTCATTAACTCTTCGGATTAAAGAATCTAACCATGGCTTTAAAAAAACACTTAGGTTAGAATTTAATTTTTTAAACCAATTTTCAAACAATTTTTAATTTTTATTTTTGTAAACAAAGTTTAGATTCTTTAACCTTAAGGGTTAGTGAATCATAGCCTCAGTTAAAAGAGGACACACTTCGGTGAAAGAGGCTTACTCTGGATTTAGTCAGAGTAAATCTGTTTCCAATTTTGGATATATGCTCTGTCTACATTCCCCAAAATTTTCACATTAAACTTCTTACTCTGTTTTCCTTTTCCATGTAATTTGTCAAATGTCAAAATTTGAGGTTTTTATTGGGCCAATTTATCAGTTTGGTAGAGATCTGTTGAGTCTCACCAGCTTGAGTTTACTGATTGTAGCATATATAAAACATGGTAATACCTTAAACTAAATTTCAAGTATGAGTTATCTTATTTTTATGGACAAAATGTATGTGCATCAGCTTGAGTTTACTGATTGTAGCATATATAAAACATGGCAATACTTTAAACTAAATTTCAAGTATGAGTTATCTTATTTTTATGGACAAAATGTATGTGCATTTTTTTTAATATTTTCTCAATGTCTATCTTTTTTGGGTAAAGTTTTCTCAATGTCTATGTATTTATTATTATCTATCTTTTTTATCTTCTAACATTTTCTGTGCATAGCACAGGCAGCTTACTTAGAGTTTAAGAACTCCAACATATGTTTATGACAATGACAAATAATGTTTTAAATTCGAGGAGTGCTAGCTCTACTCTTGGCCTTTCTTATTCTTAGCTTGGGCCAACCACTAGTTGAATCATTAACCGGCTATATCTCTTTACCACAAAAAAAAATCATTAGCATGGTTGCAGGTGCTTTAAATTGAGTTAAAAGGGTGGTTAAAAGGGTTTTGTGAGTGATTGAATCCTCCTAAGTTCAATTGCAATCGGATAGGATTTGGATGTGCCTAACCATAAATCCTCAAATTTCAAGAGTTGGATCACATGCATTTAGATTTTTTTGGCCAAAAGTCAATTCTGATAAAAATGATTGTGTAGAAATTCGGGATAAAAAAATAATAGTGTTCGGAGAAGATGAAGTTGAGAGACTCACCTACTTATTTTCCGAACACTATTATTTGAAAAAAATAATTATTTGACGATTAATTTCTACATAGTCAATTTTATCAGAATTGATTTTTGGTCAAAAAAATCCAATCCAAATGTTCAATATAGAGTGGTGGAGAAAAAAAATTGATTTATGGTTTTCTGATTTTTTTCTTTCATTCAAACTATACAGGACACATGCAATTAAATTTACTTGAATTAAATTTCAATTGCAATGGGCTGTGATCTCATCTATTTGAAGTCCAAATTTAGCCAATTGCCACCCCTAATGACCATACTTAAAAATCTTCCAGCCTTGTCGACCTTCAAAAGTCCATAGAATTGATTAAGTAATAACCCTTTCCTCACACGGGTTTAGAGTAGCAACTTAATGGGTCCACTACAGTGATCTTTCGGCTAAAATTTGACTGTTCAACGAATGCTCGGTACAAGTGTCATATTCAACGGCCACGATCGTCCTTCCAACTCCTGTTTTTTTGACTTCGGAATGTATTTTACTAACAGGCAACATAAGTTAAGGCCTTGGTGGGAGGGGAACTCACAGTTACAAGACCGCCGCCTTCGCTACACGGGCTCTAGCCATTGGCTACCAAAATCGGGAGTACGCTCTTTGTCATTGACCCGATAGGCGTTCGCACCTGTGTCTACTGACGATATATTGGTATGGAAATGTATATGTGAGTGTGTTGTGTTTTCCGGTAACCCAAAAAAAAGAAGAAATTAACTCATATATCACAATCCTTTATTTTTTATGCTTTTTAAGTGTGTGGCTATTAAATCAAAAGGCATTTTTTGGGGTGGGTCAATCATATATTATCGTCGTTGCATATTCATTGTGTGTATTATCTTACACCCTAGATTATCCTCTCAACCCTAAAGCACGAGAAGACAGAACATTTATGTCATTCCAAACGTATAGTTTTTTTTTAATTAAAAAAAAATAGAGTAACATATAGGAAGGGAGCTCAAATTTGAAAACTATTCCCTTTTTGGTTAAAGAGATAATTATATTCAAAGAACTCGGGAGATTACAGAAGAGTTGAGAAGTCCCGCATAAGGGTCATTCAAGCCCGGGTAGGAGGAAGACAAATTGTGGATTCGCAAACTAGTATTTAGAGCTTCCTGAGCATACTGGTGAGCGAGATCGTTGGCTTCTCTCGGGATGTATTGAAAGATGACTGAGTGTTAAGAGTCATCACCAAACTCTAACTTATCCATAAGATAAGTAGAGCCTTGAATGGATATGGTTAAAATAGTTTATCTTAGTAGGAGTCTTTTATAGTTATCTTTTAGATAAGGTTAAAATAGTGTTTATCTTGATAAGAGTATTTTATAGTTATCTTTTAGGAGTCTTTATCTTTACCTTATCTTATCTTATCTTTAAGTGTTTTGATTTCTATATATAGAGAGGTGAAAACGTGAGAGTGGTGGTGTGGCTGTTTTTGTTTATTCACTTTATCAATAAAGCTTTTTTGTCTTCTTCTCTCTTCTCTATTGTGAAACTTTGTTGCTTGATATTTATGCTTTGTACTTTAGAGAAAGTGCATAGTATTTTGGCGGATACATATTCAACAAGTGGTATCAGAGCTTGGTTCAGGGAACGGGCGTGAAGACCTCAAAACGGTGAGTCTGAAGATCTCATCAAATACCTTGTATTCGCTAACTCAGATCAATGGAGCATGCAAATTCTATAAGCGGTATAGAGAAGTTGAACAATACTAACTATGAATATTGGAGATCCTGTTTGGAATCGTATTTACAGGTCCAAGATCTTTGGGAGGTGATGAATGGCGAAGATATTATCGCACCACCCAAAACTGAAGAGAATGCTGAGAAATTAAGGAAGTGGAAGATAAGGGCAGGCAAAGCTTTGTTCGTGTTGAAAGCTACAATTCAGAAAGAATTGCTCGAACATATTCGAGAGGCCAAGTCTCCGAATGAAGCGTGGGATGCGATATCCACACTTTTCACCAGATCTAATGATGCAAGGTTGCAATTGCTAGAGAACGAGATCAGTTCGGTATCTCAAGGAAGCATGTCGATTTCTCAATATTTTATGAAAGTAAAAGGAATCTGTCTTGAGATATCGCAACTTGATGAGGAGTTGAAAATTACAGATGCTCGTATGAGAATGATTATCATTCGAGGTCTAAAGCCTGAGTACCATGGGTTTATGACAGCAATTCATGGATGGCCGACTCAACCAACACTCTTGGAGCTTGAAAGCCTTCTAGCAAACCAGGAGAGTCTAGCAAAGCAGATGACTGGTCTTTCTACGAATGAGAAAGAAGAAGCATTGTACACTGGTAAAAGTAAAAGGTCTTTTAATGACAGGAGAAAACAAAAGAATTCGAAGTATCAATCGAACTCGAATTCAAGGAAGAGCGAGGATAGTTTCAAGGAACGTGATTCTCAGGATCCTAGAACCAGAACGTGCTATAATTGCGGCAAACCAGGTCACTTTGCCAGAAATTGTCGAGCACCCAAGAAGAAGAAAAATGAAGGGAATGCAGCAACTTCAGAAGACCTACCACAGAAAATTGATGGTGAGGAAGAGGAGTGGAGTGCTTATTTGTCTATCACTGAAGAACAATCTGACGCACTCGGATTGACTACTACAGTTACCATGCCTACGAGCAATAATAATCGAATAGACTATTCTACTGATTGGATAGTTGATTCAGGTTGCTCAAATCACATGACTGGAGATGATCAAAAGTTTCTTTCAAAGAAACAATATAATGGCCAACGAGTAGTAGTGACAGCAAATAATGCGAGACTGCCAATCACTCATGTAGGCAGTGCTGTATGTGTACCAAAAGGAAGTGACGATTCAACAATGCTTCAAGGTGTATTCCATGTCCCAATGATGAAGAAGAACCTGGTGTCTGTTTCTCAATTGGCGACATCTGGAAACACTGTAGTGTTCGGACCCGATGATGTGAAGATCTACAAAGAGATGCAGATCGAATGTACTCCCATCATGCAAGGCAAAAGAATTGAATCTGTCTATGTTATGTCAGCTGAGGCTGCTTATGTAGACAAGACTCGAAAGAGTGAAACAGCTGATTTGTGGCATGCTCGGCTTACTCATGTTGGATTTGTCAAGTTAAAGGCTATGATGAAGAAGGACATGTTGAAAGGGCTTCCTGATCTGGAGATCCGAGATGATTCAGTATGTGCAGGATGTCAGTATGGCAAGGCACATCAGCTTCCCTATACTGAGTCGAAGTTTCAAGCCAAGAAACCTCTTGAATTGGTGCATTCAGATGTGTTCGGTCTAGTGAAAGATGTTTCACTTGGAGGTATGAAATACATGCTCACATTCATCGACGATTACTCTCGATATACTTGGATTTACTTCCTAAAGGAGAAAGGGGAAGTACTCAACAAATTCAAGGATCTTAAGAGTAAGGTGGAAAAAGAGCTTGGACATAAGATAACATGTCTAAGATCGGACAACGGGGGATAGTATACTTCAGAAGAGTTCAACAAGTATCTACAAGAGCATGGTGTCCGAAGACAACTGAGTTGTCCCTATACGCCACAACAGAATGGGGTCTCAGAGAGGTAGAACAAGCATCTAGCCGAGACATGCAGGAGCCTGTTACATTCGAAAAATGTGCCAGCTCGTTTTTGGGCTGAATGCATGATGACTGCAAATCATGTTATTAATCGCCTACCACAACCAAAGCTCGAGTACCTTTCACCATTCCAGAAGCTGTACGAGATGAAGGCTACAGTAAGTCACTTTCGAGTATTTGGTTGTGTATGTTATGTATTTGTGCCTAACCATCTTCGTAGCAAGTTTGATAAGAAGGCGATCCGATGTATCTTTGTGGGATACGATTCGGAAAGGAAAGGTTGGAGGTGTATTGATCCAACTTCAGATCGAGTACATGTGTCGAGAAACGTTGTGTTCGATGAGTCATCATCATGGTGGTCAGTCGATCATGTCGATCTTCCAGTTGATCAAAAGTTTGAAGAGGAACTAGAAGAGGAGACTTCCAATCAGAAGACACTTGAACCAATTGTACAGGTTGATAAGGATGTGTCACAGATGACATCTAGTGCAAGCCCTTGAAAAACTGGAACTTATCAACAAACTGTTATAGAAGAAAATCGGCCCTCACAACTTGAAGAGCCTGAACAAGAAGATGAGCATGTCTTAAGGAGGTCACAACGAGTACCAAAGCCAAATCCAAAGTATGCAACTGAAAAGGCGAAACTGAAGAATGTGAATACAGATCTAGCGCAAGTAATGATTGGCAAAGATTTGGTGATTGAAGAATCAAAGTCATTTGAAGATGCTCGAGGAGTTCCTGAATGGGAGGAAGCTATGGCAGATGAGATTCAAGCCTTAAAGCAGAATGAGACTTGAAATTTAATGCCAAAACCAGATGATGTAAAACCTATTTCTTGCAAATGGGTATATAAGATCAAGACCCGAGCAGATGGTTCAGTGGAGCGATTCAAGGCTCGATTAGTTGCCCGGGGTTTTTCACAACAATATGGAATAGATTATGATGAGACTTTCAGTCCTGTGGCTAAGATAACAACAGTACGGGTTCTGATTGCTATCGCTGCTAGCAAGGATTGGAGGTTGTGGCAAATGGATGTGAAGAATGCATTTCTTCATGGTGAAATAGATCGAGAAATCTATATGGAGCAACCCAAGGGATTTGAAAATCCTCATTATCCTCAATATGTTTGCAAATTGAGAAAGACTCTATATGAGTTGAAGCAGGCTCCGAGAGCATGGTATGGAAAGATTGCTGAGTTTCTCACAATCAGTGGTTATATTCTAGCCCCAACTGATTCAAGTTTGTTTGTAAAATTTGTAGCAGACAAAGTTGCAGTTGTGTTAGTCTATGTTGATGATTTGATTATTACTGGAGATGATCTAGAAGAAATTAAAAGAATCCGCATGAATCTTGGAATTCGATTTCACATGAAGGAACTTGGAGAGCTGAAGCACTTTCTTGGACTTGAGATAGATCGAAACAAATATGGAATATTTTTATGTCAACAAAAATATTCCAGTGACCTGTTGAAGCGGTTTGAAATGTTTGATTGCAAACCGATGGCTACACCGATGGATGTCAACACTAAAGTTCGTATAGATGAAGTTGAAGAACTTGAAGATTCTTGCATGTACAGGCAGTTAGTGGGAAGTTTGATCTACTTAACTCTAACTCGTCCTGATATCTCTCAAGCAGTAGGGGTCGTGAGCAGATTTATGCGTAGTCCAAGAAAGCCACATCTTGAGATTGTTCGAAGAATTCTAAGATATGTAAAAGGAACAATGGATCATGGTGTTTAGTATGGAAGAGCTATCGAATGCAAAATTGTAGGATACTGTGATGCAGACTACGCAGGTGATCTCTCGACTCGAAGATCAACTACAGGCTATATGTTTAGTCTTGGTTCGGGTGCTATTTTTTGGTGCAGCAAAAGACAACCAACTGTGTCTTTGTTAACAACGGAAGTAGAATATCGGGCTGCAGCTATGGCAGCACAAAAAAGTGCGTGGTTAATGCAATTAATGTTTGATTTGCATCAAACCACAAATTATGAGATAAAAAATATAGCGACAATGAAAGCGCAATTCGACTGGCAGAAAATCCAGTATTTCACGCTAGAACGAAGCATGTTGAAGTCCATCATCATTTTATTAGAGAAAAAGTGCTTCGAGGAGAAATTGATCTTATGCCAGTTAATACAAATGAGCAATTGGCGGACATATTCACGAAAGGGCTTTGTTCATCAAAATTCACAAAGTTCGGAGATGCACTTGGCGTCATTAGTAGAAATTTGGCATTGAGGGGGAGTGTTAAGAGTCATCACCAAACTCTAACTTATCCATAAGATAAGTAGAGCCTTGAATGGATATGGTTAAAATAGTTTATCTTAGTAGGAGTCTTTTATAGTTATCTTTTAGATAAGGTTAAAATAGTGTTTATCTTGATAAGAGTTTTTTATAGTTATCTTTTAGGAGTCTCTATCTTTACCTTATCTTATCTTATCTTTAAGTGTTTTGATTTCTATATATAGAGAGAGGTGAAAACGTGAGAGTGGTGGTGTGGCTGTTTTTGTTTATTCACTTTATCAATAAAGCTTTTTTGTCTTCTTCTCTCTTCTCTATTGTGAAATTTTGTTGCTTGATATTTATGCTTTGTACTTTAGAGAAAGTGCATAGTATTTTGGCGGATACATATTCAACACTGAGGAGCACTGATTCTTGAGCATCAGGATGTCGTCAAGAAGAGTAGATATTTCCCAGTGGCTGTGGACCAATGAGTCTGTTGTGGTAAGGGAATCAATGACTTCTTTTGAGTCTGTTTCACAAATAACTTGATCCCACTGCTTGTTAACTGCCATGGTAAGCCTCAGTCAGAAGCCTTCAGCTTCTGCACACCGGGGAGAAACACCCAGCAAGGGTTTTTGCTGAAACGAAATGACTTCCCCTCTCGAATTTCTGGCCACCGCGGCAGCCCCTGCTACCGTGCAACTAGGTAAGGCAGCCCCATCCGAGTTGATTTTAAACCATCCCTGTTCTGGGGGAGTCCATTTGACATGAATCTGGGGCGGAGGACTTACCTGGGATCCTGAATTGGCTCCAGCATTTATCCCTAGTTCACGGAGAACTTGGATAACTCTTATGGTAGTGCGAAGGGGGTCCACAGTTGCACCTTCAAATCGAGTCTCATTCCTGGTTTTCCATATTGTCCATAGAACTGCCACCATCTTCGAAGCCACCAAATAATTATCTTTTTTGAAAATAGGTCGCTTGCACCATTCCGACCACCATTGGAGGAAGGAAGCTGATGAGTCATCATTGATTCGAATGGCTAAGGGGGAACCAAACCAAATATTTCTGGCAAAAGGGTAGGTTAGGAGAAGATGGTTAGTCGACTCTTCATCACTGTGACAGAGAGGGCATGTGGGATCGACTTCCATGTGACGCCTTTGAAGATTTGAGGCTACAGGCAAGATATTATGACATACTCGCCAACCATTTTGAGAGATGTTAAGTGGAGGCTTCCTCACCTAGACTGGATCAAGATCAACGTCGATGGGGCGACTCTTCTAAGTCTCCAAGCCGCAGGTGCAGCGGCTGCCGTGCGAAATCATCTTGGTTGGTTTTGAAGTCTTGCCATAAACCCTGGCAGGAGGTACTGTTCGACGAGCCAAAGCTGAAGCTGTCAGACACGGATTTCACTTGACGACCTCTCATAAGTGGAATCTGGTGATCTTAAAGTCGGATGCAGAAGAGTTTATCGACCTCTTGAATGTGCCTTCCCGAGTCAGCCATTGGGAGATTCAATCTATTTTGTCCGACATCCAAGTATTGAAAAACCAATGCGGAATTGTGGAGTTCCGTTTCATCCTCCGTGAGGCCAACTTATTATTACCACTCCCCCTGTCCATGACGGTCAAGTAGTTGAAATACAAGAGGGTCAAGGGTGGTGTGCTACCATAATCTTAAAAAAAAAAAAAAAAAAAAAAAAAAAAAAAAAAAAAAAAAAAAAAAAAAAAAAAGGGCAACTTATTGGCCCACCAAATGGCACAAGGGGCTCTTAATGAAAGCGTCACGAACTTGCTCACCCTGTAGGGACTCCTTTCCATAGAATTGGTTCCACTTTTGTAGCCTTACCTATTTAATCAATGAATTACCGCTTAAAAATAAGCAAAAGAAAAAAGAAGTAAATAGTCGGGAATAAATAAAAAGCGAATAAAATTATACCAAGAGAGGAAAAAAATAATAATAAAAAAATAGAGAGAAAAGTAATATACGGGTCGACAGTTGAGTAGGGCGGGAGAAGCGGTCGGTAGGTCGTCTCACTCAACGACTCAACGTTTATGCAATTGACCGGACCCCCTGGAGCATCAAAGCCCTCAAAAACCAAAAACCCATGCCCTTTTTTTAATTTTATATTTTATTTCGCCCCAGTTTTCCCCTCTTTGCAAAGTGATTTCGAAACAAGGGTATTTTTTGATTGCTCGCATCTTTCGCCTGCGATAATCGATCCTTCAATCCTCAGCTCCCTGGACTCTGATATAGAGATCTTAAAGATAAGGTAGTCGAATTCATTTTTCCTTTCTTTTGTTTTCAGTGCAGAAACCATATTTTTCTTCTATTTACCTCAGATTTTAACAAGTATGGGGCTCCGAAATTCCATGTTATTCTTACAGATATTTTTTTTCTCGAATCCTTGTTTTGTTGATTTTGATTGACGAGCGTTTGGATCACGAAAGCAATGCCGTTTGAAGCCTGATCTTATTATTTAAAAGGAATTTATACCGCATAAATTATCTTGGATTTCTTTGTCTATTGCTCAATTAATTTTTCCAAAAATTCTCTATTAGCGGTAGATCTGACAAGGAGATTGTTTAAATAATTTGATAGCCACTGGCAGCTGATAAATCCAATTTGGACCTCCCAACTCTATTTGTGCCTGAATTATACACGTATTATAGCTGTAGATCTTTTGATTTCTTCACTGATGGGAAGAAATTTTTTTTTAATGAAAATTATGGAATATAGGTGAATTACACAGTCGGTATTATTTTTATTTCATCATTTACGTTTTTCTGGATATTTTTATTTCGCAATGATGATATATAAATTCAACCATTATACTGTGATTTAGTCGATGCCCTATCTTATTAAGGGGATAAATTTTGATTTGATCGATAAAACTTTGCAGGCAACAGACAACATCACATATTCAAATCCATGTGCAAATATTTGTTGAAAAGGGCTCTCCAGGCTCAGTGATGGTTCGAAAACTTCTTGGTTTATGGGGAGTTGTCCAACTAAATCAATTTTATGTGATCAGAATGACACAAGTACATGATCAGTTTTGAACTACACACAGGAGCTCTTTGACATCTAAATCCATGGGGGAGTGGGTTATTGGAGCATTCATAAACCTTCTTGGTAGCATTGCCATAAATTTTGGGACAAATCTTCTAAAGTTGGGTCATAACCAGGTGCTTTCTTTATTTGGTTTGAACTATGTCTTCAGCACTATAAATTTTTCCCCTACTGCTATCTCTCTTATTCTTCACTAGTTATATTTGCTACATTTGGTTTAATTCATGCTTCTCTATGTGTGTGTGCGCGTGCGTGTTGTTAATCTACCTTCACTTCTACATATAGCAATATTTCTTTTTCTACTGGCTCTTCATTCACACGCCTAATATTAGTGTGATCACAACCTGCCATTGATATAGACCTGATTTTGAGCCTTTTTGCAAGAGGAAACCAAGAATGACTATGGCTCAGGGATGAAACATTTGCAAGCGGATAACCTTTACCAGCAATCACCATTGATGGAGTGATCTAAAATTCATCATTCTGTGTGAATTCCTTATATTTTGTTTGGCTGAGTTATTTTTTAATGCTAGGAAAAATAACCAAGGTTTTAAAATTTGAATTCGCAAGAAGCTTCATAGGTTATGGAAAACAAAATTTTGGCCAAGTTATTGAGGTTTCGTAGCGACGTCTGAGATTTTTTTTTGCTGGTAATTGGATTTGAACAAAAAAAAAGAGGGTAAATATGGAATTTTTTTGTTAAAACTTCAGGAAATGCTAAAGCACACTTAATGATCAAAAATGCACAAAAAAAAAAACTACATGAGAGATATATTTAGAATGGAGAAAAGACGTGCTGATAGCAGTGTATACTGTATCATATTCCATACAGGAATGTAACATATATAAGAATGTTCATTACAGCTCAATACTCAAATGAGAAGTACAAATTCAAATGGATGTCAACACTCAACAACTGCAAGTACATAGATGATAGGACTATACCTCGGAAGAAAATTTACATCAATACTACTTGGAGTTGCACGGAGGCTCAAAGTCATCTCTTTCTTGATCTCGACGACGATAAACGGGTTCTACAGATAGTCACAATGTTGGGCCCAACTCATGAGATGGTAGTACTAGTACATGGATGTATACTCTCGAACATATCGTTGATACTCGTCCTCTTCAACACACAACAACACTCCCATTGGTAGATAAAATTGCAGGGCTGGCCCAAGCCATTTGGAGGCCTAAAGCGAAAATTTTAAATGGGCTTTTAAAAAAAAATATTATTAAAGAAAAATAACTATAAACGGGGCCTTTTTAATATTCTAAATGAGCATTTTATTTTATTTTAATATTCTAAATGGGACCTTTTTAATAATAATAATAATATTATTATTATTTTAATGGGGCCTAAAGCAGGGCTTTGATGGCTTAATGGATGGGCCAGCCCTGTAAAATTGGTAATGGTTTGTTGTAGTCATGTGCACCTTCATACGAGGCTTTACATATCCATATGTATATCTATATGGAGGAAATCCATATATCTGCTTTTGTCTTTGACCACATGGATAGGCGTATCTTAGATTATATTCACATATAGTTTCACAATCTGGTGGATACTAACCCTCGTCAAAATCACCATAATCGTCATCCAAGTCTATGGGTGGACGTGAAGGCCTCATCTCTTTTCGGATTTAAAGCTTAAACCTGCTGATCTCTTGCTTACATTTAGTTGCACTAGCAAGATGCTTCCTCATGGAAAACCGAATCTCCTTAGAAATATTGGAGCAATCATTTATATTGCAGTAACATTGACGAGATGCTCCTTCGGGTTGGACGCCCTGCTGCTTTTTTTAAGGCATCTGTAGTAATTTCAAGCTGCATTTACTTGTTGCTTATGTATGGAACCAATCTCGTGTTGCCACCTATTATCATATTGCCTCCCTCCTGATATCTTGAAAATTATGTTGACAGCTGCAAAATGAAAACAAAGATATAGGTACCAGAGTGATAAGTAAAATGAGAAATGAAACGGGAAGCGAGACTCAAAAAAATCTTTAGGAAACGAGAAGCGAGAAATGAGATATAAGTGTCTGATGTCTCATTCCCATCATATTAGTATGGACAACCATACCTTATATTTTGTAGTATATGAGATATGTATGAAGAAGTAGACTCCTTAGGTTCTAATCTAACAATACTTGCTCATGTTCTGTACCCTAGGCTGCAGGGGTAGAGCCAGGGGGGTGGGGAACCCCCAAAATTGTAATTCCTTATTATTTTATTATGAAATGGTGGGCCCCTCAAATTTTTTTAATCTTTTTAGTATACTTCCCCCCCCCCCCCCCCCCCCCCCCCCCCCCCCCCCCAAAAAAAAAAATAAAAAATAAAAAATTTTCTTATATATGTAGGGGCCCCCCCATTTTTTTTTCATATATATAGTGAACCCCCAATGGAATCCAGTTATGCCCTTTAGGTTGCCAAATGTCCCTATTGACACACCTTAAATATGGTTAAAATTCACCCACTCTTAGGGTTCGCCTACTTATCCTTGGTTTTTAGAAAGAAATATATATATATATTTTTTAACCTTAGGAGTTAGTGAATTTTAACTAGGGTTTGAAAAAAAAAATTGGTATTTTAAAAAAAAACCAAGCATAGGTGGGTGAATTTTAACCATAGTTAAGGGGTATCAATAGGGACACGTGGCGACCTCAAGAACATTACCGGGGAAAAAAAATCTTAAATTAAAAAAATTACCCCAAAAAAAAAATTCCTGGGGGCTACGCCCCTGAACCCCCAAGTTCCATGTTCCATTCCCCCAAATCCATTAATTTTTTTATTCGTGTATTTCGGCCCCCCCAATGAAAATTTCCTGGCTCCGGCCCTGCTAGGTTGTAGACTCGAGTCTATCTAAATACTTTAGATTTTGTTTTATACGAGATATCTATGGAATATTAGCACCTTATGTTCTAATTTAACGGTACTTGCCAGGTTCTACACCCTAGGTTGTAGACTCGAGTCTATCTAAATACTTTAGATTTTGTCTTATAGGAGATATGTATGAAAAATTAAACACCTTATATTCTAATCTAACAGTATTTGTCGGGTTCTACACCCTAGGTTGTAGACTCGAGTCTATCTGATCAAGTCCCACATATATAGCCCTCCTTGATTGCTAAATGAGATGTGATTAAAGCGAGTCTAGTAAGCGAGTATCATACTTTGTTCATAGCTTCTCTGCAACTATGGTTAGAATATAAGCCAATTCATTGCTAATATGCCTAGGAATGCATGGTAGTATCAAGTATGCAATTGAATGTGTTATAGTTAACCGATTTTTTTTACAATTTTATTTTGTTGATAATTAAGATTAATTAACTAAACTAACATTAAAAAAATAAACCTTTTTTTATTGTAATTTAATTATTTTGTGTTAAATATTAGTTTTAGATGGATAATACTTATTTATGAGTAATTATTCAGATTTTTAAATATAGCTTAAAACTAAACTAACTAAAAAAGTTCTTTATTGTTTTTAAAAAAATTCTAGTCAATCGAAAGATTGGTCGGACATTCATAACATACTAAAATTACACATATTATGGACAACTAATCATCATTTTATAACAAAATAAGATTCAATTTTCTTAGTTATTTTTAATTCATAAGAATAAAAAAAATATGTGTAATGGTAGGAATTTTAAAGCGAGTGAAAGGTGGAAAAAATAATAAAATTAAAAATCCGAAGTTAGCGTTTGGCAAATCTTAAATAAGCTAAAAAGTTTTTTTTTAGAAAAGAAAAGACGCTTGTTTGGTATAACCACTTTTATAGAATAAAAAAAAAATACATATTAACAGAGAGAAATTAATGGGGTGAATAAGCTCTTAAATGGGAAGTGCATTTATGACATTTAATAAAATTAACAGGGACAAAAAAAGTCTCATTTAAGAGCCGTTTTGATGGAATGAGTTCTTTTAAAAAATGTTACTTTGGGGCCACTTTTTATTTGAGAACCCTAACCATTTTTACTTATTAGTTATATTTATTTTTATTTACCAATCACCTTTATTTGCAAGTAAGTACTTTTTTAGTTTTTTTTTTCCAGCAAATAAGCTAATAAGTTTTTCTTAGTAGAGTTCCCAAACGCCCCCGAAGTCTTTTGGGTAATTGTCGATGGTTAGACAGTTGGTCAAAACTGCGTTATCTTTATAACTAAGTTCAAGTCAATTTCTTGTGAATTGTGAATTTTATGATTATTTTCACGAATTGACAAAATACTGATATTTGTTTTATGAATTACTATAACATAATTAAGGGGAAAGGTCTCTTATTTCGGCTTAAACCAGCTAATTTTCTTAGTTGACCTTGTAAGGTCTCTTACTTCCTGTATATATGATTAGTAGAAAATTACCGCTTTGGGTTTCATTCATCCATGCTGCACGTTAAATAACGAGAGGATGGAACTTTCCTACCCTCCTAATATATTTTCCTGCCTTATTTGAGTACTGGTTTATGAGTGATGTCTGGTAAAGAATATTGAGATAAAAGCTATTGTGCATGCATTATATGTTTTTGCTTCACAAATTGATGTAGGATTTTATGGTACTGAGTAAATTTCTTGCAGAGGGAAAGGCTTTCTATGCTAGACAGTGATGGAACCAATGGCAAGCTTGTCTTGAAACCAATCATATACTTCCAGACCTGGAGAGTTGGTAAGGTCCAGTCTAATGGTGCTTGATTCTTTATGATTTAATTGCTTATTGTTCATATATTGTGTCAACTTTGGTTCAAATGGGTCCCTTCAAAGTTGTTTTGAATTTAGATTTAAATATGAAAATCTCGATATGCAGGGATTCTATTTTTCGCTCTTGGGAATTGTCTTAACTTCATTTCTTTTGGATATGCTGCTCAGGTCAGTGTAGTTACCGGTCCCAGTAAATAAAGATAGAGAAAGTTGAACTTGATTTTTTGATTTTGAGCCTTCCATGGAGGACCTATGCATGCATAGCTTAAATTTCACAAGATAACTGTCTTTGACAGATGTAGTGTTTCTTTTTTGCTCTGCAGTCACTTCTTGCAGCCCTGGGATCTATTCAGTTTGTATCGAATATTGCGTTTGCATATTTTGTTTTGAACAAGATGGTGACTGTCAAGTACGTTGAGATCTGAAGAGAACTTTCTGTTTCAGAACTATTACTAGTGATTCATTTTCAAATTCAATTTAATATTCCAATAGATTGTTTGTTTTGCAGGGTATTGATCGCCACAGCTTTTATTGTTCTTGGAAACATCTTTCTTGTTGCCTTTGGCAACCACCAGTCACCTGGTATCTTACTTACACTCACCTTTCATAACCATTCTGTTAATTCCATTAGTGTACTTAGTGAGCTCAACTGAAGCTTGGTGCATATTATATCTGCTGATTAGTTTATTCAATACCGATGAGATTCCACCACTTTATCAAAGAAAACTAAAAGATTCAGCATATGCATAGCATCAATAGAAAATGGGAAAATTAAGGAACACCTAAGGTTATCCGTGCAAGCAGACTAATGAACAGTCTACCAATATCCAGTGTGTCATGTAGCACAGTTGCAGTTGCAGAGGGGTTGGTCTCACTATCCTATGGTTCCATCTAGGAGATTTTCCTACTGGAATTTAGGTGCAACCATGTTTGTTAAATTCTTGTGATTTGCGATTCAAATCCTACGGCTCAAATCTTAAGCAAAACGATTCAAATCGGAGGTGAATATCTTAATTGGGTAAATCTCATTTGATTTGCGATTTAAATCATGCGATTCAGGCGATTCGAGCACGAAACCCCTTTTACAAACCAATACTTATAAAATATTTTTAATACTTTTGATGTTCTAAATGTACTTTATGTCTTTTAAGAAGAGAAAAGAAACAGGATCCCCTGTTACGGACATGCCAAAATTCCTATTTGGGTTTTCTCTCTGTTGCTAACATGCTGTGAAATGGGGAAACAAAGAGAAAAAATGAGGAAGAAGAAAGATGGAGTTGGATTTTGGGAAAATTTGATAGTTTATTTTATTAGTCTTTTTAATTTTACAAGTCTTTTAATACTTGATCTCATACAACATGATTATATGACTTTACTTTTGTTTCGTTGAGTTTTTTTTTCATTTTGTGGAGTTCATTCGCGTTTTTATAGTGTATGCAATGAAAGGTTCATTACTTTATTTTATTAGTAGATATGAATGAAATCTTTTGGATAATAGATTATTCAAAAAATTTTATTAAGTAATTTTTTGTACTTTTTAAAAAAAATGAATTGAATTTTACGATTTGAACCCCGATTTGAATCGAATCGGTCCTAAAACGATTTTACGATTTAACAACCTTGGTCGTAGTTTGGACCGTGTAACTGTATGATTTATGGTTTTTTTTTCAGGTCTATAGTATAGGCTATATATTACTTCTTATTGTCAAAAGAATGCCTTAGAGTGGATGGTTACAATCACCTAATTGTGTTTTAGTGTAGATGATGACCCATTAAATGTTGGATCTACTCTGCATGTTTCAACTTTCAACATTTGCAGCAGCGGCATCTATAGATTGCCTAGTATATCTTATCGGTAGTGTAGGCTCCCTCTCTAGACAAATTTTTAATATTTCTTTTCTATATATTTTACAGTTTACACAACAGAGGAGCTGGCAGAGAAGTACAGCAACATTATATTTTTGCTTTACTGCCTGATTTTGGTTTTGGTTGTTGTCGTGCATCACTTCATTTACAGGTGAGGGTTACCTGTATTTATACATTAGCGGGTGGAATCAGCTGTGCATGTGTCACTCTTGGAGAGCTGATTGATTTACATGTTCCGCTTGTCTTCCACATCTTTTAATTGATTCTGGTTGTGTGATTAAATAAGTCAGTGAGCATCTATTACAGTGCTTCTCATAACAACCAAAAAGTTGAAAATGCAGGAGAGGAGAACTTTTGCTTGCTGTTGGCCCCTATTGGCACATGTTGCTGCCTTTTTCCTATGCTATAGTATCTGGTGCTGTAGGATCATGCTCAGTATTGTTTGCGAAATCTCTGTAAGTTTGCTGCTTCAGATGATGCATCCTTATTGTCATACAACGTTATTATGTGTACTTTTTTTCCCCTTTCTTTCTTTCCTTCTTCTTTCTTTCTGATGTGCATGTTTTGCTCTTCTTTCTTGTCATTTCCAGGTCGAACTTGCTAAGATTGGCCATGTCCAGCAGTTATCACTTGCATAGCTGGTTCACATACTCCATGCTTCTTTTATTTCTTAGTACAGCTGGCTTTTGGGTAATGGGTTATGTGCATCGCCTCGTATTTTACTTGGAGCAACCACATGAAAAATTTTTATTTTCCAAACTTCTGAATTGGTTTATGTTTCTTACTTCCACAGATGGCAAGGTTGAATGAAGGATTGTCGCTGTTTGATGCAATTCTTATTGTCCCCATGTTTCAGATTGCTTGGACCTTCTTCTCCATTTGTACAGGATTTGTATACTTTCAGGAATATCAGGTGAGCCTGCAGGCATGCTTATCTTAATCTGCTACTCTGTTTTCACCACATTTGAACCTACATAGTGAGCTTATTTGTGGTTCTTTAAGCAGGTTTTTGATACACTACGAACAACAATGTTCATACTGGGAATGGCGTCTGTGTTCATAGGCATTACATTGTTGGCACCTGATGAGTCAAAAGGTATTTCCAGTGAACCTCCCAGTTATTTTGCCTACCAATGTAAAGATTGGGACTAATTGTGAATTTCATTCAGGTGGTGAAGCCAGGGATTCTTCTTCTTTGGTTTCTTCCACACCCCCAAGCATTATGACTGATATGAACAGGTACAAATGCATTCCTTCAACTTATCAGTCCCCAGGAATTTTCAGCAAGGAAAATTCTTGGGGATTTTGAAGTAACCTGTGTTGTAAATCTTGTGAAAGTGTAAAAACAAGAAAAGAAAGGTAATAAGATTTAACACTTAACAATGGGCTATAATCTTCAGAATATGTTGTTATTTTTCCTCGGAATTTCTTTGAGGAAATAAACAATTTGATTTCTTTCTTTGAAAACATTAAAGTTCTATCTTTTTTTTTCCCTTGGATAAAAGTTGCAGAAAATATTATGATATCTTTGAATATTTCAGATGTATTTGTGACAAGAGATAAAGTCATGTTTCCAAAATTTTAAATAAGTAGTTCATATTGACATTTTTAGTCTATTCAAATATGTGTTTGCATATGATTTTTCAACATTTTTATTTATTTGTACCCGAAAAAAATGAAAACAAACATATTTATCTATTTGTTATTACTACAGGCCGGTCATATTGCCATCTGAAGAGACAGAAATTAAAGAAGTGAGATCATTTGGGCAAGCAATACTAGTAAAGGCTACATCTATAATACTCAAGGCAAAGGTGGACTTTATTTATTTTTGTTGCTTTCGGCTCTTGTTGTTATGGATGTTTAAATATTAATATTGGGAGAACTGGTTTTCTCGCAGACTGCTTGTACCCTGTCGTTAGGTTTGGGAGACTCAATCAGTGCATCTTCAGTCCTTGTAATGCCCATGGTATCTTCAAGGATGACGGGATTTAGAGGAAATGGTTTCGATCGGGCTAAACTCTTTTCCTTCAAAAGCACTGGTTGGAGTAAGATCTCATTGGATGAGGATGATGCAGCAGATATGATGGAGACAAGTTCTATGCTCTCTCAGAGCCATGGGTAAAGGTGGCATAACATGGCAATGTTTTTCGAGAGGGAAATCATTTTTCTAATTGTTCCTATTTCTTGTATCATGATTGTATAGAGATGATTTTTCCGTTCTTTTTTTCTCTTTGTTATTTTTTTTAATGCATTTGTGTAGTCATGATGTGTAAACCATCAGGTCATTGGTACCATAATGTTAAGAACTGTCTGTTTCACGGATACCATTTGATTCATTGTTTACCATCCTTGCTTATTGATTCAAAAACCACCTTTTCTTTTTAGCCTTAAGAACGAAAATGGAAAGACGTAAATGGAATTAACTTCACATTCTAATCTTAGAGCAATAATTTTTAGTTTCAATAGTCAATTTCCTATTTTTCAGAAAATTATTATTTTTTGCAAAATTACTCCTAAAAAAGGGACAATGAAAAGTGAAACTTCTTTTCAGACGCTTTCTGGACATACTTAAATATCATGGAGTGGTTTGAGACTTTCAAATTTGCATTAGAACTTTCACAAAAGTTTGGACACAAGTGCAGTGTTAAGCTCTTGTTGTACAGTGAGATTTGACTCAACTTGTAGTTCCCTGTAAGTTAAGGATTGTTGCTTCCTAGTTTTTCTTTTCTAGTACTACTGGTGCTATTATGTTTCAGGATAGTGGACAACTTCCTTTGACACTGCTTGAAAACAGTTGTGCCTGCTTTATTGGAGGAAACAGAACCTTGGGTGTATTTTGAGTGGATTTATAAGGTAAATTGTTAGAAGAGTTAATGGTATGTAGTCTTTGCTGTAACTCTTCATTATATGCACCTTCTCCCTTTTGCTCCTGTACTGATAAATCATAAGAAATGGATAGCAGCTTTTTTACCCAGCTCAGATGCATATTTTTCTTCAGTTAGGCCCATTAAATTGCAGGCTCAAACATATTGGCTTTGAGCCATATGCATGGTGCACATGAACATTCCTCATTTTGTGCATGTTTGTATCTGCGGAGGTGTGCATTTTGGTATGTTTCTGCATGCATGCGTATGGAATATTTTCTCAGTTATCAGCTGCGCCATGTGCACCTATAGGGATGCCGGCCATCTAGTTTATGGAACTCACATAGGAGATCTTATAGCCCCCAAATCAGCTCGATCAGATCCTAAGCTTATGATAGGAGGAGTTTTCTGGACTCTTTTTCCTTATATTTGTAATCAGGAGTGCAATTGACATGTGTTGAAGTTGCCTGTTTAGGTTGATTTCTTGGACTAAAGCACTTGTAGGTGGGCCTCATTGGACGGATGATCTTGATTAATGAACATGTCTTCTGCATGGCGGTAAGAAGGGCGACTGACAGCACGAATTGTATGATGTTTGTATGCACCTGATTATCTGGATAATCGGGAAACTCTTGCTAGGTAACTAGTGTTGGATATCTTTATGCTTCCATATAACAAACTTGCAATTAGCAAAAAAATTTTAGTTGGGAAAAGAGGAGTGACTTCTTACTCCTTCATTCCCAACTTTAAATTATTCCCTGGATTCCTTATCAGGTTTGGTTCTAACATCACCCATTCTCTACTACAACCAGTCTGCGCAGAAAGTAAAGACTGTTTGGTGGAAGTAAGGTGGTAAGAAGCTTTGTCCTTCATAGGGGACCTTAGATCTAACTGTCAATGTTCGTGACCTTTTCCCAGTTGACCCTTCTGAACTTCAATACCTTCTTTGCCTATTGTCGAACTTTGACAAGATCCAGCTTCAGAAGTAAGCCATCCTATTTTTTCTTCTTCCATTCATTTGCTTGAAATGTTCTATCCATTTGATTATTTTGAATTTTGTAGTAATGAAGACCAATCACAATTGGCTTTTGTGACTTCAAGTAGTGGTATGCCATATGCCCTTCAAATTTCAAACTGCTCTTCTCCTAAATGAAAGAGAGAAGAGACTCCTATTGACCAAAGATAATGTTGCTGGTGTAGAAACTACTACTAAAAAATTCGATTTGTTATTGTAATAGTAAGAGATTTAATTTCTGGAATCTCTACACTAGTTCCAAGAAATCCTGAATGATATGTGGAATGCCTAA
Source organism: Tetracentron sinense (assembly GCA_015143295.1). NCBI lineage: Eukaryota > Viridiplantae > Streptophyta > Magnoliopsida > Trochodendrales > Trochodendraceae > Tetracentron > Tetracentron sinense. The sequence goes on along the minus strand of CM026568.1, from coordinate 37,451,744 downwards.
TATTAGCTTTGAAGCCGCCATAACCTTTCCGTTTCTTTCTTTCTTTCTTTATTTATTTTGTGAATACTGAATTCATGGACTCTTTTACTTCATGGACTCTTTTTTATTCAGTAAACCACAGCTATTTGCTATCTTTTACCTTCATTAAGTTCTATTTAATGTTGACAACAATGGCCTTGTAGGACTAGAGATTTGTTTTGAATTCATTTTATAAGTTCCGGAGTGGGTTTCCATTCTTCTTTACTTCATGTAGTTTTAAAACTATGTTCTTGTTAAAGTTTATTGAATTTGTTTGGACTTGATAAGATCTCATGCATGAAAATGGTACGGAATAACCTTCAGTATAATGTTCGAATTTTTTTCTTGGTAGTTCAACGGCACAAGAGAGAAGGAAAATTGAAAAGCTTTTCAAACCAGAGTAAGAATTCGATCAATTGCTACTCAAGGCAGTAGCTTCTTGCAATCATGACAACATTGCCTCCGAACAAACTGCCCTATTCTAGGCCATTATTGATTGCACCATCAGGGCATCCCGACTACCGAGGAAGAGTACCCAGCCCCAGGAATCCATGTTTGGATCAACCAATCAAGCAGTAGAGGATCATTCTCAGTAGTCTAGAAAGGCTTCTGAGGATGAAAGAATTTTAACTTTGGCGGCAGGGACTGACTGTTCTACTTATTCTTATTGTAACTTCTAGTTACTGTTGTTGTAGATTGATAAATTGGTTATGTTTCTAGTAGCAATGGATATCTTGTGGTTGGCTCAAGAAGTTACACCTCCTATCAGTGCATTGATTTGATTTCAGATCCTTTTTGCTTTGAACATTATGTATTTCTGAAGGTTCATGTTCTCATTACTTGAAATTTTGGACTGCTGCCATATATGCCTGTGTTTTAGGGTGAAACTGCGAAATATAGCCTGGCTATTTACATATTCTTTGTAATTTAAGTGGGCTGTATTACTATCTGATTCTTCTATCTTGAATTTTGACTACTTGATAAAGAGAAATGGGGCTGTAGGTTTGTAGAGGTTGATTTGTTGACCTTTTGCTCTTACTAGGATGGGCATCCAAACTATCTGTGACCGATAGATTGCTCATGTGCTGGTGGGCCTTCTCAGGTCTTACCCACATTACCATAGAGGGCCATTTTGCTTTTTCTCCAGAGTTCTACAAGGAAAAAATTTCCTGTTACCTGGCACAAGTTTGTAAGTTCTTCATTTAATTTTATCTTTCATCTATGACCATGAGACTTAGTTGGCAGCTATGGTGACTTAGGAGGTAATGCTTGGAAAGAACAATTGGCTGGGAAGGAATACAGCAAATGCAATTTAAGACATGCAGCAAGGGATGCTGGGGTTGTTGCTGTTGAGGGGATCACTGTAGTTTTCGAGGTTCCAGCATGCCTTTTGGCAGTGTAAGTTCAATTTTGGAGCACCATTAAGCACCTAATGATCATCCTGATTGATGCTGTGCTGTTAATTATTTTACTAATGCCTTAACTTTCTCATGTCTCAAGATACAAAAATGATGAGACTACAAGCAGTTCATACCTGTCTGGCCTGGCAGAGTTGAATGTTTTTGGAGAGGCTTATGATTGATTTGTTGGATAAAAAAGCAGTACTTATTGCTATTCACCAAGTGTTCATCGATAGGAGAAACTTAAAATCTTAGCACAGCATGATGCTGTGTGTTAATGGATATGTTATATAGACATAATTAAAACCTCTACTCCAAAATCTTGGTTTTGTTTTGCATCCCTTTAAACTCATAAATTGAGATTGACGCTTGGGCTTATGTATGCTTTTCTGCTTTCTTCATTTTCATTGAGAAATGAATGTGACGACCCTTTACACATTTCAAAATGCACTGAATCCGGTCTCGCCTTCCTAGATAGGAATCTAGATCAGAGTCTACATATCCTCTTTCATTCATCGCAAGGATCTTCAAGGAGCAGCTTCAGGATCGACTGTCCGGCAAATCAAAACTTGAAAAAATCCGACTGATGCCAGGGTGCTGGGCAGACAACAAAGGCAGGTAATTAAGACTGTCAATTGGTATTAATATTGGAAAATGCCCCATTGAAGAGTGACTGAAATGTTTTATATCAATGAGTCGGTGGGCCATGTGCTGCAGCCACGCTGTTGTTTTTCTTTTCTTTTTGGTGCATTGGCCGAATTTTTTTGATATTTGACCAAACCATATCTTTAGGAGAAGTTTTATGTGATTTCCTCTCATACAGTCCTTATGTTTTCAAACTATGGTTGCTGAGACTTGGCAGGTATGCCATCGCCACAAGAAAATCATACAGCATACTCTTTAGTTGGCCATCTATATCTGAGGCAGCTTTATGGAACTGCAGCATATTTCATTACTTTGTACTTCGAAGGTGACAACTTCGCTGCAAGCCCTACGCATAATATGTGGCTGCAAATGCCTCTTGGTTGTGATACCCACACTCATAGTATAATGTGCTGGAAAATGATAGGTGCGGCATTCCAAATCCAAGTCCGGAAAAATATCAAAATCCATTGAGGTAGAATTCTCGCCCCACTCATGTATTTAAGATTCAGATAATTTCAGATTGTACATTTCGTCATGGTTAAGTTATTCTTGCTGATTTTTGCACTGGAATGTGTTAATCCAGCAACGTCAACTTTATATGGATGGTTAGCCTAATCTCATGTTTCTGAGTTTCGTTAAGTAAAGCTTTCCGAGCATTGTTTGATCACTTGAATTGATTTTGACTCATCATGTACTCACCAATTTTTTGGAAATCAAGGTTTATGATTATTGGTTTATAATCTTTAATATGCTTTAACTTATGATAATAGATGGTTAATTGCATCTGCCTTTAGATGTCTTTTAAGGGCATATGCCACTCAGAAAAGAAATAATTTGAGGATTGCAAATTGGAAATAAAAGGAAAGACAAGGTTCATGGTGTCTTGAACTACAGAGAGGAAAATGATTAATGATGTCTATGCTGACAAAAATTTCAATACTGGGAGCAAGGGATTCCCTCAATCAGGGTTGAAGTTGGTGAAAAAAATGGGAGTGTGCCAAATTTCTAATAAAGAATGTAGGCCGTGCAAAATTGAGGGCTGACAGATATACCATCCAAATTGTTACCATAAAAAGAAACAGAATCTTACCATCCAATTAGGATAGTCTAAGTAACAGGAGTTTCATGCTGCAGCCAAATCAAATAGGCTGATATACACACACACACACACACACACACACACACACACACGTGCTTTGCACGTATTAATTTTTACTAATATAATTTTTTTTAAATGGGTGAGATTAATTTCAAAAAGTGATAACGAAAGACCGACTTACAGAATGTCTTTGTTCGGAAAGTCAAGATCTTGAAGACTCCTAAAATTTGATATTGGGAAGTTGATGGAGGCTCCTGTTATACTCTTCTTTGTGGTTTTTAGTTGTTACTCTTTGTAGAGAAGCTTAGTTAACTCTTAGGGTCCGTTCTTTTGCTGACTTATAAAGTTTGGCACTTTACACTTCGTCATGGTAGTTGATAGAAAATTTGAGTCACTTTGTCAAGGTTCTAAACAAAATAAATTTTTACCATCATGAGATTTCAAGTCTTACCATTTTTTTTATGAGATTTGAAATCATTCATTTTGCTGCATTTAAGGTCTTACATGAATTGCAACTCAATGGATATACAACATCTGACACATCTAGTTCTCTGCAAAAGAACGGACCCTTAAATTGAAAACTTAGCCCAAGAAGACAAAACATGCACTTCACACACAACTAATCACACAGAGAATCTTGTACCATCAGACTTAGTTGTGTTCTCTCCATCACAAGTCACAGCCTGACTAAATATAACTTGTATCAGCCTCAAAATAAAAGTGGTCTGTGTATGCTGGGTGCATATAAGAATTATAATCATCGCTTTAGGAACTCAGTAAACAGTGGGATTTAGATAAGATAGAAATATTTTGATTGATAAGCAAGGATTATTTAAGAAAACATCTTATTTACTTGTCTATTCTTTTGCCAAGACTCATAAAGCTTGGCACTTTGCACTTTGTTATGGTAATTGGGAAATTTGAGTCGCTTTGTCAAGGTTTCTACCAAGATTAATTCTTACCATCATGAGATTTCAAGTCTTACCAATTTTTATGAGATTTGATATCATTCTTTTGATACATCTTAAGTCTTATGAGAATTGGGTTGAATATTAGCTCAAATTTAGGGAAGGGCAATCGATTGCCAGGATGGGCGATCGATTGCCCGTAGTGGGGATCGATCGCCCGGAGTGCTGTTTTAGGCCCGGGTGCGCGGATTTCTTCCGGAAATTTGCTATTTTAGTCTGTATATGTTTTGGGAAACCCTTATTCCGATTGGAGGACTTTCTATTTGTCTAGGTCTCTTATTTAGGCCTATAAATAGGAGAATATGGGTCTAGGGTTTGTATCTAATCATCTTGAAAAGATCAAGGGAATGCTTTTGCATTGAGAGTGAGAGATAATAGAAAGGGTAAAATCATACTAAGCCTTGGGAAAGGTTTAAGAGAGGATAGATAGAGATTCTTCTTGGGGTTTTCATAGAGAATGTGAGTTAAGTGCTTTAGTACTGGTTCCTGAAGGTTTCTGTGAATAAAAAAGTGATCGGATCTTGACCCATGGACGTAGGCAGGTTGTTGCTGAACCACGTATATCTCTTGTGTTCCCTTTTGTGTGTTTTGATTTACTTTTTTCCATCAGGTTCAGTTGTTTTCTCACATCAAATTGGTATCAAAGCTTCGGGTTAAATTATTTTTCAATTACTATGAAAAATTAAGGGCAATTTTCCCTGGAGAAGTTTGACTAAAAATGGAGTTTCAGTCTGTGGCAAAGGAGAGTAAATGATATCTTAGTTCAAGAGGGTCTCGCAATGGCGTTGAAGGGGGAGTCCGGTAAACCGGAAAAGATGCTTGATGCATGTGAACACCCTATTTTTACACCCCTAAAGAGAAGATCAAACCCCAAAGCCCCATATTTTAAAAATATCCAAATCCAAGCCCTTGTTCAAAACCCCAAGATCCCAACTCCCCATTCAAAGTCCAAAGCCTGTTTAAACCCTCAAATATCTTACAGCCCAAACCCGTTTTCGATTTCCACTGGCCCAAATCCCAGTCTCTGCTTATAAAAGGCAGGTAAGAGGGGTGAGAATCCTTATCTTCTTTTCGGTTAAGAGCAGCTGCAGAGCTCTCTCGAATCTCCTCTCCATCCCATTTTCTTCTAACCGCGCAACGACCTTCATTCTGGAAGATCCCATCGCCTACCTTCTGGACAAACCTGTTAGCATCTCAGTAGAAGGCTGAGCCACTTTCGGCGATCCCATTGTTCTGGCGAGTTGCAGCAGGTAAGTTCCACCTCTTGTTCAAACTCTCTCCTCTTCCACTTCCATTTTATTCCATTTTTGTTTTTATTTTATTCTTGTTTATCACTTTGCACATTTCAATTTAGATATGTGGAAAGGATGAATACCTTCCTTGTTTTCTTCATCGCCGATTTCTTGGTTCTGTATCTGTGCTTGTGAGCCAACTATCATCACAGTAGCCTCCCGAGTGTTTTATCTCCATCATCAGAGTCTCTCCTCCGGTCATCTTCTTCCGGCGAGTTTCAACTTCACCATTATTTTCGGCTTGCAGGTTAGTCTTCTCTGGATCCATCTTTGTCCTTTTCTTTTCTTCTTCTTCCAGATCTAGATCTGCCTGATGCAAGTTCTCTCTTATTTGTTTTAATTATGTGTTTATCTTCCTTGGATTTTCAGCAGGTTAGGTCCTTCATCATCCACCACCAGCGAAAGCTTCAGTTTACATTCTCAGTTTCCAGGTATTCAATCCAATCATCTTCCCTATCTCCTGCGTCTTTAAGCTTTCACATCTCTTGGTTTCTTCCATTTCTTATTCAGTGCTTATTCAGTAACTTATCCAATAGCTTCGTATTCAGTAGCTTATCTCATGGTTTCTTCAATCTCAGTTTAATATTTCCATAGCTTACTGAGATCTGTTTCCCCATTTTCATTTTAGCTTATTTTCAGTCCTTTCTTAATCTCTCCCGAATTCTTTTCATTTAGTGTAGATCTAGACTTTTATATCGGGACCTCCATCTAGATCTATAAATCTAGATCCAATTCATTGTGTTTTTCACTCTATTTTATTTTTATTTTTTTCCCTTTTTGCAGAGCAGCAACCCCAAGCTTGCATCTCTGATGTTACTGTTTTTTCTCATTTTCTTATTATTTCTTTTGTTTGGTCCCTTGTTCTGGGGATTAAGTGAGTGAGATTTCCTCCTTTCTACTGTCCCAGCCAGAGTAGCAGCACCTTCGGTCACTGAGCATCATCATCTCCATCCCTACGCCAACCGTGGAGAGGTATAATATTTTGCCTCTCATTTTCTTGTACAGTTTACTCATGCGCATGTCTTTTGCTGATAGTTGCACACTTAGATTAAGATGAGGGATCTAACGGCAAATTTGAATATGAAATTTAGTGGCCAAAGTTTTTACGAAATTTGAGTATCAGGGTGTTTTGGCTGTATGATAGTGGTGAGATTATTTTGAAAATCCCTATCATCAGATCTAGTTATTGGGCCAAAGTCTATTGATCAGTTTCATCAATGATCAATGGGTCTTGGCCCAATAGCTTTACCTTTACCCTTAGCATGATCCCGAATTTTGTTAATTATGTTAAGTAGTTGTCATAGTTTTGTAATTATTTCCTTAAACTGAACTTTTTCCTCCAGGACATTGTAAATGTGGAGAACATGAAGCTTACTGGGCTTAAACCAGGCCTTATTTTTATGGGCCCAATTGGTTTAGGCTTAGCGAACTTGATTCTTATTTCGGCCTTTCATCTTTATTATTGGTAATTTAGTTTATCTGTTTATAATTTATTGTGAATTATCCATGTGTGTATGTGCAATAGGATTAGGCCGTAGTTTCTTTTCCAATTTTGCAGTTTCTTTTCCAATTTTGCCTACATTGGGCCTTAGGTGGATTCTCTACCCTAAACAACTTGCCTATCCCGTTAGTTAGTCCTACAAAAAATCAAAAAATATAAAAATTCGAAAATATTCAAATAAACTAAAGGCATTGGTCTACTCCCTGGACCTAGAGCAGGGTCGTTTAAACCATATCCTTTTTGGTTTAAGGTCGGTTGTCCCGCCCCGCTCTTTGCCTTTAAATTAATTAATCAGTTAGGCCTTATTTTCCTTTTTGCTTACCTTGGGCACCTAGGTTAGTCCTTAACTAGTTTTACTTGCCAAAATTAAAATTGCAAAAAAAATGAAAAATATAAAAATACAAAAACATTCAAATAAACAAAAAATCTAAAAAGAATCAATCTATCCGCCCCCTAGCGCTCCTCCATGAGTACCTAGTTGCGCAACCAAACTCTGGAGTGAGATTCCATAATCTCGACTCCGCTTCCCTCAACTCAAGCACGTGTTGGAAGTGATCACATACTCCGAAACAAGTCTAGATCTGTCACAATCCCGAACTACTATTAGGGTCCGATTCTGACTAACCGGATAAATAGACAGTCCGAGCCAGGGTTCGACCCCAACCTAGGATAGAACTTTTAACCACATCTATGTTTGATTGTGCTTGATTAGCAAATTATTAAATTGTTTAGGAAAGTTTAAGTGATTTTACATGTTTGGCTTAGACCTAATAAATAGGTAACCATCATTGGATGAGGGTCCTGGGGTGCTTAACCCCTTTCCCAGGACTTAAATGGATCTCTTACCTAGACTACTTAGGACCGTAGGCCCCTTATCTTGGATTATCTTAGGATCCTTCTATCCCCTATAAAGCAGCTGGCGACTCTTAGAATAAGTTTAACGTTATTCCTCTACTCTCGGGCCTTACATTGACATTTAGAGTTTAGAGGAGAGGAAAGATGGTAAATTTATGTTCTCACAATGCAGAATGGGAAGACATTGAGGCGAGAGCAGTCAACACAATACGTTTCTGTCTTGCAGATAATGTGATGCATAACGTTATAAATGAAGAATCGACACTGGATCTTTGGAAGAAATTGGAAACGCTTTATACCGGAAAAATCCTTACCATCAGGTTATATTTGAAAAAAGTGTTCAATATCTTAAAGATGACGGATGATACAGATCTCATGGAGCACATTAATGTGTTCAACCATATCTTGAATCAACTGCTGAAAGTTGATGTCAAGGTGGATGAAGAAGACAAGATCGTGGGGCTTCTTACATTACTTTCTGACTCATGATCACTTGGTGACAACTTTCATGTATGGCAAGGAGACATTACTAATGGAGGAAGTTATGGTGGCGCTACTCTCTTACGAGATTAGGCAGAAGTCATCGCATGATGGAAATAATCATGTCATAGTTGCTCGAGGAGGAGGAAGGGGCTTGGAGAGAGGATCTGGAAAAGGCAGGGGTAGGTCCAAATCCAAGGAAAAATGCGGGATCTAGTGCTATCATTGCAAAGAATTAGGGCACTTCAAAAAGGAGTGTCCGAGGCGTGTTAATGGGAAAAAGAATTCTTCTGGAGGAGATTATTCGGTGGCAATAGCAACAGACAATGAGGAATACATTGGAGATGCTTTCACAGTCTCCAAATGTATGGACAATTCTTCTTATGAGTGAATTTTAGATTCGGAGGCTTCATGTTATATTTGCTCAAATATAAATTTTTTTGATACATTCCAAAAGGAGACGGGAAAAGTGTTCCTGGGTGATGGATCTGAATATGAAATCACGGGATTTGCTAATGTAAAGATAAGAATGTTTGATGAAGTTATTCGAACTTTGGGAGGGGTAACTTGTGTCCCTAAGTTGCGAAGAAATTTAATATTCCTCGGGCAATTAGACTCCAAGGACTGTTACTACATAGCTGCAGGTGGAGTTATCAAAATAAAGCGGGGAAAGTAGTGATACTTGGTTTTGATGAAGGGGAAGAAGTGTGGTGATTTATATCTCTTGAAAGGGAATACGGTGGTAGGTGGAGCTACTACAATTTCTGCAGGAAAACGAAAACTTGATATTGTACAGAGGGTAGAAAGCTCACCTAAATTCTTTTTCGTAGTCAGTGCAGAGATGGGTATTTCGGTAGGTTTTCGTAAGGGTGGAGATGATGATGATGTGCCTTTGACAGAGAGGACGAGTCTATGTCCTCGCCCGGGATTCTTCTAGATCGGAGAATGGAGTTTCAGGCTACACATGAGTTTTGACCATGTTATTATTGAATCCGGTGGAGTGCTTTCCGAGGTTGGATTCAAGGGTGTGTGTAGCTGGTGGGTCTCTTTTGCAAATGGTGTAGAGATGAGCAAATTCAAAACTGTTGTTTGCGGTATTTGCAAACGGTGTTTCAAAATTTTGAGAGAGATTTTGGTTCGAGGTGGAGGTGCTCTCTGGATGTGGGTGATGCGATGTTCTATCTTAAAGGTTTGCTTAGTGATTAGAAAATTGGTTCTCTTGGTTGTGTCGCGGAATTTTCGTCAAGGTGGAGATTGTTGAATATTAGCTCAAATTTAGGGAAGGGTGATCGATTGCCACTAGGGGCGATCGATCGCCAAGATGGGCGATTGATTGCCCCTAGTGGGGATCGATCGCCAGGAGCGCCGTTTTGGCCCGAGTGTGCGGATTTCTTCCGAAAATTTGCTATTTTAGTCTATATATGTTTTGGGAAACCCATATTCCGATTGAGAGACTCTCTATTTGTCTAGGTCTCTTATTTAGGCTTATAAATAGGGGATTATGAGTCTAGAGTTTGTATCTAATCATCTTGAAAAGATGAAGGGAATGCTTTCGCATTGAGAGTGAGAGATAATAGAAATTGTAAAATTATACTAGGGTTTGGGAAAAGTTTAAGAGAAGATAGATAAAGATTCTTCTTTGAGTTTTCATAAAAAAAGATGAGTCGAGTGTTTTTGTATTGGTTCCTCAAGGTTTCTGTGAATAAAGAAGTGATCGGATTTTGACCCGTGGACGTAGGCAGATTGTTGTCGAACCACGTGTATCTCTTGTGTTCCCTTTTATGTTGTTTTTTTTTTTTATTCTTTTCTGTTGAGTTCTGTTATTTTCCCACATCAAATTGCAACTCAAGAGATGAAAATCACAATACATCTAGCTCTTAAAAGAAAATGCATATGGTCCGATGACAAAACTTGTAAAGTGCCTCTGCAAAAGAATGGACTTAAGATAATTAAGGTAGGACTTTCTGATAGTCCTTTCAAGTCTTTACTACGGTAAGCAAGATAATAAACTCTTATGCAATACTCTTTCCTACTTGGATTATGGACCGAGTGAATGTCGTCATTTTCAACACCTTGTTAATTTTCCCCCACGATCATGGGAGACTTTCCAACCCTTGTTGATAGTGGGCAGACCCCTCAGCTGGACTGAGAATATCGGTTTCCCCCATCTGTCTGATCTAGTCATCCTCCGGAATGTTGAAGTTGTTCCGGATTGCTGTTGAGACAACCAAGGCTCTTACAGTACCCGGCGATTTGGAACTAGTCACCTTCGATTGGGGTGCTTATGACGATAGGAGCAGAAGACTCTGACCTACCCAACGATGGATCAGGGAGGTCCGACATGACTCAGAAGGAAAGAAAACTAGAAAATGCAGAAAAGAAAGGACTTGGTGATGAGGGCTCAGTAACGAGAAGCACCAGAAAAAATTCCGAGATAGACCTCTGAAGCACCAAGCAAGTGAACAAGCCCAGGTAAGCAGGCAAAGAACATTAAGGAGAAACAGAAGTGTGTCAGGTTATTTATAAGCATTTCAAATGGGAGAGAATGACCAAGTTGCCCCGCTATCTGGCTGTCCACGCTGCTTAACCCATGGGCAAGATCGCCCATAAGCGAAGCACGACAACTGAGCACCGACCGTCGCCCTCGTAAGGGCAATGATGATTCCGGCAGATGCAACTGCCCATTAAATGCGCATTTGTCTCCCAGATACGAAGAACACGGAACTGTCATCAAGCACTTCTAACTGACTGCGCACGTGACCTTAAGGGGAAAAAATTAAGGCAGTAAGCTCGGTAAACCTGACTACAGAGGTACAATTCATCCTTCCCAAATCTCCGACTTGAGCAGCATGCTTGAGAGCATATGATCTGTCCGCTACACTCCTTGTCCATCAAATTTGCCTTTATATCTGTGACATCTACCTTCAACTTATTTAGCTCCATTTCCAGTTCAGATTGTCTATGGCTTGATTGATTCATCTCAATCTTCATATTCAGCTCCTCATTCTTCTCTTCTGAAGTACTGTGTAATTCAGTTTCCTTATCCATTAGGTATTTAGGTTTGCCTTCAATTTTGTTTTCTTAAGCTCCGCCTCCAATTCAATTTCTCAGGAATAACTAGGATTTTTTTGTTCCAGAGTTTGTAGAGCCACTCCGAGATCAGAGTAGAAGCATAGATGATTTTCATTGACCGTCACGGCCGTAGTAGATGCTCCCACAGCCCCACCTTGATTAATTAGTACGGACAATTGTAGGGAAGAAAAGAAAGAGAAAAAGAAGAAGAAGAAGAAGAGATAGGGTTTTGAAAGGTCTCGCGTGGTTTGATAATCGATTCTCTCTCTAAAATCCCTCTCTACTTTGCCCGTGGTTTGATAATCGATTCTCTCTCTAAAATCCCTCTCTACTTTGCCGCTGCGTTGAAGGGTAGATGAGATGATAACCTGCTTAGTTAAAAAAAAACCAAATATTTTAAATTATAATGTAAGTTGAAGGATAATTACATCTATATTAAATTGTTATACTCTTTGTACTTTTATTAATAATATTAATAATAGAATGATATAAGAAAAAGAGTCAGTCTAAATTTTGATGGTCTCGAGCTCTTAGTAGAAAAAGAGGCGGTCTAAATTTTGATGATCCTATCTCTTAGTACGTAGCCAACTACTGATCACCATTGGACTGGCCGTTGTGAAAGCCAAAGCTGCAATGTCATTCCATTGGACTGTGAAGCATCTGACATCCACTTATGCTGCACCACAAGAGGGCCCACCTGTTTTAATGAGGCCAATCCTTGTGGCATCTTTTTAATGTAGTGGGGTGTTTTAAAGCCCGGCCGGGAAACTAACCTGCTGGTCAAGAGGGCTGGTCAATCAAACTTGCCGCGCTGTTGGAACAATCCAGGTGGACTCAATGACATCTAGTTATGCCATAAGGATATTAAATATCGATACAATATTAAACAAATTTTTTAGAAAATTTTGGTCTTTTAACTTTTATTTTTTATTAACAGATTTGATTTAAGAGATTTAAATAATATATAATTTAAATAAAAAAGGCAACATTTTAATTAAATGAACCAAATCCTCTACAATTATAATTGGATTTGGGGAATCCGGTTATGCCCATCAGGTCACACGTGACAACCTCAGGGGTCTTGACACATGGCAACCTTAGGGGCATAAGCGTAATCCCCAAAATGCGGTTATAACTGGAGGATTTGGTCTCTTAATTAAAATAAAAATTATTTGCACAATTCTAACCAAAAAAAAAAAAAAAGAGAACATAGTTAAATTTTATTGATAACATAATCCTAAAACTTGATTTACGCAATGCAAAAACAGTAATCTATTAGCATAAAATAAAGTATCTTAACCTAGGAAGCAGGGATACGGATACGAGATATGTGTACAATACGATATGGATACGGCGATACGACAGAACCTAAAAAAATAGGATACGGGTACGATCAGGATATGTCTGTAATTTTTTAAAAAACGATAATAATAATACTATATTTTGTATTATAATTACAAAATAACCATTAGTTCAGTTCTGTTTATGTATAAAAAATACCATGTCCATGCAAAAGCAAAAGAAATAAGGTCATCTCATCATCTACTAAGCAAAAAATCATCCACTAAGCAAAATATAAAGAAGATCATGTCCATGCAAAAACAAAAGAGATAGGGTTACACCCCTGGGTCTCCAAAAATATTAAAAAAATAATATTCATGATTGTATTCCGACCGTATCCCTGCCATATCGGAGCAGTATCCGAATTAAAAAACATGTTTTTAATTAACAAGATATGTTTAAGCCGTCGTACGTATCCCGTCATATCGGAGGCATATCCATATCTGATACGTATTGGATACGGGTAAGACCCATTTGAAGTATCCGTGCTTCCTAGATCTTAACTATGTTATCTTGCTTCTGAAATCCTATAGAAATTAGGATAATTTTTACACCTACAACACTTACATTGGACATTTTTACGAATACATGCATAACTACTACAATGAAGAGAGATTGGAGATAGACAATCAACCATGGTTTAACCTAACCGTTGAGGGTCCCGGGTCAACCGGTTCAACAGCCGAGTCCATCCGGGCACGGGGTTTCAAAACATCGGCGGGGCTCCCAAGTCCCAACAGCTGCGTTCCAACACTGGAAGTGGAAAAAATGGGCAGCCACCACCAACGATAACAACTGAGTTACAACGTACGTAGAAAGACTGCTTGTGTTTTGAGAGACTCATTTCATGCATAGACTAACCACACGACGACGTTCTCTGCACTACCACACCCATCTTCTCTCTGACTCTGCTAAAGATCAAAACCATTTAATCTCTCTCCGACTCCGACCCATCAAACCAGAAACCTGCGTATCTCTGATCAAGCAATGTGGGACCATCAAAACCCTAAAATCAGTCCATGCCTCCATGATCCGATCACACCTCCACCTCAATCTCTTCTTCTTCACCAACCTCGTTAGCCAATATGCCTCTTTAGGCTCCGTATCTCACGCTTATACCCTCTTCTCTGCTTCTCAATCCTCCGATGCCTTCCTCTGGAACGTTATGATCCGAGGCCTAGCGGAAAATGGTCGCCATGATCACTCCATCCTTCTGTACCGCCAGATGCAAGAAATGGGCATCAAACCTGACAATTTCACGTTTCCCTTTGTTCTCAAGGCATGCGGGCATCTGCGAGATATTGAATATGGGGAAAAAATTCACAGAGATGTTGTGGAATTCGGGTACGAGTCCAATATTTTTGTGGGTAATTGCCTCATTACCATGTATGGTAGGTGTGGGCGTTTTGACATTTCGCGACAAGTGTTTGATGGAATGCCTGAATGGAATGTAGTTTCATGGAGCTCGATGATTGGCACATATGCACAGAATAGTTGTTACGAGGAAGGGCTGTTACTGTTCTTTCAGATGTTGGATGAAAGGATCAGACCTAATAGAGTTACGATTCTGAACGTGATTCCATGTGTTTGTAGAGAGAGCGAAGCTGATGAAATTTTTAGAATTGTAGTGAATAATGAACTTAATTTCGATCAGTCTGTCCAAAATGCAGCAATGAGAATGTACTCGAAATGCGGAAGAATTGACATTGCTCGCAGATTCTTTGATGGAATTCTCGACAAGGATCTGGTGTCCTGGAGTTCAATGATCGAAGCTTATGTTCAAGCTGATCTGCCCATTGAAGCTTTGGAGCTCTTCAAACAGATGAATTTGAAAGAATTTCAGCCCGATTTTGTTACTCTCCTCAGTGTTGTCCGTGCTTGTTTGAATTTAGCCTCCCTCCGGCAAGCACGTATCATTCATGGGTTTGTGACCCGGAGCTTCTTCAAACATGAAATAGCACTTGAAACTGCCATAATTGATCTTTATGTCAAATGTGGTAGCTTGGAATATGCTAGAGAAATTTTTGATAGGATGCAGGAAAGAAACTTGGTGTCGTGGAGCACCATGATCTCAGGATATGGAGTGCACGGCCATGGAATAGAAGCACTCGATCTCTTTGATGATATGAAAAAGGGCTCAACTAAGCCAGACCACATCACATTTGTCTCGATATTGTCGGCCTGCAGCCATGCTGGTTTGATTGCCGAAGGGTGGAGGTGCTTTAATTCCATGATTAGGGATTTCGAGGTTAGACCAAGGTCTGAACATTATGCATGTATGGTTGATCTCTTAGGCCGAGCTGGGCAGATGAAAGAAGCTCGAGAGTTCATCGAGAGCATGCCCATAAAGCCAGATGCTGGTGTCTGGGGAGCTCTACTGGGGGCATGTAGAATTCATCTAAATGTAGAACTCGCTGAATTGGCAGCAAAATCTTTATTTGAATTGGACGCAGAGAACCCTGGCCGTTATGTTCTGTTGTCCAACATTTACACATCTTTGGGCAGAAGAGAAGAAGCCGATCAGATCAGAGCACTAATGAAACGTAAAGGAGTGAAGAAAATTGCTGGCCATACAATTATAGAAGTTAAGAACAAGGTGTATAAGTTTGTGGTGGGGGATCGATGGAACCCACAAACAGATGCAATCTATGCAGAATTGGAGAGATTAATGGAGAGAATTCGAGAAGAAGGGTACATGCCTGATACAAACTTTGTGTTGCATGATGTAGAGGAAGAGACGAAGGAGAAGATGTTGTATGTGCATAGCGAGAAGCTGGCAATTGTTTTCGGGCTCTTGAATTCGGTCCCGGAGAGCGTGATCCGAATAAAAAAGAATCTCAGAGTTTGTGGGGATTGTCATACTGCTACCAAGTTCATCTCTAAGGTTACAGGAAGGGAGATCATTGTGAGAGACGCTCATAGGTTTCATCATTTCAAAGGTGGAGCATGTTCTTGTGGTGATTATTGGTGAACAACTTCTCCAGCTTATGCTGCTGCCAATGTTTTTTCTGCAATTACTGAAAATGAGATTCTGTACTTGCCTGTTTGACTACAAGGGGAGTGTAATTCTTATTTTGGACAAGATGATGGACCAGAATTTCTACGATTATACTTGCACCCAAACACGCCAAATCTTCTGAACCAAATTAGACGCGAAGCCTTTACTTTTAGGGAAAATAGTCACCTCAGTGACTTACCGACTCGTTCCCCTTTTTTGGGGCCACGTGTCCCTTTTTCTCTCATTAACTGTGGTTAAGATTCAGTCAACCCTAAGGTTTACACATCTGCCGTTGGTTTTTTTAAAAAAATTAACCACATAAGGTGATTAATTTTTTAACCATAGTTCCAAGTGTTTGTGAGAGCGATGAGGAATAGTCCCCTCCTCCTCGGTCGCCCCGAGGAGGTGACTATTGCTCTTAATTTTTTTTTTTGACTCTGAATAGTCGTTGAAAGCTTAAGGACAGAAATTTGGTTGGTCACATTGGCCACCGCGGAGGTACGTCTTGGTAATTTTCTTGAAATTGGAATGGCATAAGAAAGAAAGGGATTTTCTTCGCATCAACACTCCCAAGTCTTGAACCAAGGAACTCTTTCCTCCATATTTTTCGACTCTGTTACCACAAAGATTTCAGTAGCTGAACCAGAGATTCACGATTCATGGAGTCGAGCTCCATAGAACTCAAAGTGATCTCCTGCAAAGATCTGAAATCCTTTAATTTCTTCCAGAAGCTCTCCGTTTACGCCGTGGTCTCGATCGTGAGCGATGATCCAGAGAAAAAGGTACAGCAGCATCAGCAGCAACAGCAGAGAACACCGATCGACAAAGAGGGAGACGGAAACCTTGAGTGGAATCACCAGATGCGATTCGATCTGAAAGATATCTCGTTTCTGGATTGTGATCACCTCTTTATCGAATTTAATCTGAGATGTGGAGGGATATTTGGAAACAAGACAATCGGAGAAGTTCGCGTTCCATTCAAGGATCTGATCGACGAGTTCAATGGAGCCATCAGGTATGTCAGTTATCAGGTTCGAAATACGGATGGAAAACCTAACGGCGTCTTAGATTTCTCTTATAAGGTGAATGATATGGATAAGAAGATCGGAAGCAGTTATCCGACGAACGAGATCACTGACGTTCCGGCTGTTTACCCTTCTCCGGATGTTCATTATCCGTCGCCAGAGATTCATTATCCCTCACCGGAAGTTCATTATCCCTCACTGGACGTTAATTATCCCTCACTGGAAGTCCATTATCCGGCCCCGGAAATTCAATATTCTTCACAACAAGTTTATTATCCCGCCCCGCCTCCGCCGCCGCCACCGCCGCCGCCGTTGATGGGCATGGGCATGACTTATCCTCCTCCTCCTCCTCCACCACCGCCATTCGTCTATCCTATGGCGCCGGTCCCGTACGGTGGTCCAGGGGGTGGTTATGGTTACCCGGGTGTTGGGCAATCAGGTGTGTGCGATTGTGACACGTTGCGGAAAGGATTGCAAGCTGGAGGAGATAGTTTCCCGGGTTATTGGAATGTCAGGTGAACGGTGAATCAATTGTTGGTAAGAGTAGTTATTGTTCTATGTATGATTTTTTCTGCGTCTTACTTTTATCATAATCCCAGAAATTCCCCTCACATATTGTAACTATTCATTGCAGAAATGGAGTATTATAGGATTGAGAATGTTTAGATATGATATGATATGATATTAAATCATGAATTTTAATGGTGAAAAGGGTTAGTTGACAGAGTTCTGTACAAATCCAGTGGTCTATGTCCAGTCTATTATGGTGAATACTTCAAATGACCGAAACGCTATTGTGTTGTGTTTAGGGGTGGTTATTGAACAAAATATTCGTAAACTACTGGGCTCGGCTCCTTAAAAGCTCGAGTATCGTTTGTTTATTTAGGAACATTGTTTCCGAGCTCGTTTAATAAATGTGCTGAGCTTGAACACACCTCGGCTCGTTAAAAGCTAATTGTATAAATATTTAACTATTTAAATATGGGGAATGCTAGAGTTTTTGTAGCAAAGTAAACTTTAACATGTTCACGCAAGACAAAACAACAAACGATGGCAGTACTGTAATTAGATAAAGAAGCTATGACAGTTATAAAAAAATCATTTGAAGTGTAATAATACAGCAATGCTCTTACTTCTCAACATAATTACAATTTTACCATGTTGAAGATTGCTGTGGCTTGTGGCTTGTGCCTTGTGTGGACTTGTGGTTCCTTTGTGGACTTATTTAGTCCCACATCATAAACACAAGACACAAGAAACAATTGGGAGCATAGTTTCCTATAAAACGGTACTTAATTGTGGTTAATTTATACCTTGAGAAACGGTTGTGAGTTAGCTCGAGTCGAGCCTAGTCAAAGCAGATTCGTGGTTGAAGCTTTGACTAAGCAAGCCCATGGCTTTTTGAACTTGACGTTAAATGAGCCGAGCTTAGCTAAGCTCGAGTTTAAACCGAGTTTGAGCTGACCTTGAACATTGGTATAATTTAACGGCTGAGTCTGTACACCTCACTACTCGGCTCGGCTCAATATCACCCCTAGTTGTGTTGACCCTTTCAAGTGTTGAGACTTTTGGGCGTATTTTTTGGGCACCTTTTCTTTGTGTTCTCTTTGTCATCTGATTCTAGATAATGGAGGGGTTTGGCTAGGTCATTGGCGATTTTTCGCAATAATTTTCTTAGAAATTATATTATGATGTTATGTCATTTATCTTCTTTACTATTATAATGCGAGAGGCCTGATTTTTCCAAAATTCCTAAACGACCCTTATATAAAACAAAACTTTATTTAATGTTTTACTTTAATGTGTTAATGCTTTACTGTAATTCTCAAACTACCCATTATCTATTTAAAGAATAGAATCATAGTCAATTGCGATTGAACTCGGGGAGAGTCCAATCGCACCTGTGGGTTAACACGTGTCCCTTTTAACTCTTATTAATTGTGGTTAACTCCTTTCCCCCACTCTCACGTGCATCACACGTGCCACCTGCTAGTACTCTACTAAAGAAATTGGGGGCTTTGGCCAGACACTGAAATAGGACTGGAAAGTAGTTTTGTGGACCAAGGGTGTGTTTGGAAACTCTACTCACATATAATAAGCTCTTAAAGATAAACTCTAAAGTTTTAGACCCAAAAAATAAGTTACCCCCGTGCTACTTATTTATTTACCCATGCTACTTATTTATTTAAAGGTTTTCCCTCTACTTTTAAAGTTTCTAGAGGTCTAATAAGCCTGTTATCAAACATTAACATTCTAAAACCCAGATAAGCTCTAAAACCTAAGCTCTTATTATTTAGAGTTATCAAACGCCACCCAAGTCCAGACCAAGACCTATCACTTCAAGAGGAGTCTACTTGTTCAGCTTGCAGGAGGGGTTATGAAGTGTTGAATGGGATTAGTTACTTGCTTGAGTGTCAATTACTTTCTCTGGTAGTTGTCTTTCTTGCAGTTAATGTTCATAATAGCTCTTGCTCTCTTTATGTATATATAAGTGTGTGTGTCAGTGTATGAGAGAGAGAGAATGAGAGAGAGAGATGCATAAAACAACATTTGCTATTTACTAATTGCTTATGCTGATCTTAGCAATCTACATGGTGTTGGAGCTTGATATGTTAGTTTTTCTCATTTTTTTCTACTGTTTTTTTAATGTTTTATAATTAAGAACTGCATCTTTGAATTAATAGGAAATAAGTATTTTTAAAATAATGTAAAACATGTTATATAATGTAATAATGTGGATAGTGGCTAATAACTGCTGTTACACAATAACGCAAGTATCTATAGCTCTAAGCTGTTTTAACCAGGGTTACCTAGTTCGTTAGGCACTAGGGCGAACAACGAACTAGTTCAAGCGAATCAGTACGTGATTCGGTTCATCCAGTTCGCCATATTTAAGCAAATTACATGTTATCTCAAACAGCTGGTCAGGTCATCTTCGCTGTATGTTTTAAACGGTTCGTTTAGACTTTTGATGAATGCGATAGATAATGCAGTACTGGCAGTCTACACATATAGGTCTGATCTCGGCTTGTCCATAAATCGGCTGATCCTTTTCCTGTTTTTATTTTCGTTGTGCATTTCCTCTTGTTTTGAGTAGTTTAGGCGAGGTAGAAGGCCTGGCCCGGAACGGAGGCCGCCTTAATTGACGACGAAATGGTTCAATGCACATTCTCTAAAAAAACAATGGCTAGGCATGTGGGACCATGGATCTATTTGTCATTTTACATAACTCATTTTTGATAATCATAATAACTCCATTTAAGAAACCTGGAAGTGAGAGGACGCATTACATCCCACAAGAGAGGATTTGCTTCAGTCACTCCCACATACCCCTTACATCCCGCAAAAAAAAAAAAATATATATATATATATATATATATATAAGCGAATTAAGGTAGCAAACCAAAATGAACCAATCTAGTGAACTTAACGAATTGTCTAATCCTACCCCTAACTAATCGGGTTCGTTACAAAGTGACGAATTGCGAACCGCAATCCTGAATTCCAACTGAGGGAACCGACGAAGCAGGTATCATTGGTTTTAACATCGTTATTATGATGACTGTCGCTCAAACCACTACAAAAGGCTGAATTGATGTTATGTAGAATAGAGACCACAATAAGAAGGCAATATGTATAAGATTATATCATATCACATATTTATGAAAAGACCAGGCAAGAACAGGACCGGCTCTCGGCATTGTCCATGTGGGGACGGTTTTGACTATGATAGGTTAGGTAGAGCGTGGCATGAGGGCAAGACTTTTGATCCAAGATGTTGGAAAGGATTTTGCAAGTCTTTGACGCAATTGCCTATATGATATTGTAACTTTTTTTTTTTTTTTTTTTTCGGAAACAAGGGTATCCTGCACAATTCTCTCAAGCATGTGCAACAAGCCAAACGCACCAAGTAAGACGAGATTACTCCTTGAGGGTGGCCAACGGAGCCTGACCAACAGCCCAACCCCCTGTTGGTTAATATGATATTATAACTTACCTTATATAAACTTATTGGTCTAAAGTAATTTACACGATCTGTCATGTCTAGGGATGATATCAAGCCGAGCCGAGTAGCGGTGTGTTTAAGCTTTTTCGTTTATTAAACGAGTTCGAAAATTATGTTAAAGATTGACTCATTTACTAAATAAACAAGCTCGAGCTTTACTAGCCGAACTCGAGCGGCTCGAGTAGTTCACGACTAGCTTGGTTTTTTGGATATAACTATTTAAATTAGGTAAAAAATTCACTTTATTATCTTAGGCAAAGAAATTACAGTGTTAACTAAAATTTTGGTATAAGATTATAATTATATAAATGGTATTTTTATCATATAAAATACATTATATACTATTAATTTTTACTTAGTATATAATACATATACTTAATCTTAATATTTAAATGAAATAAGTATATTTTAAATATTTTAGTTGGTTAATATGTATATATAATCAAGTCGAGCTTTTAACGAGCCGATTAAGTGTGTGTTCAAGCTTGGCTCGTTAACTAAACGAGCTCGAAAATCATGTTCAAGCTTGGCTTGTTTACTAAATAAACGAACGAGCTCAAGCTTTCAACGATGAGCCAAGCTCGAGTAGTTCGTGAGCACTGTGGTTCGTTAACCGCACCTACTCATGTCTATTAGGGTGATGTAGGTCTTATTTAGCCCTCTCAGTAATTAGCCCGGGCATGAGTATTTTGGAAAATTCTATCTATTATGGTGCCATCTATTGTGGTGTATAGCAGGCAGGCTAGCTGGCCTATATTTATTGTTTTTAATGGGACTCCACGAAGAATTTTCGCCCTCCTGTTATTGGTGCTTGAACTAGAACTATGGCTTTCTCCTTAGTCTTTTCTCTCTGTTTGGTAAACTTTAGTAATTTCTCTACCGCTTGATATATTTGTATGCCCAAAAATAGGCCCTTGTTGAGTGTTTTCTAGCTTGTAGATACTTAGCTGCTCTTTTTTCTTTGGAAATAATCTTGTGTACTAAAATTTGCTTGCAATCCAAAAAAAATAAAAGAACGTAATATTAGAGATCAATTGCATATGTGTCATGCCTATGATCAAAATTTAAAATTTGACTTTCTCGCCCTTTTTAACTGACGAGCCAAGCTGGAATAGTTTGCGAGCAGCTTGATTCATTTGATATAACTATTTTTTAAGTTTAAATTTTACTTTATTATTCTTGTATATGTAAAAAAAATTACTTTGTTACCTAAAATTTTAAGAAAAATTCATAATTGTATGAATGATATTCTTATTATGTAAAATACATTATATATTATTAATGATATTTAATTTTAAAATTTTAAATGAAGTAAGTATATTTAGATATTTTAATAGGTTAAATATATATATATATATATATATATATATATATAATAGAGTCGAGCTTTTAATGAGCTGAGTAAGGGATGTGTTCAAGCTTGGTTTGTTAAAACGAGCTCAAAAATCAATCTTGAGCTTTTGTTTACTAAATAAAGAGTTCGGGCTTTTAACTAAGCAGCTTGAACTGTTTGTGAGTACCTTTGTTTGAGCTGTTTGTAAATGTAACGAATAACCACCTAAGTAAAGGTAAGCAATAACCATCCCTAGGTCTGATACTTTTCTTAAAATTGTTATTTATGTTTTTATTTGGGAGAAAAATTTTTATTTATCTTATATCTATACCCTCTAATAAAAAGGGCGGTTCATCTTCTCGCTTATAGTGCAACACCTTTTGTCCAACAGCCTTGGATTGTCTCTGGGGAAGCTAGAAATGGCTTATGTCGGGTTTCCATAGAATATGGGACAAGTGGTAGAGAAGTCAAAATCATGGGGTCCATAATTTTGACTTCTCAACACTTAATAAGACATGTGACGATAAGTGTGTGAGAATAAGGGGGAGACATATCAAATGGGGAGAAGTCAAAATCATGGGGAGAAAATGAAATGACTTATCCCCATTTTTTTGCCAACTGTTGCAGAGTGTATGGAACCCCGAGACTAGTTTCTGGCTTCGCCAGAGACAATACAAGGCCCCAATCCGAGGCCTTGTCCAACAGTTGGGGACCCCATTCAGCTGTTGGACACCATGTTACTTATTTTGTCGGTTCGCTCAGTTCGAATTTGGGTTCGTGGTTCGTAATTTGCCACTCTGTAACAAACCCGGTTCGTTAGGGGTAGGATTAGACAATTCGTTAAGTTCGCTAGTTTGGTTCGCTACCTTAATTCACTTATATATATATATATATATATATATATTTTTTTTTTGCGGGATATAAGGGGTATGTGAGAGTGACCGAAGCAAACCCTCTCTCTTGAGGGATGTAATGCGTCCTTTCACTTCCAGGTTTCTTACATGGAGTTACTAGCAAAGACCCCGTGCGATGCACGGGTGTGTGATAAAAATGAAAATAACAGATACCACATAAATGACCATGAGAGTTGAACTTTATTAATGGTTGAAAAATGTAACAAATTTCAATTCTATAAATAATATGTTAATAACATACATATCTAGATATTAATTCGGGATACAAAAGGGTGGAGATTAGAATAATTTTTTAAAAAGTAATTCGTCATAGAAATAAAGATTGGAAAAAGAAAGAACATATAGAATTGTGTTATGTTAGTGAGCGAAAGGGTGAAAGATAATAAGGGCACACAATTGAAGTGATAGGGTCATAATCTACAACACGTTGAAGTAGATTTCCACCAGGAGTTTGGGCTGTTGGCTAGCATCCCGGATTTGCTCCCTGTGGTTGTGTGTTCAACTCTGGTTCATCGACTAGTGTCCATATGGGAAAAATTCTGAGTGGGTTGATGCGAACACTATTTAAAATGAAAACTACCATCCAAAAACAATGATTTTCATTCAAGACTTTAACCGCGCTTCAAACATATACAAAGCAATATGTTTATCCTTCTCCATTAAGATGTTCAAACTAAACTATATGATACTAAATAAATGGTCAACCAACATTTAGAACAAAAACAAATAAATAACCCAATTTTCTAAGAGCAATTTTAGAAGCAAAATAAATAAATAACTGGATATTCTACGAGATGTTATTAAGGAAATGCTAGTTAAATAATCAGCAAATGTAAAAATACACTGACATTGCTTCAGATATTATAAAACAACTGAAAATGCGCGGTCAAGGATATCATCAAACAAATGTTTTCCATTTTGTCACCACCGAACACCTACTCATAAATAATTCAAAAATCATAGATTTTTATAAACCCAAAAGAACGGACCCCCAATGGCAACGTCAATTTGTTGATTCTAGGCAATTAATAGTTGAAGCAATATAGTTCATTGCATCTAACTCAGTTGCCTGACCCATTTTGTTCAATGCTAAATGACTTCTTACAACCCCTCTCCACCACAGCTCGACCCCACACAATTATGATTTCTTGGTCCCCTCCCCCATAAGGGTAGATTGATGTAAGCTGCATGCATGTGGATATTCAAGTAGCTATTTGGTGGCTGCTAAGGCCTTTTATATTGGCACAACTATTTCTCTTGTACCTGATGCCATGGCCACCGGTTCAGTCCTATGTTTGGATAGGAAGATGGGTTGCAATTCCCCTGCCCTAGAACCGGATAGGCAATTTCATACTCGATACACACAATAAATGGAAACACACAAGTTTTGTTAATGTTAACCTGGATTAGAGATTTAGAAAATGCTAATAAGAGGTTCAATCCCAGGAGACGCACACCCGACAGATACTCATCCAGCATCATATATCCCTTTGCTTGCACAATCTTACTTGCAAAGCTCATGGAAGACTCGAGAGTATTTGTTACTAACTGCGTTGGAGGCTGCCACATCTTCCAGGTTTTTACCTGCTTCTGTCGTGCCTTCCTCGATCTCTCTTTGGATTCATCTTCTTCATTAAATAAACAGGACAGTGGGTAAGTACCTGATGAGCTATCGATCTTACTTAGTCTTGGGCTACGCCTTTGTTTCCCATAAAGAGAAGTTGAAGATACAAAAAAGCTTGTACGTAGAGTGTTTTAATGGCCAAACCAGTGTACTTGCTGTTGAAGGTAACTGAGTAGGAGTAGGGTAATGTTCAAAAGAGACCACATATAAAATAAGCAAATGATATGAGGTAGAGGACTTGGAATTTGGAAGGTGTGGCTCTTCCATGGGAGAGCGAATAAGAGATAGAAAGAGATGGGGGAAAGAAGAGTTGTTTTTTTCGAGATGAAAAAACTCATAGGAAATAGGTTCTTTGGAAATAGGTGTGCTTCTTCATTGGGAGAGGAGAAGACCTCATGTGTTTATGACCTTTTATTACTTACCAGAGGCTTAGATGATGTGGCATACAAAACAAAGAAATAGAGAGTTGTGAGGGATGCCACATCAGCTTCCTGTTTCTTTAGTACATAGTATAGATTATGATTATCAAAAATGAGTTATGTAAAATGACAAATTGATCCATGGTCCCACATGCCTAACCATTGTGTACTTGTTTTGGTATAGAGTAGTAGGCTATCAGTACTCATTACCTATTACCTATATGTGTAGACTGCCGGTACCTATCGCATTAATTAAAAACATTCATCAAAAGTCTAAACGAATCGTTTAAAACATACAACGAAGACGACCTCACCCGGCTGTTTGAGACAACATGTAATTCGCTTAAATATGGCGAACCGGGACGAACCGAACCACGTATTGGTTTGCTCGAACCAGTTCGCAGTTCATCCTAGTGCCTAGTGAACTAGGTAACCCTGGTCAGACATCTCTTGTTAATTCCAAACATGCCTCTTTCGTTCACTTTTCTTATATTCCAAAAAAGAGCCAAATCATCTCCGGTGATAACCGGATTTGGCAAATCCGGTTCTCATCCCTAGAGGTCACCACATGTCTCCTTTGACACCCCTTAACTGTGGTAAGGATCACCCACCCCTAGGGTTCACCCAATCATTTTTGGTTTTTTTTTTTTAAAATATTAATTTTTTTTAAAAATTAAAAACTGTTTTTAATATTAAAAAAACTCTAAAAACAGTGTTTTAATTTTTTTAAAAAGAATTAATGTTTTAAAAAAAAACCAAAAATGGTGGGTGAACCTTACCCACAGTTAAAAGATGTCAAAGGAGACACGTGGCGACCTCTAGGAGTGATAACCGGATTTGCTAAATCCGGTTATCACCTAGAGGATTTGACTCAAAAAAAAAGAAAAAACTCCTGAGTCAGCTACTGTTCTTAAGCGTACTCTCTTCTACCCCTCTCAGTCAGCCTCTTTGATCGCCCCATCACGTGCCTCATGAACAGTCAGCCTCTACGGTTATCACCGTAGAGGATTTGACTCCTAAATACATATATTCCCTGTTTGGAATTTCAAGGATATAGCCTTTGAAGGATAGGATATCTTCAATGGCGGCTTGGCAAAGCTCCCAGCTCCTATACCAGAGCAATATTCAGTGGCTTAGAATACAAAAAAAAAAATACAGTAGGAGCAAGAGGGCACGATCATATTCATTGAAGACAATACCGGATGCTTCCGTTTTTTGCAAAGGACACTCCTCATTGCTGCTCCTACTGCTACTGGAGTTGGAAGAAAGGTTGGTTTCATTTCTTGTGCAGATTGCAGAAAAAGGAGTATTTAAGTGAGGGATGGCTAAAGAGGTGTGAGGCCGTGGGTTTTGTCTGGGTTGCTTTTACTATTACTATGTTTTCGTCTTCCGCCTGTTTCATCTATCTCAAGCTCAAGCTACTACAGACCCACCCATCTGAAGGTGCGCATGAAACCCCTTCCCTCTTGCCTCTCTCTCTTGGAAAATTAGAGTTAGACTAAGAACCATGCATCATAGTTACCGTCCAATCATGGATGGACGGAAGTAATGCAAGTATGCAACCATTGTATCTGTGGAGCACCGGATATTAATTCCTCTAGCTTATTGGAATATAGGCAGTCTCACAAGAGGTATATTTTTCTTTTCCCTTTATTTCAGTTGCTTACTTGCCTTACTCTTCGTATAAAGAGGGAATGGAAACAGGAAAGAAGAGAAAAAGATAAAGGCAAAATATATCCCTAAGATACACCCATGATTTCGAGCGAGCTCTACTCAACCAGAGAGGAGAGGAGAGAGCAATGGGGTTTTCAACCCGGAAAGTGGGAGATGTGGGTAAAAATGTTGTTTTTAGTGGGATTTAAAAAGCCTAAACCACTGTAAAAGCAAAAGTAGAAGCAAATTCAAAAGAATCACAATCATCACTCGAAACCACAAGAGACCCATTTGCTATTCAAACCTAACAGCTACTAAGCGGAGGTCCTGAGTTCGAATGCTCCCTTTGTTGGCCAGGACCACGCCTCACGAAGCGGAGGTCCTGAGTTCGAGGGCTCCCTTCCCCTTGTTGGCCACCCTCAGGGATTTATCCCTCCTTACCTGGTGCGTGTGGATGGGGGGGTTTACACGTGCCCGGGGGATTTAATCGGGTGCTCTAAGAGGCCTGGATACCCTCGTCACCAAAAATATATATATATATATACTAAGACGGGTCACATTTTTTTTTTTGGTTGAAAGGGTATAATAACACACTCTGAATCGCACACAATCTAACACACTCTGAATTGACACAATCAAACCTAAGAGTACCGCTAAGGTGCCATAAGATTAAAGTGGGTCACATTCGGAAAGGAATACAACAACATAAGGTTCTAAATCTAATAATTTAATAAATAAATAAAATAAAAGAACAGGAAAAAGAGGTTTTATCTAAATAGGCTTTTAGTATTTTGATTTTGAGTCGGTCTATGGGTACTCCCAAATATACTCCCAAATCTACTCCTTACTTTCCTTAGTCCTAACCATTTATAACCAATCACTAAAGTCTAGAATTTGAGTTGGCTTATTTTATCTTTTCTAATGTCACATCATCTCTAATCCTAACCGTTTAATAACTGAGATAAACTGGTTAGGATTTGGAAGTAGCTTTGAAATTTTAAACTTGCTTTTTAAGGCTTTTAGGTAACTTTACTAATTTATTTGGACAAAATTGCCATTGTCTACAACATCTTGAAAGCACTTTGCTCGTTCTCATCAACGGCAATCTGAACATTGTAAGCTATCAGGCGAAGGGTTAACAATCGAATCAATTGAATCATTGAAGCTGTCGTTTTCAATCCAGATTTCTCGGATTTTGCTGAAATTGGAATTTGAATCGAAGCAAAAGAGAGGGAGAAGCGATTGATGAGAGGGATGAGATATTAAGAGATAGAGAGGGAGAGATCAGAGACAAATTGAGGTTCTTTGAGAAGCAGAGTTGGAGAAAACAGCAAATAGTCGCCATGTATTTTTTGGTTTAGAGAATAATAGGCTTAACTGTTATGACCGTTGATAATGGAGAGAAGAATATGGAGATAATGGTATAAGATTAGTTATACCCTTATTATTTTCTCATATAGACATCAATGTCCTGCTTCAAGAAAATCTCCAGCCATGTTGGCATCCTCGTGAGGTTTAGAGAAGGGTAGTTTTGTGAAAACATCACTTACAAGCCTAAAAAAATAAGAATGAGATTTCAAAACTTAAATAGAGAAAAATTAAAATACTTTAAACCTATTTTGATAAAATTCCCTAGGAAAAATCATAAAGAAATGTTTTTTTTTTTTGAGAGTAAACTGAAGAAATGTTAAACATAAATATGAATCAAGTCATCTTCCCTGCCCACATCATAAATCCCCATCAGTCCCCCGTTAGGAAAAATATTTATTTATTGAGTGGTTGCAAGAATCCTCCTCGAATTTATTTGGATTGTCAAACTTTTGCAAGAATCCACAAAAGTGCACGCCCTTGTATTCTAGTTTCTGAGTTAGAATAGATTAAACCAAATAAACCAAAGAAATTACAAGGCACTTAATTCAGTGTATTGATCAGATGCCAACTTGCTTAGAGGTCTATTCAAACCAAGCCAGCTTGGCTTGGCTCGGCTCGGCTCAATCAAGCTGAGCTTTTTAGTTTGATCGATCAAAGTTTTTTTTTTTTCGAGCTTGAACTTACAATAATGCTGAGCTCAAGCCAGACCCAACTTGATCCAGCTCGGCTCAATTGAGGCTTGATTCGGCTTAGCTTGACATACTTATAATAATATAATAATAATATTATTAATAAGTAATAATATTTATAATATATTAATGTTTATAATATAATAAATAATTTACTTATAATATCAATATAATATAATATATATTTTATAAAATAAAAATACATTTTTTTTATGATTCAAGATAAAGTCGGTTGGAGCTTGAATCAATTCGAGCTTGAGTCAATCTAATATTTTCAAGCCGAGCTTCGTGTTGAAAATTCAAGCCTAAATTGAGCTCAAACTCGATTCGAATACACCACTATACCTGCTTTTGTGAGTAATAACTAAAAATCTGACAAGTCTACCTCTTTTTGTAATTAAGACCTGCTTAACCTATTTCTCCTCTCTTCTCGAAGATAGGGTTGTCACAAGGTAGTGGGGTCAGCCTTAACCTTGCTCTTACTTATAAGGGGAAGACCCCCTCAAGGGATAGGATAGGGTAGGACAAGGCCACAGGGCTAGAAAGAAAACAGAGAATTTTTTTCTCTCATTTGAGATGACGAGATTTTTTTTTTACACTGACTGTTACCAAACAGATTATTCAATTGAAATTATTTAAAATAAAACAAGAATAAAGATGAAAGTAAGTAAAACATGTATAATAATAAAACAAAACCTATATTGACAACAAATTAAGACGGCACTTAAAGTGTTAAAGGATAATCATAATGATAAGACTATGAAATCAGCCCAATCATGGGCTCATGGTTAAGGTTGCAAAGAATTAGTATTTTAAATGTTGGAGTTTAAGGTAGGGCAAGGGTCACTCCTAATCGTATAAGGGCAAGACGGTAACCCTGCCGTAGCCCTTCAAAGTTTTAAATTGATTAGGCTCAAAAGTCAAACCCCGCCCTTGTACCCTTGTTAAAGGCCTCAGATTCTCTCTAATAGATGCTAGAAAAGTGGTATCAGGCTATCACAATGTGTGCAACATGTGACATCAAAAGGAGGAAAAGTCTTTTTTTTTCTCTTATGATTTTGACTTCTCCCCACTTGATATCTCTCCCCCCTTTTCTCACAACTTTATCGCCACATATCGCATAATATGCGGAGAAGTCAAAATCATGGGGACAATTAAATGACTTTTCCAGCCACATGTCGATCGTACACATTGTGGATGTCCGAGAACACTTTTCTGGCATCTACCATCGAGAATTAGAGGCCTTTGTTAAAGGGTTCTTTTGGCAGGCCTACCACCAAAGTGCACAAAAAACAGAGATCTTTTGAAGGGTAGACTGGTACAAAACTTAAGAGGAGACTCTCTGTCGGAAGTTTGTTGTTTTCAATCATCTTTGATGAATGAGAACCTTATTTGAAGATCATCATGAGAACAAAAACATGCAACTTATTTATAAGAAGGTTTCATGGGCCTATGAGAATGAAGGAGTCATTCAAGAGAAGAGAAGAAGAAAAGATAAACGGACATATTCTCTCTGCTGATCTCTCTTTGCCCTATATTTAAATTTGTAGACTGACCCAAAATGAACCTCGTGAAAATTTAAATTCCTCATCTTCTGGCCTGTTTGGCATCATTCCTAATGAACAATTCTCTATTACGTGGGAATAGAAAGACTAGAAAGACAAGTCTTTCTATTCCCACGGAATAGAAAATTGTTCATTAAGAGTGATGTGAAACGAGCCCTTCTTTGCTGCAATTTCTTTCCCATTTTTCTTCAACTATAGATCACATAAGTGCATCTCCAACTGTGCTCCAAATCTCCATATATGGAGTTCATACTCCAAAAACCAACTCCAACCGTGCTTCATAATTGGAGTTAATACTCCAAAATGCTACAGTGATACTCCATAGATGGAGTAGGAGAGAGAAAATTGAGATCAATCTCCAAAACACTATTCATCCTAGTAAAATACTGTTTGTATCTCTTTTAGGTTTTCAATCTTTTTTAAAATACTATTTTTATCCTTTTAAATATTTTTAATAATAAAAAACTTTTAGTGGGACCCAGCATATATGAATTCATTCACACTGAATAATGATTTAGAGATTTGAATAATATTTTGGAGATGGGGTGGGTCGGAGTAAAAACTTTTTAGTGGGACCATGATCTTCATAAATGGAGTAGATCCCGAAATGGAGATGGATTATGGAGTATTATTGCGTTGGAGATGTTGTAAAGGAGCTTATATTGTAAGAGCATTCCTAACAGCCTCACCAAATTTCACTCACCAAAATAGCTAAAACTCACAAAAAGTTATATTAGTGAGCCACTTTTTTAAAACACTCCGAGCAACCTCATCAGAATAGTCAAACCTTTCATTATTTTATTATTTATGTCATTTACACAATAAAAAAAAAAGGAGAGAAACCCTTATTTTATTTGTGTGGGCCCACAAAGAAGGAGAGCAAGAGAGATTTTTAACTTTGGTGAGTGTACAATGACTTACCAAAGTTGCTGAATACTGTACACTCACTAAACCGAAGACATCAAATTAGTGAGGCTGGAGCGTTATTTAACACTTTTTAGCTTTGTAACTCACCAAAATGACTTTTTAGCCATTTTGAAGTTAATTTCGGTGAGGCTGCTAGGAATGCTCTAAATGTAGATTCGCATGTTGGACTAATCACATGAAACAACATAGCACAAAATCTCATTCATTTCACAACCGTCGAAATGAAGGTATTAGATCTAATGGTTCTGATCACACTCCCAGGCTCCGCTCGTGAACTGCATATTCAGCTATATTTACCGTAGACCGTTATGTTGGTCTACTTGATGAGTACCATATCCCTTTTTCGTATATATACTAGCGGGTGGCATGTGAGGGCGAGGGGAAGGAATTAACCACAGCTAATAGGATTTTAAAAAAGACACGTGTTAACTCGGAGGTGCAATTCAACTCTCCCCGAGTTCAATTGCGATTGACTGTGATTCTATTCTTTAAATGGATTGATAAGTAACGGGTAGTTTGGGAATTAAAATAAATCATGAAATCAAAATTTTGTTTTATATGAGGGTTGTTTGGGAATTTTGGAAAATTCAGGCTACGCCTGCCTCTCCCATTATAATAGTAAAGATAGTATAAAGAAGATAAAGATACCATCTTTCGACTTCCCGCGGTCCATTTCAAAGAGAGGGAAATGGAGATACTTATGGGAGAAGGAGAAGGAGAAGGAGAAGGAGAAGAAGAAGATATGTCAATTTCTGAGAACCTCGACGAGAATGGTTTTCCCTCTCTTCAGTTCTCATTAGAGTCCGAAGAAGAAGAAAATGGAGATAAAGATGGATCAATCGAAGTTAATAAAGAAGGCTTCGCTTCGGATTTCTACAACAGCGGAACAGATTGGTCGGGCTTGTTGGAGAAGAATTCACGGAAAGATAGGCCTTCTGAGAGAAAGCTCAAACAAGCAAGTCTTTTCCAAATGTGGGGGTTTGCGAAGCCCGATAAACCGGATTTGAAACCTAGGGCCTTTTCTGTTTCTCCGCCCCCGAAGAAGACTAAGCGATCGATCTCCGGTGATTCACTCAACGTTCGGATGAATCCGAACGCTCCTCCTTTGGGTAAGCGGAGCTATGGAGTTAGGGATGATCGGCGTCGTGTTTGCCCATTTTACAAGAAAATTCCTGGTGAGTTTTTCTTTCTTTTTCTTCCCGAGATCTAAATTTTTGTGCGTGCGTTAGCTAACTAGTTTGAATGTCGTGTAGAAATTTTAGGGAATCTGTTGTCAAGGTGTTTTTGATTTTTTACTATCCAGAAAATTAGATTACGAATGGTTTCAGAGGTGCTTCTGAAGAATTTGTTTCAGTTGCTTAGGATCTATCACCTTTACTGATTTACAATTAGAAATTTACACGTCTCTTTACTTGTTGTATGTATTTTGAATTTCATTCAAGTGATATTTCTCACTTCTAAAATCACCTACTTCAAGGAGATTTCTGTTTCTGGTAATTTATGCACTGATTGTTTCCGATCTACTTAAGAAATGAAGGAATTCGCTGTGAAACAGATCTAATTAGGAATCGACTGCATCAGGAAAGGAGGTGATTTAGAGCTTGGAAGGAATTTCAAAGAGTTTGTTTCGTTACTTGGGAGTTAGGATTGACCAAACATTTACACTAACATATGTTGCAGTAGTCAGAAAAATGCTAGTATATAAGTGCTTTTAGTAGAATTATATTCTTTGTAACATCGAAGAAGCATCTAAACTTTATGTGAGTGTGATTTTAGGGTGGGGGTGTTGGGGAGGTAGGAAATAGTCATCAGTCTAGAAGTTACTTTAGAAAGGCTTGGCTAACCATTCATCTGTGTCAACAACAATGACTTAACTTGATTTTAGTGATCATAGCATCTGGCAGAGCTTGTTGGGCTAGTTTCCAGATTTGGTTGTTCCATTGGTTGATACTTGGCAGACAAGTTTTGTTATGCTTGCTTTGAAATCTTTTGGTTTCTAGACATTAACATCAGAGAACACAGAGATTATAGAAGTAGAAGTTCTTTCTTATATTAATAGAATTCTGAGGATCTCATCTCAGGTGTCATTGATATTTAGATGGCTCAGGAAAGGACACAAGTTCCTCTATGTAGTTAGATGCCTTTATTAGCTTTAGCTAAATAACTGATGTGGCACTAAACATCAACATACAATTTATAACTTCCCACTTGAAAAAAAAACATATACGTACAAAGGACGTTGGGCATAAATAGCAAAATGGAAGACTACTGCAATGGGTTTACATTTTTTTTTGGTTCAATGGGTTTACATATTTTTAAACCTAAAATTTATTTGACTTCATCCACTCTGAATGGCCCTGTTATGCTTGCAGGGACACCCTTCACTGTAGATGCATTCCGCTACGGTCTTATTGAAGGATGCTCAGCATATTTCCTGAGCCACTTTCACTATGATCATTATGGTGGCTTGAGCAAGGGATGGTCACATGGTCCTATCTATTGCACCCCTCTCACTGCTCGCTTAGTGAGAATGTGTCTCTCTGTAAATCCATCGTAAGGACTGTTCATGTTGCTTCCCTATAAAAAAAAATCTTGTTTTATCTTTTAGAATTATGTCATTGTTGTCTTGTTTCCTCTTATATCTTATTCCAGATGCCTTAAGTTGCTGTTATTTATGCACTGAGGTCTGTTTATATGGTCTTTGTTTGCAGATTCATCTGTCCTTTGGAATTAGATACTGACTATGTCATTGAAGGAATCAAAGTGACAATGCTGGAAGCTAATCATTGTCCCGGTGCAGCTCTGATTCATTTCCGCCTTGGGGATGGACGATGCTTTTTGCACACCGGAGACTTCAGAGCTTGTAAACTGATGCAATCCTATCCCCTTCTCGTTAACCAGCGAGTTAATGTGCTTTACCTTGATACAACTTATTGCGATCCAAAATACAGGTAAAAAAACTTCTTTACTTTGGTTTGTTTGCTTTCAGCTCTTCATTTTATCAATATTTATGATAATGACTAATGAGACAAGCTTTATTGCTTCAGATTCCCTTCCAAAGAAGATGTATTGAGTTTTGTTGTGAAGATTACTAGGAATAGTCTTAAAAAGCATCCAAATACCCTCGTTATTGTTGGAGCATACAGCATTGGAAAAGAATGTGTTTATCGTGCTATTTCTGAGGCATTAGGGGTATGTCCGTGCACACTTATTTTAATTCTTGCTGATGCATGAGGTTTGTTATCGGGGGTGAGGTGGGGAGACTTACCTAGAGCAGAAGGTTATTTGCTTGTTTCATGTAAAAGGTCATAATAGCTTCATATCATGCACTTTAGCCTCTCAATACTGCATTCTATATCACTTCTTTAAAAAAGTTTTGAAACTCAAAACTCGATTTGGGATTTGATAGGTTGAGCAGTTAATCAAATTTAGAAAGCTTAAAATATTTTTGTTATCTTATTTTCAAGTGCTAGATTCGTATTGCCGGCCCCAAATAGTTAGGATAAGGCATTGATAAATTGATATTGTTATCTTGTTTTCAAGTAGATTGGTGTTGCCGAACCCAACTAGTATTGATAAAGCATTGCTAAATTGATATTTTTTGAGTACTTAATATGTTCAAGAAATCAATTGATATTTTTCAGATGCTAGTGTAATACTTGAATACCACAAGATCTTTCAGCTTTGTTGATGAATCAAATAATGATTTGTGTATATGTTCCGGCCATTGTTGGCAAAACCCTAAGTGCTTAACTAATGCATAATTCACCACTGTTTTACAACAACTAAAATGCTAACTGGAGTAGACTTTATGCGGGGTTTTGACAATGAGCATTGCACCGATCATTATGCTGATAGGAAAATCTTACCTTCTCCCACTTGGTCTGCAATGATCTTTACAACCAAAATACTTTATTTATCAAAAATATTATTTATCAAAATGACTCCTAGATATATAAAATAAAAAAATAGAAAATTAATTTGAAATTGACAATCGCGTGGCCACATTGAAATCATACTTCAGATAGTCAATCCTATATATATATATATAGAGTGATTAAACAAATGTAGAGAAATGAAGCCACTAATACAAGATCATGGAGGT
This sequence comes from Tetracentron sinense, assembly GCA_015143295.1. NCBI lineage: Eukaryota > Viridiplantae > Streptophyta > Magnoliopsida > Trochodendrales > Trochodendraceae > Tetracentron > Tetracentron sinense. The sequence continues at coordinate 37,416,444 of CM026568.1, read as the reverse complement.
CACCATACCTACACTACGACATGATATAATTCTATGGTCACCATACTAGTACCCTTATTCTCCATGATTTCAAGCATTACAAGATCATGATGTTTGGATTATAGAAATCCCTAAATTCGGGCCTTTAAGATTTGTATTGGTCCCTTTATTCTGCCAATTAAACACCATTCAACACAATGAAAATGCAAACTACAATGGATGCATCACTATATTAGTTAGTAATTATTAAAGAAAATAGAAATACAATAAATGTAGCAAAGGAAACAACATGTAACCAAATGCTAGCGTACAAACTTCTATTAACCAAGTGACTAAAAATTGTCTACAAGTCCCCATGTGTAAGATGTTCTCTAGAAACACTTTATGAACCACTCCTTCGGTTAATAGATTAGCAAACATTAGCTTAGTACTAATGTGAACAACAGGCATTTCAAGTTCACTAACCTTCTTTCCCACAAATAGATACATGGTGTCTATGTGCTTAGACCTATTTGAACTCTTATTTTCTTGAGAGAAGAAAACAGTTGCGGAAATATCACAATGTATCTTCAGTGTCCTGGTTGTGGAACATACGATTTGAAGCTCTAAGATGAAATTCCGCAACCAAAAAGCTTATTTTGTAGCTTAGAACAAGCTATAAATAATGCTTGCATAGTTGACAACAACGATGTTGTAGTAGACTGCTTGGTACTTTTCCATGAAATAGCACCACCGGACAACAAGAAAACCTAACCTAATGTTGACTTTTTAGATCTGTACATCCGGTGTAATCTGAATCTGATTAACCAACAACGACAAAGTTATCAGTTTTACTATATGTGAGTTTAATCCTTAGTCCTTTGAAATACCTCATGACTTTTTTAATAGCTTTCCAATGGTCCATCCCCGGAATACTTTGATATTTATTGAGAACTAAAACAACATAAAGTGAGTACAATTCTGTGCATATATAAGACTTCCTACGACTAATGCACACGGGTAAATTTCCATAGCATCAATCAGCCTGTCTTAGGGATAGCTTGTCAACCTATCACCCTTAACATAGGGTAAATCACCAAGAGCACACCACGACATGCCAAACCTCTTCAACACCTTCTCAATTTAAGCACACCATGACAAGCCTACAAGACTGTGAGATCTGTCACAATAAATCTGAAAGCCAATAACAAATGACACTTCTCCTAGATCTTTAATATCAAAATGACTGGACAAAAATTGCTTGATCTTAACATTTCCATGTCACAACTTGTCAAAATTATGTCATCAACGTACAATACTAGAAATATGAATCTACTCCCTTGAATCCTCATGTAGATGCACTCATCTACCACTTTTCCTCTAAAGCCGAAGGAAGTGATCAATACCACTGCCTTGATGCCTGCTTTAGGCCATATATAGATTTCTTGAGCTTGCAAACTAAATGTTTTGTATTTTCTTTCTCAAAACCCTGTAGTTGTGATATATACAATTCCTCTTGTAGATCACCTTTTAGGAACACTACCCTAACATCATCTGGAGTAGCTCCATATTAAAATACAACTAAAGCCATAATAATTTTGAAGGAATTTTTCTTAGAAATTGAGAGAAAGTTTCTTTGTAATCGACTCCTTCCTTCTGAGGGTGTCCCTTGACTATTGTACCCAAACACGTAGATGATGTAAACTTGGCTTCCTTCCTGTCCACAACTCAAAAGGTGTCTTAGAAACTGTTTTACTGGGAGCTCTGTTAAGAATGTGCACTGCAGTTTTTAGGGCATTCTCCAATAGGGATTCTCCAAGATGCATGCTCTTGGCCATATTTTTAAGGGTCTTATTCTTTCTTTCTGTTACCCCATTCTGTTCTAGTATACCTGACATAGTATACTGTGCTACTATTCCATAATCTTTCAAATAATTAGCAAATGGTCTTAGATTGCGACCTGACTTCTTGTATTTTCCATACTACAACCCTTGATCATCTTATTAAGTTGATTTTCAACTTCTACTTTATACATCTTAAATGAGTCCAAGGCTTTTGTTTTCTCATGCGATAAAAATACATAACAAAAACGAGAAAAGTCATCATGAAGGTGATAAAATATCTTTAACCTCCCAATGCAGGAGTGGAAAAATGACCACAAATATTAGTATGAATCACCTAAAGAATGCCTAAACTTCTAGTGGCACCATTTTTTCTGTTGTTGGTAGTCTTTCCCTTAATACAGTCAATATAAATGCCCAAATCTATAAAATCCAAAGGTTTTAGGATTCCATCCTCAATTAGCTTCTTTATTCTCTCCTTTGTTATGTCGCAATCTTCAGTGCCACATCATGGATGAGTTTTCATTAAAAACTATGTTTGGTTCCATTAAACTCACAGATGTAGGAATAAAATAGACTGGGCATAGGGAGAATCAAGATTCAATCTGTAAAGCCCATCGTATAATGAACTAGTGCTAACAACATGAGATCGATAAGATAAGCCTTATACTAGGCACAAAAATAGTATCTAAATCTAAAATAAATCTTGAATCAACTAATTTATAGGCTCTTATGGTGTCTATGTCAGCCTTCACGCCATTTCCCATCATCAAAGATCTCTCTCCATCTTTGAGCTTCGTACTGCTCACGAATCTCTGCATGGTAATGCAAATATGAATAATTGTCACAATATCAATCCACTAAGTATTGGATGGAACATTAGCTAAAAATTATTAAAAGCATACAAAATTAGTTGACTACCTTTCTTTTCTAACCATCTTTTGTATTTCTGGCAATTCTTCTTGAAACACAGAGATCAGCTTGTTCATTTCTTTAGCCACCATTGTTGACACCTTTATGGCACTTGAATTAACTTGGTTTCCTTTGTTTCCCAATTTTGCTCCTAAATTTATTCTCAAAACCATGCACAGCTATATGGGCACTCTCTGGTTTACCCTGCTTTAACCTTTCCTCTTGAAACACAGAGATCAACTTGCCAATGTTCCATTTTTCCTTTTGTGTATTATTTGTGAACTTGAATTGGTCATATTGTGCAGGAAGAGAGTCAAAAGACAAATTGCACTAAAAAGTCTTCATTAACAAACATGCCCATTGCCTTGAGCTGAGCTGCCAGATCGGTCATTTGCAAGATGTGCTCATGAACCCCAGAATGCCCATTATAACAAGTATGGGTTAACTGCATCATCAAGAAACTTCCATACTGTTTGAAAGACCTAACAAATTGCTCCTGGATTGTATCAAGAAACTCTCCAGCATTGTTAGTTTCAGGGATTCCACAATGAATGTTCTTAGAGATTGAGCCTTTCATGATCATAAGGCACAACCTGTTTGATTTGAGCCATTCTCATATTTAGCCTTAGCCTCCTGAGTGCTGCTATCAATAGTAGGCTTATCAAGCTCATCTTCTAACAAAGCCAAGTCTGGGTCCATACAACCTAAAGTGACCTCAATTTGGTGTTTCCACTCTGAAAAATGTGATCCATTAAGGGCCTCAATTCCTGGGTTTTTAGGTAACTGAATTAATGGTATTGTTGATTGAGCCATGATGCCTTAGTAAGTTTCAAGTATTCGATTCAAGTTCTAAACAGTAATTTCAGTAGCCAAATAGTGCATTGGAGCTGCTCTTGCCAAATTGGATTACGGGACACAGGTATGTGAAATAGACAGATGGGGACTTCTTATAATTATATCTAGTTTGTAGTATTTGGGTAATTTTAGTTATTTCCTCAATTTCAGATCTTGTTGAAGTACTTTTGAACAGTTCTTGATGTGATTTTTTGCCTCTTCAGTCTTCGAAGTGTTCTCACATTAATAATTAGGAGGATGTTTGTGGGTTTATATATATATATTAAAAAATGTGAACTATTTTTCACTTTAGTATCTGGTATGGCTCCGCAAAGTTCTCTCTCTCTCTATCTCTTCCCCAAGGAAAGAGATGATCTGAATGTAGTCTTATTCTGTAACTGATTACATAATGCAAACTAAGGTTCAAGGTGAAATGGCTTATTAACTACTGACCCTGTGACTGCTCTAGATTAAAATATATGCAAATGCCTCAAGGAGGAAGATTCTGCAGTCTTTTAGTTGGCCTGAACTATCTGGGAGACTTTGTTCATGTGGAGAGGACACACCTCTTCATGTTTTACCTATTTCATCCCTGCTGCCCGAGGTTTGAACCATTATTTTCTTCCTATTTATTTAGCTGGAGAATTTTATTTGGATTGCGTTATATCAATTAAAAGTTTGTTACTTTCTAGACTCTGAAGGAGTACTTGAAAGCCTACATGCATCGATATACAGCAGTTTTGGCATTTCGACCAACAGGTAAACCTTTTCTGCAATTGCAACCTATTTAGCACTCTCTTTTTTGTGTGATTTTCTTTATTAAATGTGGGATGAAAATAAATCCAAGCATTTTACTATAGTTCTCCACGTTGTTTGAGATGACTTTTTTAAAAATCTTTATAGGCTGGACTTACTCTGAGACGTTTGGAAACCAGCTGGATCTAATCAAACCCAGTTCTAAAGGAAATATCATGATCTATGGTACGTTGTGAGGCTTATACTTCTTTTATTTGGGAAGGACCAATGGATGTCTCCCTGACTAATAGCGTGCACCTGCAGGTTCATACACCATAAATCCCACAATTTATGGTGTTTGAATTCAGGAGCTGCATTAATGAGATAGATCACAAGTTAGTGATGCTTCCTATTATTTGAGCTGCCGAATGTACTGGCAATGGTGTTGCTGTATTACAATGGCTCATGATGTTAATTGTTAAATTTTCTTAAATTTAAACTAGTTATTAAGGATGATTTGTGACTCTTTTGCTGATATTTTCTGCAGGTGTTCCATATAGTGAGCACTCCAGCTTCTTGGAACTCAGAGAATTTGTTCAGGTCTAATTCTATATCTCCATCTTCTTCATTTGACATACATCCCTGATCTCATCTTTATCCTGCATGAATCATTTACTTAGATCCTGCATATTGCGGCATCCAATAATTAATATCTTGCTTGTCATATCCCAGTTCTTGAGGCCTGACAAGATAATTCCCACCGTCAATGTTGGTAATGCTGCTCACCGAGATAAGATGCAGTCCTATTTCCGGGAATGGCTGAAAGCCTGAGGCTCTGATGGGAGTCATTTCAAATTCTCAATTCGATAAGGGGCTCCCACCAGATCTTCTGGCCAATAACCGACTGGACTGGATGAACTCAGTTATCCAAGTTATATATCTTTGGCCAAATTAACACAGATTGCAACTGATCATGTGCTCCAATCAAGCAGATTCCATGTCTGAGATAAAGGTTTTTTGGTTATCATTATGAAATATGAATAATCCCTAATTTACATAGGTACTTTCCTGTACTGCCAAAGCTCATGTACATGTAATTATAGAAAACATTTAATGAAATACTAGAGGGGTATTCTTGTCAACCTACCAAACAAATTACAGAGACAGCTTCCCAATAAAAAAAAGTATCTTTTGCTCATGGAGTTTCGAACCATGCACTTGCAGTGTTGGCATGGGTGGCGATAATATGGGGAAGTCATTTCATTTTCTCCCCATGTTTTTGACTTATCCCATTTTTATCATCACATGTCTCATAATGTGTGGATGCTTAAGGGCATGCCTTGGGCATCCGCTAGAGGTAATCCGATGCCTGCAGTATTAGCCTGAGAGAGACCTCTTACCTCTATTTATAGTCTGAAAAGGTCCTAGAAAAAAAATGGGTTGTATTCTTCTCCACCTTGTAACTGGTTTTGCCAAAACTGGTTACACCCCTAAGGTGGCCACATGTCCCTTTTGACACCTCTTAATTGGAGTTAAGATTGCTGGAGATCTTACTTACTATATAACAGTATACTTTAAAATTTCCGAGATCAGAATTGATATTAATAACAGAAACTACTTTAATGAACGATAATAATTTAAAATGGAAACAAACCTTGCAGCATGGAAAAATTTGAAAAGAAGAAGTTAATCAAAGCTAGTATTTGACACTATGTCCTTAAGACAGATTTTGTCCTTAATATGGTGCTCATGATTCTTGAGCTTCTGTTTCCTAGGATACAATGATCTCTGTCACAGAGATGCAACACTTCAATTTGTATGCTTGTCGAACCAGAACTCTTGTCTTATACACTCTTAATATGCAGACTCTAAATGGATGTAATGGATATAATACAGTAAGATTTTTCCAGTAGTATGAAATGAAGAGGAGGATTTTATATATAGAGAAGGTGGTGATTATTCAGACGAACAGGCGCATCTTTTCTCTTCAGACGAAACCGTTTGATAAACTAATTGAAACGAAAATGGTAATAAATTTTTTGAAGTTTTTAAAAAAATTCAAACGAATTTTTTCTAAAAAGATAGATGGTGACAACCCAAGACCCAACCCGGGCGGCGGTGGAGTGCGTGTGGTGGTCCACCCCTTGGCTACGTGTTCACCTGTTCAAAAACCTTGAGTGCCCCAAGGGCTTAACCCTTACTCTAAGGTAATTGTTTATAAATACACTTTGGTTTCTATCTTTATCCGACGGATGTGGGATTATTCTTTTTTATCATTCTTCAACCAATAACTCATGTTTAAGTGGGTATCTTTGAAGTTAATTTTGTTTTTGCCACTTAATGGTTTTGAATAAATAAATATATCACGTTAATCTCCTCGTGTAGGAGAACACGAATCCACATGGACCTGCCTTAAAAAAACAATGTGGGTCCTACATTTATTTGATCCAAAATTGACCAAAACCATGTTTTTGTCTAACAAAGATTCACTAAAACCTAGGGTTCATCCTACTATTCTTGGTTTTTAGAAAAAAAATTATATAAAATTTTTGTTAACTGTAATTAAAATTTAGGAATTCGAAGGGTTAATTTTTTTTTCTAAAAATGAAAGTTAAGTGGGTGAACCGGGATAAAGTGAATCTTAACCGGTCAGTAAGAGTGTAAAAAGGTATGGAGGGGAAACCTAATCAAAAGACTGCACCCTGATTGGACATTTATCTTCGAAGCCCAAAAGCAGTCAAAAACGATAATATTGCAAAAAGTAGACTCCTGAATACTTTTTTCTAGTAAGTTGGCTAAATAACGTGGTCTTGTTGTTGGGATCGGATTTAGTCTTGCAAGACCAAGACCAAATAGGTTCCATGTGGCGATAAAGGGAGAAATCATTTCATTTTTTCTCTTATTTATTATTATTATTATTATTTTTTAACTTATCTCAATTTGATATTTTCTCTTCGCCACATGTTGGAAGCTGAACATAGTGAAAGACCGTTTTGGTCTTGCTCAAATCCAAATCCCATCCCGTTGTGGTTTGCTTTTGGAGTTTTGCTAAAGGGATGCAAAGCTCCACATGGAGATTTCCCAGCGAAAGCTACTATACTCTTTCTTATTCCTTTACTTTACTTTCCTTTCCCTTGCTAAGTTACAGACGTTTCATTCTCTTCAAAGACCTGAACGGTGGTAAATTATAGAACAAATGGTCAAAGATTCTCTTTAGCACTCTAGTCAACCTTGTCTTGGTAAGCATGTCTTAATCATGGATGTTGACCTATTTTAGTTCATCCAACTCAATAGAACATTTTAATAAAGGGACAACTTCGAGTAAAATTAGAAACGAGTCATTTATTGAAACATCTGTTAAGAGAAATACTATTAAGATCACATGGTCACATGGAAACCCATACCGTTCAACAGAAAACTCGATCTTAGGGCATCAAAAATCATGAGACGTCGAAAGAAATCTCATTACTTGTTTATCCCGGAACTTTTTTTAAAGTTATTTTGCTTGAATCAAATTGTTTTACTTGAGTTACTTGACAAAGTAAAAATCTTTCATCGAATGAATAAGTAACCGGAATTCTAAGGCGTCACAAAATTTTGGATGCCCTAAATCATGTCTTCTCAGGAACAGGCTCAGTTGCCTCTATTTGGTCTCAATAGAATTTCTGCATCTAAAATGACATCATTTCTAATGCCCTCAGTTTATCACTAAAACTTGAATAAATTCATGTTATTTCATTGGATACACAAATAGGCCCTGAGATTTTACTTTGATTGGGTTTGTTTAGAGCTCCTCTTTTGAGTTTTCCTTCAGTGTTGTCATTTTTTTCTTATATCTATTTGAAACACGGCTAAAAATCATCCTCCCCAAGATTCTTCGCTAATAACATCATTGATTTCTTGTGTTAGTCACATTGGCAATTAATTTTGTAATCAAAATTTTTATTATTTCAATAAATTTTTTTTTCATACCAAAAAAATAAATAATAATAAAATTCTTTTTCAAGGTTTTAATGAAAATATTTCTCTATTTGCTTGTTGCTGTAGTTTGCTTCTTTGACTCTCTTGCTCTAGTTTTTTTTTTTTGGGTAGTCCTACAATCATTACCTAGCCATGTCAGATGTTAGAGGGTTAGGCGGTTAGAAACTCAAGGGTGGGCATCATCAGCCACACCACGACTCGAACTCGAGTCACCACTCCCCTAAATATAAACAACTTATAATTTAATGGAAGTCCGTCAAACATAACATAATGTTAACTTTGAGAAGAAGATAAAAGAACTCATCAAGTAACGCTTCGGTCTTAAGACCAACTTTCCTCCCCTTGAGTATCTCCCTGGTGCATACGGGTTATATCGGATGGTTTGGACTCCCCTCTATAAGAAAATGGCTTATTGCAAGTTGAAGTATCTAAAAAAAAAAGAATGCTCAAAAGTTAGTGAGAAAACATTTGATAACAAACGGCTTAATCAAAATTATGAATTTTAATTAAACAAAATTACAAAATAAGATTTGCGTTGTCAATTTCACATATTTGGGATAAAACTTTAATAATAATGATTAATTCTATTAACAATAACTCATTAAAAAGGAAAAAAAATCACTTATAATAATTAAAGTACATAAAATAAAAATACAAAAAAGACTTGAGATCTCCTCCAATTGGTGCTGGTGCGGAGACCGTCAACACTCACTCCCAAGGTACCACACCAGTGAGTGCATGCCAATGAAGGTGTATATATGTAAATCAACGTCATGGTTGGAATACACAAGCTAATGATCAATTAGTCAGCACCAACCAGAGAAGATCTCATAAAAAACCATTAGCTAACTAGGTACCCAAATACGAACCAAATTGTCTATGGCATTCCTGTGATACTAGTGTTTCTTGTACAACCATTATACCTGTACAATATCATGCCTTAAAAGACGAAGTAAAACGTCTGTGTTCTTCCCAGGGGCGGAGCCACATGGGGCCGCGCGGGGGGGGGGGGTTGAAGCCCCCCCTCAACTTTTGGGAATTTTTTTTTGTGCAGTATAATGTGGGTGTGGCCTAGGAGCAAGGGCAAAGCCGGGTGGTGGTGGGGGATCTAAGCCCCCCCTGAATATTTTGAGAAGAATTGTATTTATTTATTTATATTATTTAATTTAAGATGGCATAGGCATATGAAAATGCTTAAATTACCGGTGTTTTCTATCATGTAATGAAATGGCCGGTCCTCATTGGTCCACGCCCTCTTTAACACTCACCAATTGTGATTAAGATTCAGTCATCCATAGAGTTAAGCAATCCAACCTAGTTTTTTAGAAAAAAATAAAAATAAAAATCTTAAATTTAATTTTGATAAGCTTAATCAGGGTTAAAGGAGTGTTAAAAGAGACACGAGGACATGACGGGAAGTTAAGCAGCGGGTCCGTTAATCATCACTACTCAAAACTATAATCTTTACTAATAGACAAAGAGACAAGATGACCCGCAAACTTGGCACTAATTTTTTTTTTTGGGAGCGTAGCCCTCGAACCCCCACACCTCACCATTAGCCCCCCCGGGCGAAAATCCTGGCTCCGCCCCTAGTTCTTCTTGGGTTCTTTCTTCTGGTCATGACCATTGGAGGGCCATGATCAATTGGTTTGTACGGATTTTAACATTTAATCATTGTAACCATTTTTTATTGGAGAGATCTTGACCTTCAAAAACTCTGGTGGATGAACATCAGACGATATGGTTCAGAGATGCTGGCCTTTTTGTTTTTGGCTGGAGTTATTATGTACCAACGTTAGTAATCTTGAATCGGCTAGGCTGTAAGGGTTTAGCATTGGGAGGAGAGTTCTTACAATTCATACCCAAGGGGATTGGATCCCTGACCTCCCACATCTGGAGGCCACGCCCCCCAACGACTGGCGCAAGAGGGCGGGGGTGTGCTGTGCTTTGAAACACATGATATAGGAATGCCAACAGGAAATTGATAGACGGTTTGCTTCCCAAAGTAGGAGTATGTGTTCGGTTAGCATGGATTTTCGTCCTATATGTGGGCTAAGACCTGACCGACTCTAGCATGGGGTATACTCAACCCCCGGACAAAAAGAAAACGATAGGAAGGAAAGGGGAGAGATAAAGCAAGTTATTCTCGTTTTCTCTTTGGAAGCAGAGCTTAACCAAAGAGTAAAGACGCAGACAGGGAAAACGATGGGTGGACTTGATGCTTTTGAGGGTATTGTTGTAATTTCGTATTGTCCTTTTCTTATTCTCTTTTTTCTTTTTCTTTTTCTTTTTCTTATTAAAAGCTGTGCAGTCGCGCCGGGACAGGCAAGGGGCTATCATTGTATCAGTTTCGGAGCGAAATATCCCGAAACATGTCGGGACTCAAAGGCGTCACCGTCAGTTAATCATTCACTCTTTAGGTACGCGACGACGTCTTCGCTCGACTGTCCCCATCTGACCTCCCACGTCAGCAGTTTCCTTCCTTCGCTATTTCAATTTTTTTATCCACTCGCCGGCGACGGACTCGCTCATTTTAGCACTTCCCCAACCCATTTTAGTTACGGATGAAACGGAATCCCCTTGCTAGACCGGCCAATCAAATTTAACAAATTCTTTTTTTAAAAATTTACTCTTTTCAGGATTAAAATTTTGAACTGCAATTAAATGAACACGTGTTGCCTTCTAATCGAAAGATCCTTAATCAAAGTTGACTGTGAAATCGATTAATCAATTTTCCAAACAAATAGGCACGTGCGTTAGAGTGCACATCATTGTGTCACGTATATATATATATATATATATATATCACTAACATTTAGTTATAGACAAGTTTTAACCAAAGGCTAATCTTTATTTTAATTTTAAAAAAAGTTGATAGGTGGGACTGATGCCACAATGCTGAAACGTTATGAGTGCTCTAGTGGATCCCATCTCTTTGCGAATCTCTGTTCCCCACCCCCTCTACTCGTTCTGTTAATATTGTCTTTTACCATAATGCCCTTTCAATTTGATGTAAATTAACGAAACTACCCATCACCTTCTTAATAAATATGTATCAACCAAAAACCCGATAGTAATGGTAAGAAAACTGCTTCAACTGTTGGACCATTCATCACTGCCTTATTGTTACCTCGATGCCAAATGATTGAAACCATTACATAGCTAAAATCTACAATATATTGATCATGATAAAATAAAATAATTCGTTAAATTGATCATGATAATTGGATTTGATGCTATGAGCAATCGCTGCTTTTATTTATGATTTTTTAGTTTATTTCTCTAATTTGAGAATGCAAAAGGCCAACAGTAGAGGAAGTGTTTGTTAAAACTTGTTAATTGAAATGGCCATCATTTTTTAGTTGACTGAATGCATAATGAGACCTGCATTTTCTAAGCTTTTTCTTCTTTTCTCCAAAAAATGACGTTAATGTTGGGAGACCAAATTCCCAGTGAAAAATCTGTCAACTAGAAAGGCATGAAATCATCATCACTGTCACCATATATATTGTTGGGAATGTAGACAATCTTCAACAGATTGTCTGGGCTAGCAATGTGCATATTTTTTAGGTCATGTGAGTGTGAGAAGTGGCCGTAATTCTGAAAGAATAAAAACTTTGTGTATTCTGTATCTTCAATATAATGAATTGGCATGGCTCTCGAGGACGTAGACACATTACCGGATCTCATATATCTTTGTCTTTCGTCTCTATTTTATTCTCTGCAATTTGTCTATTTGATGTGATTTATGTGATTCATAATTTCCAAGATCCAAAGGGTTTAGAGATTAAACACGAAGTTTAAATCCCGACAACATATTCATTCCTAAGAGAACTAAGATCTTCTCATCATTAGGGGTGTTGTGGAGCAGACGAGTAGTGGTTGTTCGAGCTTGTTTGTTAATTATATACATATATGTATAATTGAGCCGAGCTTTTAACGAGTCAAGTACTTATGTGCCCAGCTTAGCTCATTAATTGAGTGAGCTTTTAATTAGCCAAACTTGAGTTATTCACGAGCAACACAAATTCGACTCAAATAAAAATAGCCACAGATAAATCCCTTGAGTCAAGAACAATTACCAATGACTAAATTTCAGTTTTTATATATATATATATATATAAGGACCGAGGGTTTTACTTGTCAATAGTTAAATTCCTAACTATTGATTGGTGAGAATTACAACTTGATTTAGATTGAAAATCTATTCATATATCCATGATGATTCTGAAATTAATAATTCTATCTACAACTTCCCTATTCCTCGATTTGAAACAAATTAGAGTCCTTAATTCTTAACGACGCCCAGGCAATGAAATATTTTCAGGAACAAACAAATGATACTGATTCCATCTTCATTTCCAACCATCCTTTTCATTTGATTCATCAAAATTATTCTTATCAACATATGTTGTGAGTTCTCTTCCGTAAATAAACCCGGACACTTAGACATGTAAATTCACATCTCTTACAACCTACACAAGCTTCTGTTCTTGAAGCAGAAACAATTTGTTTAGCTTTCCATCCGTCATAAGATATCATTTCAAATACATCTGTGGGGAAGACTCATACACATTGAGTACAAGCCAAGTTATTAGCTCGACTCATCAGAGCCAAGCTTTTATGTGAGCTCGAATGTTTAATCAAACTAAGCTCATGACATCCCTGTTTGATTAGATTTCTATAATCTCTTGTATTATAGTTTTTATAATTTATTAAAAAATATTTTTATTAAAATTATATAAGATAATTCCACAAATCAAGCTTGAGCCAATCTTAGCTGGGCTCGGTTTGAATAAAGTTTTGAGTTGAAGCTCAAGCTTTTACACTCAAACTGGAATCAAGCTAAAGCATGTCGAAGCCAAGCTCAAACCTCATCATCTGTCCCGGTGTCACCATGCATTTTCACCTCAATTTGGGAATGGATACCCAATTGAGGTTACTGTGGTCATTTTGCAAAAATCCCATGGGTAGTTTTGCGACATGCATTTTAATATTAATAATAAAAATAAAGCTATTATTGGTAGCGTATGTTTTTGGGCCTAGCATAAGTTATAGCCGGAGAGATCCGGCAATGACTACGGCTCTATCTCCTCAGTTGGCCCCGAACTTCCCTATTAGTTCGTCAAAATCGGCGATCCGACTCGTCTGACGAAAAATAGCTACGGCAACGACGCCTCTGTATTCTGCATCTGCTGTCCTTTCTCTCTCTCTCTCAGACTGGGGGCTAGAAATCGAAACCCAAGGCTGATCCGTACAGAATGCATGCATTATCCTAATCCTAATAGAGAGTAGGGTTTCATCCCTGTTTGGTTTATGTCACGGTGAAAGCTTCAATACGGTTTTCTTTCCCCTTCTCTCTTCCGCTTCCGCTTCCGCTCTTTTGAATGTAAGAAGACTGCTTTTCTTCTCTAGATTCTTGCTTGTATCTGCTTTTCTTCGTTTCGATTTCTCCCATTTCTTCTCTGCGTAATAATTTTCTCTGCATTTCACTCAATCTAGTTATTCTGATTTGCTTTCGATGAATATTTACTTTTTCATTGTTGTCGCAATTTTATTTTACATTCAACGCTTACAAAATTCTTCTTGGATCTTCACTGAAGAATGAAAATTCTTCTTCTCTATCGAACCCATTTCTGACAGAATTTCTTTGATGGACATTTTTTGGTGATTTTGTCTACACGTGATTGCAGATCGCAGATTTCAGAGGGTTGTATCTGTTGCTGTTGCTCGCTCTGAAATTTGGAATTTGTAGGGCCAAGATCTGATTACGATGCAGGGGAAGATGTATACAACTGCTCCTCCGCCTCAGCTATCCGACTCGAATAGGCGGATCATTGACACCGATGCCTCATCAAAGCGAGTTTATCAAGCCTGGAAAGGAAGCAATGTAAGCTTCCTTTGATCTTCTGTTTTAAGTGTATTTGCTTTTCTATTTTCACACTTCCTGGTATGGGTTTTAGCTTTTAAGTTCTTGGTTTGGGATACATTTTTAGGGTGTCTAATCTTCTTGCATTCCACTTAGTTATCTTGTGGGGGATCTGCTTGTCTTTTGGTTCTTTTGCATATATCATTGGCAGCTGGTTTTATATTGTTGAAATATGACAGATTAAAATGACTGAAAATTCAGAGAAGATAATGGAGAAGGATAGAGGAAGAATGTTGGCAGAAATTTTCATAAAACTTGTTCTCGTTTCCTCTCTAACAAATTAAGGAAATGGGTAATGTGGCTATATGCATTAAGCACATTCAAACCTTAATTAAGTTAACAACTATGTAGGGGAAATGAATGCCAGCTCTGATATGATGACCCAATTCATTGTATGAAAAAAAAAGAAACAGACACGTCCATCTCTAATTTTTTTATTGGAGTTTCTTCATTAATAACCTTACAACATTTCTCATGTTCTATCCATTGAGTTTGGATTTTGGCGCCACTAAGTGCAGCTCCTCTCTAGATCTTCTCTAATGTTACATCTCAATCAGATATGGCTATGAAGAAAGGGAAGGACAAAAGAATACTGTATTTTCCCACTCAAACGATTTTTTTTTTTTCCGCTTATTTTGATAATTTCATTGGAATGTGGGGATTTCGAAGAAAGACGGCTTTGATGGTGGAGTTGAGTAGTCCACCAATGTATTCATGAAACTTTTCAGATGGTATTAACTTGGATTCACTTCTGTAACATCTAACTTTATCACTTGGTCTTTTAATTTCAGTTTAATCATATGCGCATTCATAATTTATCCACTGAATGAAAGAATGAAAATTTTATAGTAAATGAAAATGATACTTTACTGTTCTATTAACACTTCATATATTACTCAAGAATTTATCATTGTTTATATTTTTAATTATAGCCATTAACTTTCTTCAGTTCGGAAAATTTAATATACTCTGTTTGCTGGGGTAAATGAAGCTTAAAAATAATTTCTCATTCCTTTTTGAGGATCTTCATTTTTGTTCCATGGTTTATCGGTTTATCCAATTCCTCTCACAAAATAAAGCTGTTATACTTACTGACTGAACAATCAATAGAGTATCCGTATGATTACTTTCATGATTCATGAAGCATCATCTTCTTTTATGTCTTCTGCCAGCATGGGAATACAAGACATGGTTAGTCATAAGTACGAGTTCAAGTAACTAGTTTGCAGCATCTGGTTTCGTGATTCACTGAAATACATTTCTAAACTAAGATTCTCAGTTTTCTCATTTCATGATTTACTTATTAAATTAAAAATATCTCAGTGGATGTATACTTTTCTCTGACCTATGCTTTTCTTCATTTCTTAGATGTCATAAAATCTTACTTATTATTAAAAAAGAAACCAAAATGTGTGATGCATTCCTCAATTAAGTCAGAAGTCGGAACAACTGACTCCTCTAAAATTTCTTGCAGAGATTCTTCCTTGGAGGCAGACTTATATTTGGTCCAGATGTGAGGTCAATGTTATTTACAGTATTTCTAATTGTAACTCCAGTAATCTTGTTTTGCGTTTTCGTTTCTCAAAGTCTGGTTACTGAGTTTCAGCATCATCTTGGCAATCTCATAGTAGCTATTTCTGCTGTCTCCACAGCATATGTGAGTTTCTCCTCTTTTACTGGCTTGTCATTTAGAGCTGCTTAAAGAGCTATGCCTGTCGAAGTTTTGATACTTCCTATCAATCCATTTGAAACTGTGGCATTAATACTTGAATTAAGTTTTGAAAATGTATATTAAGGTCCAACCCCTCCCATTTAACAATACAATCATGGTTTCTTGCTTTAGTGCTCAGTGTTAAGCAAACATGCTCTTTGATCTGGATCTTTTAAATCTCAGGCCACCCTTTGACAGGTCATAGCCCAAAGTTTTGCTGTTTGGATGGTACGAGCTCTCGGACCAATGCACTTTAGTCATAAAATTTGGGAAATTTCTCATATTTCTATTAGTCCGTATAAAAGCTCTCATCAGATGGTTGGGAATAGGGTCTTTGTACGACATCGGTCTATGGCCCATCCAAGGGTTGGTCTTAACATTTGGTTCAATTATTTTGATGAACATATGTGCCTGAGTTCGGAGTATGGAAAGTTCTTATGGCATTACACAAAGAGGACCTTTTACATCAATTCTAAAATACAAGAAACCATTTATAGGTACAGTAAGAATACAGTAAATAATAATTCCGTGAATGTTAGTTAACTGCATTAAAAAATGTGAGAAATATGTTGAGACTACTTTTCTCCTGTTGGCTTGTTCAATATATTGATTTTCACTCACAAATCTGATTGACGCTGCTGGCTTTCCTACTGATGCAGATTATTCTTCTTCTCTTCCTTACTTCTGGAAGAGATCCGGGCATTATACCGCGTAATCCTCACCCTCCAGAACCAGAAGACGATGCCTCTAGTTTATCTACTGACTGGGCAAGAAGTAAGGGTGGTGCTTCAAGTTTACCACCCACAAAAGACATTCTTGTCAATGGGATGACAGTAAAGGTCAAGTACTGTCATACATGCATGCTCTATCGCCCACCCAGATGCTCTCATTGCTCTATCTGCGATAACTGTGTTGAGCGCTTTGATCACCATTGCCCCTGGGTGGGGCAGTGTATTGGGAAGGTATGCTCCAATTTTTTAAAAATTCTCCTTCTTCCACATTTTACCTTTAAGTTTCATTGTTGATCTCTTTTGTGAGTTTTTTAATTTCGTTTGGGAAGATGGTAATCAGATGTATATAACCTCCAAGTTTACCATAACTTTCATACCATGGAGTACGGATATTTACTTTGATTTAGTGAGCACATGTATGCTAGGTCCCTTGCAGCATGTATGCATCTCTGCACATATACGCTCACCCAAATGTGTGTGAAGAAAGGTGTATTGAGTGGCAGACTTCTGTAGTATTATATGCAGTATCCCAACTCCCAATGGTGTATACTTTATACTGTACACATGCTTCTAATATATTGTGATTTGCAGAATCCATTTAGAAGATCTCCAAATCCAAAATGAATTGCAGATATATGATTCTTAACTGTCGGAGTATTGGAAATAACGAAATTGTAGCTCATATGCATTAACCATCCAGAAAGAAATGCTATTGATCAGATGATTAGGGATCTTAGGGCCAATGGCAACGTGAAAATAAAAAAGAGAACATAATCTCAACACAAGATTAACTGATTTGTCACATGGGTGACGGCATCCACAAGCGAAGACAATCCAAGAGCATTTACCATACAGAGATTACAAGTGTCATAATTCATTATTGTAACCCACTTGCTAACACTGAGATCCCGTCGACATTGGAGCCATTAAGATTTCCCATGAGCCCTCTCCTTAAGAGCCATCCACTCACTAATACATCCTGAACAATACGATAATCAATGTTACATTCTCAACAATACAATAAGCTTGCATATAAGCGTCTTTATAGACTCAAACCCAAGTCCCTACCTAACTAGGAATTTTCCGGAATTATATTTTCATGGGGAAAATTCCAATGTATTACAGGTTTACTCCAAATAGAATTCAAGATACTTTTCAACAAAAATAACACAAGGGACCTTGTAGTATTACAAATGTAGTTTTGCAGATGCAGTGAGTACACCATTCCCTGGATTGAGTGTCTAATGGTGGAAATAAACATGGCTAGCAATTCATAAAAAAGTATAGTTATGTCATCCTCTGGGAATTGATTTTTGAGTAGAGACCAGTAGACCACTTCATTGGAAACCATATCTGATGGATACTGCATTGAATATGTTCATACACATTATGGAAAGAAATGGAGCATTTGGCAATAACAGCCAGCAGAGCCCATAAAATAAAATCAGCTTCCAAGAACTCAGTTTGAACTTTAAATATGATAAGTTTTTCTCATCTTTAAAGTTCAAACTGTGTTTTTGAAAGCCGGTTTTATTTTATGGGCTCTGCTGGCATTATTGTCAAATGCGTCCTTTCTTTCCATAGGACTCACGACGACTTTAATTGTTTTATCTACAGAGGAATTATCGATTCTTCTTCATGTTCGTGTCGTCAACAACCATGTTGTGCCTGTACATTTTTGCCTTCTGCTGGGTAAACGTCAGGAAAATAATGGAAGTGTACCATTGTAATCTCTGGAAGGCTCTTCTGAAATCCCCTGTGTCAGGAATTCTCATATTATACACATTCATAGCTGCTTGGTTTGTTGGAGGTCTCACGGCGTTTCATATCTACTTAATTTGCACCAACCAGGTTTTCTTTCTCTTTGAACTTTAATACCTGCTTGCTGTTCCCATTTGTTTCATCAATTTCTTAAGTCTTTCTATCGTTTATGCAGACAACGTACGAGAATTTCCGTTACCGGTACGATATGAAGACGAATCCGTATAACCTTGGATTGGCCCGCAATGTCGGGGAGATCTTCTTCTCTAAGATTCCCACTTCTCAGAACAATTTCCGGGGAAAGGTGAAGGCAGATTCATCCACCACCTTCACCACCTCATTGTCCTTGGGACACGTCATGAGCCCAGAGATGCCTAAAACGAGCTTTGACATAGAGATGGGAGGGAAACGACAGGCTGTTGCCGAGGAGGAATTTGAAGCTATACAGAGTCAAATTGACAGTGTTGTGGGGCTAGAGAGGTGTGGGACCCAACCGAGACACATGGAGTGGGGTAACAAAGGCAACTGGGAGATCTCTCCTGATATACATGCGATGGCTGCCGAGTTTGGAATGGAACATGGAGTGACGGTCAGAGAGAAGATTAATGGAGGGCATTAAAGTGGGGGTGTTTAAGGTCTAAATTACATTGAAACAGGAGCATCTATTTGTGATCTTAGAGTGAAGAGGAAGATTTCCGAATCCAGCTAACTGGAATTGGTGATAGAAGTTGGAAAGAACTGGAATTAGAAATCTGACATGGGAATGAGCATTCTTACAACAGGAAGGGAGGTGTTGGTTTGATTGACGAGATCAAGAGGGTGTGGGC
Organism: Tetracentron sinense; assembly: GCA_015143295.1. Lineage (NCBI taxonomy): Eukaryota > Viridiplantae > Streptophyta > Magnoliopsida > Trochodendrales > Trochodendraceae > Tetracentron > Tetracentron sinense. The sequence goes on along the minus strand of CM026568.1, from coordinate 37,397,224 downwards.
GATATGTTGTGCACTAAAGCTGTTTCTATGGGTTATAAGGAGAGGGTTGTGATATCAGACATGGTGTTTTTGTTTGTTTCTTTGTTTGCTGTGCTGGGGATATAATTTTCGTGGTGGACATTGTTTGTAGACTCTGCTGGAAACCAAGGCCTCTGTTTCAACTGTATCGTATATAATATTTGAGGATCTCGATTGTTCAGGTTAGGAGAATGGATGGCATGGCACAGGCAGGCTCCGGCCGGTTCTTTATTAGTCTGACTGCTAGCCCCCCCTTACGAGTACGGATCCTATTCAATTGTGATTGAACTCGGGATAGTTCAATCAGAACTCACAAAACCAATTTAACTTTCCTCTTAACTCTGGTTAAGGAGTTTCAATCCTAGGGCTATTTTTTTCCTAAAAAATTAATGTTAACCCTAACGGTTAGTGAATCATAACCACGGTTAAAAGTGTCACGCGTTCTCCTCCCATCCCTTCACCATAGTTTATTTTTTTAACTCACGTAAAACACAGTATTTTTATAATCATAAGGGGGGTTAAACTTGTTAATCAGAATTATAAAAGAGAGTTAAAGCGATTTTAAAGGCTGGGCCAGAGGAAATCCGTTGCTACCCCTTCTTATATACGGATAGATAATTTGGTTTCCGTTGTCGTGACCAAACACTGTCGTTTTTCTAGTAGAGGAAACTATGAGATGGTTTGTTGGTACACACTGACTATTTGGCTTACAAATTTAGATTCACATTTTTCAGAAAAAAGTGGACCAGTCAAACACTGAGATTTGCTCGGACATTTTAAGTACCAAAAATAAGACTCGTAATCATCTCCAATTGTAACCGGACTCAGGGGAGTCGGTTACACCACTTATGCTGCCATGTGTCCCTTTTGACACATCTGAACTACCGGTAGGGTTCACCCACCTATACTTGGGTTTTAGGAAAAATTATTTAGAAAATAAACTAACCCTAGGAATTAGTGAATTTTAACCGGGGTTAAATTTCTTTTTTCTAAAAACAAATGATAGGTGAGTGAACCTTAGGGGTTGATGAATCTTAACCACAGTTAAGTGGTGTCAAAAGATACACGTGGCAGTGTCAGTGGCGTAACAGGACTCCCCCGAGTCCGGTTATAACTTACAACCGGAGAGAATCAGAAGACCAAAAATAAACCCCCAATTGCATGATTGATGATCCTAACCGTCAAATCAAATTAATGGTTAAGATCATCCAATCAGGCGGGATTTTAGCCCACTAGGGACAGCTTATATGGGTCCCACTCATTGGACCGTCCTGAAAATGATAATGATACAGTATATAAGTTGAGATACCACCTTGTCAAATCTTACCCCTTTTACAGTCTCCATATTATATATATCCTGTGCTTGCTTGGTCCGTCCTGAGACTTGAGAGAGAGTGAGAGAGCCAGCCTTTACTGAACTCGCTCCTCAAAGGCTCCTTCTTTCATCCTCCTAATAATTAAAAACAGGAAGAGGGATAATTAAGCTTTGGGAAGCATTTGAGGGAGAGAGTTGAGAGAAAGCTGAGTCTCATATATATATATATATATATATAAATGCTAGCTAGTAGCTCTACTTATAATTCTTCAGTGATTCTCTCTTGAAAGTCGAAAGAGAGAGAGAGAGGAGGGAGGGACGAGACACTTGGCGGTCGGTATATATAGATAACTAAGGCCATAATAATGCCAAGGTGCATGGTCTAATGGGGGCGAAGAAAAAGAAAGTTCCAACACAATTTCCATGTATGTGTGTATATCCATGCAATCTCTTTGTTTACTCCACCCCCCCCAAACAATACAAAAGCTTCCTTAATCGCCAAGTTTCAGCTGTTTCCTAGGCATTTATTTTCCTTAATTAGGGGCTCGTTTCCAACTTTAAAGTCTTCTTTTCTTCCCCGAGCGGCTATATGTTTAATCTTTTCTTCGTTTAGAAGTTCCCTGCAATTGGAAATTGCAATTTGTCGATTCCAAGGAGTAAAAGGTCTAGTTGCTACGACTACGAGGTTGTCAGGTGTACGTACGTCGTCGATCCCTATACATGACTCGTCAGTAAACATAGCTCAGCTCGCACTCTTCGTGGGTCACGAATCGGGACACGTTAGCTTGTTTTAGTAACGAATGACGGACTTCTCCATCCTCGTCTCTCCTTCGAATTTGGGGGCTTAGATTCGTAAACTTGGATTTGATTATATTTTGATTTAATTTTTGCCTTTTCTCACGTAAGACAATGTTGTTGAAGCCTTGAAGGGGATGTATTTGTCCCACTAATTTGTCTTCTTTATTGCCTTTAACGAGGCCTGTTAATGGGCTGGGCTTGGCCAGCCTAAGTCTTATCATGCCTGGCCCTTACTTAGAGTAAGGCCCTAACTGGTCACTAGCTCTCGGACTGCCCAAACTTGCTAGGCCTAAGCCCTACTTTTAAGGGACAGGTCAAGGCCTAAAAAGAGGTGACTCTTTTTTTTTCATTAGAGATTTTTGTCTATTGTCAGCTTGACATAACTTTTTTCTAACTTTAGGTATTTATATTAGTGTAGTTTGGTTGAACAATACCCCTACGTAAATTGTTGCAATAAATGTATACTTGTAATATCATAAAAACTAATAAAACAAAGCATATATATATATAAACTGCTAATTTGTATAGAAACCTAAGGCCAAGTTCAGGCTAGGCTTTGCAAGATATTTATCAAGCCCAACGCCCTCAGGCCTTGAAAAAAACAAAAGATGCCTCAGTTTTGAATCTCTCTTACTTGTAAGTCAAGTTCTGTTAAAGTGACAGTTATTCCGATTAGCGGCGTAGGGAACAGAGAACTTGTTCAGCCGTCTCCACCTAAAATGGGAATGGGCTGGGTAGGGGAGGGGAGGGAAAGGGAAGCTTGACTTCTAGGCTTACGATTCAAGGCGCTATTGATCAGACAATATTCCAGGGTACAGTTCATCATATCAAGTAAAGGTAGAGATAGGCAGATAGAGAACATAGGATGCGCTTCCGACTTCCAGCTCTAGAGAAGGTTCTGTTTGGCTTTTGACTATATTACACTGTTGTAAGAGAATCAGTCTCGAAACGCTAGTCAACCGGAGTGAAGAGGTTAAAGAGCTTCTTATGGGCCAGGAATGTTGGATAATTTTGAGTGGTGAGAGGTCAAGTTCACGTGGAAATAATATAATTGGACCGATCCAACTCGTATGTCTTCAACGTCCAACTTCAAATAGCAAAATAAAAATAGTACTTTGTTATCGGTTCAAGGACACAAGGTGACCTTTGGTATGAATTTATGACAAATGCAATTTTTTCAATTAGTATAACCTATTTAAGAATATTTATATAGCCTATTTAGGAATATTTATAGCATCTTTTTCATATTTCATATAAGCCTGTTTCCTCATCTGGACTTAATTAATTCATTTGTTAAAATGAGCCCTAAGAGAATTCTTTGGAAAATAATAATAAATTTGATATACAATTGGAAGGGAAGGGATTTATTTAATTTTTCAATTCTGAATTTCTACAACTAACTAATATAGATAAAATGGTAGAACATACTGCAGTCAAACATTTGAAACGACTATCAATGGAAACGATCGAGTTTCAATGGAATCCTTCGCAGCTCTGTTGCAGGCTAGCACTGCACATTTTCAATTGCCCAATTCGAATCCACAAAACTTTCATTCATTACATGCTCCCAAAAATATCAATTATCAATACATATATTTATATGTGCTCGCAGTCACAGTGTAACTTACAAAACAAGGCCTTCAATTGGCAACCCAATATACCTGATCTCTGAGCACCACTAGAAGGTGTATTTATATTCAAAGCCATGCCAGCATTCCCCATCAAATTTCTGTCCGTTGCCATAAACCACTGATTTGGAAAGGGCAACTGTGGATTCTAAACAGCCATGGTGTTTTTGGGAAAAGCTGGGGCAACCCTGTATATAACTCGGGATTTGCACTCTCAAGCCTCAACCGCAGTGATCCCTTCTTCGTCAGTTGTGTCGGGTGAAATGACCTCTTCAGTAGCATCTCCACCCGCAGTCTCCTCCAAGTCCTTCCCCTTGTTAGTTTCAAGGTCCATTAGCTTTTCCCTAAGCTTCGTCACCAGTTCTTCTCGTGCACCCTCATTCTCAGCTAGGTACCGTTTGATGGCATCCTTGCCATGGAAGCTCTTGCCTTTATAGCTGTAGAATGCCCCTCCTACCTTTGTGATAAACTTGTTCTTGTATCCTAACTCTATAATCTCTGAGTCGCGGCATATCCCTTTGCCAAATTCAAGCTCAAACTGTGCCGTTTTGAATGGCGGGGCGTGCTTGTTCTTCACGATCTTCACAATAACCTGGCTTCCAACAGTCTTCAAATAAAAACAAAAAGGATATAAGTGGATGCAATAACACCAGGAAAAGTACTAACGGCATACAGAGCATAGCAGTACAAGTTGATGGAACCCCCCACTAAATGAGTCCAATCTGGTACATGTTCTAGGCCAAAAAAGTCAACTGGATCAAATATTGAAGTATTGAACATTTGATCTACTGCATTCTTCTGAATTATAAACAAAAAAAGACTTGAGTGACCATTTCTAGCCTACCACATCTCTAAGGTAGGATCCGTCAAATGGCAGTTTCAATCCCCTTAAGCAGCAGACTATTTTGAGGGTATCAATATACCTTACAGCTATCTTGGAAGCCTCATTTCTGAATGCCATCTAATAACATTACTCAACAAATGGATATTATTACCTCTTCCCCCTTTTTGACAAGTCCGGTTCTTTTAATATTTAGGCGAACTGATGCATAGAACTTCAAGGCATTACCCCCACAAGTAACTTCAGAGGGCCCACCGAATCCAAAAGTGGATAACTTTGACCTCACCTAAAAAGACGTGCAACACAAATTCCAGTTATGAAAGAGATCTCTCCACGATTCAGTTAAATAACAAAATAACCAAGTTACTTCATGGAGACACATAAATGTTTTAGGTTTCTAAAGCTATATAGATGCAAAAAAAAAAATCAAAACAAAATAATATTTCCAAGCTGAAGGTTTGCATCTTATAGGCCGATTGGTTTCACATTATAACCAACTTACTTCACTCTCATCTAAGTTGAACTCCATGATAAGGATATCATTTTGAATCAATAGAATCAAACCTAAAATTTCCCAGCCCAATCAAAGTTTGTGGCGATACCACTTCAAAGGTCAGCTGAATTGTTCTCAACTTGTCACAAGATGTATTGGGCACCGTAATTTTGAATCTAGGTTGGAAAACTTGAGATGGGCTCAATTTGTCCGGCTAGAACAAAAATACCTGAAGAAATATTTTCGAGCACCTCATAGCATTTTCAGGATATCCGATCAATTATTTATGTATGATTCCTTGTCAACTGCCACTTCCAATGAAAGGGTTTCGAAGATTAAAAAAAACTTTATTGGGATTGGGACATAAACTGACCTAGGTAAATCCATGAGCCCAATTCGATTATTCTTTCCTATTCTTAATAACCTTATGAAACCTGAATTGTCTTATGACTCATCAATCAGATTATTTTTTTGAATGAACTATTCATGGAACAAGTAATCCCTTTTCTGACCACCAGTTGCTCCCGAGATCTAACACCACACCCCCCCCCCCCCCCGCGCGCGCGCTTTAATTGGATCTTGTTCCAGATATTGAGAAAAGGTTAATAAATATCTCTGTCAATTCTCGTAATTTTTATGTACACCAAGGTACTACAACATCATATATTTTCTTACATAGGTATATATATTGATCTTTTCTGGAGTCAAACAAAGATTTTGAAAAATGGATGGATCTTGTGTTGTAACTCGGAATGAACATCTCTCTGTAAAGGAACAGAATAGCAATTTATTCCTATGAAGCATCCAAAGACAAGAAGCTTCACTTGGAAATATGTACAAATTCTTAAATTCACTCGATATCCCCTGGCTATGATGTCTTGGCTTGGACAAATCGACTTAGCAATTTACTTAAAGAATTTTATTAAAATTATTTGGTACAATGTAAAATGTAGTATTTCTTCTAGAAAATATATCATAGAATGCAATGCTTATAGTTTCTCTTATAAGAATTCCAAGACTTAGTCCTGTTACTAAAGACTCAAGTGGGGTTATTGAAAAGCTAATGTAACATCTAGCTAAGTATTGATGACTCTATCTCTGTCTTGACCACTGTATGACTTGTTGACTGATATCAAATACGAATTACTTTACTAGATTGAAGTTAACTCACAAAGTTCAAAGCTTACTCCAGATGGTTAAGTACTAAGTAGGCCTATTTTTTAGATTTTCGAAGAATGAGACCATCTTGCAGTTCCAAACGTGGTGACAATTTCCATATATCAAAAAAGGTCGATGATAAATCAAGATTTTGAGACTGATACCTGATTAATGAAGACCAAAATAGTTTGAGAGAGAGATAAAGAATGACTCAATTTGCGTAGCGCTTGGCTCATCAGTCTTGCTTGCATCGCCATGTGTGCATCCCCCATCTCACCATCGAGTTCGCCTTTAGGGACAAGGGCAGCTACCTGCAATTTGGTATATTTTGAGAATTGAGTATAATACAAGAGAAGAAACAGAATTCATAAATGAATCAAAAGATTCAAAGTTGGGTACATATTTCAACCCTAAATTGGACTCAATCAGATCATTTGACAATCTGGCATATATGATCAGGACAATTGTCTGTCTGGCAAATATTGATTGGTAAAAGCACTATGAAATAAATGAGTAGAAACAAGATACAGGCATACAGCTATCAAATGCCTCTAAGATCACATAGAGAATGAATCGAGAGACAAAGAAACAGCACAATAAAAAACACACTAAATAAGACACGAAACAAGAAAAAGGCTACACATAATGCAGGGAGAACTAGGAAGACAAGGCTAGACTCTCATAAGACCGAAAAAAGCCCTTCATCATCAAAATCTTTCCTAATCGAACACCGAGATGAGAAGTTGCCTTAATCTCCATAAACACGCTCCTCAGAAGAAGCAATACCATAAAAAAAACTCTTGTGTTCCTTTCAAACTGGATAGGCGAACCTATAGCACTTGGGAGCAAAGCCCACACCACTGAAAAACTCTCCTGTTCATCTGGTATATATCATACATTGACCCATCGCATTACGGGAAAGCTTGGAAAGAAAACACATCAACAAGCAGTTTGCCTTCTGCTGCCACCAATAATCATAAACAGCAATGCTTTACTATTCACAAGAAGTTTGATGCAATAAAATCATCTACTTACACTGTCCACAACAACAACATCAACGGAACCACTCCGGATTAGGGTGTCCACAAGGCTGAGCGCTTGTTCGCCACAATCTGGTTGCGAGAGAAGTAAATTTTCAGTCTTTACCCCAATCGCCTCTGCCAGTGATGGATCAAGAGCATGTTCCGCATCAACGAAAACACAGTAGCCTACATGAAGAGAAAATAAAACTGACACGTTAATTAGTATATTGGAAGCATTTGATACTGAAATCCTAGACAGGCCAAAACAATCCCCAAACAAGCATCATTAAATGCAAATGAAGAAAGCTTATCAATATACACCCTTCATGAAGTCACTGGAGAAGAGAAGAAATAGTCACCAGTTATGGAGACTACCAAGAATCTACACGCATGATTCCCAATTTGTACTTAATGAAGCTGGTCAGAACATACTTTATCGGTCAAACATTTGTGACTGATGGAAATGTACGTTGGTTGTTTGGAGCCTCTATGCTCTGTGTAACCCGCTTATGCATCTTAATGTACTTGCACCGTTTATGACTTTCTAGATATGACCCATCCAAAAGATGACATGAAGATTGAGATGGTCAGAATCAAATCATGCGGTAGGCCACGTATGAAGTGTGAACAGATCAAACTTTGTGTCCATGGACAAAAAAAGACTTAGCCCATCTTTTACATGGATCAACATCAACAATACCCACTAATTTAACTACTTTGAAGATACAGAAGAGTTGTTTTGCACGATAAACAATCTTTTCAGCTAAATTGTATGATTTATGCAGTTAGATAAGAAATCTAAGTTATTTTGTAAGCCATATGGATTTGTTAAGAGCTAACCTCCAAGCTTCTGTGCTTCAGCGATTATGTGAAGAGCAAGAGTTGTTTTGCCAGAAGCCTCTGGACCATATATCTCCACAACACGTCCCTGAAAAAATCCAGTAACTCCAACAACTGAGCAACCAATAAACATAGCACAAAAAAATCTCGAGAGGTTGAGATCAAAAGGAATACCGAATACCGTGATCTAGTGCTGTTAATTATAATAGGGAATGTTACAAACAAGATACTGGAGATACAAAAACAATCACTGGCTTATGGTTTCCAGAAATAGGAAGGAATGGGGATGATAATGTGAGCTGCCAAACTGAGAAGCAGCCCCTACTTCTATTCACCAATAAGGCAATCACAATGTACAGGATATCACACAAAGAAGTACACCATTGAATAGGAAACAAATTCAAATTCTCTATTTCATAAATTTCAAAAATTAAATCATAATTACACCCGGTCAATGAAGATAGAACCCAGGCGTGACAAATAACAGTTTTAATCCATATAATGCAAAATACCTTTGGAAGTCCACCAATCCCCAGTGCTATATCCAAAGCAAAAGATCCTGTAGACACCACAGGTACATGTTTGGGAGAAACAGAACGACCAAGCCACATGATTGCTCCCTTTCCAAATGATGTAGTAATCTGATCCAGGGCTTGCTGGAGGGCTAAATCTTTCTTAGACAAATTCTCTTCGTTAGAGTCACTTCCATCTGACTTAGACTTCCGTTTACCTGAAAATAGAGAAAAGGTGAAATTCATGTTAGCTCACAACTAGTGTACCTCTTTTAACCCAACCTGGCATAGGTGTTGGTATTGGATATATGCCTATGCAGCTATTGTTTACCCGCACCTTTATTAACTAATAATCAAATGCAATGTGTAAAGGTAAATATTATTAAAGCTGTAAGATTTAGGGTAAAGCTCGACGCCTATACCCATAGCCAATACCTGTACTTACATCCAGGGAAATAGAGGATGGCATCACAATTCAATGTGGATCCTTCTGACAAAAAATAGTACACATTTACTCAAAAAGATGGAATTGCATAGGCTGTTATGAATATAGATGGTTTAACAGTGAGACTTTTATATTTATAACATTGGAAGGGGTGAAATGGATTTACTAGGTAATGTACTAATTTCCTTACCGTGTCTCATAGATATAACTAATTTGCATAATTCATTACTACACCAAATGCCGTGAAATTTCATGAATTTTCTAAAAGTTGAATATAAAATGTTTGATTACCTTATTCTAGAATCACAGTTTTTGTTATCCTTATAGACACACACGCACATATATATTGGTAAGAAACAAAGTTATGTGTTTAAATTTAAGATCCAGGTTAAACTACTTCTTTTCCTTGCGCTTGATTTTGTTAAGTAATATTAAATCCAAAAGTTATATATATATATATATATATATATATATATATATATATATATATATATATGTAAGGGCATAATAACTAAAATATCACATTTTTATCTTCAAATCCTTTCAAGGAAAGTCAGACATCCCATGATTCGTCATCTAATACTGTTTTACTAATCAAACACCCTAAAGATGAAGATTAAAAGTAACAAAAGAAATCTATCATATGATTTTGTTTTGTGGAAACTTTCAGCACCTTTAGATGAAAAGTTGCAAACTTGGGAAGATGTCCCCAAAATCCCTTGTCTGTAACCCTGCCAAAAAAAAAAGTAAAAAAAAGAGTAACTATCACGAATAGAATGATCCATCACAGCCTTATTCTATCATCTTACATACTTCTCTAAACGTTCAGAAACTGTGTATATCAAATAAAAACCATGACTAAAAAACCGGGGAAGCAAGCATCTTTCTACACAATATTGTTGGTGTTAAACACACTAACAACAAAGATCCAACACATCGACACAGCTGTATAGTTCATTCAACACAGAAAGCTTACCATCACGAGCATGGAAAGAATTGGGAAACAAAAAAACCAAAAAAAGCTCCATAGACGTTTTTTGCAGTAAACAATGGATACAAAAGCTCAAAAACTGATTTTTCAAACCGATTCTCACTGAAGAACGAAAGAGGAAAATTCCCAAATGATCGAAAGTTTAAAGAGAATGTGAAGAAAAGGAAAGCAAAAAAAGAAAAGAAAAAAGGGGCGGAAGAAACGTAAAGGGTTTGAAAAGAAGGAACCTCTGGTGCGAAGAGAGAGCGTTTAAGGGAAGAAGCGATTCGAAGAAGCCTCGCCATCACCCTCTGTCAAGGTTTGAAGCCTCCAAAAAAAACAAACCCAACAACTCTCCGAGATACAGATAAAAAAAGAAATCAAAATAAAAATCTTTTACATCTCCTTTCGCAGACAGAGAGACACTCTACTCGTTTTATTAGGGTTTTTGGTTTTTCCCTCCCTTTCGAACTCAACGAGCTCTTGCATCTTGCTTTGCCAAGCAGCAGTTCATATGCCCAATGCCCCTCTTCACTAACCCCGCTAACCCGTTTAACCCAACTATGGATGTTAACAGGCCGGGCCGGACTCGGGCCAAGCCAACCCAACAATGAGGAATGCTAGTCCTACTCTCAGTCAATCCATACTCTCACCCTCTACCAATCACCTGTCTATTTTTATTTTTTTTGGGGGGGGGGAGAGAGTAGAGTTTGACTGAGAGTAGGGCTAGCACTCCTCCCTAACAATTTGAAGACAAAAATGCAATGTTCTGTATTCTTTTAATAAATTAAATTGGTCTTGTCGGGCCAGGTTAAAATTGTAATCAAACGGTCCTTAAACCCCCTAAGCCTGTCCCATTGACACCCCAACCAGCTAACAAGTGAACGTATAATAACCCACTAAAACAGAACTTTGGGTTTTATGTTGAGACAGAGGAAAAGGAATATAGTTGGGGTGGAGCATTGATTTTATATCATTTATCTATCTATGTTAGTAGGTAATTCATCCTTCTCTATATTAAGACGTGTCGGGCATGCCTGGTGAATTAGGCAAGGGCTTAGCTACTTGAAGCCTAGGCTTAATCCAATCCAACCCTAACCTCTTTTTTTAAAACAGGGAAATAATCCCCTCCTCGGGCCGAGGAGGGGATTTACCGTGTCACTCCTTTTTTGTGTTATGTGTCTCTTTTTTTTTACTCCATTTGATTATGGTTAATATTCACTAACTCTTAGGTGTGTTCGTTTGGCAAAAAAGTGAGGGAAAATAAAAGAAAAATGTGTTTTCTTACACTTTTCTTATATTTGGTTTGCAAAAAAACACACATTGATTTTCTTGCACTTTCTTGTATTTTTCTTAAGAAAATGAAACACACTTTCATTTTCTTACACTTTCTTAAAAGTGACAAATTTTCTTCCAAAACCTTCATCCATCTTTTGAGTTGTTTTGCAAGAAAATTTAAGATTCTTGTCTTTTCTTTTCTTTTCTTTCACCCAGTTTCTCGTCAACCAAACACCCCCGGGTTAAAGCATCTAACCTTGATTTTTTTTTTAAAAAAATTAAGGATTACAACTTGTTAACCACATAGTTCAAATGGGCTTTGTGAGAGCGAGGAGGTATACTGCTCTTTTTTCGACTGTGTCTATTCTATCACACCGCAAATACCCTTCTTCAAATAAGTGATTTTCAAATGCAGTGTCTTATATACAGAGCAATCATTTTACGACATATATGGAAGGCTAGAAATGCCTGCCAAGTTATACAGATCTTGACAGCCAAACCCAACACGAATCTTATCACAGGTTGAACAAGTAACCATTGAGTGTATCAAAGAAGGGGCTCTGGTGGCAAACTAGCTCCTACTGCCAAACGCCATCTAGAACTGCTCTAACTTTTCCTTCTTTTTTTTTTTGATAAAGGGCAACTTTCATTAACTAATGGCTGTGAACCCTGTCCCAATGGGCAAAAGCCCTTACAAAGGTGGGACTACGAAGGCTATCATTAAGAGCCAACTGCGCCAGGTTGTGTGCCATGGAGTTAATAGTGCGATGACCGGATTTAAAGCTCAATGCATCGCAATTGAGTCTTTGGTTCATGATATCAAACATGATAGGATGAACCTCAGAGTTGTAAAGATTGCTTTCTCCATTGAGGAAGTCGATTAGTTCTTTAGAATCCGATTCAAGCACTGCGTTAGACCAGTTTTTGATGAATACCAGTTGAACCCCAGCCCTTAAGGCTTCTGCTTCCACTAAGCAAGCTGATCCTCCCGACAGGATTTGACGAAAACTGCAGACAATGTGCCCCTCATGGTCCCGAGCTACTACCCCAAAGCCAGCCGCTACTCCTGGCAGAACTGCTCTCCCCACTTTACACAAGCAATATTCAAAGAAGGATCCGTGAACAAACCGAGCAGCACTTATAGGAGGTTTAGGCACAGAGGTTTTATAGATGCTTGAAAAAGACTAACTAAATTTATTTGAACTTCACAAGCTTTCTTGTTATGCAACCCTGTACGATGGTTAAAGGTAGCACTGTATGTTAAAGAATGATATTTAAAAAATGAAAAAAAAAAAGAAGAAGAAGAAGAGAGAGTAATCATTAAAGATTTTCCTGAAATACAAGAAAGCTTCCAACCTGGGAGAAGCTTGCTGCAAAAAGAACAAGCACAAAATGAATACAGACTACGGAGAGTTGAAGGATTCATCAATATAGTAAGGACTTTCCTGTAAACATCAGGCCCCCTCATAAAAATATCTTGATGAAAAAGTCCGCGCTTTGAAAGGGTACTTGACTGTGGTTTATCGCGTGACAATGCAGTGGCAGTTTTTTGAGTTTGAACTGACCTTTGTTTCAGCACACTCCAATAGTGTACTGGAACTGTGCGTAAGGAAATGTTAGGGTGTAGATATTGGAGATTAGTAGGCAAACACAGATTCACCATAGCCAATTATAGGTCTTTCCTGAATAGTGTCGTTCACTAATACCGCTTGGAAATTAATTTGAAATCCATCTCTACACCCTCTACTATTACCCTTCATCCTTCAATCCTGCAACAAGGGACTCAAATTAGCACTACAAGTAGATATAAAGACAACTTGAAAAGTTCATGTGGCTTACCTCTGATCATAAACTCCGCCACTGCATGAAGGAATATGTTTTCGAATATCAATTCTCTGTCGTTGGTTATAATTTTCGAACTTGACAAAAATGCATTTTTTCGCTTTCTATACAAAGGGCAACCCAGCTTTGCAATCCTTGGTGACATCCCAGCCAACTTCAGTGTTAGAGAAACAGAGGTTCTCTGTCATTGTTTTCCTGGTAAACCCCATTCTAATACAATCTCGATTTATACTGAGGGACTGTAAAATTTCTCTAGAGTGAATCAGTATTTTACAAGTGCTGGTAACGAAGCATGAAGTTCGGCCAAGCATTGAAAGATCCAATTGAGAAGTTGTTCTCTTGGTAGTTCCAGAAGAAGTTCTGCCTGTGAGACAAGAATTGAAAAAGGAAAGGAATGTGAAACATCGTATATCTTGTGAACTTGGAATGAGAATTTAAACAAAAGTTCAATGTTGGACGGAAATATGAAATATCACTCCTATATGTGTAATTGTATATGCATATATGCAACTTCAGGGGACTAAAAGAGCCCCACACCATGCCTTTGTTGGCACATGGAAAACATGAGGGATTAAGAAAAAACATTTAATGGCTCCCACTGAAAAAAATTCCTGGCTGAAATCAACCTCCATCCAATAATACAATCATCTGATATGGAGACTCTTTGTTTCACTATTTTATAGTTTTCTATGGCAGTGAAAAAGAATGCAATAAAATTCATGATTAGTAATCAGAAGATTGGGTCAAAAAAAGTCCCCCTTTTTTGGCGTTGGAAATCTCCTAGGTGATGACTCATTGAGTGTTGGGTCATAATACCTTGCATGAGCAATATGTGTATGGAAGAGGCAGGACTGCTCTTCCTTCTCCCATCATAATGCAAGTATTCCTTCAAAAAATTGGCATTTAAAGGATGTATGTAGCATGATTATATTCACTGATGTAACTTCTCGTGTAATTTCTTGTTTTAGTTCTTAGCTTTTGCTTTCAAGGTCCTGGGTTCACTCTCTTATGACCACCCATCCTTCTGTATATTCTTCTTTTCATCTATGATCTATCATATCTCATTATTACCGATTTTAAAAAAAAGGACGTAGAAATTGCATTCTTACAATTCTATTAATCAAATCATACTTTGGCAACTAGAAAAGGGTGAAAAACAAGAGAAGGATATAGCTACATACCTTGATTTGGTTCTCTGCGAAAACCAGAGAGTTCCGGTGAACATCAGACACTATAGACTCTGTCATCAGCTTGAAAACTTTTTTACTCATGTTTGTGTTCATACCGACAACCTTGCCTGAAGCATATATTCTGGTGATTCCAAGATCTGCTGCCATCCTCCTCACATAAAGCTTCTTCAATAGTATCTCCATGGAGCGCGGTTCTTTTCCATATTGGCGCCGCAGATTCTCTGTGAATTGCATTAAACTCCAGATGTCTTTCTCAGCAGCTTTCTCAGACTCGTTGATTATTTCCATGGGGTTCTCCAGATAATTTATGTACTCAGAAGGGAGATGCGGGGTTATATTTATATCAATCTGCATAGGAAAAGGAAGAAAAAAGTGGGAATTAAGAAACACTGCTGATGGGCACTCTATTCCATTCCAATTATTCATAATTGAGCTTTGAGATACTGACCTAAATGTAATAAGATAAAGTTAGGGGCCAGCTGCTCCCCTTGCCCATGGATATGTCATCTTAAATTAAATAATATAGTATAAATCTAGTTTTTTTTTTTAGTTCAGGGGGACAACTGCACCCTTCCCTATGCCTATGCCCTCTTAAATTAAATAATATATTTATAATAAAAATTGCTCAAAAGTTAGGGGGGTAAAGCCCCCGTCCTCCCGGCTCCACTCCGGCTCACAAGCTACGCCCCTATTAATATTACAAAAAAAAATCAAAAATTGAGCCCCCCCAGTAATTTCTTTAGACCAGAAAAATGGATAGATAGAATGGTGATGTTCATTTGGTTAGGTTGGTTTTTATTATCTAAGAAATCCCCTAGGACCCATCAGGTTCAAAAGCCTGTTTGTGCGCCATGCATACTCATGATATTGCATCGATGCAATTACCATGTATATCACTCAGACATTATATTTACTTGGAGTCTATATTTCGGATACTAAACAAACACCTGTACACTTTGGTAAGGAACCGAGACCAGCCGATGTTCTTCAACCTGGAAATCAAACATAAGAAATCAGAATTAGTGAAAATCGCATACTTAAGAAGGGGTACAAAAATTTACCCAGCCACTTATGAAGATCAACAATCCTAGTCTAGCAAGATTAATCAAAGAGAAGAATAAAAAATAAAAAAATAAAAATGTTGAGATATGAACTAATTGTAGGTGTATATACACCATATCAAGTCATTAAGGGTATTGTTGTAATCCTCTTTTATTAGTGATATAAATAATAGAAAGGGGAAAAACAGCCCCTAAATTTTCTCCCTCAATCTTTCTCTATTCTTCTCTTCTCTTTTTCTTCCTTTATTTTTCCAGGGTTTCACACTCACTATTTGGAATCAAAGTAGGAAGACAGCCTTCGTTCCTTTTTTTTAATGGAATGTTCGTGAACAGTGCCCATGAATAATGTTCGTGAACAGTACAGTAAAGACTAGAGTTGTTAACAGTTAATCATGCGACTATATTAAGTCAAAAAAGCACAAGGAGGAGTTGTATTGGAATTCATGGAATTGAAAAAGACAGAATGGGCCTAAAAAGGATCCACCCCATGATGTTAAAGAAATGGTTGACTTCATAACATGTTGGTAGTTTCCAAATGGTTGTTTTTATTACATAATGGATGCTGAATGTGTATTGATTCTTATTATGCCCTTTCCTAATATTTAAATGCACACACAAACTTCCAAAACAGGACAATTTCCACTTCCATGGGGACGAAAGTAAACCCCCCCCCCAACCCCCACCCACACACACACATGTTTGGATGTTACATCATATGTTTTTGTATTTAGTTCAGTTAATGTCTTTAGTCACTTAAGTCTCTAAGGGCATTGTAGTCATTCTACATGTAATAATCTATAAGTAATGGAAGAAGGCCTAGTTGGCCCTAATTCTTCATGTCCCAAACTTTCTCTTCTCTCTTCTATTTCCTTATATGGTGTCAGAGCATATGGGGACCAAACCCTAACCCTCGCTGTCATCTCCATCTCCCTTCTTCTTCTTCCCTTCCTTTATCTCTCCTTCAACTTCCTCTTCCTTCTTCCTTTTTTTTTTCTCTTTCTCATTTTGGCCGTGCTAACAGGGAAGACATCATCAGTCGTATGACCCATCAATTTGTGGCCAATCTCGTGGTGACGTCATCAATCGTATGACAGTGCTGCTGCCCATCGATTTCATGACCAATCTCGTGGCCCCTTGATATATGTCATCAGTCGTCATCATTTCCTCCACGCTTTCAAATCATTTACTACTTGCCTCGATGAGGCTCTCGCTCATCCATCCTGGAGGAAGGCTATGAAAGACTGAAAGAGGATATACATGCCCTGAAAAAAAAAACGTGAGAAACCGTAGACTTAACTAGAGGAAAGAAGGTTGCCGGTTGCAAGCGGGGTGTATACACTCAAGTATCATGCCAATGGAACCATTGAGAGACACAAAGCCCACCTGATAGCGAAGGGGTTTAATGAGACATACGGAATTGATTATACAAGACATTTGCTCCGGTCGCAAAGATGAACTCTATTCATGTTCTTCTATCGACTGCTGCCAATAGGGATTGGCCTCTTCACCAGTGAGATTTCAAGAATGCTTTCTTGCATTGGGATTTACATGTCAACCCCTCTAGACTTTTGTCAAAAGGGGGAGGAGCATAAGGTGTGTATCCTAGAGAAGGCATCTATGGCTTTAAGTAGTCACTACAAGCGTGGTTTGATCGTTTTAGCAGGGCTATGCTCCATATTGGCAGGTGTAGTTCAGATCATTCAGTCTTTGTGAGAACTTAGTGTATGATGAGAGCACGATTGTGGTGACAAGTGATGATGAGAGCACGATTGTGGAGCTGAAAGCTCACTTGAGTATGGTGTTTGACATCAAAGACCTTAGTGTTATTCGGTACTTTCTAAGGATTGAAGTAACCAGGTCAAAAAAGGGTATCTTTATATCTCAAAGTGGGTGCTGGATTACTTACAGGAGACTGGAACCTTGGGTTCCAAACTAACTGATACACATCATGAGGTGAATCATCAACTCAAGAGTGAGGATGGTGACAGCTTAGAAGATCAATGACAGTATCAGTCTATCAGAGGCTAGTTGGGAAACTTATCTATTTGAGTAGGCACCAAACCAGATTTAGCCTAAGTTGTGAGTATTATTAGCCAGCATATGCATTATGCCCAAGCTGTGAGAATTGTTATCCAATATAGCATTCTCCTAAGTCATCTCACATGACTGCGGTCCAGAGGATTCTTCACTAGATTAAGGGGGCTCCTGTCTGATGGTCACTTAGACATTTCAGGTTATTCCAATGCGAGTGGGCTAAATCTCAGATGATAGATGTTCCACTTCATGTTACTGCAACTTTGTAGGAGGTAACTTGGTGACATGTAAGAGCAAGAAGCAAAAGGTGATTGCTAGATCTAGTGTTGAGGTAGAATACAGGGCTATGGCCCACACTGCAGGAGGAAGAGGAGGAAGAAGAAGAGAAAGAAAGAAGTCCATTGGATCATACAAGAAGTGGGCCCTTAACCAACTAAAGGCCCAAACTTTACACAACTTCCAACACTCCCCCTCAAGCTGTAGTATATATATCGAACATGCCCAACTTGCCGGTATATTGTGAAAGGGAGAACTATGGACACCTTTGGTAAGGACATCGGCGAGCTGATCACCAGTCTTTGCATATGGGATGCAAACTTGACCAGAATTGATCTCTTTTTATATAAAGGGCCTATCTACTTCAATATGTTTGGTTTTGTCATGCTGAACAAGGTTTGTCATTGTAGAGACTCATTGGCTCTTGCACGGGGAACCCTAGATCCTTCAGAAGCACCTTTAAAATAAGAGCTCACCTATACCATGAACCATAGCCCTGAACTCAGAACCTGCACTTCACCTTGCAACCACTGCTTGTTTCTTGCTCCTCCAAGTCACAAGATTTTGCCAACAAATACACAATAACCAGAGGTGGATCTCCTATCTGACACTGATGTTGGCATGCTGCTCAATTTGCATCTGTGTATGCCTCTACTCTCAAGCGTCTATGACAAGCATATAGGATACCCTTCACTTCAAGTATCCAAGAATTTTGTATATAAACTTTATGTGGGTAGTTTTTGGGGCATGCATGAACTTACTTACCACATTGATTTACTGCATATGCATTATGCAATATTAGGATGAGTGGGGGACAATAAGATAAGGCGACCAACTAGGCACTGATATCTTCCAATGTCAACAAAAGATTCCTCACTTTCTTCAATCAACTTGTGGCTCTGCTCTATCAGAACATCCAGAGGTTACTATCCAACATTCATGTCTCCTCAAGAAGATCGAGAATGTATTTCCTATGGAAGATGATTGAGGATGACTCTTTTTCTTTTTCCTTTTTTTGGTAATGAGGGTGTCCGGGTGTCTTAGAGCACCCGACTAATCCCTCGGGCACATGTAGACCCCTCCATCCACACGCATTGGGCAAGAAGGGATAAATCCTTGAGGGTGGCCAGCTAGGGAAGGAAATCAAACTCAAAGCCTCCACTTCCTAAGGCGTAGTCCTGGCCAGCATACCAACCCCCCATTGGATAGGATTCCTCTTTTTTATCTAGCAACTTCAATTCCCAGGAAATATTTCAGTCACTCAAGTCTTTAATCTGAAATTCTATAGAAAGTTGAGCTTTCAACCTCTTCATTTCTTTTTGATCATTTCCAGTCACTACTATATCATCGACATAGACAACCTGAGTTGTTGTGTTCTCGTAACTATGCTTAATGAATAGAGTATGGTCCGCATGGCTTTGTTTATACCCCTATTTGATCATGGCTCTACTGAACCTCCCAAACCAGGCACACAAAGACTATTTTAACCCATATATAGCCTTTCTAAACTTTCTCACCTTTCCTTGAGACGAAGGAAACTTGAACCCGGGAGGAACACATATAGACTTCCTTTGTCAAGTCCCCATGGAGAAAGACATTCTTCACATCAAGTTGTGAAAAGACCAGTCTTAATTAGCAGCAAGGGACAAGAGCACATGAAAAGAAAATATCTTTGCCACCAGAGCAAGTGACTTATAATAGTCAATTTTGTAGGTCTGAATGAACCCCTTGAAGAAAGACATTCTTCGCATCAAGTTGTGAAGAGGCCAATATTAATTAGCAGCAAGGGACAAGAGCACATGAATAGATTTTATCTTTGCCACTGGATCAAGTGACTTATAATAGTCAATTTTGTAGGTATGATTGAACCCCTTGACTACAAGTCTTCCTTTATGTCTTAATACTGAACCATCTGACTTATCCAACTGTGAACATTCATTTACACCCAACGAGTTTCTTATCCCTTAGAAGATCTACAAGTTCTCAAGTACCATTCTTCTTAAGGGCATACATCTCTTTACACATAGCATCCTTCCACTTTGGATGGGCAAGAGCATCTGATCTTTTATGAGGCAAAGAAATAGAAGATAACAAAGTAGCAAAATCACGGTAAGATGGAGATAATGAATCATAAGATACAAAATTTGAAATAGGATATTGAGTGGAAGAATGAATTTCCTTTCTTGCACTCAACTATTCCTCATGATTATTCTCCCCTTGAAGAGGAGGCTTCGAGTTATGGAAAAAGGGCGTATCCTCAAAAAAGGTATCATCCATAGAGATAAAGGTGGCCTTTGGATAGACTTCTCCAGTGACTTCTACCGACTTTTGGCTCCAGGGAAGTTCAAAGTTGGTCACTTAAGCGTTTGGTTTGTCATTCTTATTTTGAGATCCCAAAAAAGTAGAAAGTTAATGAAAGTCAAAATAGTGATTTCCCCAATAAGCCAACCAATGTAGCTTCCACAGGAAGTCAATATTTCGACTTCCGTGGGAAGTCGACAAGTCCGTCAAACGAACGAACATTTTTGGGTTTTGGGGTCTCTCTTTTTCTTCTAGTTGAGAGTTTCTCCTATTTTTGCCAGTCCTATGAATCTATGCCATGGCATTTTCTATTTTCCCTTCTCCTTCTTTGGATATTATAAACTCAATGTAATCTATTAATTTATTTTTTCTCGGTAAAGATTGTGACTATGAGTTTGTTGTTGCTTTTGAATTGATTGAGTGGAGTAATTTTGAAAAGGAAATGGGAAAGGTGGGTGGGTGAGGTTTTGCTTAAAAACTACAGAATTTCTCTTTTCTTTTTCGGCTCTATTTGAAAAGGGTGGTTTGGCGTGAATTTTTAGAGAGAGAAAGAGAGCAGTTTAGACGTGAATTTTTAGAGATAGAGTGGAAGTGGTTCAGACGCGAATTTTTAGAGAGGGAATGGTGGTGTTAACTGTTGTTATGGGGTGTATTACAAAAACAGATACCGGGGGGGAGGGGGGGTTTAGAAGTGAATAAGGGACTATGCTGGCCTGGTTTTATGTGTGAAGATGGGTTTGAATATGGGGTTTGTAATGAGTGAAGATGGGCTAAATGTGAGGGACTGTGGCATGTGAAGGTGGGACTGAATTGAGGGACTGGTGCGTGAAGATGGGACTAAATTCAGAAAGGAGAAAAGGATGATGTTGTAAGAGGAAGGAGTGCCTTCTTCCACGTCTAGAATGATCAAAACTCCACTATTAGCTGACATTGTTGAGGGAGATTGATATCTTCTGAAGGTAGCTTCTTTTTTTTTACAGGCTTGAGGGAGATTGATATTAGAAAGGTCGAGGGTTGACGGTGGATAAGAGAGATTATTTCTCTTTCAATCTTGAATATCAGGTGTAAACTATAAATCATATATTTCTGAATTTCCATGAAAAACCAGCTGGCAGCCACCATATAAATTATATTACATGCTATCTTATATTTATGAGCATCATGTTTTACACCTCTTATATTCATGAGCATCACAAATTCTATAGTAGTAGGTGTATGGAAATAACACTATAGCAAGGTGATAGCAAATATAAACTCAACAAAAGTTATTTCTTGAAAATGCAAGCCAACGCAAATTTTGATTTCTGGGTCAATAGTTGCTTCTCGCATTTACAAACCAAACGCTATCTTCCCCTTTGAATAACTTCTTCAGGAGTTACTTCCTGCAAAATAACTCCTGAAAAAGTTTTTTTCTTCTCAGAGAAGTCTATCCAAACGAGGCCAAAGTGTTTATGAGTAGGAGGGTGATAACATTTGTAGCCCTTTTTAGTAGGGGAGTACCCAAGGAAGAGACATTTGAGCGATTTGAGATTGAGTTTTGTGCAAGCTGACTTGTGAACATGAACATAGCACACACCCAAAAACCTTGGGCGGTATGGAAAACCCAGAGGAGTGAGGAGAAAGAACATCAATGGGTATTTTAAATCCTAAAACTCTCAAAGGCACACAGTTCTTAAGGAAAGCAAATGTAAGTAAAGCATCTAACCAAAAAGTTTTAGGAACATGCATAGTTAGAGGCCAAAGACATCCCCTTGCCTAGTGTGAGAGATAACGTGTTGGAGTTTGTATAATTGAACAAAATTTCCTACCTTAGAATAGGTTTGTGCCGTTGGATCCCATACTTCTTGTGTTGTCTTCAAAAATAGAAATCCGGTACTAATATGAGGCAACATGGAATTAAGAAGCCATGACATCATAGCCAAAATCTCCGACTCCCACCTTGCATACATTGGGTCGGACTCAACTAGCACCAAATTTTTTCCATTGGTGTAGCTCATCTTTCCTCATCCTCCAATATACATGTGAACTAACTGAGACCATGCTAAGTAGTTAGTATTACCATCCAATTTAATGGAGGTAATTTGGAGATTTGGGTTTTTCCAAAGTGTCTCCATGGAGGTCCCACCAACACTTGGAGAGAAGACATGAGAGGAATGGTTTTCTTCAGACAATCTTCAACACACCACAATCTGAAAACTACGATTAACCTCATTTGGGATTTTCACCAAACACTTGGTGCCCACACACTTCAACGGGTAGAGTACACATTCCAAACCCTTTCTTCAACACAACAAGTGTACACACCCAAGAAAACAACAAGGATTCCACACTCCACTTGATTTCAAACAATCGCCTACTACTAAATATTCAACACTTCCATACATCAATGACTCCATCTTCAAGATGCAACTCAAGTAGCATAATACTTGGCCAAAATCATTAAAAAAAAAACAGCACCATAATTCAAGAACATCATCCACTAACCCTTGTTAACATATATTAGGGTTACACTCAAGTTAACAAAGCATTTTCACAAGTTGACCATAAAAAAAACTAGGGTTTATAGAGTTCCAACAGTAACTATGGGGGATAAAAACCCTTACAACTCCTCCAAAACTCCATGAAATTGCTTGGGACCACTTTTGGATGATTCTCCCATTTGGAATGATCTTTTAGGAATTTTTCACACCAAAATAGCCTAAAAGATTGATGCAAAGCTTTTTCCAGAAAACAGATTTTTCAGGAATTTTTCTCTTTTTTTTTTACTAAAATCCTCATAACTTACACAATACTTATAACCAAAAACATGAAATATGAGTCAAAACTCTCTATAAATCAATGCCTACAAAAACCATACCTTCAACCAACCTAGGGCTTGAAGAGACTTGTTAAGTGTCTCTCCTCTTTACCAGTCCCAAAAAAAAAGTCTCTCCTCTCTACTAGGATACATATCATACATTATTAAAATGGAAAGAGCCAAAGAGGTCCATTGGACCATACAAGAAGTTGGACCCTTAACCAACTAATGGCCCAAACCTTGCACAACTTACAACAGTTATGTCCAATGTCTACCCATGGAAATGAGGTGTGATAATCCGGCAGTCATCCACATCTCAACAAATTCAGTGTTCCATGAGAGACCCAACCATATAGAAGTTGATAGCCAATTCATACGTGAGAAGATTTAATCTCGTGAGATCTCGACCCCAATTAGTGTTCTAGTCGTGTTTGGAGTACATTAGTGTTCTAGAATCTAGACGTGTTTGGATATTACACCATATGTGTCTGTATTTATTTCAGTTTATGTTTTCAGTCACTTAAGTCTCTAAGTGCATTGTAGCCATTATACACTAATAATCTATAAGTAATGTAAGAAGGCCTAGTTGGCCCTAAATTTTCCTCTTAAATACATGCCCTCTTTCCTTCATGCCTGAGCCAAAAGAAGAAAATGTAAATGGACTGCTAGTACTGCAGCATAAAATACCAAGACAGAAAGGATGGAACGGACGCAGCAAGTTACAGAACAAAGAACGTTTGCTCAGTATAAAAAGTTGAACTGCAAAGTCAGGATTGTGTAGCCATGATGCTTGTTTCCATTAAAAAGAAAAAAAATGAAAGGAATGGAATGGAATGGAATGACATTGTGAATCAGAACAAACCTTGGACAAGCTCTCAAAGAGCATTTCAAAGAAGAGATCAATGCCTACATTTCCAACATCCCCTGTCTGTTGCTCACCAAAGATATTCCCAAATCCTCTAATACCCATGTCTCTCTCTGCAAGTTGGAAACCTTGGCCAAGATCACGACACTCTTCAAGAGCTGCCAGTCTCTCCTAAAGTTGAAAGACAATATGTATTGCACTTTAAAAACACATTTAAAATAACTCAAAATTCTATCTGAATGAAGTACAAATGAGCACATTAGAATATAGAGATAGTCATTGAACAACACAGTGAAAGATTCTGAAGAACTGGTGCAACACACAAAAGATAAGAGAATGAGTTGCAAATCGTATTTAGTACATTTGTGGATCTCCTTGGAATATGACTAATAGTAGGAAAGGGTGATATAAAGAATGTACCAATGCTTGATCAGATAGCAGCGACTTATCGGGGTAAAATAAGTGTGCATAAGCTTCCTTATCTGCCCGCCCCACCCGTCCACGCAGCTGATGGAATTGGAAAGAAAAAGAGAAGGTTCAAATACCATTGTTATTCTCTAATCTATGAATGAAAATCCTCGCACCAACCTAAAAAGAGAACATAAATCAAGATGACTACATAAAGCGCAAGTCCTTTTTCCATTTATGATCTGTACTATGTAAACAATAGGAGCGTTAAACTGTTAATATATACTTTTATCATGAATTCCAAATTATGAAGATGCTGCACACAGGCACATATGCATGAGTAACTTAATAAAACAACACCAATCATTTAAGTTGTCTCCCCCAAGCTTGCTTTAAGAGTAGCAATAACTATCCCTCTTATAATCCCTTCATCAGAATGCCAGGAAACCTTTCATCGGGTGAAATATATGGAGAGTTTATCAAATCTACTTTAGCTTTCTCTCTAGCAAGTTAATCTATCTTGATATATTTTTTCTATCATATAAATTAAGGATTCCTCACTAGCTCAGGAGCCAGAAACACACTTGGAGATATCATCTTTCCCAGAAGAGTTGAAATTAAATTCATTCCTGTGGGAACAGAAAGGTTTCACCTATCTGCTGAGTGCATGCTGATCCTACTATTATATCCATGAACATTTTTACAACTGAGTCACACTCTTGTCCTTCAAAATTCAACAAGTCTAAAAAATAAACAAATGAGATCGAAGGAAAACAGAGAGAAAACACCAGGACCTGATACAACTGTGCCAAGCCAAATTGGTGAACATCTTGAATTATAATAGTGTTTGCGTTTTGAATGTCAAGCCCGCTTTCTACTATATTTGTGCATATGAGGATCTGAATTTCTCCTTGTGCGAACTTTTCCATAGTTTCTTCTAGCTGCTTTGAATATTGCTGCAAAGAAATGCAAACAATCTGACATGCTCAGAGCACATAATTTGTGAGAAATCAACAATTCAGTAGTGAAACAGGATGGTTATTACCTGAAGAATTGAGAGACATAGTTCATAAAGTTTTCTGAAATAAATAAAGTTTTCAATACTGCAATATAAATCAAGAGCTCGTACATTACCACAATAAAATGTGTCAAGTAAGAAAATGCATGAGAAATAATGCGAACTATTCAGTAAAATAGAAAAAAAAATCATAAATATTCATATCGTGTGACCAACAGCAATGTTTGTAGACAATATGGGAAGGTAAAAGGATGCAAGACAATCAGAGTAGACCATAAATAAAAAGCTTTAGAGAAAGCCAGATTTTGTTACGTACTATGAAACTAATAATTTGGCATCAATAAAACCATGGAGAAAATTAAACAATATTGGTGATAATGTTGAGCTTACTTCTTAAGAATCCTAGCCCCCTATATTCATATAGAACATATATAATTTTTTTAAGAAATAACTAAAAATAAGTAATAAATTACATGATTAGTCTATCAAGTATTAAACCAGCAATGGTTAAACAATTGTCAATCTAGAAATAAACATTATTCCTAGAAAGTATCATGAATTATAATTCCTCAAATACTATAAAAAAGAGTTTAGCATTTCATCAAATGGTATAACTACAGTTTTTGTGCAAATTCTAAAGAGGATAATAATTTAAAATCCACATTTATAATAAAAGGAACGAGTCAAGCAGGTAAACAAATAGCAAAATAAGTTAAATAATTCATTTTCATACTTGAATGTCGTGATTACTATGACTTGACTCTTGAAAGTGTTTGCTAAAAAGCAAAGTGATACTAATCTTATCACTTGATCCCTTTCCAACTTCATAATTTCAACTTTGTATTTCATAATTTCTTTCAAGGAACCCTCTATAACAAAATAAAGTACGAAATCAAACAAAAAGTGGTGAGTCTGTGTCTGGATCCGTGCAAAGATAATGACAATAGGTGAGTCATATTAGACTCTGTGTCCATAGGTATGGACGCGCGATTCGCCTACAAACTTGAAGAGCAACATAACTAGCACCTAATTGCATTTGATACTACAATGAGATCTATGAAGAGATTGTGACGAAACAAAGAGAAACTTTATTTATGAATAAACTAAGAAAAAACTAAAAAAATAGATAAGGACCTTATGCTGATCTTCCATTGCAATATTATATATATATATCAAAGAGACGATCATAACATTACTTACATCACGAATGGTTCCTTCAAGGGGATAATAGCACGATTAAACAACACCCTTTTAGTACCCTTACAAGAAAGTCGGAAGGGTTGTTTAACGGCCTTAAATAAGTATTTTAAGTACACATCGCTTTTCTTTTATGTTGTTTCAGCCACAAAACCGCCATCACTTCCCAAAGTATATATGTAATCACAAATCTTAAAAGGTGCCAACTCAAAACTCTATATACTGAGATGAGCTGATTCTAATATGCAAGCTGTCATGTGTTAAATAAAATAATAGATACTAGACCATTTAATATCTAACACATGTTGAATAAAAAGATACTACCTTTCCATGTGCAATAGCTATTTCAACATTTGGAAACGATTGTTCGAGAAAGTCCATCACTACTTCGAGTCCTGTAACATCAGAACGGTGACCAAAGCAACATCAACTGACCAAACCATAAAACGACTATACCTAATATTTTGCAATCCCCCAGAAAATGAAGAAAGGTAATTTACTAGGGCCAAGAAATTTAGATTGGCTATAAGAAGTTTCAGATCTACCAATCCTCCGAGTCCTTTAATCCTTACAACATGAGACAACAAGGACAACCATTATGAAAGAGTAAATCAAACTCCAAAATCAGGTATGGGCCTGGGGTGGTATAAGGCCTCGTCTTTCCAGCCTCTGACGGGTCCACACCAGGCTTGTGGTCATGTATTTGCTCAACAGCCAGGTCCTTTCATTGGCGACTTGTTTTGGTAGGCAAGCATGGTTATGTTTTCCAATTTTTTGTGTTGTGAGTTGTGACCAATGTTTTAAAGCGTGAAGGCGTGAGGCGAGGCATTAGGACCTCAAGATGCGTGAGGCGTGAGGCAAGGAATAAGGACCTTAAGATGCATGAGGCGTGAGGCGTAAGCCTCACAAGAAAGCTTCATGCTTCATTTTAGCAAATAAATAAAATATAAGAAAAACTGCAAAAAAAAATTAAAAGTTAATGAAATATATATATATTCATGTACATTGTGTGTGTTCGTGTGGGCGCACGCGTACAAATAGGAAATACTATATAAATTAGTTGAAACAAATAACAAATTAGAAAAAATGATATTTAGGTCTTAGTTGTGGCTAGAACCTAATTTTGGTTAATGTATGAGTGCACGTCATAGACATAAAGCAAGCTTCAAGGCATGAGGCATGTACCTTGTGAGCATGAAATTTTACAGCCTTTCCTTCCGGGTCGGGCCCTGCGAAGGAACGACATTAAACGTCCTTTTAGGGTCTCACAGGTTGACTAAGAGTCACCACCTATTTTATCTTGGGGAAATAGGACCCGGGTGGATGGGATAGGACCTACGGTCTCAGTCAGAGTCTAGGTAAGTGATTCGATTAAGCCCCGGGGAAGGTGTTAGGCACCCTGGGACCCCCATTTTACAATGGTTACCTACTCCCTAGGTATAAACCAAACAAGGGTCAAATACAAGAAAAATGCTTAAGTCATTTATGGTGTGCTAATCCAAGAAGGGGAAAAGACAAACCTACCCAATGGATGGGCTGCCTACATACCCGCCGGGGCGGGATCAAGCTGGGTGTAGTTCAGGTGGTACCTTAGCCTCGTACCGGGGTTAGGGGATGTGTGTGTATGCACCGAAGTGGCTTAAGGTTAGCCCGGGGGCTAGGGTTGGTTAGCCGAGGAGGCTAAGGATTGCACCGGAGTGACTAGGGTTGCACCGGAGTGACGAAGGGGAGTTAACCATGGTTAGGGGGGTGCACCGGAGTGACTTAGGGTTAGCACGGGAGGCTAGGGTTGCTCCGGAGTGGCTAAGGTCGGGTTGACCATAGTTAAGGCTATTAACCATGTTTAAGGGAAAAATTAACCATAGTTAAGGATGTTAACCATGGTTAAAGGGAAGCACCGGAGTGGCTTTTAAGTCAGATTTTTTGCATTTTTGTATTTTGTATTATTGTTGGGGTTTTTGAATGTTTTTCTTTTTTGGGGGGGTTTTTGAATAATAGTTTAGGCTCGTTGCAGAGCAATGAGAGTGAGTTTGCAAGTTAACTACGGGTCAAAACTAAACTAAGGTCAAGAACTAGCCTAGGGGTTACTTAAACCAAATTTTAACCAAGTTAAAACTAATCTAGAAAATTAACCAAAAAACGATTTAGACTAAACTAGTCCTAACTAAAAACAACCTTCATATAAGTTAAAATTAGTCTAAAACTAACAAAAATCAGATTTTTAAATAGGTCTAAGAAGTAAGATCTAACCTAAGACTAACTAAAAGGCTAACCTACGACTAACTTTAGGACTACCATAGGTTAACTAAGGACTACCTAGGACTAAGTAAGACTAACTTCAGGACTACCCTACACTAACTAAGGACTACCTAGGACTGAGTATGACTAACTTTAGGACTACCCTAGACTAACTGGTAACGAAGGTCTAACCTAGGACTAACTTAAAGACTATCCTAGACTAACTTTAAGGCCTAAGATTAACCAACCCAAAAAATGATTTTAATCTAAGTTAAAAACTGACTAAAACCAGATTTAAAAATAACCTAAAACCTAATCTAATATTAACTACATAAATCGGAATTTAATTAGATAAAAAATTAACCTTGAATCTATCTAATGATGACTACCCTACAACTAACCTTAAATTATACTAAAGTCAGATTTTAAACCAAACTAATTTAAATACAAATTTAATCTAACACTACTTAAAACTAATCACAGTATAGTTCCTATAACCAAACTAAAACTGGTAAAACAAACTAATTACAAGTTAACCTAACCTAATGAGTTAAAACAGAAATCTAGGTTCAAAAAATAACAAGGGACAAAAGGAAGAGAAAAAGGGATTTCACCTACTGTCCTAGCAGTGGAGGACAGGGACTGGCCGAGCTGGGTTGGACACGACAATGCTATAGGTGGGTTTGGTTGCTGGACGTGCCGTAGATGGCGGGGCCGCTACTGCATCTGGTGGAGATAGGGAACTCCTGGCTGGACAAAAACTATGTTGCTCGTGGCTACAGGTGGCCACGTCTGGAGTTAGAGTGTTGTTGATGGCTGGCCTGGGGCTGCTATTGTTGGAGGTGGAGAATCGTCCGGACAATCCGAGATGGAGACGTGTTGCTGGGCATGGAGAAGTAGGTTCTGAGTTGCCGTTCTTAAAGCGCGAATAGGTGGCTGAAATGGGCATGAATAGATGCTGTTTCGGGGAGTATTCTGGGACTGTTATAGGGGTCGTTTTAGGGACTGAGCAGGGCTGGAAAGGAATTGTTGCAGGACTGAGCAGGGGCTGTAATGGGGTTGTTTTAGGGACTGAGCAGGGCTGATTTAGGGACTGCAGTGAGGTGGTGTTGTGGTCGTGGCTACTGCTGGCTTGGTTAGTGAGGAAAGACAAATATGGAGAGTGGCCTTTGGAACTTTGCTTGTAAGGATCCCTTTCTTAGGTCTTAGGTGAGGGTTGAGGAGGACAGATCTTGAAAGAATGAGAGGAAATGTGAGAGAGAGGTCTTGGTGAAGTGGAGGTGTGAGACCTTCTTTTCCTCCTTTACCGTGATTAAATAGGGGTAACTGGTGTTTGGGTGAGTACCGAATGGGGATATGGGGTGAGGAACTTGATACACTGAGGGAAAGGGAGAGAGAGACTGAGAGAGAGAAAAGAAAAAAAAAAAGAGAGAGAGAGGCCTTGTTCGGTTGGGATGCGCTTTGAATGGGGAGAGGACTCTCTCTTTTATAGAAAGAGGAAGAAGATGAAGACAAATGGATGGGGTTTTCCTATTGCCTGAGATGGTAAGATGTGAAAAGACTCTACCTAGGTCAAGTGTTAGAGGGTAGGGTAGGATGGTAGGCTATGCTAGGGGTGTGTTGTCAATGGGATAAAGGAGGGTAGAAACAGTAGGGTTTACACTTCTTTTCAAAGAGCATGTTCTCTTTACACAGAAATGGCAATTTTGGGGAGAGTATTGGGTATGGGTTATGGATTTGGGTTAGATTAGTGGGCTTGGACCTAGGTAACGGGTTCGTGGATTTTGAGAGAGAGGGTAGGCCTCTACGGGTTTGGTCTAGGGTGCACAAAAAAAAAATCTCAAGGAAGGTAAAATAAAATAAAACAAAATAAAATTAAATAATAAAATTAAAAAGAAATAGGTTAGAGAAGAGGGTTTAGGTGTGTAAAAATAGGGTGCTTACATGCCTCATGTGAGCCTCATGGGGTTTAAGCCTCTAAGGTGTTTTCCTTAAGCCTCGCCCCAAGGCGAGCCTCGAGGCGTAAGCCTCACACGCTTTTTAAAACACTGGTGACACCTCCATCATCATTTTAACAGATGAAATCACGTTTGACTTGACCTCTGTAGAATTCAGATAATATGCTTCAATATTTTACTCCCTATAGAAAATTTTGAATATACATGATCACAGATAATATGAAGAAAACTGTGGCAGAATATGGATAATGCAAGGTATGTTACATATATATTCTAGCCTCCCAAAAGAACAATAATGTATATATGTCTATGCAATGACTTAATAAGGAAAATGCTTCAGCATTGAATAAGGAAACATGTCCTCACAAATGCTAGTAATGTAGTTACCTTTAATACGAGGCAAAACATAGAAAACTTGGCCACCACGATCCAGCTCAAACTTGATTGCTGATAAAACCTTTTCCTCGTTGTACGCTGAAAGAAGAGTTATTATAGGAACTCTTTCTGGAGGTGGCGTTGAAATTAAACTGAAACGGGAATAGAAGACTATTAAGAGAGCTTCAAAATTTACATCCACCAGCAAGACATCAGGCTGAATGTAATTTATTGTTTATTTTATTATTATTAATTTTTAATTGAAGCCACCCAGTGGGGGTGGGGGGTTTGGCAGGACCTCCTACCTGTTTATAATATTTAATGTTTACTTAGCATAAATAAAGGTAAAGTTGATATTACTGAACATGGACTTTATACATATTATTTTAATCAATGGTATAGCGAGCAACTCCCATTATTTTCGCATACCATACAAAAGCATTTGAACTGAGGGTGTGTTTGGATTTGTGGAATTGGTGGAGAGAATTTTCAACTCCATCCCGAAATATAGATTCTGTCGTTTGGAGTGTATTACTAAAAGGGTGTAATTGGAATTTGTCAATTCTGCATGGAATTAAAGCACTGATTTCTTAGGCTAAGTGAGCGAAATTCAATTCAATTCTTGGAGGTGTTATTTGACAATCCCGCAGTATTGCAGAATTGAGGAAAAGACACGAGCCTAGTGAAAAAAAAATTCAACACATCGACACTTATCTCCTTCAACTCGTTGTTGGCATCTCCGTTGGACATCAACTAGGGGTGGGGTGGCACTGGTTAATGTTAGATTCAGGTTGAGTAACCCTTAACCCAACCCAACCCAACCCATTTCTAAATGGGTTAAAAAGGCAACCCCAGACCAGTAAAGGAACCCTCAAAATGAATCCATCGCCTAACTCGTGATTCAAATGAATAATAATTGAATATATAAAATACTAATACTTATGAATTATAATAATATTCAATTTAACATCTATTACGTATATAATTATATGTTTATTATTATATTTGAATTATCATTTAAACTTACATTTAATATTTACTAAATATCTTATGTACATAAGTATAAGCTTTTAATACTAAATTAAGTAGGTATTATGATTTTTCAAATCTAGGATCCAATCCCGAACCCAACCCAATTATAAATGGGTTGTGAAAATCAAACCCACAGGTTCAATCCTAACTTGTGAAAAGTTAGACTAGCTCATGCGGGTTGACGAGTACGGGTTGATTTCGGGTTGAGTAGATATACCCTCAACCTAAACCCAACTCATTTACATATGGACTAGAAAGGCAAAGCCTAACTTCACCCAAGAAAGGAATCCTCAAATCAAACGCACCACCTAACCTATGAATTAAATGAAAAATAAATATATGTAAATTAATTATACATTTATATTTAATATTTAATAATATAGTATGTACATAAGTAGATACGTTTACTACTAAATCAAGTAGGTATTATGAACCGAAAGTTTCAAGAGCTAAACCCAACCCACAACTCTAAAACCTCAACCCTAACCCGTGTAAAGTTGAACAGGTTCATGCGGGTTGACAGGTGGGTTGGAAATTTCCATCACTTACATCCATCATTGCTGCTACACTCACATAGTTCCAAATTACTAATGCATATTAATTTTAATTTGTTTTTACATAAATTTTTATTCATCCATACAATGAAATTGAAAATTCTGCAATTCAATTCTACCTATTCAGTAGTTCATCCAAATGGTAGAATTTTGAACTCTGTGGAGTTCAATTCAATGGCTTTCAATTTCATAGTAGTCAAATCTTTGGGGTCTATTTGGATCGCAGGAATTGGAACATCCAAGAGAATTATAATGCACGGGCATTGCAATATCTATGTATTGAAATTCTATTGTTTGGTTGAAATCTGAAACATTGGCATTTGATGGAAATGCGCTATAAATTTCAATTTCACTGTTTGGGTGCCTAAAATTCGCTTGATAATTGATATGTTTGTTTACATATATGGGACAAATAATTATCTTTTTAGATCATAGAAGATGGGTTGGGCCAAATAGCAGGTCACAATACTTGATATAAAGTTATAGAATAGTGGATCCCAGTACTTTTTAATACAACTAAAGGAATTTTTATTAGATTATAGAATCTAGTTATATAAAATTAATAAAATTATAGATTGACATTTTTTTATCAATGACAAATTTTAATTTTTCCTATTTTTAATAGATATTTAATGATAAATCATTTTATATTTTAATGATAAAATATCATATTTTTTATTTTGATGATCAACCATCAAAATATATAACCATTATATATTTTTAATATTTTATCTCAAACACAAATTAAAGTGAAGATAAATATTTACTAAAAGTTTCTAAAATTATACTTAAATTATTTTAGAACAGAATATTTTTTTAGAAAATTTATAAGTTCAATTAAATATAAAATATTTAATTAAATATTTCTTAACTAAAATTATTTGAGAGTTATTTAGTAAAAAAGCTAAATTTAAAAAAAAAATAGTTAATATTTAAAATAATTACTATCTTAAAATAATTTAAATACGAAATAATATAAGAAGTTCAAAAAAGATCGATATTGAAATAATGGAAGTTTTGTGCCAATTCTCATGCATACAAGAATTGCAATATCCACCTAAGAGGTGGATATTGCAATTGCCACAAAATGTAGGAATTGAAATTGTTTCAATTCTCATGTGAATTGAAATTCTTAAAAATTGGGAGTAGCCAAAAACTAGAATTGAAATTCTTATCCACCAAATCCAATTCTCGCCCCTCAATTCCTGCTATCCAAACGGGCCACTGGTCAATTCCAATTCCACAAATCCAAATGCGGTGTCAAAGATAAACCATATTTCCACCCAAGTCATTACCTAGCATCACGAAACCCAGTCAATGCTAAGTAAAGGGTTCGTGGTATAGGTGTTGCAGAAAGAGTAAGAACATCAACTGAAGTTTTGAATGAAGCAATCCTCTCCTTCTGTTTTACGCCAAACCTCTGTAAAGAAAAGAATCATAATACATGCAAGTCAAGCATTCTTCAGAGAGTTACACTACAACAAACCAAAGCTAGTTAGTCAATATGACAAAGTGTATCTGAAAGAAGTCAAGGATCTAAAGGTTTCAACATGTAGCCTCCATCTTCTCTTTATTTTCTCTATTACTTTTTATGTCATGGGGTGGAAGAAATTTTCTTTAGTTGTATGAAGAGAATTACGTTTTAAGGTGAATTTCAAGATCTCAAGATTTGAAATAGTTTTTTTAGAGCACAATTATGGCACATAATCACCAGCATACAGCACTTGGATAATTTTCAGGGAGGATAATAATGTCACATGAACCATAAGCTTGAACAGATGTTGTCTTTGCAACAGAATAAAACAAGTACTCTGTTAAAGAAACCAAAAGCTAATAATCGGGTTAGGCATTTCAGCTTGTTCAAGAAAGTTGGCCAACAATGTGCAGAATTTGTGTAAATCATGCATGCTCGTGTATAAATGC
Organism: Tetracentron sinense; assembly: GCA_015143295.1. Classification (NCBI taxonomy): domain Eukaryota; kingdom Viridiplantae; phylum Streptophyta; class Magnoliopsida; order Trochodendrales; family Trochodendraceae; genus Tetracentron; species Tetracentron sinense. Next base: position 37,362,837 of record CM026568.1, on the reverse strand, counting down.
ATCAGATGTAAGCTTAAAGATAGACTATGCAAACATTATCAAGGAATTGACTTGATCAGAAACAATGAGGAACGTTAAAGTGAAGCAGATGATGAAGTAGTAACAGTTAGTCTACCAAGTGATCTTGGTAGAGTTAACCGGGCTTCCACAAAAAGTGCTGTCAAGCTTCAAGAGGTCGGACCTAGGATGACTCTTCAACTCATTAAAATTGAGGAAGGATGTTTTCTGGTGGAGTCATCGTCAGTGAATTTTGTAATGCAGGGGGAGAGAAAAATCAGGAGAATCAGGAAGAGGAGCAAGATTAGTTCTCAGTTCACTCACAAAAGCTAGAGACAAGAGAGACGCTTTTCCACTGCGGGAAGCCACAGGTGAGCGTATCAAAGATTTAGGCAGCATTAATGTTCATGTTTTATTGGTGAAAGGCTATAGAAAATTGAAGTGTATGGGCTGAGTTTTGTTTCAAAAAAATGTATTGGGCAACTCTACTGACAAACATAACAGCTGGCCATCCAATTCTTCGACACCTCCTCAGATACAAGGTCATTAAAACTCAGTAACAAACAGCAATCTATAAAATCAATTCCTCAGAAGACATTTTTAAATTGTAAACCTTGAATATACCAAGAAATTCCACTTCACTTTCCATCTTCTATTTTTTATTGATGTGAACATTAATTACCAAAAGAATTAGTTTCATTCTATTACTCAACAAACTAAGAAAGTGATCATGCAGGCTCGATAAAGAAAGGAATCATATTTAGTAACATATAAAAGCACTGAGGGACAGAAGGAGGCAGACCTGTTCCTCATCAACAACAAGAAGGCCAAGATTATTATAGACAACCCGACTTCCAAGAAGCGCGTGAGTTCCAACAATGATGTCCAGATGACCATGTTTAATCATTGAAAGATGCTCCTCTTTCTCTGTTTTCGTCTGCATATTGCAATAGGTTTAGTCTCACAAGAGAATAATAGAATTATCACAGGACAATGCCCCAAGATAGAGAAACTAAAAATAAATAGATTTGCATCACCATTGCAATTTATAATTCTTAGTACTTGGAATGAAACAACCAAAATTATTCCTATTTGTAACTTCGTGTGATTTGTAAATGTCAGTATTAGAGTATTAGTGGGATTTGAAGAGATATAAACCCACATATATTATCTTATCAAAGTTACAGGTACAGAGGAAGAAAAAATTATTCGACCAAGACGTGTTGGGGGTCAAACACAGCAACACTAGAAAGCCTGACAAGGCAGTATGTTCATGCATTTGTATGTAATAAAAAAAGATCAATCGTACAAGTAGAAACCATATACAGAATTACATTAAGATGAGGATACAAATAGGGCTGTAAAAGGATTGGATTCGGACCGAATCTAGCCATATCCGATTCCAATCCGATTAAAAATCCTACCGATCCGAGATCGGTCAGATTCTGAACTGCCAATTCAAATTCGATTATTTATTCAAGATCTGAAACCGATCCTAATCCGATCCGATTAGTATTAATATCTACAAAAAATAACATTTTAACTAAAAATTAAAGATTTTGTGATAATAATAATTATTATTATTATTAGATAATGAAATCTGATCGGATCGCTATAGATCCGAATCCAATCCGATTATAATCGGATTCAAGATCTCAGATCCATATCTGATCCAATGAATCTATAATAGGGATCAGGATCCGATCCATTGACAGTCCTAGATACAAACAATACCAGAATTAAGAAAAGAGGGATTAAAATGTTCTTCTAACAGCAGAGTTGTAAATCCAATATGAATGGCTCACATCACATGGTAATTGGAAGAAGAAATGGGCTACTATTAATATTGCACTATCACCCTTAGCAAGATGGGAAGATATGAATCTTCATGGTAGCAAATGGAATAGCAAGAGATGCACTGGAGATTTCAATATTACTAGTGCTCAAATGCCACGGTTGTGGTCTATTGAAGGTATATGTTCTTGTGAAGGTCTAATACATAGGGGATGGGTAGCCATAGGATTAAATGCAGTACCCAGAATTATCATCCAGAGTAGTGCAAATGCAGCATTTCACGTGAAGGATATATTTGAAATGATGGTGGGACCCTACAGTTGTACAAAGGGAAATCTTCATAGAAACCAATAAAATAAATGGAATAAAAACCCCGGCATGATTAGATGCTGGTCACTCAGACTTTTGAATCTTTGATTGGCACAAGGAGAAGCAGCGGTAATATGGTTTGTCCAGGCTTCGCTTCTCTACAATTCAAATAGGTTAATCAACAATTCTTGAACACTTTCAAAGCTAAACATAAAACCTGACAGACATTGACTCAGCAGGGGGGAAATCAACTTGGAAAGGAAACAGAAATTTTTTTTTCCTCAAATGTTTAAGTAGGACTGTAGGAGCATCTATAGCTACGCAGTTATGCTATACTGATCCCACAGAACCAGCTTAAACACCAAAGTATTTGGTCCAAGGGACAGATCGTCAATCTATACATATTCATTTTTCAATAAAAAATCATCTATGTTGTCGATAAAAAAATTAAAGATCTTCAATCTAGGGACTTATCATACCTGAAACCTGCTCAAAAGTCCAACCTTGATATGGGAATATGTAGAAAACCTCTCGGAAATGACATCAAAATGTTGTTTGGCTAGAACAATAGTGGGTGCTAGAACCATAGCTTGTTTCCCTGCTGAGACTACACAAAAGATGGCCCGTAGAGCAACTTCAGTTTTACCAAACCCAACATCTCCACAAATCAATCTGTCCATTGGAGTTTCCCTCTCGGTCAAATCCTTCTCAACATCAATGAAAGCCTGAAAATAAGGGGCCCAACTGTAAGAGAATAAACCATCCAGCACTGCAGTGTAAACTTAATAATGTATAATCTTTTGTTCTTTTATAATTAAAGGAATGTCTAAAGCGACCACTAGAAAAATAAACCATTCAAGCCTAGATACTTTCTATTACTTAAGGGTGTGAATTAAAGGCACGCAGATAAGTCACATAGTATATTCCAAAACCAAGAGCTCAACATAAAACACTCAATGCTCAACCACCCGATTTATGCAGTGGACAAAATATATTACAAACAGGAACTGTGTTTAGTCTAGCATGAAAGAGACAACCTCATGCCTCCTCAGTGATAAAGAATGGAATAGGATAATAAGGTGTGATGAGATACATTGTGTATCATCACAAGTATATTTGAATTCAAATCGACTTAGATTAGATTAGCTTGGTAAGGTATGATTAGGTTGAGATTTAGTTGTATTTCCATATGTGGATGAATTTCTCTATTATATGTAATTCATCCAAGAATTATTCAATAAATCAGTCTCTTTTTACTCAGCATAGAATTCTAATGATGCATTCTAACGAAAACAAGAAAGGGAACAAGTTGATACCTGTTTTTGATCTGGTGTGGGTTCATAAGGAAATTGAGCAACAAATTCAGCCATGGCAGGACTCTTTGGATATGGAGGCCTCTTCTGTTTCAGCCTATGTATATATAGCTCCATCAAGTCAACAACCATTTTCTGAATAGCGATCTTCCCTTTTATCCTTCTCCTCTCCCACACACTAGTGTCTTTTAATTTGCTCAATGTCCGTGGCTTCTTTGTTTCGTTTGGGCTGGTAAATAGGACTAAACATAGTCATAGATATACCAAAGACAAACTAACACACAATTTGACCAAAAAAACAGTACACACAATGACTATAAAGGGACAACAAACTATGGGCACGTCATGATTCTCCCAAAAGTAATGTGATCACATAGTATCAATAACAACACAAACTAACTCTGCAGTGGTCATGCTTTTTTAGCGTCGCATTACTGGTCCCCAAGCACATATAAAGGAGGGTAAGTGTCAAGTTGACAGCCAGGGTATAACAGTTGCCAGAACTTTTTCATGAACCCTGATTCACTGTTTCAAGCTTATGTAATGCGTTAGATATGACTCTAGATAGATTTAAATGGCAGAACATGATCCATTTTGCCAACCCCAAATGGTTGGGATAACGAATGAATAAACAACACAATTGCAAGTGAACAATGTCCAATCTTTTAGATACAGATTTCTGTGAACTTTAATGAGAATAACATCAACCAAAAAAAAATGAGAAAAACAAGAAAGGAAGATATATATATATAGAGAGAGAGAGAGAGAGAGAGAGAGTTTAGATTGTGGATACAATCAACAGAAAGTGTTTAATTGTAACTTAATTATAATATGCGGATATATGATGTAAGGAGGAGTTCCAATAAGCATTTTTTCGAACTAAAAATACCCACAAGAATCCTGTTGAATTCCAAATGAGTAGATGAACATATAATATGGAAAATCAAATATATAGACGTCTAGTAAGAACCAAAGCCCGTGGAAAGTCGCTTGCCTAGTAGATGAACTAATAAGAAACAAAGATAACTCATTAAGGCGTACTCACCAGAAAGCCAAGGAAATAATTAATTTCTTGGCCAGAGGAGTTAATCAAGATACAGCAAACATTGGGGATTCAATAATCTGGTGTAATATTTCTTTTCTTCTGTTTTTTGTTTTCTTTTCCAGTTATTTTCTGTCTTTCTTGGAATCTACTTTGTAGCTTTCCCTTCAATTTCAATTAAATTTTCAACTATTCGAGAACACAAACAAATAAAACTGAAAAGTGAAAACCGAAGCATGTGATTCTGAAACTATACAATCAGATGCGCACAATTTTTTTCTCATTTTATCCTGCTTCCAAACCCCTTCACTAGCCTGACCTTTATATATAAAGGTCAAGGGCTTTTTCAGCTGGCAAAGGTTCATCTGCTCATGTAAGCCGGGTTTTGTTTTTTCACGTTTTATATAGCACTCAGATTTCTCATAAAAGAATGTTTGCCCATTGAGAAAAGGGGGAGGGGGGAATGCCCCATAAACAATAGGATAAAGGCTATTTTTTATTGGTAATAGAAATGTATATATGATAAGCAAAGAGAGAAGCACAAGAAGGGGAAAGGGATCACAAGATAGTGAGCCCAAGGCCAAACAAACTAGCTAGAAAATGAAGTAAACTAGAAATTGAGAAAGAGATACTAAGAGGCAGAGTTACAACAAAAAGTTTAACTATGTTTGATCAAAATTCTCCAAGATGGAGCACCACTGCGCCAAGAGGTGTCCAGCCCTTTGGCAAGTGATTACGTGAGATGAGGGGGAGTCCTCGAAGATCCGTGAATTCCGTCATTTCCATAGGGACCAAGCTATAGATGAAAGTAACAAAGGACCCCCTTCGAAACCCTCTTCCCCCAGATGCGCCAAGAACTTACAAGATAAAAAGTCCCAAAAGGAATGGGGAAAGACCCAACTGATTCACAGGAGAGTAAGGAAGTAGCTCCAAACCTTGTGAGCGAAAGGGCGATGCAACAGGAGGAAATCAACCGTCTCCTCAGTGTAAAGACACATGAAACAACCGTTGGTCATCTGCCACCATCTACTCATAAGATGATTGCATGTTAGTATCTTGTCCAAAGCTGCAGTCCAAAGGAAGAAGGATACTTCCATACCGATCTATAAGGGAAAATGTGGAAGATGTTGGGGAGTAAAGCCTGATAAAGGGTTCTCACTGAGAACTGACCTTTGTTATCTCTAGACCACAGCCGGACATCCCTGAGGGTGGGGAAAGTGGGAATATGATGAATTCTGGTGAGGAGGTTTTGAAAGCTGATTAGTTCCCAATTGTTAAGGTATTGACACAAACGAGAACACCAAACTCTATTGTTTGGGTGATAATCAATGCAGAATTCTATGGAAGCGGATTTGTCTAATGCTAAGGACCAAATGGAATTGAAATCAACGCATAGGGTGGAGGAACCACACCATTTTTTGTCCAGAATTTTACTTTATTACCTCTATTGACTCGATAGTTTATGTGACCAGAAAATAAGTCCCAACCTTTCATGATTCCTTTCCACAAGACAAAGCCATGTGGACCATTTGGTCCTAATGGGGAGATGGCCCATATTTGGATGTAATTATCCTCTTCCAGAGGCTTTCACGCTCGACGCTGAACCTCTAAAGCCATTTTCCCATTAGAGCCTTGTTGGACAAGGAGAGTGGGTGAATGTTCAAGCCACCCATTTCGATAGGGAAGTAGACTGTTTTCCAATTGACGAGATGGTATTTGTGGGTCACCACTTTCCCGTTCCAAAGAAAATTGCTTTAGATGCTTTCAAGCTTTTGTGCTACTGACGCAAGAATGGTGAAGAGGGAGAGATAATAAGCAGGTTATTCAAGACACTTCTAAGGAGAGTCAGTTGACCCCCTTCGGAGAGGTATGCGGATTTCCATCCTTCTAGGCGCTTCTACACTTCATCGATGACCGAGTCCCATACTTACGTGAATTTAAAGGGAGCGCCTAGTGGGAGACCAAGGTATTTGGATTTAAAGGGAGCCCCTAGTAGGAGACCAAGGTATTTGGATTTAAAGGGAGCCCTTACTAGGAGACCAAGGTATTTGGCTGGGAGGGTGCCAAGGTTACAACCTAGAATAGAGGCCAATACTGGGAGATGGGGGACATCACCGACCCACAAAGAGTTCACTTTTCGAGAGATTGATTTTGAGTCCTGATACGGCTTCAAAGCATTTGAACAAGCATCTTAGATGGAGGAGTTGGTTGCAGGAGGCATCGCATATGATTAGTATATCGTTCGGAAATGCAAATGGGATATGGATAGGGATAAATCGCCCCTTCCGATAGAGAATCCCATGAGGACTGATTCTGCTGCTCTTTAGATCATTTTGCTGAGGGCTTCAGTTACTTCCAGTTTACGTGATTATGAGAGTTTTCTATATCGATTTGATATAAAACTCATAGATTCCTCGATCTAATACGCTCATCCATGCACTCATTGGCTATTAGGATCACATCTAGAATTTTCCAACCACCCACAAATGCACCTTGCGGTCATTGGTGGGGAGATCAATGAACCCAAGACACCCGTCAAACAAATGCTAACTACCAAATTGATTGGGGGAAAGTTCTCCAACCTTTTTAGGGATTAGCGACATGAAGGTCCTAGAGTCATTTCATGGTAGAGGAATGGTTGCACCTTTGACGATTCCTCCTCTTCAAATTCCTGAATCATAGCTCGCATTCGGCACTCGATTATGGAATGGGCGTCGATCTGTCATCTGGGGGCGGAAGTTGGTGATATTTTGCTATGGGGAGTTAGATTCTATACATTTTGCATATTTTTCTTATTTGCTTTTTCTCCTTATGCTCCTACCCTTGTTATCAGTTTAATCTCCCGTAAACTGCTTGTAACTCTTTTCATATTCTAATATATTCAATATTTATCAATAAAAAAGTGTTGCTAAGAGTCATATTCAAGCACCCCTTAATCCTTATAGTAGAATTCTTGTACCACACTGACCAAATCCCTACCAACAATGTTTAAACAACATTTATTAAAATTGATAGTGAATTCATCTAGCCCCGGGTTTTGTCTCCCTTCATACCTTGAACGAAAACCAAGACCTCCTTGACAAAAGGTTTTTTCAAACTCTCTCATTGTACTTCAGAAAATCAATTAAATTCAAGCCCATCTAACTTTGGCCTCTAGTTTTCTTTCTCCTTGTACAACTCCTCATAGTATGACACCACACTTTCCTTGATATCTATATCCTTTTCACTCATTTCTTCCTCAACCCATAAGGCCATAACCTCGAGATGAAATTCGATTTCCTGCGGAAATTTGCCACCTTTTATAAATAATGCGTATTCCGATCACCCTCCTAGGGCCACTTCACCCTAGACTTCTATTTCCAACATGGTTTAAAATATCGATATGTATCGACCGATACGGGCCAATATGTATCCTGTTTGGAGCTACCCGATATACTGGTACGCTGAAAAAAAAAAAAACCCGTATTAAGATCGATACATGCCCGATATGGGAAATTTTTCAATTAATTTTTTCCTCTTCTTCCATTTACACTAGAATTCACAGCACAGACCTGATACGCACAACTTATTTATATAAAATATTATTAATTAAATTATTTTAAATTAATATTATTTTCATTTACTTAATATGCAAATAAGGTTATCCCCCCATTTGAATTCAATAAAATTATCTTGATCCAAATTCTTGAAGAATTAAAAGTCAACTTTCAGTTCAAGAACAAAATCCTCTTTTCAGCACCTTTTAGGGACTGAGTCAAAATTTCAATTTTCAAATGATAAGGTATTTCTCCATGGTTTAAAATATCGATACGTATCGACCGATACGGGCCGATACGTATCCTATTTGGAGCTATCCGGTACACTAATACACTAGAAAAAAAAAAACTCCATTGTATGGGCCGATACAGGCCCGATACACTCGATACGGGGATTTTTCAGTTAATTTTTTTCCTCATTCCATTTACACTAGGATCCACAATACAGACCCGATACACACAACTTTTTTACATAATATATTATTTAGTAAATGATTTTAACTTGATTTTACTTTCATTTACTTTAAATATTAATATATAAATAAGGTTATCCCCCTGGTTGTGATGCCCCAGCCCAGTCCAGCCCTACTTATCAGGAGCCACTAGTTATGATGCCCCAACCCAACCCTACTTATCAGGAGCCACTGATTATGATGCTCAGTCTCAATCTTCGACTGACAGTTATGGACAGATCACAACTCAGCAGGAGACATATGTACAAATATACCTAAGCATGTACCGCACGATGATGGTTTGGACACAGTGGTGTCATCATGTCTGGACTACTTATAATGTATCACTCTACTCAATTCCTAATCCCACAATGATAGAGTATGACCGGCACGAAGCTCAATGTGGTATTGAGCTTCTATCATATATGTAATTTGATTTGTGAATACAAGGGTCTATGTATTTTCATATTTTTGATTTATGAATGCAAGTGAGCTTTTATCACTTGGTTAAGTAACTATGGTTTGTATTTTCATCCATATTTATCAGCGCGCGCGTCTTTTTTAACTTATAAATTTGTTAACTCTCATATTTATGATTATAAATGTAGTTAAAGACTCATTTAGTTTGTTTTTAGCTTATATTTGCATTGAAAGAGGTTTTATGCAAGGTCTTCAAGTTTTTCCTTGCGTATCCAAGCTTTTTTTAGTGTATCCTGAATTTTTCCGCTGTATCCAACCGATACGCCGATACATATCATATTTTGGACTTACCGATACCGATATTTTGAACCATATATTTCTCAAATATCAAAATTTCATAAACTTTATTATATCAAAATTAGCAAAACCCAAAAGTTCGGTAAAAAAAGGTCTCATACTTTAGTCTTAAAAATGTGTTCATCTACAAGGTCAAAAAGTCAACTAATAATGTAACAGTTTAGCATAAAAGACTTACATTAACTTAAAATTTATTGTTGTAATTCAACACATTCTTATTTAACTTATTGAATATAAGGTTTTAATATCTAAATTGTTTTTCTTATACTTAGCTAAGTGACTATGTTTTGTATTTTCATACATTCTTATCAGCTTATAAGATTTTCAACTCTCATATGTATGGTTATAAACATAATTAGAGACCTTCATTTATTTGTTAATAACTTATATTTGCATTAAAATAAATTTTATGCGAGGTATCTAAGTTTTTCATTGCGTATCCAAGCATTTCTTCGCCTGATTTTTTCTATTTTAGACTTACCGATACGGCAACCGATACCGATATTTTGAACCTGGTTTCCAATTGATTTCCTCCAATCTTAGTAATTTTTATATTCCAGTTTCCTTTCCTCCCGAAGTCTTACTTATTCCTCATAAAGTGTCCCACTTTCCTCTTTTAGGTCCAACTCCTCAATGTCAGACAATGCCCTCTTCTTCTTATCTTAAATATTTCCAAGAACCTCCTTATTCCACACCTTAAATTTAGCTTTAAGGGATTTTAGCTTCAATACAAACACAGTCCTTGTAGATCCCCCTATCGTAGGGTAACCTCTACACTTCACCAACCACCTCCTTGAATCCCGACTCTTCTAGCCACATAACCCAAAAGGAGCTGGGCCCCCTATAAAATACCTTGAGGTTAGTATAATAGGAGTATGGTCTGAAGTAGGCCTAGGGAGGGAAGTCTGGATGACATCAAGGAATTGTTGCTCCCATTCATTACAAAAGAGAAACCTATCCAACGTGTTGCCTCCAAGGGCATCTTGTAAATTAGACCAGGTATACTAAGCCCCTTTCAAAAAATAATCTAGCAATTCATGTGTAAAGATGAACTCTTTGAATCTACTCATCTTTGAAGAACTCGAGCAACACCCTTTTCTTTCCTAGAAGTGGTGGACACAATTAAGATCACCCCCTAAGCACCATAAAGCCTCCCATCGAACGCTCACGTCCTCTAACTCCTGCCAAAAATCTCATGCATCAATTAACCAAACAGCCCATACATGCCCGAAAAAATCCAAGAAAACCAGTCGGAAACCATCCAACACAGAACAGAGAGCAAATATGCCCCTGCCTCCAGAACCTTTACGACCTCTCTATTCCAAACCAAAAAAATACCTCCGGAAGAACCGATAGCGGGGACCATTAACCATCCGAAAAAGAATCTCCCCAAAGATCCTTGACATGGTAATCCTCAATACACTATAACTTGGTCACTTGAATACAAAGATTGCTCGACGATCCGTTTTATTGCCCATCTCTTCTCTATATGATCCTACCCTTAATATTCTAAGAAATAAGGCACATCACCATAATGACTACTCTGGCTCCCCCTATTCTTCCTAGATTGTTTTTTCACTCCACTGCAACTCTGCAAGCCTTCCTCTCGTAGTTGACGCAACACTTTAACCCCTTGAGCTAAGAGCATATTGAGGAACTCAAAAATGTGAAATTTCAAATTTTAGATATTTAATAAAATAGGGCATGAGTCCTATTTCTCATATGGAACTCAATTTCTAGATCGATCACAAAATATTAACCAGTTGACATACTAGATTTGTTCCACTTCTAAATTCTACATTCTACATTTAACACATGGGATGCATTTCACAACAGATACTGAACAATTACCAACAAACGACCTTGTAAACACCTTAATCGCAAAAAGCAGTTCAAGGGACAAGGACACTAGAAAACTTACAGATTATATCGGTAGAGCATACGAGACGCTTGCTTAACAGGAAGCTTCGCCATTCCATCGGAATATTCTATAAAGACATACTCAATTGGCACCGTAGAATCCTTTGGAACATCGTATTTAATCCCAACAAACCTTCCAATCCCCACCTTCTTATGTACAACATAATCCCCCGAACGAAGAGTATAAGGATCAACCTTGTAACTGAACCCCCCAGTTTTCCCTTCCCTGTCTCCCTTCAATTTCTGCAAACCCCTCTGCTGCTGCTCCTTCACCAACTGAATATATTTCTCCGTCTCTTCCGAGTCCATGACCGTCCTCGAAGCTTCTCTCTTGCCATGGTCCCGACGAATCCTTTCGTTCAAAACAGCTATTGTGTCCGGCTCGGATTCAACCTTCTCTCGCCGCTGTGTCAGTTCCGCGGCTCCAGAGATCGAAAGAACTTCCGTATAAACAACATTGGTTCGTGGAGATAATCGTTGCTTTCTGTTCTGGCGCGGAAAATTGACTGTGAATAATCTCCCAGCCCTAGAAGACGACCCGAGTTTGAAGAATAGCGACGGTGATGTCGTGTATTCGGATACAGAGATTGGAAAGAGAAAAGATTTAGCGGCAGCCATTGATGAAGTTAGTATGAGTTTAGAGGGATAAGGTGATAAAAGAATTCTGCCATTAAAGACTGGTTTTGAAGCCAGACAAAAGGAGAATAAATAGGGTTTTGAATGGGTTTTGGAGGATACCAGACACGATATTTGTGGAGTTCAGATTCTTCAGATAGGAGATATGTCGCGGGAAAGGTGCTTATCGTGGGGGACTGTCAAGGAGCTTGAGCCTAGCCAAGCTAGCATGCTGAGCTCATTTAGAAATCGAGCCGAACTCAAACAATAGGTAGCTCGGCTCGGATCGGCTCAATCAGTTTTCTTAACGAGACATTAGTGTCCTCTTTTATACATATATTTACATTTCATACATGAAAGCCCTAAACACGTTGATTCCAAACCTCTTCTCTCATCCTCCACCATTCCCCGAGGCTTTTCTTCCACTATTCGTTTGAGAAATCAGTTTTTTTTTTTTTTTTTTTCTTTTGGTAATCGAGAAATTAGTTTCAGTTTAGATTTTCTACAGTCAAAACAACCCATATAGAATAACCCTAACCCTACCCTACGCCGGTCCTCTTTCTGCTTTTCCTCTAATCTCTGCGATTTTCTCGTCTTTTTTAAATTTTATTGGATGGTGAAGAAAAGGAGTGATGGAGACGGAGTGAAGGAGAGCATAGCATAGTTGGTGTCACAGTGACCTCACAAGCTGATGTTGAAGATAATTGTTTTCGGGTTTGATTTCGATTTCAAATACCCCTTTTAGTTATTTGCTTACAGTAGTAATCTCCTCCTCTCTTCTTTATCTGTTATTTTCCAAGCCCTAACATTGGAAATTGATTATCAGAGTAAGAGATAAGAAATTCAGGATATCACATTACACTAGGGTTTTGCTTTTAAGGGTTGTAGTTTCATCCTTAATATTGCTTGATAAATTCATATTCATGGATGATGGAGAGTTGCAGGGTAGAAAAACTCTCAAATGGCCTTAGGTTTCAAGTCGAGCTCGAGCTTCTCATGATGAGTTTGAAATTTGAATCGAGCCCGAGCTATCCCTGATATGAAAGCTCGGATTGGCTCGGCTCATTTACACCCCTTCCATAGGGTTGAAGTGATTATGTGTCGTTAATGTTTGGTTGCGGATATAACTCTGTCCGAATTAGAATTAGAAATATACCGCTGTCGTTAAGGTTTGGTTGTGGGTGTAACTCTATCCGAATTAGATTTATACCGTCAAGCATTGTAAACCCGACCGTTATTATTCCCGCTAAATTCAGTTTGTGAAGAACTCGTGAAAATTAAAAATAAAAACAACCGTTTTTACTCCTCTAGGCTCTTGTCGTATTCAGTATTCACTGATTCACTCTCTCAATGCGCCTCTTTCTTCCCATTCGTAGCTCTTCCTCAAAACCCAACACATATCCCCCCACTCCATCCAACATCTTAAATCCTAGATGGATTGCCCGTCGCTTCCACCATTTCTCTTTATCTTTGTTAGAAAATTTCACAAACACCAACCAGTTCAACCAAATTCTCTCTCACGCCATCACCACAGGCCTCCTCATTGATCCTTTTATATCAAGCAAGCTTATCCTTTCTCTCTCATCTTCAGATCTCATCTCTGCTCGCATCCTTTTCTCCCAAATCAAAAACCCAAATCTTTTCGCCTGGAATTTCATGTTCAGAGCTTATGCTCACAGCTCCTCGCCTGAAGATTCGATTGCTCTTTACAATCTCATGCGACGAAATGGCATTTTACCTGATAACTATACCTTCCCTTTCATCCTCAAAGCTTGCAGTCGGCTCTCATTTTCTGAGAAAGGCAAAGAAATTCATTCATTGAGTCTGAAATTGGGGTTTGAATTCGATGTATTCGTGCAGAATTCTCTTATTTCAATGTATGCAGTATGCGGCATGGTTGAAAGCGCTCATAGAGTTTTTTATCTGGTTCCAGTTTTGGTTCGAGACGTGGTGTCTTGGAATAGTATGATTTCAGGGTATATGCAGAGTGATCTTTGTGGGGAAGCATTGAAGGTGTTTGGGGAAATGTGGATTAGCAGTTTTGTGAGGCCGAATGAGGTAACTTTGGTGACTGCTATAACTGCTTGTGGAAGGATCGGGGACCTTGATTTGGGTAAAAAGATTCATGGATTTGTTACGGGAAGTGGGTTTGTTTTAGACGTCTTTATGGGTTCCTCTTTGATTGACATGTATGCAAAATGTGCACAGATAGAGGAAGCTCGGAAGGTTTTTGACAGAATGCAAGGTAACAACGTGGTCTGTTGGACTTCTATGATTGCGGGTTATGCCCAGTCAGGTTTTTTTAAGGAAGCAATTGGGTTGTTTAGGGAGATGCAGATTGTGAATGTGAAGGCAGATGAAGCAACAGTTGCTTGCGTTGTTTCTGCTTGTGGCCATTTGGGTGCGCTTGATCAGGGAAGGTGGGTACATGCTTACTGTGAGAGGAATGACATTGAGATGAACCTTACCGTGAAGAACGCTTTGATTGATATGTACTCAAAGTGTGGAGATATTGACAAGGCTCTCGAAATTTTCCATGAATTAGAACCACGAGATGTGTTTTCTTGGACCGTGATGATTTCAGGACTAGCCATGAATGAGAAGTCTGATAAAGCATTGGACTTGTTCTCACAGATGACATTGTCAAGTGAGGTTAGACCAAATGAGGTCACGTTTCTTGGGGTCTTATCTGCCTGTAGTCATGGTGGATTGGTGGATAAGGGTTTTTACTATTTCCGCTCTATGACCCAAAATTATACCCTCACCCCTCGCGTCGAGCACTATGGGTGTATGGTTGATCTTCTCGGACGTGCTAATCTTTTTGTTGAGGCCCAGAAGTTTATCAGGTCAATGCCCATTCGACCTGACGCTGTTATTTGGAGATCTCTGCTATTTGCCTGTAGGAACAACGGTAATATAGAAGTGGCAGAGTTCGCTGCAGGGAGGATTCTGGAGTTGGAACCAAGACAGAGTGGGGGTCAGATTCTGTTGTCTAATATTTATGCTGCAGCCTCAAGGTGGAGTGACATGAAGAGGGTGAGAAAAGTTATGCATGATCATCGGATGCAGAAGCAACCAGGTTGCTCTTTTGTTGAAGTAAATGGTATTGTTCATGAATTCTTCGTTGCAGATGGGTCACACCCTCAAACCGATATAATATACAAGATGGTTGTTGGGATGAATCAACATTTACAATCAGAAGGATATGTCCCAGAGACTTCAGATTATTTCAACTTGGTGAATGAAGTTACATTAAGTTGAATCCTGATTGATCGTAAGTGTATGAAATGTACATGATGCTGAACTGCTAGTGATTTGATGCCATTACATTATTCTTATGCCATTTTTTATTTTTTTTTGGTATTCATATGCCATTTCAGCATGTCAAGAAACCAGTCTATCATAACTATTCATATGGTTTCAATCAGCTAATCAGTTCAATCTTTGGTCCAAGATATCTACTGTTGTGGATCCATGCTGTGTCCCACACTCCTACTTGGGCGCCACTCTCCTGCAACATGACTGATTGGCAAAATATGCATTCTGTCTTGGGTCTTTTGGACATATTGGGCGCTCGTGGTGGCTCATTGTTTGGACGCAAGAACACCACTATTAACAGCTTCAGAATAGATATCCTTGTGTCTAAACATCCATTCATGGGAGTGTATTTGGTAGCAGTTCCAGAATACGACACCGTCTGTCATGAGAAGGTGGAGCAGAATGCAAAACACAATACTTTACTCGGTTTCCCAGCTGTTCCTCTTGATAATGCAATTAACAACTGCAAACCCCTCCAACGGAGTGCTATTTAGGATTGATTATTGATTTTGATTTAGGTATGTCTAAACCAATTTTGATTACCAGCTCAAAAAGGGTTTTGATATTTATTTTACTAATTAACTATTGCATTGCCCCTCTTGCCTAACCTATACAAGGCTGTGTATTCATTCTCAAATTTGAGACCATATTATGCGACTCAACATGTATTATTTTCTGAAGCTCATTTTTCAGAGTTTTGTACGTACTTGTTAATCACACTATACTTACAGGAGTAGGATGAATAATAGATTAGAGATTGGTTTACAATGTCCCTGAAAATTAATTGGTATTCGGTTTTTTGATTTTGAGCACAAACGGTATCTTATAACAATAGTTGAAAAAGAACAGAGGGTTTGTTTTTATTTTTTCAATATCACAATTGTGTAGAAAATCAAGCACTTTGTGTGTTTTCTTTTTTCTTTTCCCCTTTATGGAGCAATGCTAGCTCCAAATGCAGAGTTCCAAACTCTCACAGCTGGAGTGACACATCTATAACCGTAAATATAAAAGCGAGAATAGCTGGTGTCAACCAACTTCTAAATTCCAATAATACCCATTCTAAAAGAGGTTTTTACTTCTTCGCATTGTCAATATTATATTCTAAATATACCCTTTTTAAAAGAGCCTTTTTACTTCTTTATTACTCCGTAGAGGAGTGCTAGCCCTACTCTCGGTCAATAGGGCTAGCATTCCTCTTACCCCATAAATGTTGAAGAGAAAATTTTACAGCTGTCTCATCTCTATCCATACTAAAAAGCACCGCCTCACCGCTCCTCCGCCCCCCACCTCCCACCGCCAACAAATAGACTTACCCTCTTTTAACATTTTTTTTCCCATTCACTCTAAACCGCCTGATCGCTGCTCTGTACTCTCCATACTCTGTTTCTCTGCTTTTTTTATCCATCCACAATTGGAAACCCCCGTCCTGCAAGGTTTGATTATGATTATAGGAATGCTGCGATTTTCGTCTCCCTTAGTTGACGTTTCACCTACGGAGAAGGTAATTTTTGGTCTGTAATTATTTTAAAATATAGGTTTCTTGAATTGTTCATCTCTTTCCTCATCTCTTTCCCTTTGCCCTATCTTTTTCTATTGTAGTTCTTATATATATTCCTAGAAGAGACTGTCTGAGTAAAAGAGCTGAGGTGTTCTACCAGTACCTAGCAAGTGGAGAAGTTATGAGTTATGACAACTGCAAAAATTAGCAGGACTTGGAAGGCAGAACAGTTTTGAGTGCAATAAATTGTCCTTCATAAGTTCATGAAAAAAACGGCAGGTCCTTTTCCTTGATTGGGAACCATAGTTTTGATGCATTGAACCATCCGTAAGAAATTGTTCACATTCATCAATATATAAAAACAACCAAATCACCTCCATTTCTACACTTCGTTCATTTTCATGATTAGATGCTGTCAAGAGAAAGGTGGGCTGGTAGAGATTTGCTTGATCGATGACAAAATCGGAATGTGGTCCAACCATTTATCTTGTTTTGAAGTGACAAAATTAGTTCATTTAGTATGCCAATTTCAGGTCATGTTGCATTTATGGACAATTTGCATCATCCGAAGTGTGAAATTTTTGTGGCCAATTCAAGTTGGCATAGGAACGAGAAAAATAGTACCTATGTCTATTATTGGTATTTTGCTTCGTTGCTTTAGCTATTAAACCTCAACTTCATGGTAATTTTTCTTCAGTTTCGCATACTTTTGCTTTGGGGATTGGCCGAGTAAACAGGGGTTTGGTGTGCTGGCCAAGAGGGCCTTGCAGATTGTCTTGAGTTCGATTCCCTTCTCCTGTTGGCCACCCTCAGGGATTTATCCATCACTAATTTTATAGTCTTACACTCAGTTTACATCTACAAATCTTTTTGCTATATTTATGTTTTTCATTTTGTTCTTCGATTAGGAGTCGGTGGCAAAGGAGTTGACTCACTCACTAGCTATAAGCATTTGTGATCTTTATTTATTATTTGTTTGGTTGTACAGATGATTTTCATATTGTTTCTATTGTTAATGATCTATTCTTCTTCTAGATAAAAGTGGATGTGGAAACAAAGGGGAGTTCATCGAGGTTCTTATCCAGAAACTGCAGGCTGCTACTTATTCGAACATAGACGACATGGATTGGCTTGATGGCGATTTCTCTTCATTGGTGATATTGAAAACCTTGCCTGGGATGATGAATCTGTTAAGATGACTAAGACCTTCAAAAGAGTATCTTTCAAGTGCACAATCAGCTATCACCAATATGGGGTATGTCAAATTGACAGGATTACAGAACATGGTGAATACTGGTAAAATGTACGCAGATGTTGTGCACCATAAGAAGGTGGTCAGTGGTGGTTCCTTCATCTAGCTCATACCTTAATTTGGCTCAAATATTTTTTTAGCAGGGCAAATTTAGCAACTTAATAGGAGCCATGGTAGTTGGTGCAGGTATAGTCCTACCAATAACAGGAGTTCTATTATGTAATTGATTGATAAAGGTGTTGTGATTACTTTTTTCGTTGGTAGAATCAGTGGCAGTGAAGATGCCAGTACACATCAATATTTCATCTGAACAATCAGTATCATGTTGCCTTTATGTTCTAATTGAGGAAAAAATTCCAAATACCTCTTTCATTTTCCATGCCACATAAAGGACCTCGGAGGCACTATTTATTAAATCAAATAAACATTACTGCACGTGCCTCTCCTACTAGTCTATACTACTACTATAAAACACAGTTAAAATTTTCTATAGATGTCACCTGAGCCCTCCTCTTCATATGTGAAGCCACCTAAGTGTGCTCTTCACTTGTGAAGACACCTAAGCAAGAAAGTGGGAACCACGCACTTTTCTTATCATTTTCTCCTATTCATTTCTCTCATTCGCGTTTCCCCAATCATCTCCCCTCTCATTCACGTTTCCTCATTCATTACCCCTCCTACGTTTCTCCCCATTCCACTCCCCTCATTAACTACTCCCTTTCTTTCACATTCCTTCTTACGGCACTAAAACATTATTAATCTCTCTCTCCATTCGTATCCACCAAAATCAGAAACCTCTTCCATTGACGCTATCTCTCTCTATCCATTCGTCTCCCCTCAAAATCAGAAAACTATTTCTCTCCATTCGTGATGGTGTCGAGGAAGACGAGAAGTAAAAAAAAAAAATTAAGAGATGATCATTGATGTATTCGTTTTCAGTTTTTAAGGTTTTTTAGTTTACATTTCTGTTATCATCTGTAAGTTTCTTGATTTTCAGATTAGAGAGAGAGGGATTAAGGAGATAGGTTATGAAAGAGGAGGATGGTCTGAGTTGGGGAGACAGAGGCGAAGGCAAATCCTCTATATCTCTCTTTTGCTCGAGGTGGAGTAGAGATATAGAGGCGGGGGAGAGGGGGCGTGGGTGGTATAGGATCTACATGAAGGATAAACTCTTTTTTTTTTATGGCTTATCTTTGAAATCTCATTCTATGTTTTGTTATATTTATTTATTTGAACATAATTTTTATTTATATTTTCAGATTTCATCAATTTTTTGCAATCCATTACTGATTATATTTATATGCTATGATTGCTGCAGAGAATGATGCCTTTCAGGTCCCGGAAGCGGCTTTTGTTGTCACAAATGCTTTGATGCTGATTATGCCTTTTGAAGCTTTGACAAAACCGTGTGGTGCTGGTTACTCTGTTTTCAATGTGCCTCTACTACTCTCTGTAGCCCTTTCGGAGGCTAAAAAATCTTGACACAAACATAAGGAGGGGTGAGGGAGTGATCATATAGGTTTATTGGCTTCGTGAAAAATTTAAGGTATCATCGACCATTGCAAATATTAGGTATCATCAACCATTGACTTACTGAAATCAATATTTATTTGTTTTATATTCTCATTTCAGCTTTTAATTGTGTGTTGTTGAATTCTGTAACTAGGATGCATTATTCAAGGTGATGTTAGCGTTTGAATATGCTCAAATACAAAGTTTCAAAATGCCAATAATATAAATGTTTGAAAGTAAAGTGCTGCTATAGATTTTGCAGCTTGTGTTTCATTTTTTATTTTTGTTATTATCATTCCTTCATAGTACTACCCCTGGAATGCGACGGATGAGCTGCTATATGGAGCAGCATCAAAGAGTGTTTATGCCATCTCTCTAAATTTTGTTACTTCTCTTAGAACACTGTAATTTTTTTAGTTGATCTACTGTTGTACTTAGAAGACTTTTATGTGATTTGATTTCGTAATGAAATTGCAATTCTTTATTTAAAGCTTAATGTTACACCTGAGTATGCATAAAGAGGTGTGATTTTTGTTTGTTCTCCCAGAAAATATAACTTCCAAACTTGTTTTAAGCTCAATAAATTTGTTGCTATATTTTAACGATTTGTTTTGCTTATGTTCCTGTAAGAATTAGGTAAAGATGAATAGACAACTATATAAAACCTAAATGTGATGTCACTATCAGATAAAGTAAGGATATATCCTTACAGTAGATCTCCTACTACTGGCTCATGCAGCCCCAATTTACTGTTGATGGCCTATTTTACATCCACTGAAGATCCAAATGGATATTAACTAGATTTTTATTTTTTTAGTATTGTAAGAACCCATATGCCTTCAAACGTTCTATTTAGGATGATCTGGATTATCAAAGTCCTTTTATATATACTTAAGAACCTGGAAATGGATGCTTATAATCTAGGATAATAAACTATTGATGGTGAACCATCAACTACATACACCATTTCATCCAAAGAAGAGATCGTTTCTCTTTCTCCCTCCTTTAAGAGTTAAACCTCTCTTCCCAACGAAGAGGATTTCCAATTTTTTTTTTTTCATCTCCCAATGAAAGTGCATCTCTTTTCTCTCCTTCAGAGTTAAACCTCTCTTGCCTTTCTAACCACTCAACCTATCTATTATATCCAAATCAAACAAGCGATTACTTTAAGTTTTTTGGGGTTTTAATTTTCCTTCTTTTAATCTACTTTTTTGATAATCTATGGTTCAGATTATGTGGACAGATAGTGCGATTGGGTTTCTCTTATTTGTTATCAGCTTATCCCTATTCACCTATTATACTTTCTCACATTACTGCACTTCATGTATCTACTTTTTTGATAGTCTATGGTTCAGATTATGTGGACAGATAGTGCGATTGGGTTTCTCTTATTTGTTATCAGCTTATCCCTATTCACCTATTATACTTTCTCACATTACTGCACTTCATGTATCTACTTTTTTGATAATCTATGGTTCAGATTATGTGGACTGATAGTGCGATTGGGTTTCTCTTATTTGTTATCAGCTTATCCCTATTCACCTATTATACTTTCTCACATCACTGCACTTCATATTAAACGCTGTGCTATTGGAGGGAACAAGACAAAGACACCCGGTCCAGATGCCCAGTCTGCACTTAGAGCTCTTGCTCGGTCTGGAATGAGAATTGATCGCATAGAGAATGTGAACCCGATTCTCACCGATAGTACCCGTAGAAAGGGTGACGGGAGAGGGAGAAGGCTATGAGATTATCCGATCAAATCCTTTCTTATCAATGGCAGTTGCAGTGGTGGTTCTTTTAAGTTCAGTTGGAAGTTATTTTTGTGGGGACAATTTTATATTTTTGACAATGGCTTGCCTGTTATGAGATTATTTTTGAGTTTTTATGAAAGCTAAAGCGTAGTGAGACTACTCCCTTGCTGTGATTTTAGGTTTATATATACCACTCTTCTATTTACAGGGCTAAATGGAACATTTAAAAAAAAATTGTTAATCGAGTCAGAAAGCTTGAAACCAAATAGGATAATCGATATGTCAATGGTGTGATTTCTGTTGAATTTTTCAATTGATGTACATATTATTTTTGTATTCCTTTTTTGTCTACAGGTCGAGTAGGACAGGTTTTGAAGTTGAACAGACCAAGAACTGGGGACCTCCTATAAACTGCAGTACACTTGCAGAGGTATCTATACACCCTCCTTATCTTTGTTCATTTTCTAACACTCTTTTAAGTTAGAAATCCAAATATCTCTATACAGACACAATTAAGTGTCAATAAGTGCTAATTTGATGATTTATTGTATAACATGTTATGTCTAAATATTGACTTTCATTTTATTCTTTTTTCTAGGTGCAATTCTTTAGGCCTACCATTGCCCCCCTAACATGCCACACATGGTGAGACCTATATACCAAAAAAATTTAATCACCTTTTAAAGTCTATTTGTGCAATGAGATGTCATATGCATTAATGTCCATATCATGGACATTTTTCATCTATGAGAGAGAGAGAGAGAACTATGATTATTTCTCATGGTTTCACTTACAATATGATCTTTAGAATCTAGGAAATAGGTAGCATCCAGATGTATGTGACAATGAGTTTTGATCAGAGGGTAGCAATTTAGAGTTGGTGTTTCTTGGAGGAATGTTAATTGCATGATATCACTTTTGCTAAGATATCAATGTTCTTCATATAAAAATGTGCTAAGATATCAATTTTGCTCCAATTTACAATACTACTATTGCAAATCTCACATTCAGTGGTTGTATTGTTACTAAGGTCTGGATTTAAGATTTATTGTCATACTTTTTTGGTATTCCGAATCGACATGTAAATATGTTTTATAAACATATTTGTTTACATATGTGAAATCTGTTTTATCTTCAACAATGTATCAAAATTCAAGCCCCACGGTTATTTGTGTGGTTTCTATTGTTTTCTTTTTAATTACACCCTTGCATCGCACTGGGTCTTTGCCAGTATTATTGTAAAGGCAACAACAGGAGTTGCTTTATCCATGATAGTTTGGAACTCTTCGTTTAGGGCTATCATTCATCTATACGCCAGCCTATATTTTGAAAGGAATTGATATTGATCTTCTTCCATGATTCCAAGCTATAGATCATCTTAGGGATCAACCTTTATTCAGTAGTTAAACAGCTTGAAAGAAGTCTCGTTCTGTGATGAAAGATCAAACCAGAATTTGTATAGAAGGAACAATTCAAAATAATAATTTAAAAAGGATAAAATAACTCCAAAATATCCGTTGCGGTGTGGACAAGCATATCGGACAGTGCTAAGCTAAGCTAAGCTAATATAATGCATGACGCAAATAGAATCTGAACGGTCACTGATAAAGCAGCAACCCATATCATGCTCACAAACGATAACCCATTCGCAGAATTTGGCACTGTGTTCTTGGTATTGGGTGAACCTGCAAAAGGGTATATAGATTGGTTTATTAGCTTTTTTTCTATTTCATCATTATTATGATGCAACATGTTGGCACCGCCATGTAGAAAGAAGAAGAACACTTACTCGCAAGGCAGGCAAGTGGGTTGACGCTCTCTCCACATTTACCAGGTAATTGTTGGGCCTCAGTCACATTGATTCCTGCCTGCTCTGCTGCATTGGTGCTGTTGCTGCTTATCATACTACAGAGACATTGTGGGTTCGACTTGATCACCGATTTCAGTGGGTCGCAACAACTACTTGGCGGGTCATTGGTCCCGTTGAGGTAGTTCAAGCAAGGGAGAAGCTGATTTAGGCACGACGTATCCTGAGCCTGACACTCGGACACCAAAATGGCCAAGGCAACTACTACAATCCCGTTCCAGGCCCAGACCTTCATCCCCATATTCATTTCTTCAATCAAACACGCTCTTACTTAAATTGTGCACAAGCTACTGCTACCAATGTTCTCTGTTGCAAGGTACTTGCTACATTTATAGATGGGGAGATGGTGTTTAGTTCTCCCTCTAAATCTCTCTTGTTGCTTCTTATTATTTGCTTAGAATTGACCGTTAGGGTTGGTTATCCAACTTGGGTGTTTACTAGTTGAATCCTTTTATTTTATGATCCCATTTTTTGTTCAGTTGACAATTTACTAGGTGCCGGGGGGAATGACGGTTGATTAGGTGAGCAACTTTATAAGATACAGATGGCACTATCATAGCAACTCTGCACATTTGATGGGTCCCACATTAGAGACCTAGATTTATGCCAACTGATGATCATAGCCATCCAATATAGTGCTGCAGAGACTGGGGAAGGTCGACTGTTCAAGGAAAAAAAGGTCCACTTACTAGGCTACTCCATCCATTTGAACCACAAATAAGAGTCAATTGATTTATCCCTAAGCTCTGAAGCTAGCTCAACACAAACAAGAAACCGAAAGATGCTCCGAAATCAATTCACGTACGATAGCAGTAAAAGAGTGCTTGGCCTCTGCTTCTATGTTTTCATCTGCTTCAGCACTAGATCTTGAAAGAAACAAACTATGCTTTCCAGTGCTTTATTTAATGAAGGTCGTGAGGCTGAAGCTGCAAAGCATCTGCGTATGGCTTTATGATCCAGCTTATAATCTTTCCCGTGCCAGGTAGCTGCATTTGGATTAGATTATGTCAACAGTTTTGCTTCAAGTGCGGAAAGGCTTAACAGAAAATGATATTGATCCATTTGGATTAGATTTTGCAACAGTTTTGCTTCAAGTGCGGAAAGGCTTTAAAGAAAATCATCAAATGATGATCCATTTTCATTGTCTTCCGTTAGTCTAGTAACCAGGCCCTTGGTAGTTTTCACAACATGAAGAGGCCGTTTAAAGATTGTCTCTGTAACTTTTTCCCCCAATAATGTACTAAACTGCTAGTTGGGACTGTTCAAAATTCAAATCATGCACAGAAGCTTACGATGTAATTTGAGATCTCCGTGAAAGTCTTGAGATTGTGATAGAAGGCAGGAATACCCGATTAAATGAGTGGAGGGTCCGATGGTAAGAATTTAAGTCCTTTGGAAACATTAACAGTTACTGATTTGGAAGTATATCCTAGTGTGCGTAGCAGAACTAATATGGGACATGTAAAAAAGTTGTTTTTACATGAAAATTCAAACCCTATTCAAGATTGCAAACGACTTAACCAAAGCATTTTGCTATGTGAGAGCAAAGAAACATTTAACTCAGCTGTGGTTGACTTCCACTGTAAATTTCTTCCAGGGTAGTTAATCTCCTGAACTTATTGGGGTTAATTGTACAGTTATTGGTATACTACATACTATTTATTTATTTATCTGTACCCCGTTGCCTCCAACTATATATATTATATATATATGCACAAAAGAGTGTTCGGTCATCCTCATGAAATGCCCGACTCTCAAATTAGAAGAGGATAGATAGCCCATGTTAATTCCATTGGGGAATTTACTGAGCGAACAAGCAAAATCCCTGAGAAGTTTGTTCCATCATTCCTATTAAAGCTTTAGGGAGACAGCATAATGGTAAAGGCTCCTTCTCATGGTCGCAAGAGGACTTGTGTGTTTTATTGAAAACTTGAGAATGCCCATTTCTACTTATATATTTACAGAAACATGAGAAAACCTGCTCGTAAACTAAGAAAGGCAACTGAAAAAAGAAAGACCAAATACAGGATATTAAAGCCACACCATGAACAAGCGGCTCGACTACTTTACTTGAACTCGGAACAAACAAGTCAATTCGTGGAACTCTGAAGGCGCCTCATAGATGGCTCGGGTCCACTCCCACCGATTTCAGTGTCTCAGCTTTTGCTTTTATAGGCCTGCATTAGTTCAACAGTAAATCTCAATAGGAAAAAGCACCAAATTAAGGGGAGTGCTAGCTTAAGACTAAGCATTCCCCCAACAATCAACAATCAACAATCACATGATGTTAGTCCATGCATTGAATTGAATTGAATGGTTGATATTGTGATAGCCAGATAATTAAGGAGTATCAATGGATCTGTACTCATACATGGCAAAAACATCCCCTCGGATGGGATCAGAAATGGCGGGATCATGATCAAACTCCTGGATGTGAGCCACCTTCCGGAAGAAAGACTTGGTGATGAACTTATCGGCCTCCTCCACCACATGATCAGGCTCCACCACCTCCGGCAGGGTCTCCCTCCTCTTCTTGTTCACTCGCACACTCGGACAATACAGCAGCTGCTGCTTTGCTGTGTGTGCTCCAATCGACAACGATAACACTATCAGCCCCAGAGCCACGTACACAGGAACAAACTCTCCCTTTATAGCCGCCCTGCATGCACTCATTAATTATATATAATCAACCATCAGCATCACTCACAATAGACTGCAACGCAATACACTACTGTAGCAAATCGACCTTGGCTTAGTGCCGTGAGCGCGGGCAAAGCCGGCCGTTGGTGCAAAGGGTTTCATCTTTGGAGCGGTTGAAGTAGCAAACGAACGGTTTCCTCCCAAGCGACTTAACATTGATCTCCAATAACTCTGCAACACATTAACAAATCAAATGAATTAACAATAAGATCGAAGTAGAGCTATAATCAACGGTATTCAAGCACTCACCGTTGCTCTAAAAGCCATGATCGAAAATGTAGATTGAAGCTGTTAAAAGTCTCGGATGTCTCCTCCAAAGCAAACGGAAGAAATATGCAGAATCAAGTAAAGGCAAAAATGATGCTTTGCTTGCTGCTCTCAAACCCGCATATATAAAGGCAAAATGAGAGGTTGTGGCACCACGTGGAGATGCATGGAATGAACACGAAGACCTTAGAATACGCTGGAAGCGGGAACGCTATCGTCTGCTCAATACTGCATGTGTTCATCACGGTGGCTAGGATGTGGAGCTTACACGTGGCATCGGGAGCATGCCAATCACGTGGTGGCTAAGCGATGGACCCCAAAAAAAGGTGGGGAGTTTTAAATTTAAAATTAAGAAAATGCTTGTAGTTGACAAAGGGATTTGAATACCTTCTTTACGCCCCTCTTCCAACTTAGATTATAAGAGAGCAAAGAATTTATCTACTTCTTTCTTCAACCCGAACCAAAAGCTGAAAATCCCCAACTTAACTTTAGAAAGCATGAACCCAGGTGGTTGTACAGTTGAAATTGCAAACTTGTCCCGTAGAGCAACAAAAGAAAAATGTTTATGATTTTTTCGCTTTCTCTGGCAGAATCGAACATGTTGAAATCGTCTGGTTGTAACATCCTACTTATATTTTCGTCACTAGATTTCATCTATTTTTCATTTTTCCATCTCTAAAATTTTTAATTTGTTTGGTTCCCTTTTTTTTTATCCTTCCAGTTTTGTCTTTTTGTAGGAATTGCTGTTTGATTATTGGGATTGCCTCTCTATTACAATTCTATTGTTGTTTTTAATACTCTCTTCTAATTTAATTCTTGAATTTGAAGATCTCATAATGAACCGTTGGGTTTTTTTTTTTGACTGATTAAATGGTTTTAAAGGATATGAATATCAGAGGGTATTTGACCTTGCTGGCTTGTTTCTAACACTATCAATTGGATCCATGATCCTGAATCCTCAAAAACCATTGAATTAGGTGGCTCAATAGTTATTTGATTTTTAGCCTTTTTCATTTCCTTAAAATTATAATTATAGTTCTGCATTTGAAATGAGTGTAATTTTTCTAATGATTCTCTTTGAATGGATTTGATCTGAAACTGTTTTATTTTCTATTCAAGGGATTACTTATGCTTTCACTAAGGACTAGTTTCTGAGTTGTGATTTAGGTCTTATTTACTTGCAACTCTACATGTTTTTCAAGTTGTTAGCATTTTTAGATTCTCAAAATTGTCATTGTTAGTGTCAGCTTCTGATTGAAATTAATAATTACTAGGTCCCAATCTGTCATTCAATCCCTGAATTTGTGGTTTCATGTGGTTGTAAGTTGTCAAGAATTTAGCAATCCAAACTTTCTATGAATTAAGTTTACGAGATGGATGCATATTAAGGAATTGAGGAGTGCTAGTCTCAATCGCATTTACTCCAAATTTTTCCATAGACGCAAGATGAGCCTAACACTTGGAGATGTTTTATTATTTTAATGATTTAAAATGCAAAAGTCAAAGATTGTTTGACATTTGAATGGCCCCCAACTGTGTCTTTGGAAGATTTGCGACTGGGGCTAGCAAAATCCTAAGGAATTATAAAAGTCCCCCAAGAGAGGGTATTGGGATATCTCTCCCATAGTTGGAGTGCTCGAACATGCAAGTTCCATATGTTATCTGCTTTTTGTTTCAAAAACAGACTGCCTATGTCACATTCCAAGATCCTCATCCTGGGAACTTAGTTTCAAGTCATTGGCACCAAGCTTTCTTTTGGTTCTTTTTTATTCTTTCTTGAGTTCTTTTTTATTATTTCTTCAGGTGTTGACAGGCCTTCCTTGAGTCAAAGGGATCTGTGATCCGTAACCAGGATACAATATGAGAACATTGGGTGTTGATAATTGTTGGAAATCTGTTGCTTTCTTAGAACTTATTCTATGATTGTGTAATGTTATTTTGTTAAAAGATTGAGTCTGTGGAGGGAGGAATATATGGGAACTCCGGGACCACAAAAGGAATTGATGGATACTCAAATTCAACTTAGATAATTGGCTATACCAACAAGCCTAATCACTGCTCTGAACTGGAATTCCAAGGCTTGATACATAAACAAACTAAACTTGATCATATGACATATCATTGGCTAGACCTTCTTTGGACATATGCCATATGGAAGGGAAAAACAAGCATAAATGGTCATATGTCAGATCATTTGGACATAATCTGGTTCTCTACCCCTTTTCTTCAACATCATTTGGATATTTTTTGCTATCAATGGCTAAGAAAAACTGAGTGAGAATTCTGAAGAATATTTCAAAATGGAACGAAAAAATGAGAGGATTATACTTGGAACTCCTTGTGTCAATTGTCCATGTACATCAATTGTTTAGTACACAAAGAGAGTAGCTTAAAAGGAAGAGCTAAAACACTCAAGTAAGCCTTGTAACGCTTTTCTCTTGATTTTTTTGTTTTTTACACATAGTGAAGTGGCTTATTATAGAATTACTAGTTAGTTGTGATTTCAACAAGGTTAAAAAAAAGATCTTTCAGTAATACCAGATAAGAACCTTCTTTTGTTGTATAGCAAAAATGAAGTTATTTAGAATCCCAAATAAGAAAAAGAAGAAATAAATAAACCTCTAAAAGGGGCTCCAATCTCTGTAATTCCTCAATTGAGCTATTGTATTCAGATTAGAAAAGTTGTGATGACAATTCTTTCTTGGATTCACCACTGGCATCAACAAAACAAAGATATGTTTTAACCCAATAAACATGGCAATCCATGACCAAACCAAAGATATGTTTCCAAACTACAACACCCGAGGGCCAATAAACTGTTTGAATCCCACAGGACAAGCCTTAGTAATGCTGAAAATGATGTCAAACCATGTACAAAATAAGCTCCTACAAATGAAAATGAAATACAAAGTTACACTCAGAAAAAGTTAAAGAACTCCTAATCGCCATGAGAAGGATAACCACTCCAAACAAATAAATCACCAACATGAACTAAACACTGCAGAATCATCGAATCATATTGTTTCATTTAACAAACGAATGATATTACTCTTAATGAAAACCATCTAATATTTTCTCCTAGAATTTCAATGTCCCAAAAAAAAAAAAAAAACCTGAACCGCAAATAGATGATTTCATTGTTTGGTATCAATCAGGGGCATGTGAACCTATCCGTAAGGGGTGGAAAGCAACAAGAAGTTGAGAGAGATGAGAAAGAGGATACTTGTACTGGTTCTTGACGATGATACTCTTTAAAAGTGGTGATAGTGGTGGAGGTGGTGGTGACGCCGACGATGGCTACGACAAGTCTAGTGGATCGGCCAACGATGGAGTAGCGGAGATTGCGAGAAGAATCACAATGGCAGCCTGAAGTTCGCAGACATTTTTAGGAAAGGGAAAGCAAAACGTTTTTACTTCCCCCCACCCCACCACCACCATCACCACATGATTGGCATGCTCCCGATGCCACGTGTAAGCTCCACATTCTGGCCACCGTGATGAACACAGCATTCAGCACAGACGATATGCTTCCCTGGAAGCGACACCTCAAGATATTTCCGTTGCTGACAAGTTCTGGAACCGGCTGCCACCTCATAACCACCAGCATCCGATCATCTGTAGGCCATTCCCGTTGAATTGATTCGCTCAAAAACTACGACTTCAAGGGAAAACACACCACCGTCTCCATGCAACGAAAAGCTATCTCTATGCAACGAAATCCAAAATCTGCAAAAATATAGTTTTTTTAAAAAAAAAAACTAAAACTAACGGGGGTGTTTTCAGATGAAAAATCCATAATGGATGACGGAAGAGACAATTAAAGCCCTAATTGGTTTCAGAAACCCATACCATTGAATCCAAGCATCATATTGAAAAAGAAGATCAACAACCCAATGCCCTAAACCCCCTATCTCAGAGACCCCTGCCATTAAAACCCTCGAATCAAGCCAAACAAGTTCGACTATTGAAAAACGTACCCGTCTCAGAGAAACCCTATCGAGAAAAAAAAGAAAAAGATACTCGTGCTTTGGTCGGAGTCGAACATGATCTTTAGAGCATCTCCGACCCAATTTCGTAAATTTCTCTACTTTTACTCTATTGTAGAGAGTTTTCTTAAAATGAGAGGCACTTTTTCACCTTACAACTCCAGCCTCACTCTTTACTTCTATTTAAATACTTTTTTTTATTTCTTTTTATTTTAACATTATTGCAACTGTTGAGAGTTCAATTGCACTCCAACCCCACTTTTTTTTATTTCTTTTCTAAAAACTAATATTATATTGTTAAATCTCAAGGGTTAGTGAATCTTAACCATAATTAGTAGAAGTTAAAAGAGGCACGTGTTGGCCTGTGGGTGCGATTGAACTCTCCCTTATTAGTTCAATCGCAATTGACTATGGTTCCCAACTCTACTTCATATTCAAATGATTTGACAAGACTTAAAAAAAAAAATAATATAATAATAATAGGGAGGGGATTTGGCTCCCAAATAGTAAGGAGCCAAATCTCCAATCCTATAGTAGGGAGTGCATATAGGGAGTGCGTTGGAGTGCTTAAAATAGGGTATGCTTCTCTACTGTAGAGAATAGAGCTCCTCTAGGGAGTGCATTGGAGATGCTCTTAGATCCGGTTTTGACGTAACAGATTTCAAGTGATTAATTGAAGATAGGATCCAGCCAACAATTGAATTCAAGATAACTCAAATTTTGAACTTTGTGG
This sequence comes from Tetracentron sinense, assembly GCA_015143295.1. Lineage (NCBI taxonomy): Eukaryota > Viridiplantae > Streptophyta > Magnoliopsida > Trochodendrales > Trochodendraceae > Tetracentron > Tetracentron sinense. The sequence continues at coordinate 37,332,195 of CM026568.1, read as the reverse complement.
TGTGTGTGTTTCTTTGCCTTGACTGCAGCTATCGCCTTGTGGTGTTGTTGCCTTGACCAAAAAAACATGAATTCATGTGTTGAGTCCCACATCAGATATTGTTCCCAACTCTCACTTCCTTAAAAGTACCATCATGCCTCAAACGAGTGGTACCCATTTTGAGGAGTGTTTCAGTGAAGCTTCTAAGGGTTTGAGTGTGTAGTGGTGTGTGGTGTGTGTTAGTACGTGTGTGTTTTTTTGCCTTGACTGCAGCTATCACCTTGTGGTTTTATTGCCTTAACCCAAAAAAAAATATCTACATGTCCATATATATAATTGAATTGGCTATGATCCAATCTCAATTAATTACAGCGGTTCAGATAATACAACAATTTCTCAAAGACTTCAAATTCTCTCAAGTTGTAATTGGACTTCAAGGAGTCATGCTCACGTGTCTCTATTGGCACTTTTTAACTGTGGTTAAGATTCACTCACCATAAGGTTCACCCACCTATCCTTGATTTTTAGAAGAAAAAAAAATCAAATCAAATTTTTTGAACTCTGGTTAAAATTTACCAACTCCTTGGATTAGAAAAATTCAATATTTTTTCTCAAAACCAAGGGTAGGTGGGTGAACCCTAGGGATGAATGAATCTTAGCCAGAGATAAGGGATGTCAATAGGGACACATGGCGACCTTAGGGCATAACTGGACTCTAAGGAGCCCTATGACAAATTGAGAGAATTTAAGGAGCCCTATTACAAATTGAGAGAATTTCGAGCCTTTCTCAAAAGGTCTACGAATTTTTTGTTGAGTTGTATACACCATCCATGTGTCTATAATGCCTATTTTCAGAACCGCTAATCAGGTAGATCAAAAAGTATCTATCTATATCTATACTAATACATGTAATAAACCTGTGCGATGCACGAAATGCCAAAAAATAAAATATGACCTAATTAAAAGACATAAAAGATTAATGGTGCATGATTATATTTTTATTTTTTAAAAATAGTTTAATATTATATTTAAAATTGTACATATTTTTTATTTTAGTTCTTTTTAACTATATTAAATTCTACATGTGAATTACTTATTGAATTTCTCAATGTTGTTTTTTTTTAGGTGTGGTTTGTAGATATAGCGTGAAAAAATAAGATATCGTCATAGATATGTTTTTGGGCTTGAAAAAGTTGATGTTGTACTACAAACTTTAGTGGAGAGTGATGGCAATTTTGATGTATATATATAGTGGATTGTACATGTATACAATTGCTCTAATAAATCATATTATACAGATGAGTTTGGGAGTTCAAATCTTCATTATGTGTCATGAAGAATGATTAAAATTTTATAATAAGAGCCAAATAATTGAATGAACTCACACTCTGTGACTCGGGAGTTTGAGTTTCAGATCGTGGAAGATTCAAATTTTAGCAGTCTTTAACGTAGGTAAAAAATTAAATAAAAGCTTTTGAGACTGTACTGTCATAAACCTACCTAGGACCTTACACCAAAACCCAGAATTCTAGGGCAAAAAAATGTAGGATTTAAAAAATAGTGCTTTGAATTTTTTTTTTAATGACAAAATCCCGTGTTAGCTGGCAAGGTCTTGGGTAGGTCTAAATCAAACGATTTATCCAAAATTTTATGTTAATTATATTTCTCCTTATTCATAAGCTAAGGGATTTCAAACCTACATCAAGATATCCCAATCTTTCATATTCAAGAAATATGCATGTTTAAACTTCATGACAAAGAAACCCAAGAAAACAACAATTAATGTCGTTAACCACTTGAGCAAGGCTCCACATCAGCGAATTGGTGATGCAGGGTTTTTTTTCCTAGAAATAGTGTGTGGTTAGTTGTGTTTTTTACATATACCCCTCTCTTATTCGCATATTTTCTTCTTCGTCTCTTTTGCATTTAAAAGGTCTAGACTATTGAAAAGAATATGAGTCTATATAGCCAAATTTGAAAAGAAGAACACATAGGTCACCTCATGTAGTAATCTTAAACATCTAGTCTAGACTTACAAGTTAAAACAATTCAAAAGACAACAAAATTTGCAGCGGGAGCAGAAAAATCTCATAAAAGCTAAGATCATAGAAAATGGAGAACCATAGTCATCACCTTTTGGAAACACCAACATTTGTTCCTCTGTAGCCAGTTGTCTTGGTATGCTGCATATGCCCAGTATCCAAATGGTGGGTTTGGAGTTCCTCATTACAAAAAAAAAGACTCTAGCAGTATTAGAGACCATAGTGGTCTGTGGCCCATTAAGGGAAGGGGGAACCTCTCAACATGCAAAATTTGAGAACTGGATTGGTGTTTATTGTAGGAACACAAATTGCATGCATGGGTCACAATTAGATCCATCGTCAATCTTCGCCCATTTTTAGAGCATGCATATTGTTATAAGCAGTATTATCATTGAGTATGAAGATCTATACTCATAAAAAAATGTGGGTTAAAATCATGGCTAATGTTGGCATAAGAAAAGATACACGCAAAATCTGCTCTTTTATTTTATCAATTAATCAAAATATATTTTTCGGTCTGTCTTTGACTTTCCCATAAGATTCTCAATATGACCAACCTCTCATTGTAAAGTCATGGGCCCATAAGAACATATTTAACAAATGATACGATTCCATTAGTTTTGAGTACTTCTATTAACAATATAGAGATTTAACTGTGAAAAAATGTCTCAATCAAAATAATGAGAAGCTAGATAGGGGTTTATCAAAAAAACCGAATAATTTGAAATTTGCAAAGATTGTATGAATAACAAAAACACAGAAGCATCATTGATGTGAATAAAAACAAAAATCGAAGCAAGCACGGAGATAAATATTACAATACATTTTAATCTTAAAAATCATTCAAATTAACAAACCAAATTCTTCAATTGAACATACCTTTTAAATTTACCTCATAATCGATCATGGGACTCCAACTAAAAAAAAACTAAGGACCAACAAATTTGTGGTATGTGCTTCTAATCTCACAAGCGATGGTGTCAAGAATGAAATAATGGGTTTAGAACGGTTATAGTTTGAAATGAAAGAATTGTTACTCTTCCTAAAAGTTTTAATAAATATAACAATGAGTTTGGAATGTTATAACATTTTAAATGAACCAATACACCTCTCCTATTCCTAATAAAGAATGCCTTATAAAAATAAAATTTTAAAAACTATTTGCTACTACCACGTGGCAAAAAAATCTCAAAATATTTGTAGAACTGCCACATGTCCACCCAATTCTTGGGTTTAATTATTAATAATAAAGAAATAAGATGTCACAAGGCACCCTCTTTCGTTTCCAATCTTTAATCCTAGAGATCCTAAGCGTTTTATTTTAGAGATGCCACATGGCCTCTTTGATTCCCACTGTCTCTATGTTAGTAACTATTTTCCAAGGGGATTGAGATACAAAGGTTACCCAAACCAACACGCCTCTTCTCACTCTTCCTTATAGTACAAATTTTGTGTGACTTCTCCACCTTTCTCTCCTTCTCTAGCAAGTAGTATCAACGACGCTTCAAAAAAGACGAAGTCTTTTGTCTCCTCAGTCCTCATGCCACATCATTATGCATATAAAATCTCTTCCTATTGGATCTTATGTCTCTGTTGATTTTTTTTTTTCACCTCACTTTCCCCTTCTTTGTATCTCGGAATCTTCAAGTTTGCCTGCTTTTTATTTCTATTTGTACAACTTCGAATTTGAAGACCAACTCACAAGGTGTCCATCGTAATATTGTCAACACCAAAGTGCTGATTTGGGAATCATCGATGCTTCTGAACACAAGAGATAGAAAAGGAGGGAGATCCTTCCAAAGGTGGTGTAACCAGATCATGTGGTGGAGGCGGTGGATAAGTTCATCAACAAGTCTTTCTTCCGGAAGGTGGCTCACATCCAATAATTCGATCATGATCCTACCATTTATGATCCCATCAGAGGGGATATTTTCGCCATGTATAACAAATACTCCTTATCTTGCTATCACAATCTCAACCATTCAATGCATGGACTAACTTCAAGGGTCATAATGGACTTTTGATGGTTGGGGAATGCTAGCCTTAATCACATCTAACTTTAATCACCATGTGATTAAGCTAGCACTCCCCCTTTAGGGATTTTTCCTCTTGACATTTACTGTTAAACCCATGCAGGCCTAGAAAAGTTGAGACACTAAAATCGGTGGGAGTGGACCCGAGTCATATATGAGGCCTTAAGAGTTCCACGAATTGACTCATTGTTCCTAGTTTAAGTAGTCAAGCCGCTTGTTCATGGTGTCATGCCCCAAAATCCCACCTCGATCAAAATGAGACTCTGGGCCTGTAACACTACGTGTACTTGTTTAACTTTATAGCATTTAAGACAATATAGATGAAAGTCTACACAATTCTATCACAATAAAATTTTGATAACTAAATAACCATCAAGTGTAAATATAACCAACTTTAACTTAACCTATGATCGCGATCCCCATAACAAAAATCAAACCTAAGCAACATCATAAACATCATGTGTCTATTACAATCCCTTTAATAAATCAAAGTCTAGTAATATGAGTTTTTTTTCTAAGTCTCCTCCTCCTCGTGGAGGTCACCTTTCCTCTTCTTCCTGATACTCCTCCTTGATCCACAGCTCCGTGACTCGCTCCGGCTCCAAACCTATCGACAACAATAGTTTGTTGAGCACAAAAGCGCTCAGTGTGTATAAAGTCTAACTAATAATATAGTAGCACATGCATATAATCAAGATTCATCATACATATCGTATTTATATGATCAGAGTGTAGAGAGCATGTGAGCATACCATATTATCATATTGTCTTGTGTACTTGTGTGACTCTTGGACTTGTACGTGTGAAAAACATGTGCATGATGAGCTACGTCTTTATGATAAGATGCATGTTCGTAATGAGTAGCATGTTCGACAATGCAAGATAAGATGCATATCCCGGGTGGATTGTATAGTTCGACAACGCATGATAAGAATAGTACATTAATTGCATAGTTCGAAAATGTGTGATAAGCATATTCGACAACGCGTGATAAGTATATTCAACAACGCATGATAAACATATTTGACAACGCATGATAAGCTTGTGTATTGATGTCTCTCAAATATATGTGATACTTTGCAGTATAGTAAAAGGGTTGTCGATCCACAAAAAATAGTGAAGATAAAGAACATACAATAGTAGAGAAAGGGTTTGTAGGATTTTTGCTAAAGAAAGTTCAATTAATTTGGAAAAAATATTAATGAGAGAAAGCGTAAAGGCATCGGGTTTTCTCCTCTTAATAGTGCAATGTCAATTTGATTAATCCAAAGTATAACTCAATTGTAGATTTTACATCCCAAACCCACAATAAGAATATTTAGAAATTCAGATTATAATAAAAGCTAAAATCAATTATTCAAAACAAGTTTTAAACCAAGCCCGTACTTTATCGGAAAAACTCGATGACGGCGATATAGCCGGAGGCAATACTGCGGCAAAGAATAATATCTGATAAGATGAGGTTCTTGGTTTGAGAAATCAATAACTATTACTCAACTGCGAGAAAAACCTGATTGAACTCATTAAAAGGTTTAAATTTCCAAGATTCAATTGAAAGAGATATCAAACAAGAAAAAAAATTAATATAGAAATCATAAACACTAAAAACATTCAATGAATTAAATCAAACTGACATCACCTCATTAAGAGAATTTCATCCTAGCTAAAGCTAGGAATTTAACAATCCATACATAGGAAAAACTAAAATAATACTAAGAAAAGAGATGAGAAGATTGGATCTCTAATAGAACCCCATCTATAGGTTTATATGGACTAAAGGGAAGAAGAAAAAGGGAAAGAAAGACTATAAGAAATTTATAATTACAAATTTCAACTAAAATAACACTTTCCATCAACTTGACAAAGTATTTGACCCCCTAAACTTCCAAATTAGGAGATCTTCGTGAAATACAATTTTGTTCCCCTTTAAATATATTTTTCAAAACATTCAGCATTGCCTTAATTCGATTTTTGAGTCAAAAGTTACGAACAAATTAATAAGTACCGTTCAAATTAGGCGGGAATCCGGGAAATCCTCCTTTTTTTTGGGATTGGTTGCTAAATAATATTACTCCTCTAACCATCCACGAAATTTATTGATTTTCTTGTAGATTTAAGTTGACTTCCATCAAGCTCCTTACTTGAATTCTCTGCATAAAATAATATAAAAATGCTTAGAATTTATAATCTATAGATGGGGAAACAAGTTTTAGAATATAGACTTTAAATCCTAGATTCAGACCAGAAAGGGCATTAAAGCATTACATAATAACTAGTTTTGAGTGTATTTTTGCACATTCATCATGTATTCATGATAAGTTTCATGTTCGTCAATGCATGATAAGATGCGGTCATGATAAATACATATTCTTGTGAGACAAGTGTACTCATGAGACTTATAGACTTATCATGCAAGTGAATTTGTGCTTTAGTGTCGTGATTAATATTCGAATAGGTCATCCCTTGTATTCTAATCTTCCACCATTAAAACTCCGTCATGGTCCATACCACGATGGTTAGAGAATTTCCGGTCTAGAAGACTTTGTCTAAGTTTTGGCTCACCCGAATATCGATCACCATATAATATATGTAAGGCCTAATTTATCATAGCAATTAGAAATATTATTTCATCATAATTTCACAATTTTCATAACATGATCATAAGTATTTAACACACTATTCATTCTTATTAACTCATTCAAACAATCATTTATTCACAAATTACTCTTCCTCTATCATATTAACCCATTTTTTATTCACAATCACTCATAAACCATAGAAATTCACTCGCATACGTCCACCATAATTTCTCATCCTAAATAGGGTTAAACATCAAATGTCATATCATAATCCCCAAATCATGCTCATAGAAACCAAAATAACACATGCAAAACCTACTTCATGCTCAATAGTTAACAATCCATGCATAATCATGTAAAACACCCAATAGTTCACATTCAATCTTGTTTAAACATGTAAAATCTATAATAGAATTAGATTAGACATTATATAGACCTTAGGGATTGTTTCCCTACAATTCAACGCATGAGAATTGGCTTTTGGGGCAATCTCCAATCTTCTCCTTCCTTCTCTAAGAAAAACCCATTAAAAAACCCTAGCTCCTCTTCCTTTTATCCTAAGTTAGGTTTAGAACACTTAGAAACTCTAAATCCCCAAATAAAAGGTTTATTTATAGTGTTAAAAGGCTCAAAACCCTAAAAATCCTGAAAAGTAGGGTTTTAAAACATTTTATGCAAAGGTCGTTCGAACGAGATTAGTGGTCGTTCGAACGTCCTTTGATAGCCATTCAAATGTCCATCGAACGGGGTGTCAGGGAGCTTATTGTTTTGCAAAACTAGACAGTCCGTTTGAACGGACAGACTAAAGTTCATTCAAACGGGTTCGAATGGGTAGGAGTCCGTTCGAACGCCTTGCACCATTTCAGACTGTTCCTCCACAATTTTTTAAATATTTTTTCCTAGAAGTCCAGGTTAGATTGTTAAATCCTAAGAGTTAGTAAATCTTAACCACGGTTAATAGGGATTAAAAGGGCACATGTTGACTTGTAGGTGCGATTGAACTCTCCCCTGAGTTCACACCTCAAATACATCCCTACTTACCCAAGATAGGATCACAACCAAATGCAATTGAATTCAAGATAATTCAATTGCATATGTGGCACAAGTCGATTAGATAAGAGGAAAAAAATAAATTTGAATCTATCACTTTTTCCTTCATTTGATCCAACTATGCCACATATGCAATTGAATTCTCTTGAATTCAATTGCAATTGGTTCTGATCCTATCTCTACTTACCCACTTTGTACGACACTTACTCGCACCCAGTGCCACGTTAGTAGCATTATAACCGACATTGTCTTCGGCCTTTGTTCTAGAAAAATGAGAGAAAGAGAGTTGTGATTAGTTGACCCCGAAGTCCGTTGCTTATCTTACCCATGAGTCCCCGTGTCCCTTTTAATACCCCTTTAACCTTGGCTAACTTTAACTAAATTAAAGTTAAGATTTTAGTTTTTTTTTTGTTCCTTCTAAAAACCAAGGTTGAATTGCTTAACCTTAGGGGTGAGTGAATCTTAACCACAATTGATGAGTGGACCAATGAGGACCGAGGATTTCAGTAAATGAGGACCGGGAATTTCATTACTTAATGGAAACCGCAGGTATGTTAAGCATTTTCTGGGGCAAACGCAATAAAAATGAAGGTTTTTTTGTGTGTAGAAAAACCCTATCTTTTTAGCTATTTGTAAATACCTCATTATGCTTTGTGATTTTGTATTATGCTCCACTAACTTTTAAAACATTTGCAAATCCACTATTCCATCCAATTTTTTTTTAATGGATGTTAATATTTTTTTTTTATATGAAACTTTTTAACCTTTTTAAAATGGGTTGGACGGAAGCATGCCTCTATAGGTCACCACTTGTCCCATTTATCTCCCTTTAATCGGGGTTAAACTTAATCAACCTACAATTAGCATTTAAAAATCAAGGTTAAATGGATGAACCCTAAGGGTGAGTGAATCTTAATTACACTGTTAAAAGGGGCACATGATGGCTTGTAGAGTTAGTCCCTTTAATTGTGGTTAAGTTAATATTTTTTTAAAATAAAATCCGAGGTTAGTGAGTGAAACTTAACCACGATAAGTGGGTGTTAAAAAGGACATATGGCGGCTTGTAGAGCTCCCTTTAATTGTGGTTAAACATAATCAACCTAAGGTTAATAATTTTTTTACTAAAATCCAAGATTAGATGCATAAACCCTAAGGGTGATTGAATTTTAACCATTGTTAGTGGGTGTTAAAAGGGACACATGGTGGCTTGTAAAGCCTCCTTTAACTGTAGTTAAGCAAAATCAATCTAAGGTTAATATTTTATTCTTCTATAAACCAAAGTTAGATGCATAAACCCAAGGGATGAGTGAAACTTAACCACAACTAGTGAGTGTTAAAAAGGACATATGACAGCTTGTAAAGCCCTCTTGAATTGTGTTTAAGCATAATCAACCTAAGGTGTGTTAATATATATATATACATATTTTATATTTTTTCAAATAAAGTCCATTGTTAGATGCCTAAACCTTAGGGGCAAGTGAATATTAACCACTATTTGTGGGTGTTAAAAGGGACACGTGGTGGCTAGTAGAGACTCCTTTAACTGTGGTTAAGCATAATCAATCTAAGGTTAATATTTTTCATCTAAAAACCAAGGTTAGATGGATGAACCCAAGGGATGAGTGAAACTTAACCACAATTAGTAAGTGTTAAAAATGACATATGACGGCTTCACTACAAGAAAACTACCGACTAGCAACAGAATACTAGAGACAAAAATAGTTTTGTCTCTAATACCTTACTTATAGACACAGAAAAAAAATTTGTTACTACTATTCCATCTCTAATATATATTCCAACATTTATTTACATTTTCTTAATAAAACATATATTAGTGATGAAATATTTTCCGCCTCTAAGGACGTAGACACATAAGTTGTTGGTACGTAGTGACGGGAAATATCGTCTCTGAGTTAAATGATCCTTAGAAAGAAACATATTTCCGTATATGAAACCGTGTATAGTATTAGAGTGGATGTAGACAAGCTTGTAAAGCCCCCTTGTATTGTGGTTAAACATAATCAACTTAAGGTTAATATGTATTTATTTCTAAAATTCAAAGTTAAATACATGAATCCTAGAGATGAATGGATCGTAATCACAATTAGTGAGCGTTAGAAGGGGAATGTGGCGGCTTGTAAAGCCCCCTTTAACAGTGGTTAAGCATAATCAAACCTAAAGTTGATTTTTTTTTTCTTCTAAAAACAAGGTTAAATGGATGAATCTTAGGGGTGAGTGAATCTTAACCACAGCTAGTGGGTTCAATTACTTCGATTGTGAAAAGTTTTTATAAATATCCTTAAAATTAAAAAAGTTAAAAGGTCATTTTATACAAAATTTAACATTCTTTAACTAATTTTTGGATGAAGGTTGGATTTGCAAAATTTTTAAAAGTTACACAAGGGTATTTACAAATAGTTGTAAAGTTAGGGGTTTTTTAACAAAAATATTTTTAAGAAAAGTAAAAATTAAAGTTTTTTTGTGAAAACCCCCTATCTTTTCAGCTATTTGTAAACATCTCATTTCTTTTTATGATTTTGTATTTTACCCCACTAACTTTTAAATCATTTGCAAATCCACCATTTCATCCGTAACTTAATCAACAAATGTTAAATTTTTTATGAAATGACATTTTTAACTTTTTTTTTTTTTTTATATCAATGAGATTTGTAAAAACTTTTCACAAGTACTTGGAACCCACTAACTGTGGTTAAAATTGACTCACTCTTAGGATTCATCCATTTAACTTTGATTTTTAGAGAAAGAAAAATATTAACTTTTGGTTGATTATGCTTATATAACCACCACAATTAAAGGAGCTCTACAATTCGTCACGTGTCCCTTTTAACACTCACCATCCATGGTTAAGATTTATTCACCCCTAGGGTTCATCCATCTAACCTTGGATTTTAGAAAATGAATATAAAAAAATATTAACTTTAGGTTGATTAAACTTAACCATAGTTAAAGGGGGTTCTACGTGTCTATACAACATACCCAATTTACTTTTGCGATGATAGTTTGTCGCCAACTACGAGGACTGGGGTGTGCATTTGTGTGTGAACGAGGAGAGCATATGGGCAACAACCATACTCCCGCAAACGAGGTACAACCCTTTCAAACATAAAATATTTTAGGGGTTTTTGCACAAAAAAACCCAATTTTTTAGCTATTTATAAATAGCTGTGGTTAAGCATAATCAACCAACGGTTAATATTTTTTAAATATATTTTTTCTAAAATCCGAGATTAGATGGATGAATCCTAGAGATGAGTGGATCTTAACCATAGTTAATGGATTCCAAGTACCTGTGAAAAGTTTTTATAAATCTCATTGAAATAAATAAATAAATACATTTACACCCCCAAGGTTTGATGAAAATACACATAGACCTCCTCAGGTTTCAAAAAATACATTAGGTGTCCCTGTTTTTCAAAATATTGACACTTACACCCTTTCCATCAGTTGACCGTTAGTCAACTGATGTGATATGATAATGTCATGGAATAAAATGGTAAGAATTAGAAAAAAATACCCTCTCTAAAGTTATCATTATCCTTTTCCAAAAAAAAAAAAGTTATCATTATCCATTTTTCTCATATACCCGGCATTTTTAAATGAAATCAAATCCTCTAGGGTGACCACGGGTCCTTTTTGACAACCCTTGAAGTGGCCACGTGTCCCTCTTGACACCCCTTGAGTGGGGTTAGATTCACCCACCCTATGGTTCACCCGCCCATCCTTGTTTTTTTTTTTTTTAATAATAGTTTTTAAGACTTTTTTAATATTAAAATATTTTTAAAAATAATTAATATTAAAAAAAAAACCAAGGATGGGCGGGTGAACCCTAGGGGTGGCCACATATCCTCTTTGACACCCCTTGAAGTAGCCACGTGTCCCTTTTGACACCCCTTAACTGTGGTTAAGATTCACCCACCCTTAGGATTCACTCACCCATCCTTCGTTTTTTTTATTTTATATTAATTTTTTTAAAAATATTAATTCATTTTTTAAAATTTAAAAATTTTTAAGGCTTTTTTTTAAATATTAAAATATTTTTAAAAAGAATAATATTTTTTAAAAAATCCAAGGATTGGCGGGTGAACCCTTGAGGTGGCCACGTGTCCTTTTTGACACCCCTTAATGAGGCTAGATTCACCCACCCCTAGGATTCACCCGGTCATTCTTGTTTTTTTTTAATTCTAAATATTAATTATTTTTTAAAATATTTTAATATTAAAAAAGTCTTAAAAACTATTATTAAATTTTAAAAAAAGAATTAATATTTAGAAAAAAAAACCAAGGATGGGCAGGTGAACTATAAGGGTGGGAGAATCTAACCCCATTTAAGGGGTGTCAAAAAGGGCATGTGGCCACTACAAGGGGTGTCAAAAAGGACACATGGTCACCCTAGAAGAATTGATTTCATTTAAAAATCAAGGGTATATCAGAAAAATAGAAAATGACAACTTTAGAGATGATATTTTTGGTAGTTCATACCATTTTATCTCATGATATCATAATTTCATCCAGTTGACTAACGATCAACTGATGGAAGAGATGTAAGTGTCAATATTTTGAAAAATAGGGGTACCTAATGTATTTTTTGAAACCTGAGAGGGTTTATGTGTATTTCCGTCAAACATCTGGGAGTGTAAATGTATTTTCTCCATAACAAAAAAAAGTTAAGGAGCCGTTTGGATACACTTCCGTTTTTTTGTTTTAATTTTTTATTTTTAAAAATTGGAAACGACTTTTTGCTTTCAATTTTTTTAAGTAGGAAACATGTTTGGTATTACTAACTGTTACTTTTTCTTAAAAAAGAACAACAAAAAAACGTGTTTGGTAAATATGATTAAATAATTTCAATTCATGGTGGTGGTAGTGGTGAGTAGTGACGGTGGGTATAGTGTGGTGGTGATGGTGGTGGTAGTGTGTGGTGGTGGCGGTGGAGGAGGTGGTGGGTTGTGAATAGTGGTGGTGTGGTGGGGGTGGTGGATGATGGTAGTATTATGGTGGTGGTGGTGGTGGGGGGGGGGGGTAATGGGTGGTGGGTGGTGGTGCAGTGGTGGTGGTGGATGGTGGTGAGTAGTGGTGGTGGTGGATGGTAATAGTATTATGGTGGTGGTGGGTGGCGGTGGAGGTGGGTGGTGGTGATGGTGGAAGTATTGTGGTGGTGCGGTGGTTGTTGTGGGTGATGGTGGGTCCGTGTTTTTCATTTTTGTTTTTAGTTTTCAAAAGGGGTTTTTCTCAGATTGCCCCTTTAGTATGAGGTTCTTCCCCAAATAACCAGGTTTTGAAAACCCTTCTCTAAATGTCCTTATCGTCCATTTTCCATAATTTAGTATTTATGAAAAGTCTTAAATACCCCTCCACTGATTTTGAAAGAAAAAGAAGAAGAAGAAGAGGGATTTAGGTTCGTGGATGAGATATCTTCGTTCCCACCCCATTTCCGGCGAGAGTTATTCGTTCCAAGAAGAAGAAAAAGATGATACGTACGTGGATGAGATGAATGAAGCTCACCCACTCCCCTCATCTTCCAAATGCCCTTCCATTGCCATCTATACTGATTTTGAAATAAGAATAATAAAAAAGAAGAAGAAAATATGAAAAAATCGCAAAAATCTGAGTTTCCCTAAGTTTTTTGCGCAGTCGATACAATGCATCGACCTCGTGCAAAATGCATCGACCGTATACAAAATGCACTAAGTTGATACAATGCATCGACAGCGTACAAAATGCATTAGGTTGATACAATGCATCGACCTCGTGCATTTTATGCATCGACTTCGTACATGTTATGCATCAACCCCGTGCAAAATGCATTGACAGCGTACAAAATGTACTAGGTTGATGCAATGCATCGACCCCGTGCAAAATGCATCAACCGCGTACAAAATGGACTAGGTTGATGCAATCCATCAACTTCGTGCATTTTATGCATCGACCCCATGCAAAATGCATCGATCGCATACAAAATGCACTAGGTTGATACAATGGATCGACCTTGTGCATTTTATGCATCGATCCAGTGATGTATCGACTGAGTACAAAATGCACTAGGTTGATATAATGGATCGACCTCGTGCATTTTATGCATCGACTCCTTGCAAAATGCATCGACCGCGTACAAAATGCATTAGGTTGATATAATGGATCGACCTCATGCATTTTATGCATCGACCCCTTGCAAAATGCATCGACCGCGTACAAAATGCACTAGGTTGATGCAATGCATCGATCCAGTGCAAAATGCATCGACCACGTACAAAATGGACTAGGTTGATGCAATGCATCGATCTCGTGCATTTTATACATCTACCGCGTACAAAATGAATTAGGTTGATACAATGCATCGACCTCGTGCATTTTATGCATCGACCTCGTGCATTTTATGCATCGACCTCCTGCAAAATGCATCGATCGGGTACAAAATGCAATAGGTTGATACAATGCATCGACCTCGTGCATTTTATGCATTGACCTCTTACAAAATGCATTGACCGCGTACAAAATGAACTAGGTTGATACAATGCATCGACCTCGTGCATTTTATGCATCGACTTCCTGCAAAATGCATCGACCGCGTACAAAATGCACTAGGTTGATACAATGCATCGACCTCGTGCATTTTATGCATCAACCCTGTGCAAAATGCATTGACCGCATACAAAATGCCATAGGTTGATACAATACATCGACCTCCTGCAAAATGCATCGACCGCGTACAAAATGCACTAAGTTGATACAATGCATTGACCTCGTGCATTTTATGCATCGACCTCCTGCAAAATGCATTGATCGCGTACAAAATGTACTAGGTTGATACAATGCATCGACCTCCTGCAAAATGCATCGACCGCGTATAAAATGCACTAGGTTGATACAATGGATCGACCTCGTGCAAAATTCATCGACCCCATGCAAAATGCATCGACCGTCGTCTTCAAGTTTAGAAACATGATTGCAAGTCATAGAGAATGGAAAAAAACACATGTAAACACATTTATAACATGAAATTTAAGGTTTTGAACCATAAATACAATGATTATAAACATTTTTTTATGAATTAATCATATATGCAATGATTTTTTTGAATTCATTTTTTTAAAACATAAGGAATCTGAAAATAAGGGTTGTTTTTCGGTTAATGACGTTTTTTCATAAAAAGAACATGGAAAGAACGCTCTTGGAATAAAGATTTCTCGCCGAAAATGGGGTGGGAATGAAGTTCTCTCGTTAGAAATAGGGTGAGAATGAAGAACTCGTCGGTGGGGACGAAGAACTCGTCGGAAATGAGGTAGGGATATCCAAAATCTTTTCTTTAAATGATTTGGATAAAATGGGAAAAGTTCACATGTGTGAATAGATACACATATGTGTGGGGGTATTTAGAAAATGGTTTTTAAAACCTGGTTATTGGGGAAGAACCCCATACTAAAGGGGCAATCTGGAAAAATCCATTTTCAAAAACAGAAAATAAAGAAGTCGTTTAATAAAAAAGTTAACATCTGTTATTAATAAGTTACGGAAGAATCGGTGGATTTGCAAAGGATTTATAAGTTAGTACGGTAAATTACAAAGTCACAGGAGGAAGGGTATAAGATAGGGTTTTTCACAAAAAACCATAAAAAATTACAAAGTAAAAAATGAGAATCTCTTTTTAAACAACCACAAAAGTTATTAACTTTTTTTTTCTTGGTTCCACTTCGGAAAAAACGAGGCGAATCTAGGGATAGCTAGGAATAACGCGGGAGATTGCCGTACTCGTCGCCGGTGGCCGAAGGCTGCTGCTAGGGTTTTGATCTGGTTTCAAAATTCGTAGTGTTCGTTCTTTCTGGATTGCTGAAATTAGGGTTTCGGGAACAATATCGTTGTTAGTCGCGGGTTGCTTGGTGGGTCCCTTGTACTGGCGATTGACTTTGTCGATTCGCCGGTTTTTTTTTTATTTCGACGAAGCAAGGCAGATTTCCATGTAATTTGTTCGAATTCGAAGAGCTAAGATAGGATCTCTCTTAGTTACCACAGCCATGGTTACGACACGGTTTGTATGGCCGTATGGTGGTTACCAGGTCTTCCTCAGCGGTTCTTTCACGATGTAAATTTTACTTGATTTGTGCATATAATATTCGGAGTTTCTTTTGCTCTCCACTTGCTATTGTTCAATTTTAAGTATTTTGAATTATTTGATTAGGTGGACTGAACGCTCGCCGATGACTCTGGTGGAGGGCTCGTCAATGGTTTTCCAGGCGATATGCAATCTTGCCCCAGGCTATCATCAGGTTTCTGCTTACTTTTCCTTGTCTAATGGTGATCAAGCAAGTTTTTTTTTTAAATTTTTAACAAACCGCAAATGTGGTGAAAGTGTGGACTTTGGAGTTGCCTTGTAGTTGGTGTTTCCTTAACAATTGATTTATTGACATTGTTATATGCACACATACACATATTATATTCAACTATTCATATGCTGCTTTTCCTTGCCGTGCTTTGAGAACCTGGTAAGTTTGATTGAATCATACATGCATAATTGCATACCCACAAATAGGTTGGGTCACATTGTGTGAGATCTCACAAGTTTATCCAGATGGAGGGTTATATAGTTGCTTGTATAACAATCATATCAAATGGTTTCGCTGCTTCATACCTTGAATCCCTGGCACAAAATTCTTGATGGATCACCTAGTGCATGAACAGTCCAACTTGTGGCCTGGTTGCTTTGTCATATCGAAATGATAAGCAGATTTTGGGGGTTGAAGCTTTCAAGTAGGACATCTAGGAATTGTGATGACTCATTCTAAAACTTAGATGAATGTCATGGCCTTCGCACATGACATGCGTGAGATCTCAATACTGAAGCTCCAAGAAACCACCGGTTTTGCTTTGTGGGCCGGGAATGCCTGACTTATCAAAATTTGTGTGGTAAACTACTTGGGGCTCACGTAGCCCACTGTTACAAATCTCCCGAGAAATACTCAATTTCTCCCGAGAAAACCCGAGAAAAACATCTAAAGTTTAAAACTCTGTTTTTATCACAATATTTAAAAATCTTTCGAGAAATATAATTTTCTCTTTTTATCCCATATATATCGCGAGATTTAGCCGATATTTAACTGAGATTTTAAAAATATCGTGAGAAATACACAATGTTATTGGTTTAATGAATTTATAGCTTGATAATATTTATTATTATTTTATGTAATTTTAATATATATTTTTAATCATTGCCGAGATTTAGGCGAGAAATACCCGAAAATATTCAGATTTGAAAATCTCATGAGAAATACTTCGGTCGATAAATACCCGAGAACGAGATTTGTAACACTGAGTGTTGTAGCCCATGCCGGATTAATCGAATTCTGGGTTGGAGCAATGAACCTATTTGAAGTGGCTCATTTCGTGTACCAGAGAAGCTTATATATTAAATATGAACAAAGATTTATTTGACTTCCCCATCTAGCTACTCTAGGTTGTGGGGTAGGTTCGGGTGGGGAAGTTATAGACACCTTTCCATACTTTGTATCAAGAGTACTTCACTTAATTTCCTCCGTAATATATGTGCTTTAATATGCTAATACACTGTTTGCTTGCTTATTATACATTCCAAAAGTTGTGAAATTTAGGATCTAATATGTTATAGTTGGGGTTTTAGTAATGACTGTTATATTGTCAAAATAATGCTCTTCAAATGCTTTTCGGTTGTCACCATTATGACACACAAATGATGGCATTTATTCACTATAAAACTCTGAAAACTGAAAAGTGTAAACTGCAATGTCATTTAGTTGTGATCTCATTGCAGGGGTTCAGAGCGGTAAAGTTATATGGCTATTAGTATTACCTTTACCTTCATATCATATTTACAAGCTTGGTAGCAACCTGCAAGGCTACCTAATCAAGTGGCCTTGAGTTACTTGACGTTTCCGCACATAGATGGAATCATGGAAGGGTTATACACGACTTAAGAATCTAACCTTATAATCGCTTTTCAGCTTTCTCTCCCCCCCCCTCTCTCTTATATAGACTTCACTCTATTCTTGAAGCACTACCCAAAGCTTTCTTCGAAAATAACCTAGAATTAGGTGCATCTAAGAAACTGGAGATATTGTTTTCCCTTGTTACCTTATCTCTTTTATGGAATCTATGTCTTAGTTGCACAAAGTTGAAATGGGATTGGATCCAAATACAAGTAAAAAGCAATGACCTTGAAATACTTAGGAAGTGTGAGCGCTTAGGACTTTTTATTCTCAATAATTTAATTCCTTTGGAAAATGGTAACACCAAAATTATCTTCATTAGCGGCTTATCTTTATGATTCATATTTTCGGCACCAAATTGTTGGGATAAGGCGTTGACAAAGAAGAAGAAGTGCCTTATCTTTGTGGGGTAAGTCACAATCAAGGTTTTCTGGGAGTATTATTGGAGTGGGGTAGGGAGAATTTGCAAGCTTTCATTTGGGCATCAGCGTTGGGCAAGATCCTAATCGCTGATCATCTCAGAAATTGAGGTATGGCTATCCCAAACAGATGTATGTGCAAAGTGGCAGAAGAGTGTGAATCGTCTTTTCATCCATCGCTTGGTAGCTGTATGGTGTAGAGCTTCTTTTTATTGTTGTTTGGGATCTCATGCGTCTTCCCAAAGGATTCTAATGAATCATTGACTGGCATGAGGGGGGAATTCACCGATTCAATGGAGGAGCAATCTTCTTTTGGAGATGCTGCTCGGTGCAGCGGTCTGTCGAGGCATCGAGCGAGAGAGAAACTGCAGGATTTTCATGGATCCAAATCTTCCATACCTAGGTTATGCTCTTCCATATGGTGGAGTTTGAGCAACTGGGCTTTACTTGTGGAGTTTCCAGTGAGCGAACAACTCTGATTTTATATTCAGATTTCAGATTGAGTCATCAGGTTTCTTGTGACTCTTGACATTCTTCTTGTATTCTTTTAGGGGAACCACATTTTCACTGTTACCTGTATATTCTTCTTCTATTGAATTTTCATTATTCAGTTGGCAGATGAAGGAAAATGAAATTAGTACACAATTACACATAACACAATTGGGCAAGTTAAAGACGATCTTGGAGGCGGTTTTGGGGGGGGGTAAATGAGAAAGAGTGAGCACTTTGCTGCGGGAGGGACACCAGGAATATAGAAGCTGTAGATTTCTATAGCATATTATAGGGACCAGACTCTCATTCTCTTATAAATACATATGTTGTATTTGAAACAAACAAAGAAGTTAAATCTAAATGATGTTTCAATGTATAAGGATTGTTGATGTACACTTGGGATATGATACTCTTTGCTCCCTGGGCGGGGCCGTGGGAGGGAGAAAGATGCTGCTATCCTATTAACTGGATCCGATACTGGTGCAATAAGCACCTGCTTTAGCGAACAATTTGGAAGCTTAGCACTTCTATGACTGTAGAATACATCGCAATTGACATGTAATTGTCTAATGTTATCCACTATAGCAAGCCTGATCCCAAGGGCCCTTCTGATGCATCTGATGCCCATATAGCACTGCTCTTGAATTTCTCTCCGCAATCCACTGAGAGTTATAGCTAGAGCAAAAGAAAAAAAGGCCTTTGTTCATATTTAAGGCCTTGTACCTCTTCTATCTTCAGTAATATCACCACCCTGGCCAGCTTGGGATCTATATGAGTATTGATCAAAATTGATCTTCAATTATCCATCCTTAGGCTCCTTCCAGCCCAGGTTCATATTCTTTTTTTACGACTTTTACATTGCTTAAAAATTGACAAAACGGTCGGCAAAGAGAGAGTCTTTGATGACCTCCAATCTCTAAAATAGATTTCCAACAAATAATCTTGTGCTTGATACCGGTGGAAGTATCTACAGTTGACTTGGCATTGGCTTGGAAGATTCTTCGGTATTTCTTTTAGATATTCCAACCAAAGGTGGATAGAAGAACGTCACTATTTTCACAAGCCATTATGTTTAACAACTTACAATGTATTTTTCTGTTGGGGATAGAGTGGGGACCCTTGGGGAAATGCATTCCCGACTTAGTCTTGTGATGTAAATTTGGTCTTCTTGTTGCTTTTTGTTTACCTTGGTTCACTCATTGTGAACTCTTGTTGTTTTCCCATCTTTCGATATATATTACTATCTTAATTACCAGTATAAAAAAAAGATTTCCGAAGGTAATCCTAAAGCCCCTAACAAAGAAGCAACAAATGAATATAGTATACATACTCATTCTCTTATATTATATCAATTTGGATTCACTCCATTGCCTTCACAGCAATTTGATCCCGCTTCTTGTAGCAACCTAAATAATTGGCAAATAGGAAAGTAAATACATCTACGAAATCAGAGATATATAAGTAATCGACCACGAAATCCGCTATAGATTTCTCTAGGTTTTCTATGTACTGTAGATTTATCCAGCACTTTTAAGAGATACACCTAAAAAATACAGAAGACAATGATGTCATTATTGCTAATGTCAGCTTCGAGTTGTGATTCTTATGCGTTAGAATTAGGAATGGCATCCAAGATTCCCCACCTTTGAGATTATCAATCCTTGAAAGAAGAATCTCCGTTGAAATTGTTTTGGGGCATGAAATGCTAATGCTCCTCAACATACTTATTCCACTCAGTTGGGAAAATGAACTTTCTGCAGTTGAGTTGCATTTTCATCATCTCTTGGCTTTTCTAGACTCTAATGCTCCCAGACTAAAATGCAGCTGACTGTTGATCTGCATGTGGATGGATCTCCTTCATACACTTTTCACACAATAACAACACTTTGAAGTTTGAACAAAACTCCTTTAATTGGATTTCAAAAGTTTTAGATCCACCAAATTGCCCTCGGGTAACTGTTTCTTGGAGCTGAATAGTTTTGCTCAAGACTTGCTTGGATAGGACAAATATGTTTTCCATAACCCATTGATTTGAAACATGCTTGCATCCTAATGCCTCTCATCTGTCCTCTTTCCTTGATTATTTCAAGTTTGCTACCATTGATGTTGTTGCATTCCGAACTTGTTTATAGAGCAGTTGCATACTTCTTTTATTATATGAATATTCAATCTGATGCTCATTTTAATAATGTAATTTTCCTTCTCAGTCTGTTTATGCTAAGTTTGATTATTAACTGATTTCCAACAAATTACATTTCCTAAGTATTGCTTGCAGTGACTATCAAGTGTCCTATGGTTGATTGTGGCTCCTGTTCATTTATAAACCCTGTAGTGCATTTCTCTCCTTATCAGTCTCATTACAGGAAATGCAAATCATGCAATCTAGTTCTGGTTGCCTAAATCAGAAGGAATAGCTACTTATTACTTATTGGCTTGATTATTGCTGGACTAGTTCAGTACTTATCTTTCTAAAGGGATTGAAAGTTTAGCAAAAATGCTCAATATTATGTGAAAATCCGAACCATGCTTACTTATAGAGTACTGTTCTAGCTACCTGGCATATATGTTGTACGTAAAGAATATGCCACCTGATTTGGTTTCTGAGTGTTGGAAAATTTAACGGTGTCTCTTATAACAGTTCTTATGCATCTGTTCATCTCTGCCTCCACCCTCCCAAAGTCCCACATCCTCAATTCAACATATCCATAATCTCATAGTTATATTTTTCTTTTTCTCCTTATGTGTGTGTGTGCGCGCCACAAGCACATGCAAAACAATTCTGTACTGATTTTGTTGCAAATTTTGACTTGGGAAAAATTTGAGATGGTTTCTCTGCCTAGGTATCAGTAGCTGGCATCATGTCATATTTATCAATGATCATGATAGTACTATGCTTTTATGGTCCTGGGGACTATGGAAAATATTTCCTTTTGTTGTCTGGCTCATTAATTTTATTTTGATGAAAAATTTCCATTGCAGTATAAGTTCTTGGTTGACGGTGTATGGCGGATCGATGAACAGCATCCTTATGTTGCTGACGAGTATGGAGGAATGAATAATATCATAATTGTAAAGGAACCAGAAATAGTTCCTTCAATTTTACGTTCTGAGGCTTCCACTCCAAAATCAAGCATGTATATGGGCAATGGCTTTTTTCAGCAACCGGTTAGTTTCAGAATTACTTCACGACTAATTTGTTCATCAATTTATTTCCCCTCTACTATTGGCATAAGCATTAATATTCTTAAATAAATTTTAAATGCATGTGCTGTTTATTCCTGTCATACCAATCAGGCTTCATTGTCAGATGGCATGGATCAAGAGCCGGTGTTGCATATTTCAGATGGAAACATAGACGTGTCTCGTCGTCAGCTTTCCATACTATTGTCAAGATATACAACATATGAATTGTTTCCTGAGTCAGGCAAGGTTCGCATACTTTCAACTGCTTTCGGAGTTCAAATAATTTTTTGTTCATTTGCTATTTTTACTGGTGGTTCTCATTGATCACACTTATTGGAACGATTGTATAATTTTTAGGTCTTTGCCTTGGATGTTAAATTGCCTGTGAAACAGGCATTCCATATTATGTATGAACAGGTATGCATGTTTCCTTCTTCAGTTTTCTATTACTCTCCATTATGAATGGTTGGTTATGCTATGGTGCCACCCTTGGAATTCTGACTGATTTTTTATCCTTTTTCACTTGGAGTGTTCAAACTTTTCAAGCATAGTTTGACTATCCTAATTTATGGCAGGGATCGCAGGGCTTATGTATTAACCTAGCATAGAAGGCGTCAACTATATTGTCTACAATATTTATACATGTTGATATATTTTGAACACCACATACTTACAGAATACTCTATAACCATATCCTCTTATACTAGGATCATTATTTTCGGGAAAAGTATAAATGGTATCGTGTTGTGGATCTTACAGTAAGGGCTCTAGTAAATATATATAATTTCGTATGTACCCAAGCATATGGTGAAGACTAAATTGAATGAATAATAGAACTAGGGATTTTACCGATCAAAATTGTACCGATAAAAAAAATAGAACTAGGAATTTTATTCATGCTACTAACGAGTGGGAAATCCAGGTCTCTGACTTGAGGAACGTCTGAATTGTATCTATGCTACCCATACTCGTTGCCATATGTAACTGTACAGTCTGTACTTGAACTTCTTAGAACTTTGTTTCACATAAATTACCTAGAAGGTTTTTGTTTTTAATGATAGTTATTAGTTTTTCCTACTACATATTCTTCATTATATATAGTAAATGCATACTAAAAGGTGTGCGTGCGTAGTTAGCATTCTCTACACTAATGTTTGAGGCATAATTGCAGGGAAGCTATGTATAAGGTGTGAAGCACGTTTCCAAGACTTGCTTCCTAGGAAGCTCGCTTCCATCATGTCTCATTTAGTAATAAAGAAGGCTATATATGTAAGAAGTGATTGAATAGACTTGAGTCTAATGGCTAAGGTATAGATCATAAGCAAGTATTATTGGATTGAAATCTAAGACACCTAGTTCTCCACAAATGTCTCAATGTAAGACAAAATCAAAAGTATGGTTGATCCTCCTAATGAGGCACATAAATCTCATTTTTTCGCTTCCCATTTCCTAAGATTTTTTTTAGTCTTGCTTCTCTTGCTTTCTCTTTGCTTCTTGCTTTGGTAACCATGGTTTGAGGTTGTTGTCAATTTAGTAAGGTTTTTGAGACATGTCTGCCTAAAGTAAACAATATAAAATCTTAAAATTTTGAAACCCTTCACTTTGGTTATCAGTTCATGGCATTATTAGGATAGCAGGGTTTTAATGACATAATAGATGTATAATTACGAGCCTCTAATGTATTCCAAACCCCAATCTCTCTTATTTTGATAAGCAGATAGCGAATTTTCTTCTTGTGTGTGTCGAAATGCATCTTTGTTCTTTCCAAGTTGTACTTTTTTACTGACTCTTCCCGGTCATTTTGTTGATTCATATATAAAAATCAAATTAAATATCCAAGCATCTATTGAAGTTCTAGGCCCTGAAGGCTGAAAGAAATAAAAAATTATGTCGCAAATATAATGATCTAAACTAGCCGAGTCTCGGTGGAATGTATTAATTGACTTTTATCTAAACAAACTGTAAAGAAACCAAGAAATCCTAAAGAGGCGCCACCCAACTATTAAAATAACCTTGTTAAAAAAAGTCAGACTATGCTACTGATCTCAATGGTGAAGCTCTGCGGGCTTAGAATGATAATGGTGGTATAGCCGCTCCTTTGCATGTATGTAGTGTCTGGATCCGCTAACTTTGAAAGTGATAACCTCTCAAAAGTCAAATCATATACCAATCAAATGTCACTAGGAAGAAAATGATCTTCATTGAATCCAAATCCTTCAATTCGGAGGACGGTGAGAAAGGGACTGCTTTGAAGATTACCGAGCATGGTAAGGGTTATGCTTCTCAGATCCTAGTGGAGGTGGGTGGCTTCTGGTCGATTCCTAAATTTTTCGGCACCTGTATCAAGGATGCTTCTAGCCTTCTAATAAACATCTTGTCTAGAAACTGCGGTGCACCTCATCTGTGATGATTGCACAAAGGAGGAGGAACTCTAAGTGGTCTTTATCTCTCTCAACATATTGATTCACCCAGGAGGGCGTTGGAGATGGGTGATTTTTCTCAAGGAAACCTCAAATGGGTGTGGAACTTGGAAGGCATTTAAAGAAGCGTTCAGATACTTTATTCCATGGTTGCCTTTTGCTCCTCAACGACTGATGTTCAAAAGGAACTCACAGGGCTATGAAAGTGCTCCTCAACGATTGATGCACATGGGAAGACAAGGGGTATAGTGGACTGGGACCATACAACCTCTGCCATAGTGGAAAACATCTATGGTAATTGGTATTGGACTATTGGGCATTGGTGTGCATCTTTTGTAATAAAAATGTGATTAGGTGACTTTAGAGAAAGATGTTAATCAAATACTACCAATCGATGAGCAGTCCTCGTTGTCCGATATCCAAGAGGGGGAAGGAGTAATTTTTGTATGGCGGGCGGAGATGATGAGTTTTCTATGTCGCACTGATCCATTCTCATTGTAATCTGGTGCGACAGTCCTCGTCAACTGGTGGTGGCCAAAACTTAACGACACATCGTCACAAGATCTTTCCTCTTCTTATTGGTTACGCATTAAAGGTCTCCCGTTTCGTTTGTGGAGTGATAAAATGTTCAATCGGATTGGGGGTTTGTGGGGGGCTTGTGGAAATCGACCTTTGAGTGCATGATCAATCGCTTCTTGGGGAAGCCCATATCAAGGTCAATCAAGTAACAATAATCTTAATCCCATGAGTGTTGAACATAGATGCACATGTAATTGAGTCGACTCGGGGGCGAATTGGTTTGAACTTGGGGGGTAATTTGAAGACGATGGATAGGGTAGAAGGAAAATTGACAGACCCCCATTAGCTAATCACTCATATCGTGGCTCCACCGAGACAATGTCCTTGAGAAGGAAATTTTGAAATCTATTGCCAATAGTAGGAGGGCAGGTGGGTGGGTACGAAGTACGCTCGGATCACACAATTTTTCATCCGGAGGTAGTGACACTTCGTTTAGTGGCAGTTTTACGTACTAAGTGGCAACCAAGTGGAATTCCAAGGATGCAGCATCATCGCACATTTTATGATAAGGTGCCAACTAGAGACTGTAGATGCATGCAATTGGGATGTGCTCCGAACAAAGTTTATAAAGGTTATAATACAGCGTCCTATGGAAGTAGGAGTAACGTGTCAAGGCATGATAGGTTGGAGGTGGATGGATTGAGGGTGGAGACTCCTAACAGACCTCATTCAGGCGTCAATATCAGTAAGGGTGGAGGAGTTGGGCCTGCAAAAGGTTTTAGGCTTAAGCTGGGCCTCTCACTTGGGAGGGAAGTCGTTTTGAAGCCCAAGTCGTATATAAATGTGAATGAAGGACCGGTTAGTTATGGGCCCTCTTCTTCATTACAAATTGGCCCATCACAAAAGGTAGACTCGAACTTGAGTGCATCGTCCAACAACGATGAGGGGGTTCTGGTGTCTTCTAATACCATCTGATGCAGGACTATGCAATAAAGTTAGAATGATATGATTGAGATTAGAAAATTATTTCCAGCAATAATGAAAATTATGAAACTACCTAGATTCCACAATTACAATAAAGAAATCCAAAAGGGAATTTTTATAACCTAGGTTAAATCACAATCCCGCAGTGATGGATTCTCAATCTGGATTGGGAGATCGTAATGGAAGTTGGAACTTCCATTAGCTTAGGGATTTAGGCCAACAATCAGTGTTAGTTTCTTATTCACTTTAAGGATTTCAAAGATTAGTCTAGGCTCAATAATGATTAGGCATTGAAACATGCATATAAAATTAGTGTTTCAAGCAGTCTTGAATGGATTCATAAAAAAAAAAACCCATAAACTAGAACTAATGATTTAATAACCGTCTTTGTAGCTCCAGAATGTTTCAGTTTATGTACCATATTCTCACAAGACTCAGGATTCTCACAAAGAATTCACTCTAGGATAAGTTTTCAATACTTGGAGATGAAGAAATCTGATTGGTGAGCATGTATGGCTGTCTGCTCAAGAGTGCATAAGTTTGTGGTAGGAGGCAAAATCTTTTGTGGTGGTGGGGATGGAGCTTCGTGACAGGTTCGATGTTAAAATTACTGAGCACAACAAAATGGGTTTCAGCAGCAGTGTGTGGGTGCTGGAGGAGGCAATCAACTGGTTGGAAAATACACTCAAGGAATTCATAGAGACTTCGGGGTATTTGTTCAGAAAGATCCGATGCAGAAGAGCTACAATAGTAGGAGAAAAACAAAGTAATGATAGAGGAGAATTTATTGCAATTCAGACATACCTGGGAGCAGGGATTGGTGGCCTGATTTTCATCCCAAAAGGCGCTCGCACTTCTGGCTGGGGTGCTCTATTACAGGCTTTGGGGACTCTTCAATCAAACCCCAATACGGGAAAGCAGCCAGCCATGGCACCTACATGGATGGGGAGGGTAGAACCATTATGAGTTGACCCAGGGTGGGCTTCGAATGCCATATCGAACAGGAAGATCAAAATAGCAAATTAGTGGTGGATTTGGATGCGGGTATTTTCCATAGGTGGGCTGTGGCTGTGATTTGTTCTATCGGGGGGCCAAAACCGATGGACGATTGGGAGGAGGTATCCAAAATCATTAGCAAAATATTACTTGAGGAGTTGGAGATTACACTGTTCCCCTTCGATGCTCGATGAGCAATTTTCCACACGAATAGGGATTTTCAGATAGCCACTCTGCTGCAACCAATAGATTCCGGTGGATAAGAATATTGTAGGTTTCCGGCGATGGTGACCGGTGGCAAACTCTCTCTCTTTCACTAGCTTCTCCAAACCTATAGATGACTGGCCGTGAAAGAAATCCCATTCCACCTCTAGATTCCTTATGTTCTTGCCAAAATAGGGACAATTTGTGATGGCTTGCTAGTGGTCCACCCATCAATGGTGGCCATGTCTGATTTATCCTTCGCCAAATTAAGCTGAGGGGAGACCTTTCAGAGCTTTTTATCTGGTTGGCTACCAGTGTCGTTTCTAGCGCCAACAGGGGCAGTTTTGGCCTTTCCTCCCAGGGGCGATAGCATGGTCGCTCTGAAGAAGAGGAATAGGAGGATGTTCGAGGACTCGTCCTTGCCTATACCTCGGATATAGGTTCGGGTTCGCTCCCATGTCTCAGCTTGGGGTTCAACAGGAGGAGATGGCGGGAATCCATGAGGGAACACCTTTGCATTATGATATGTCGATGGCGAGTTGTTTTGTTCTCGCTTTTCGCTTTATTATCCTTTCGATGTAGGCAGTGTAGTCAAGGCGTTGCCTGGGCATGGCCTAGGTGGTCACCTAGGCAGTTTTGGACTGTCACTGCCTAGGCACCTGTCTAGGTGGGCAGTAATCACCTGGACCCTTTAATAGTTAGCCTGCTTTAAAGTTTTACAGCTTAATTGCATATAAATACCATTTAAGTAAATGATTTTACACTTTACTTTCATTTATGTAAGATATATATAAGTAAATAAGTTTATACCCCAATTTGAATTCAATAAAATTTTCTTTGATCCTAATCTCCTAAAGAATAAAAACTTAACTTTTCGGTTCAAGAATAAAACCCGCTTTTTAGCGCATTTGTCAAAATTTCAACTTGCAAATGCTAAGGTATTTCTCAAATTTTAAAATTTCATAAATTCTACAATAACAAAATATTACTAAAACCCAAAAGTTTGGTAAAAAAGTCATTTTAGTCTTTAAAAATTATTTTCATCTACAAGGTCAAAAAGTCAACTAACAGTTTAGCAGAAAAAGACTTACATTCAAGCATTACAACATTAAATGTTAATTTGCCTAGATTATTCTCAACCTTAGGAGGTTTGAATTGTTATGCGTATATAAAAATTATATATATATATATATATATATATGTATATTTAATATATATAAATATAATATAATTATTTTTATCGCCTATGCATTGCCTAGACGCATTGACTACACTGGATGTAGGTATTCTTTTCATATTTATATAGATCTCTGCTATTTACCAATCAAAAAAAAAAAAAGATGAGGGGAGACAAATCTCTATGTGGGAGAATGAGCTATGTGAAAATTGCAAAATGTGGCCAAATTCCATGGAAGTCCGATATCGCCGGAGCTGGATCGAAGTTTCAGGTGGATCTCCGAGGAAGGGAAAGACACATGTTCCAAACGGATTGGTTGAAATCAGCCAAACAAAACTTTCAAATTCGAATTCAAATGTCGAGCGTGCAGGAGGTCAGGCAGTTACAGCATCAGAGGAGGGGATGTATGGGGCCAATGGGAGGCTGGAAGAGGCCGTAATATCAACCACGCCGAAGAAGGGTTGGCACATGGTAAAGGGGAAAAGGATATGGAGGAATCTCAGGAGAAAGAAGCTGAAGGTGGAAAAGAAAAAGGGTCAGTGGGAGGCAAAACCGGCGCATGCATAAACTTCAGTTGAATCTGAGCTCGAGAGGCAGCTCATAGAAGAAGATGAAGAAATTAGGTCATTCTCCAACGATCATCTCCACCATACATATGTTGTGAATCTAACGGAGGGGGTAATGTGTACTAAGGACCCCTTGTCTTACTCGAGATTGGGCCACAGTCCAAGCCTAGAATTCTATTATGATCCTCAAACTCGTGGGCCCTCGACTGAGTCTGATTTACATAAGTCGGTCCGTGAAAGTCTGAATCCAATTTTGATAGGGCCTCTCAAGTCTGATGGACATTTGGCCTAAGTAACCCATAAAGCCATGACCCATCGGTGACGGACCCGGATCCGTGTGGTTTTGACCCAATAATAGAGCAAATGGGTTTTAACCTTACGAATTCAAGGCTTCATTTCCACAGTCATCCTCCTCTGTACTGTTGAAATCTAACCCTAACACCTCCGATGAAAGGGGAGCTCCCCTCCTAGGTGCTCAACCCGAACAAGTTACAGGGATTAAAACAGAAGCTCAATCCCTAGGCGATGGCAGCTCCCCCGTGCACGAACCAACCAGCTCGCCAGGAATTGGGTCCATTTCCCCCCCTCTCCGTCAAGTTCAAACTATTCTTCAATGACATCGACCTCCATCTACGGCGAGTGAGACAAGGTATTGTGTCAGGAAGGAAATTGAATCCCTTGTCAGGGTGTAGTAGTCCCAGATCTCCTCATTTGACGAAACCAAAGGGAGGAGAGTTCCACACTAGTTCGATTCACGATAGTGTGTCATTCTCTTCAAGGTTTTTGGATTATTTAATTGAGGACAACGAAGTAGTAGGGAGATTACTGAGGCCCAGTTCCCGTCAAATAGATGCCGAGATTACTAGGAGGTGTTCGGTGGTGGGGGGAGGGCAGCAACAAAATTTCTGAGATCAGTTCAAGTTCGTCCTCTCGGGAGCAACAGAGAGGAGTCACTTCGACTAAGTTGTTGGAAATTGAAGATGCAACCTCGACAACAAGGGAATCAAAGTGTTGAGATATTTTCAAGCCCGATTTGTCAAATGCTTTTTGGGGGCAATCCTACTTGTCCAAGTCTAGCTTGTTTTGCGGAAGTGAAGCCGGGAAGAAATGTGAAGGATTAGTCCTCCTCCCAACTCGAGGTCGAATGCTTCCCATAATTCTTCACAAACTTGCGAGAGTGGTAAGAACACGTATTAGCAGGACTTCACTGCACTTCTTCCTTTGAGAGGTATGCCTTCACCCTCTTCTCTCTACCCACTCTATCCATCCTGTGGTGGATAGGGTTGGTAGGGTGAGTTTTTTATGTTCATTTAGTGAGGTTAATGAACCAAATATGCATATCCAACAAACTATGTTACCTCCTTTCGATGAGCTTCAAGGAAGTGTGGTTAGATCTAACTCAAATGAGGGTGACAGTAGTATTATTGGAGATTCATTCAAACAGTTGTCAGTGCTACCAGACTTGTTTCCTAGTGTCATCCTCAAGTCTCCCAGGGGGAGAATTTGGTACCCTCCTACGGATCAATTTGTGGTCTCATCTTGGGTCGTCAGTCGGATGGGGGAAGTCAGTCAGTTTCTAGGAGTCTCTTTTGTGGGTCATGAGAAGGAGGCTAGAGTACTCTTTCAGAGTCTTGAGGGTGTCATGGAGTTAGAGCTAGAGAAAAACATTCCAACTCCCATCACATGCTGGAAAGTAATCTCAGCTATGGAGCTAAGGAGATTAGAGTGCACCGTTAACTATATAGAGGGTTGCCTGGGGATCTGTCGGTTAGTCTGACTTTACGGCGGGGTCGTAGAGTTCCTAGATGACAAACATCTCTATTCTATCTTGGAATGTTTGAGGGTTAGGGCTTGCTGAGAAAAGGATGGTTCGAAGGTAGATGGTGGCTTCCAAAAGACCCACACTCCTGTGATTTCAAGAAACCAAATTAGCAGTCATCTCAGATCACATTATCTGGGATGTTTGGGGAGACTCAACCCCGGGGTGGTTGGCTCTACCTTCCTTAGGGGCTCAGGGGGTATCATGTTAAGTGATGGAATTAGAGTTGGGAGCCTATTCGATATCGATATTTTGTAAATTGGCTGGGGATAGTTTACATTGGGATTTTTTTGAGGGTTTATGGCCCTTCGGGGTCTGTGGTCGTTTTTGACTTTTGGGAGGAATTGGATGATATTAGTGTAAGATGGGAAGCACCATGGTGTTTGGGAGAGAATTTCAATAGCATTAGACTTGCCAAGGAGAGAAAAGGGGGTTGTGTTGTCAATGCGAAATGAGAAGATTTGCTGATTTCATCTTCCGATAGGGTCTGATTGATATTCCCCTTAAAGGAGCCCAGTTCACTTAGTCTCAAGCATCATCTAACCAAATAGCAAGCAGATTGGATAGATTCTGATACATCCGAGTTGGGAAAATCGGTTCCCAATCGTCATCCAATCGGCCCTTCCTAGGCTTATTTTGGACCATGTCCCAATTATTATGGACTCATGTTGTCTTAAAGGAGGGCCAACCTCTTTCCGATTTGAGAATATGTGGTTAGAGGATGCTGACTTTAAAGACTTAGTGAAGGTCGTGTGGAAATCCACGGGCGGTTGGGGGTCTGCTAGCACCCACTTTGGTCTCTCAAGCTTAAGGCCCTCAAGACCAAATTGAAGACTTGGAAAAATGTAGTCTTCGGGAATGTTTAGGAACAACTAGCCTCCATTCTCAAGGAAATTGGGGACTTGGACAGTATTACGGAATCAAAAGTGATCTCCATGGTCAACTTCTAAAAGGAGGAGAAAAATGGGATACTTACGGGTTTTGCGATTAGAAGAGTAGTTGGAAACAGAAGGAGCAAGTTCGATGGTTGAATTAGGGAGATCGGAACAAAAAATTCTTCCATGGAATGACCAATCCCTATAAAAAGAGAAATTTTCACTCAATTACGGGTGAACGTAGTTTGGAAGGAGAGTCCTAAAGAGGTTGAAGAGAGTGTCTTATCATATTACAAGGACTTGTATCGAGAAAAGGTAAAGTGGCGCCCAAAAGTGTATGGTCTTCCTTTCGCGACTCTTTCTTGGGATCAAAGAGTAGCTTTAGAGGAGCAGTTTGAGATGGAGGAGGTATCTCAAGTGATGAGAGGAATGTCTGGAGATAAGGTCCCTAGGTCGGATGGGTTCACTATTGAGTTTTAACTTGTTGGGACATAGTGGGCAGAGACTTTTTAGAAGTCATGAAGGAACTATATACTTCAGGGAAATTTGATAGAGTGCTCAATAGTACTTTTGTGCTCTTAATTACAAAAAAAGATGATGCCTCAAAACTAAAAGACTTTTGACCCATTAATCTGGTTGGAAGTGTTTATAAAATTCTCTCAAAAGTCTTGGCAGTCAGACTAAAGAAGGTGATGGGGTCTATCATATCTCCGGAACAAGGAACATTTGTTGGGTAGAGACAAATTCTGGATTGTATCCTGATTATCAATGAATGCATTGATGATCATCTTAGGTCGAAGGTGCTTGGCATATTGTGTAAAATCG
Organism: Tetracentron sinense; assembly: GCA_015143295.1. Taxonomy (NCBI): domain Eukaryota; kingdom Viridiplantae; phylum Streptophyta; class Magnoliopsida; order Trochodendrales; family Trochodendraceae; genus Tetracentron; species Tetracentron sinense. The sequence continues at coordinate 37,300,059 of CM026568.1, read as the reverse complement.
ATCTAGAAAATGCCTATGATCATGTGAACTGAGAATTTTTGGACTATGTTCTAAGCTGGATGGGGTTTGGGCCCAAGTGAAGGCAATGGATGCAAATGTGTACTTCCTCGGTATCATTCCCCATTCTTATAAATGGCAGTCTAGTGGGATATTTCTAAAGCTCTAGGGGTCTGCGGCAAGGAGACTTCCTTTCCCCATTTCTCTTTGTCATCGTCTCAAAATCGTTAAGCATGATGTTATCCTGAGCAAATGGTCCTCTATATGATGGCTTTCTAATAGGTCAGGACCAGTTGCGCATCTCTTATCTCTAGTTTACGGATGATACTCTAATCTTCTGTGGGGCTTCATATCATATTTTGACATATCTCAAGTATTTATTCAGTTGTTTCGAAGTCGTCTCAGGATTGAGTGTGAATTTGGCAAAGTCGGAAATTCTAAGAGTGGGGGAGGTGGTGGACATCAAAGTTTTATCGGTTTGTCTCGGGTGTCTGGTAGGTTCTCTCCCATCTGTGTATCTTAGAATGCCCCTTGAGGCCAGTTTTAAATCCACTTCAATTTGGGTACCAATCCAGGAACGATTTGCCAATCGATTATCAGGGTGGAAATCCTCTTTCTTATCGGAAGGTGGAAAGTTGTTCCTTATCAAGCACACCCTCAGTAGCCTCCTATCATACTTTATGTCTTTGTTTACCATCCTGAGGTTAGTGACTGCTTCTCTTGAGAAGCTTTAGAGGGAGTTTCTGTGGCATGACTAGGGGGATAGTTTTAGATATCATCTAGTACCTTGGGGTACCATCTCTCGTCCTAAAAGGGTTGGAGGTCTCAGTCTAAGGCATTTGGCCAAGGTGAACAAGGCTTTGTTAGGGAAGTGGGTTTGGAGAATCGAGGAGGAGAGAGAGTCTATGGCAGTTAGTTATTATTGCAAAATATGGAGAGGTGCCTTGTTGGGTTCCGCGGGGAGTTAGGAGGTCTTACAAGGTAGGTCTGTGAAAGGGTATCATGGCAATAGATCATCTAGTTGTGCCTCGGTGTAGATTCAAGGTGGGGAGAGGGACAGAGGTGCTGTTCTGGAAAGATCTCTGGTGGGCTCTTGTGCCGTTAAAGGAGTCCTTTTGTAATATATTCCTACTCACACTAGACCAGGATGCGATAGTGGGGGATTGTTTTGAGAAAAGAAATGGGAGAGGAGTGTGGTGTCCAAAACCGAGAAGAGATCTGAACGACTAGGAGAGTTTTCGAGAACTCCCCATCATCTCTCTCTCTTATCCGAGCTCGTATCCGCCTATTGGTCTATGATTGGGTTTCAATATGGGATGGAGGGGTGAATCTGGGATCTCTGTTGGGATGACAGTTAACACAATTCAAGATTTGTTACTCTATCTTACTATTTCAAGTTTACGCTACTGTAAACTCATGTTTGTATTATACTCCTTCTATCATGTACTTATTTCCCCATCTATTTTAATATAACTCTTTGATTATCGATTAAAAAAAAGAACTAAGATGAATTATAAAGTTAGGATTAGGGTTTCTGGGGTTGCTTTAAAAAAAAAAAAAAAGGGTTTAGGGCATAGGAAGCTTTGGTTGTAAACTTGCAATGGTATAGGTATAGGGGAAGGGCTGTAACAATCACAGGGCTGCTGTGGGGCATGTAAAAATCAACTATCCTTTTTACAGAATGTGGAAATGATTGCATAGGTGCTGTAATATTCTATATGCTAACTACTTGTTAAGACTCATAGAACGTCTATTTCAAGGTGCTTCCCTTCTAAATGTTTGATCTGCAGGGACCTTACAAGAATGGTCTCACATTTTCTTTAAGATCCAATCCTACTTTTTTGCAGGGACTTGCTGGTGTACCTATTTGGGATGACTGCAAGGGACAGTTTTCCGGGATGCTGACTGTTTCTGACTTCATATTAATCTTAACAGAGGTATCCATGCCATTCTACTTACTATTTTTCCTATTGCTTAGCTGCTACGAAACTATTATCATACTTCTCTTGATGATTCATCTCATTATATGTCATTGAATTTAAGTTGTTTTGACTTCTAAAAAAAATTTCTCAGTTAACAGTAATGTAGTCAAAGGTAAATAATGAAAAAGAAGTAAAAAAACATTGTTATTGGAAAGAGTCCTGAGCATTATGATATGCGACGAAAATCCTGAGACCATGGTTTGAAATATCTTTGATATATCCCAAATGTCTTTCTATCACAGGGGTACAAAATATCCCTCACATGTAGTATTTTTTATACAAAATATTTTTAAAAATATCCCTAATATTTCTGATATATTACACGATTTTTTCGATATGTCTTTTATAGGTTAAAGATATTTCGCCCCTTAGTTTATAAAGGGGGGAAATATCGACCAACGAAGAGGGATTTGAGAGACTTTTGAAGGAGTTGAAGGGATTTTTCTATTTTCTTTTGAAATCACCCACTTTGGTACCCACATTTACCTCCATTTGTCATTCAGAGTCGAAATGCATCCCATTTGCACCATCTTTTGTGAAATTTCCCTAAAAGGTAAGTATTTTCTTTAAATTAGAATGAAATTTTGCATAATTAGTGTTATTAGTCCTAAACTAGTGCAAATGCATCAATTTGATGCATTTACACTAGATTTCTAATTTAAAATTTAAGTTTCTTACTTTAAGGAGAGAAAATTGTGGTTGGGGGGGAACTCTAAATTGGCTTGACTCTATTTGGCTCTAATTGTAGTTCTTGGGGTGGGTTGGATCATGAATGTATTTTGTATGGAACTCTGATTGTGTATTTTTGTTGTTATATTGATTGAAGGATGAATAAAACATTTTATGTAAGTTATATCAATATAGTCAATCATACATTGTCATCAACTCACATCTTTGCCTCCCTTCCTATTGCATTTCTTATGGAAATTGTTGTTGTTTTTAAAATTTTTTAATTCTCAAATCTGTATTAACCTTTTCTGAAATTTCACTGAAAATTTTTATATATTCCCCAATTTTTCATCGGCGGGCGATATATTTCACGCAAAACAATATATCTCGCGATATATCTTTTTTCCTAGGTGTGACATATCATGTGATATTGACATTCAAAACCTTGCCTGAGACCACCCACCAGGTAAGGAATCTGCAATGCTAGTAGACTCTTTGGCGGAGAATAACAACCCATCATCAGAATGTATTGTTTCTCTTTTTCTCAACTTATGTATTTTCTAGCCTCCAAAGTGGTCATTGCTCTTGCTGCCTGATAAGTTGCATTAAGAAAATTACCTTCCACAGTCAATGGGAAGGCTCCTGATTTCGTTTTTGTTTTTGGAATTTCCTCACTCCTCCAATGTATATTATTTCCCTCTCAATAGAATTTCTTTGTACTCATAAAATTATATATATATCTACATATATATATCAGTGGGTAGAAAATTGAGTTTGTGAAAATAATGAGATCCAAAATGTAAGGAAGAAAGCTTAATTACATTTTCTTGTTTTGAGGGTAGGGAAGTCCAAAATATGGAAGAAAGAAGTGTTTTCACGACACTACCACCTGGTCAATTCTGTTCCACTTAATCCCTCTTTCATGCCATGTATCTTTCCGGCTAAGGAATGGGAAATTTATCTTCTGTTACATGAATCCAATTTTCATTTCATCTGGTAAAAGCCATTTATTTCTCAACAATGTCTTTGTCATTGACTTGTTCCATCTTAATTACTGATCGCACCACTCAACTTCAAAGCCTTAGCTACAGATGGTTTCCATCTAATGCAAGGCTTGAGAAAAAACCTCATGACCAAGTACCCTTTTTTTTCCTTGGTTAGCAAAGCAAAGCAAGGATATAAGATATATGAAAATAGAAGTGGAAGACGTGCACCGTTTGGTGAACGGAGCTAAAAGAAAAGACAAAATAGCAACAAAAAGGAGTACAACTGACAAACCCCTAAACCTACAAGCACTACTCATAATCAAAGCAGGTAGACGACCAAATCGATTCTTCTGCCAAAGCTTTTCAGGTTTTCTTTTAATGGTGGAGAAGTTGCAATGCATTCATTTTCATGCTATTGTTGGTTCCCTTTGGTTGAGTTCCTAATTTAATATTGGCGCTGCACCAGTAATGATATTTCTCTTTCAATTTGCAAAATGTTATGTTTGTGTGATAGAAATCTCTGACAGCTTCATCCTTGTATGCAGCTTCATAAAAATGGGCCAATGCTGACCAGTGAAGAGCTTGAAATGCACTCAATTTCTGCTTGGAAAGAAGAAAAATCCCAACTTCACAGAAAATCTGATGGGTCTATATTGCCATCATGTTGTAGCCCTTTGATCCAAGTAAGGGTTCTCTTTTGCATATGGAATTTCTGTGGTCTATTGCTGGAAAAACTGGATGTGATTACGTATGTTTGGATCATGTTGGTATACGTTATTGTTGCTAGTTGATGAAACCCAAGCTCTCGGTTGTTTTTGCAATTCATTAGCAAATAACTACTCTATCTGTTCAAATGTTACTTTTGCTGGGCTTTGAAGATATTTATGTTTTTGGTCTTTGTAACTAGTCCATTCAATATCATATAATCATAGAAATAAAAATTGCCGAAACCGATATGAAACGGACGATACGTATAGGTTTTGGTAGCCCCCTATACGATTTTAATACTAATACGAAACGGGCGATACTTATCATTTATTAGTTATTTATGTTTTCATTCACACTATAATTATAATGATGTTTGTTACTTTGTCTTTGAATCACTTCTCATGACTTTATATTTGGTAAATTTAGTTCTAATAACTTGTTTGATTTAAAAAAAAAAATTTAATTTAATATTTTCTCTAAAAAAAAAAAATTATATGTATCGTCCAAAACCAATACGTAAGGACCAATACATCCCACTAAACCGTATTTTTAATCGTTGCATATAATGGGTATCCCTTTATTTATATTTCTAGCTCACGTCTAGTCTTTTGATATCTACAGGCTGATCCACAGGAGTCTCTAAAAGATGTAGCTCTGAGGATACTGCAAAATAAGATATCTACAGTTCCTGTAATCCATTCAACACAGGATGGATCTTGTCAACAGTTATTACATCTTGCATGCCTTCCCGGAATATTAAAACGTGCGCTTTGTTTAGTCCTTCATTGCTCCCTGATTCCACATGTCATCATCTGTACCATCTCTTATGACTTTTTTTGGAAGGTACCATCTAAAATGACTTACTTTTCTTCTCTGAAATTTCCAGATATTTGCAGGCATTTTAGACATTCTCCTGGAACCATGCCTCTTCTACAACAAGCGGTTGGTAGTCTTCCTTTAGGTACATGGGTGCCAGAGATTGGAAGAGCAAGTGGATGCCAACTGACGACATTGCAGCCTGGTGCCCCTTTAAGTTCTGCTTTGAGTTTATTAATCGAAGGTGCTCATTAATTATTATATATATTTCTGACAAAATATCTGCTATATATTTTTAATTGCAACAGATATTTTAGGCATCTTATAGTACATGAAAGTCTAGCTGATTCAAATGCATTATTCTATGATTATTTAGGTACATAGATCATATTTCTCACTAATTGTTAATACTTCACCCCTCTAAAATGACTTACATAATACCTATACCGTATAATATCTGAGTTTTTTTTTCAGATACAATGGTTATATTTCACTGTTTGTTTATACTTCACCCCTCTGAAATGTATTTTATTGTATCTTATACTGTATAAATTTGTTTGTAAATTACGAGGAATGTTCATATTCATATTTTGTTTTGATCAAAATGGATTTGAACATTTCATGCCACTGAAGCATGGGAAGAGCAGTAGAGCTGCAACCTTTGAATGAGATCTGATTGTGATTTAAACCCCGCATCCACAGTTGGCAAGTTTAGATATTTATCTGGTTATTCAACCAGTTGCACTCTAGTTATACTTTAATACTGGATCTTTTTGGTTCATCGTTCTTCGGTGCAAATAAATGCTCTCTTGCTGTATTTAATGACTTAACTAGTTAGTGCACTATTATGGAAAGGGATACATCAGAGCATTACCTAATCCTGGTGTTTAACATAGCAATGATCAGCTATTAATTAGAGGTTGCCATCTCTTTTGGAAATTCAAGTCACATAGTTGCTTCAGTCTCTGCAATGTTGGTGTGTCTGGGTCGTCATAATTTGGAAACTTTTAATGTTGCAAACTTGCAATAATATAGATAATGGTTTGTGGTTATTACTTCAAAGTGTTTATAGCCTTTTGATGTTTTACAGCCCTATAAAAATTGTTTTTATTTCAATTTTCTATGCTTGTGTCTTTATGATTGTTGGTAACCCAAATGACGGATCCAGTTGGCTTGCAGGGGACCCACGTTTCAATTTCTTTGTTTCTTTATGATTAGTTTCATTTCCTACATCACTATAAAACTATAAATGCTTCTTCACACTTTAGTAAGTAATGTATTTTTATTTTATTGAACTAACATAAATATAGTTCATTCGTTATGCCTTTTCCTTTCCAGCTCAAATAAGTTCTATTCCTATTGTTGATGATAACGGGTCCCTTCTAGATGTGTACTCTCGAAGGTAATCTGTATTTATTATATGTCATGCATTTGGAATTTCCGGTCTTTAATTTATCTCTGTCCTGGAGTTTTCAATCAGCTTTATTGTTTCTGATGGGCATCTAAGTTTGGGCTTCAATGTTTCTTTTCTCTATATAGTGATATTACATCATTGGCAAAAAGCAATGTATATGCCCGTATTCAGCTTGATCAAACGAATATGCATCAAGTGAGTGTTCCCTGCTGACTAATTGTATTAGTTCATAATTCTTGATATTCCTTTTAACTTTTTTTTAAAAAAATGTTCCTTTTAAATTTAAAAAAAATCCACTATATTTCCTTATTAGTTAATTTGCCTTTCTAGAAAGGAGTAACAAAAGCAGGATTATCAGTTGTCAGTTGTCTTTCTTATAATATTATGTTTGAGGAGCTCTGGCAGTTCATTGAGGATGGACGAGTTTTCCTTATCTGAGATGGGTGTTTATTATGATATTTGTCCAACCATGTTTTGTCTGAGGCATTACCTATCAAAAAAATGTTATGTCAAGGCATTTGCATTACTCTTTAACACTTGGCATCAGAGTGCGGACAGGGATGTGGCAGTCTGATTCTTGGGTATTGTGCACAGCTAGACTAAGACGAATCTGGATCCTTTCCAATTGCAATTGAACTCAGAGAGTTCAATCGCACTCACAGAGTCCTTATTTAACCCTGGTTAAGAAATTTTAACTCCTATAGTTAAATTTGCATTTTAAAAACCAAGGTTAGATTGTTGAACCCTGAGGGTTAGTGAATTTTAACCACAATTAATGGGAATTAAAAAGGACATGCGTTGACCTGTAGGTGCGATGAACTCAGTGAGAGTTCGATCGCGATTGAATATGATCCCAACCTCTAACTCTTAAGAGACCAGTTCTTGTTTGATTAAGATACTGGTAAAAAGCCCGAGCAATGCACAGGAATTTCAGAAGGAAAATAATAATACTGTAGGCAAATTCCTAAAAGCATAATCTAGAAAGACATTATATTTTGACACTACAGTACATAGTAAATGAGAAGTTAGTTTTCTTAGTGAGGAGATGAAATTCCACATATACCATATACCTGCACACAGCCTACACAGAAAACTTTGTAAAATTGTATCTGAACTGAAAACAAATTTACACAGTTTCAGCATCATAAGTAAAAAATTAAAACCAGCATACATGATGGGCATGTTGAATGCAAAGCAATGGAGGAGGATAAGTTGCCAATGCGATGCAAAGGTCATAAGCAATGGATAGCATCACTCAAATTTGACTAAAAGATAATGATAACAATAAAGAGAAATAGTACAAAATAATTATAGTATATGTAGTTTCAGCATCTACAAAGTTTGAATTAAAAAAACCAGAGTACAACCAATAAGTTTTGAGAATGCTAATGGATGTTATGTTAATTCATTTCAGGTGTTGCTCGATTGGTCACAATAATCTCAGCTAACATAAAATTAATCTCGTCAACATGTGTCCTTGTGTTTTCATAACAATATTTTTTTTAATATTTGAAAGAAAAAATCTTAATTTTTGATAAGTCAAAATTAGACATACTTTTTAATTGGGGTTGGACCACCCCTCCTATGTCTTCTATAATCTTTGATTTTTCTTTCGATATATATATTAGAAGTTAAGTTTATCGGGCTTAGAAATAAAATATATACAATTTTTGTTCATAGGTATCGGTCTCCCAAAAAACCAATATGTATTGATATTTAAGACCATGTCTGCAGCAGACAAAAATAATAAATATTATGAGAGAATGTCTTAACTACATTTAACTTGAAATTATACGAAAAAACTAATATGTATTGATAATTAAGACCATGTCTGCAGCAGACAAAAATAATAAATATTATGAGAGAATGTCTTAACTACATTTAACTTGAAATTATACGAAAAAACCATTATGTATTGATAGTTAAGACCATGTCTGCGGCAGACAAAAATACTAAATATTATGAGAGAATGTCTTAGCTACATTTAACCTGAAATTATAGGATGACAACTAAAAACCACAACTCCTGCTAGCAAAGGGAAGGATTTCTTATTCTTAAGATTATACATTACCAGCAGTGTAACAGGAGGAAAACTACATATTTTGTAGGAAATTATCCATGATGTGTGTATTTTGGGTCAGCTGCTTTTTGCATACTGTTTCATCTGAAATGCAAGTCTCTGTATATATAAGCACTTATAGTTCTAAAATAAAACAAAGCGAGGTAATTGGAAAATTAACAGGATAAGACAAATTTTCAAATCTAAATTGAAATCAATTAACTTTATGGGAAAATATCTTGAATAATAATTAGAAGCCATACAAACCACATGAATTTAGAATTCCAAGTAAACTGAAAATGAAGTGCAAAGCTAATCATACTGCAAATATCACCTGATCTATTTTCTGCTTTTGGAACCTTGATTTCTAGAACTCTCCCTGGTTATATTATAGATACCTCTGTGTTTTATGTATAACAACTTTTGTTATTAATACTAAACTTTCATGGATTATAAATCATATTAAGTTTCTTGGACTGTCATCATTAGCTGATGTGTATAAAATCTGTTCTGCATATTAGTCGGCATTGAAGTTACATAGGCTATTTCTGGCATTTAAACACAATGAGAACAGATATTATGCGGGACAGATTACAAATGAAAAATAGCTTACTATCGAATATTTCCATGTTCAAACAAGGTAGGGACTGCTATTCTATCTTTATTAACTGTCTTCAGTCCATGGTAACAACTAACAAAGTTCTCCGATTTTTCCAAAAGGACTCGAATAATTTGCAACTCTTTTGTTGAATATGATCAATTCATGAAGAATTTACTATTTGAAGAAGAAAAAATGTGACTTGTGCAAAAGTCATGAATTTCTCTAATTAACGTGAATTATTTACGACTGTTTGAAAAACTCGCGAATAAATATCTAATATATGGAATTTGTTTGTTTATCATTTATCATAATGGGAAATCTTGCCTATCATTTTCCTCCCTTTTTTTAAAACCAAAATTTCTGAAAATTTTTTTTTCCCCCCCCCCCCCCCCCCCTAATTTCTCTGTTATTTCCCGAACCCCGACTTGGTGACTATGCTTCAGTCCAAGGAAATGATTTTTTTACCCTATTCTTAACAGCTTTGGATCCTGCAATAGGATTTTTAGCTGACGATATCACCCTTATAAATTTGATTTCAGGCACTGCAGCTGGCATTTGAGGCCAACAATACTATTAATGCCAATAAGCGATGTCAGACATGTTTACGTTCTGACTCCCTGCATGTAATAATGGAGCGCCTCTCAGATCCAGGTATTCCCAAGAACCGATGTGTAATATGCATGTATCTAGAATACATTCTTTGAAATCTTGGAATGAACATTTTTTCTGCTCACTTTTTCAGCGGTGCGGCGTCTCATTGTCATTGAAGCTGGTAGCAAGCGTGTGGAAGGCATTATTTCGTTGAGAGATGTATTTAATTTTATTCTGGTCTGAAGTTCTCCTGTAAATTCCCACTCCTTGACATTGAAGTTTTGTCCACCTTTGATTTGAAGAAATAATCAATCTTGAGCAATGCATCCAGAAAATCTTGTATAGGATGAGAATGCCCAAGAGGAGGATAAAGGTAATGCACTTGAGAGAATCAGGGAGAATAGTGAAGTTACAGCCTCATGTTTATGGTTCTAAGCAGTTGCATGGACCAGTGTTTTAAAACCCGGACCGGACCAGTGGGTTGAACTGGTTAACCTGGACCCGGTAACTTTAATGGATTGGGTTGATCATTTGATGGGCTGAATACCAAAACCGGGATGACCTAGTCGACCCGAGCGGTTTTTGTTGAACCATCCAGGTCATGGAAAAATGTAATTTTTGACTTATTTATCTTAAAACACAATATATTAAAACAAAAGTAGAGGTTTTAAAACAAAATCTCAGAGAAGAAGAAAAGACTACATAGGAAAGAGAGAGGAGATTGGAGATAGAGGGAACCCAAGCCAATGTGAGGTGAGATCAAAGCATACTTTTTTTTTTTTTTTTTTTTTTAATTGATTTGAAGGGTTTGGATATATTTTTTACTTAATTTTGAAAATTTGAATAATAATCTCATTTGTTATTAGTCCATAATCAAAGTTTTCCATTGATTTCAAGAAGCGCTTCCATGTTAGCTTCTTTCTTAAAGTTATGTATTATTTTAATCTATTGAATCACTCAAAAAATTATGTCTCTTGAATTAAATATGTTAATAGTAAAAAATATTAATAATAAATATTTTTATGGCATTACTTAGTGTCTGACCCGACGGTTCAACCGGTTTGGACCAAGTCGCCCCCTTGATTGGGTTAGTGTCTGGTCTGGGTTTTAAAACATTGATCTCTGGCAAAGCCAGAAAGGTGGTCTCAGGCAACCACAAAATAATGGACATGTGGCATTAAATGGGGGAGAAGTCATTTTATTTTCTCCCCACTTGATATCTCTCTCCCCCTTTATCTCACCACTTTATTGTCATGTGTCAAATAATGTGAGGAGAAATCAAAATCATAAGGCCAATGAAATGACTTTTCCAACCACTTGCCCCCTATTTTGTGGTTGCCCCAGGGGAGCCATTCTGGCTTCACCAGAGAGAATCCGAAGCAAAGGTTTTTCTTCAAACAATTCTATGATACTATGCTGCGCAGTATCATTAGAATCTGGCCGTAAGGACATTGAATTGTGTATTTAATACTTATAATACCCTGATCGAGAAGCGTGATAATTCTGAAGTTAGTTGTCCCATTTTAGATCTATTAGCCTATGCAACTCATGGTAGAGACCCTCCTTAACATCCAAAGGTCAAATTCCAACTTTATATATATATATATATATATATATATATAAACTAGCATGCTTTGTAACAAAAAAACAACAAAACTAGCATGCTTCAAATTGATGTTTTCCAATTCCATTTAAAACCCAATAGATTTCATCGACATGGGGATGCAAGCTATCCCCTGCAACGAACTCATGAATAATCCCATTCAATTTAGTTACGCTACAACCAGCATTCTTCTTCACCTTCCTAACATTCATCAACCTCCTCATCTTTGCAACGTCTTCCCATCTCTTTGCATTCGCATAAATGTTGGCCATTACTGAATAGACCCCACCATCTTCAGGATCCAACTCCATAATGTGCTCAGCTGCTTTCTCTGCAGCCTCCACATTCCCATGTATCCTACATCCGCCAAGCAAACCACCCCACACAAATACATCACCCTCCATCGGCATCCCCTCTATCATCTCCATTGCTTCTGTAATCAAACCTGCCCGCCCAAGCAAATCAGCCATGCACCCGTAATGCTTGAGCTCGCGGAGCACTCCGTAGACACCCTCCATCTCTTCGAAGAGCCGCCGGGCCTCGTTAACTAGACCTGCATGGCTACACCCCGTTAAGACCCCTAAGAAGCTCACCCCATCAGGCCGAACTCCAGCCTCCATCATCCTCAAGAAGTATTCTAGTGATAGTTGGCCGTGCCCGTTCATGGCTAGCCCAACAACCATTGCATTCCATGTAAACAAGTTCTTGTCCAAGCTGGACTCGAAGACCTCTCTAGCAATGCCTACGCAACCACATTTCGCGTACATGTCCACCAAACCAGTAGACAAGAAGGCGTCCGTTCGAATTTGGTTTCGTTTTATATAATCATGGATGGTGTTCCCTTGCTCCAACTCTCCCAATTGTGCGCAAGCAGATAGCGCGGAGACCAGCGCAACGTTATCAGGCGTCACCCCAGAAGCGAGCATCCGATCAAAGAGCCCAATCGCTTCCTTGCACTGATTCACCTGCGCGTACCCAGCCAGGAGAGTACCCCATGACACAACATCTCGTTCAGGCATTTGGTCGAATACTTGGCGTGCTCGGCCCGTCTCTCCGGCCTTCACAAACCCATCAATCAATGCATTGTAAGACACGACATCCCGTTGAGAACTCTCGTCGAACAGCTGGTATGCATCAATCATGGAATTCGAACTAGAGTAGACACGGATTAAGGTGTTGCGGACAAAGATATCGGACCCGAACCCGAATTTCAAGGCTTGTGAGTGGAGGGACTGGCCAAGAGGAAGCGCGCGGAGGTGTGCGCACGCCTTGAGGGCGAAGGGGAATGTGTGGGCATCGGGGGGTACGCATAGGCGGCGCATTTTAGAGAAGAGGAGAAGGGCAGGGAGAGGGGAGGAAAGGAGGGTGTGGGCTCGGATAATGGTGTTGAAAGAGAAGGTTGAGGGGTTTGGGATATGGTTGAAGATGGAGAGGGCGTAGTTTAGAGAGGATAAAGGGGTGAGGACTAGAGTGAAGGTGTAGAGTATTTTGGTAAGAATCAAGGAAGGGTAGAGAGAGACGAGACCTGTGGTGATTGTTTGGGCGTGAACTTGTTGGAGTTGTTGGATGGTCTTGCTGTGGTTTATTAGGAGAAATGCTGGGTCGTTTGAGATTAGCATCGTCTCTCATTCTCCTTTTCAGATTCTCTGTTCCTGGATTTTAGCCCTTGTGCCTTCGTCCGAAAAACAAAAAAGAAAAAAAAGAAATCAACAATGCGTGGACGGCAGGATTCGAACCTGCGCGGGCAGAGCCCACATGATTTCTAGTCATGCCCGATAACCACTCCGGCACGTCCACCACCTTGTGAAAGGTATTGAACTTAATATTTATTTAAACTAATTATATAGTTGCTTATAATGTTACAACCATTTTTAGGGCATGTGTTAAGAAAGTCATAAAACAAAGGGCAATGATTAGCACACCCACATTAGAATAGGTAGTCTAATGCATTGCTATATGTCCTTTTTAACTCTCCTTTAACTATGGTTAAGCTTAAGAAAATTAAAGTAAATATTTTGGTTTTTTTGCTTTTTAAAAATCAAGTTTTGATTGCTTAACTATAGGAGTGAGTGAATCTTTAACTACAGTTAATGTGTGGTAAAAAGGGGACATTGACCAATGAGGACTGTACATTAGAATAGGTAGTTTAATGTGACAGTAAGTTAAGTATTTCCCTAAAACAAACACACGCAGGACAACCGTCAGATGTATGAATAAATATTTTTCATCAAATTCAATTGGAAATTTGGAATGTTACAGTAGTGAATCTATTTTTTTTTGTCTATTGTGATTTTGTCATTTCCGTTATTTGTAAGACTAGGAATTTATACTTCTCTACTTGGTCTTTCTTAGTGTGCTTTAACTCCGTATGTGGCACGATCCTACACGGTGTGGGGCACAATCTTACGTGATGTGTGGCACAATGGGTCAATGGTAAGGGGATACTCCCATTGATCCTGAGTTTGAACATGTCCCTCGGTCTTTCTTGATGTGTGATTTGTTGGATATTGCGTGCATCCTCATGATTAGCCCCGATCCAAATGGATGGAGAATACCATTTTTTTTTTTTAATGACTCGAAGTGTTCATCACCCATTTGGATTGGGACTAATCCTGAGGATGCAAACACTATCCCACAAATCATGCACACGATAATACTAATATTTGTACAGATATCAAGGCGTGAACGGGAAACAAAATTCTAATATTAATGAAAATTAAAATCATTTAATACTCTATTAAATATATATAAATATCCAACATAACTAAAAGACTCAACAATATGAGTTCTCCCAAAAACTAAACCTTTTAAAGTTTCCATATAGTTTACCTCTCTACAGTTCTCTCACTCTAACAGATAAGAAAACTCTAAAGTTGGTCCCACTTGCTCAAGCGAGAGCGATTTCTATTTTTCTTAATCACCACCTGAAAGAAAGAATCAACAAGGGTGAGAATACGATTATAATTTAGATGCATCAACAATTAATATGATAAGATGACTAACAAGTTATGCATATTATTCAAGTAAGTCTTCACTTATGTTTCAGTCCGGTCAATAGGGGTCTTATACAACTTACCCAATTGATCAAAGCAATCCTTAGGGTCTCACACAGCTTACCATATCCCTTGAGTCTCACACAGTTCACCCATCTGAGAATTGAGTGTCTTACACAACTCAACTTAATCATTTGTTTATGGATAGATACTCTACACCACCCTGAAACCATCATTGGGTGGTACACAACATCACCATAGGATTCATTTAAGAAGGTTTTACACAACTTACTCCTTAAATGACCCTTAACCAAGATTATCACATTGTTTATTGAACACCATTATTTTAGAAGATGAATTCCTTATCATCATAAAAACATAGCAAAACATTAAATGACATAATTATAACATACAAGATCATAATTCACAATTAAAATCTAGTAAGTTATAATTCACAATTAAAATCTAGGCAAATATAACATATTTTATTACAAAAAGGGTTTCAGTTGTGTTCCTACAACTGAAACATTAGTTATAAATATCAAATATTTATAACCCCACAAATTATCAATCTCTTCTAAGATAATGCGGTTCAGGGTTTCACAAACTCCTAAGGGTTTGAAAAATTCTTTTTATACTAGTGAGTTTTGTAAAACCTTTATATTAGCATAAATAAATTCAATTATCTAACTGATTAGTTAAGTTTGTTAGAGGTATCTTTCAACCACCAAATAAATTAACTAATAAGATATAAGTCAAATTACTAAAAGATTATTCAGTAACTAACTACTTATGTTTGTTAGAGGTATCTTTCAACCATCTAACAAATTAACTATTTAGTTATAAAGGAATCTCAACAAAATAATATTCGCACATCCTAATCATATATACATTCAATTAAAGTATCTTATAAAAATTAATGTGAAAAATATCTATTTTCCCGTTTTTGATTTTTGACTAAGGTTTTGACCCACAAAAATATTGATTTTGGGAAAACTTTATTCACGAAAGTTGTAGATCTTTTCGAGCTCTTCGAAACGATACAGTATTGGACCAAAATTAGACTTAAGGTCATAAAGTTATGACCTGTATACTGAAACTGGATAAATTCTTTGAATTAAACTCAATTCCAAAAAATAAATAATTATAATCTCTCAGATCTCTCATATTTTATTCTCTAAAATTTAATATATTATTCTATAATTTATTAAAATCACTCATAACATCTTTAATAAATCAAAATAATACCTATATAAATTATATTTCCGATCTATCATATTTCATACACACATAATCATTAACACAATAAGAAAAACACATTAAAATTATTGTGTGATCACAACACACTCTACATCTAAACTATAGAGATATCCACTTGCCTTTATTTCCAATTCTTGAGAAGAAAAATAAAGAAGGTGACGCTAGACAAGTTTGATGCTATCTCGGATGATCCAAAGCTTCGAAATCCAGAATTCTACGAGCATTCACTGATCTTCAAACTCTACCATCGTTCTCCTTCTCCTCCAAAAGTACGTATCTCAGTATAAATCAGGTTTATCAAAAAATGAGGCTAATTAGGTTTTATAAATTATATTTATACTAAAACCTATTTAGAGAATTACTCAAATATTCTTACTAAGGTCCGTTGGTTATAACAAATATTAAACCAATTAAACTCATTAAATTTGATCATTGGGTTAACCCTAAGTCATTAAGTTTAACCACTATGACCTAAACACTCAAGGCTAATTACTGGACTACCCTCAAGGTATAAATTACCGATTTACCCTTGAGTGCAAATAATTAATTAGGGTCACTACACTTAGTGAGGGAGGATAAACATGAATCATATAGGCAAAGCCTTTCTTCGTGGTTTCTTCTTCCATGTGTTCCTTCTTTAGCTTTGATGGTACTTCCGCAAAGCCATCCCCAATCTATCGTATGTCTATGTCTAAGTGTTAGCTTCTCTTCCTTATTTGTGTTTCAGTAGCTTAGGGTTGCTCCCCACCTTCCCTTGCAGCAAGAGGTAATTAAAAATCTTTTTGGTTGCCACAAGGAGTGATAGTGTCCCAGTGGCATCTGCGACCTAATAATAGTTTGTAAGATGTGTATTTAGTATTTACTTAGAGAGATTTTTCCTAAAACAAGACAATGGTTTTGGAAAAACTTCAAAACCAGCTCATTTTCAGGGACTTATTTTCTAGGTTTTCGCACATGTGAAAGTCTTAAGCGTGTGGGATAATGAGGTTGAAAGTCGAAAATACCCTTCTCTCTAATCCCTTAACTGACCGGTAGAAGAAGAAAGAAAAGAAGAAGAAATAAATAAATAAAAAAGAAGAAGAAGAGCTTAGAAAAATAAGCCCCTGAAAAGTGGGCTATTTTTGAGGTTTTTTCAGAACCATTGTATTGTTTTAGGAAAAATCCTTTACTTAGAGTAGTGTTGTTTCAAGCATGCCTCAAGCATTTTTGGAATAAATGCAATGTACAAGCTTTTTGGTTCTCAAAATGTACAAGTTGTGTTAGTTTATGTTTTGCCATGCTAACTCATGGCCTGTCTAGCAATTGATAACCCTTTCGTGTGGGAATTTTTTAAGGGAAAATAATCCCCTCCTCCGGGAGAGGTTAAGATTCACTAACTCTAGTGTTCAAGCATCTAACCTTGGTTCTAGAGAAAAAAATTCACGGGTTAAAACTTATTAACCATAGTTCATAGGGGATTATTGCTCTTTGTTAAATTATTTTGTATACCAAACAGATTGGGAAGTAGGATTATCCTTGGCTTCATTGAGTGATTGAATAAACTAATTTTTACTGTGTGCTAATTCCGAGTATTTGCCAACATTATTGTTAATTATGTTTTCTGGAAATGGTACAGTTCTTATACCTATCGAGGAAAATTTCTAATGGATACAACATGAATAGCTGATTTAAGATGCGATGCAATCAAGATACAAAAAATGTGTATGGGTGGGGTTGGGGATATTTGCCTAGGGTTAGTAGCATCAGTTAGTGGTTTAGAAGTGGGGAGTAGAGCTCTTGCAAGTCACCTGATTGGAATGGATCCCAAGACGATAAATCCAAATTAATCATTACATTTGTTTTCTTTTACTTAAATGGTTGGGCATACATTTTCTGTGATGTCAAGAGAATATTTGAAATCACGGTTCAAAATTTATGTAGTTTTGGTTTCACCCTCATAGACAGACTTGACAAAATTCTATATCTCATCTTAAGGGCTGTCAATGGGCTGGGTCAGGGTTTGTTCGGGCCTAGCCTTCACTCATAAGAGTTCGACCCAAGCCCTTGTAGGGCCTAAATTGGCTAGGCCCAAGCCCTAACATCAGGATCAAGACTTGGTTTGGGCTTAAATAGAAAATAAATAAAAGCGTTTTTGTCATATATATATAAACCACCACCGACTGACAATAAGGATGAGAGAGTAACAGAGAGAATGAATGTCTCGATGGTGGGCGGTCTTTAAACATGGGGATATGGTTATTAAAATACAACCATAAACATTATGTTAAATAATATTATATAGGTGATTTTAGGTTATATATATATATATATATAAGGGCTGAAATTATATATATATATATATATATATATATATAAGGGTTTGGTTCGAGCTTTAAGCGTGTTGTCTAAGCTTGGCCCTCATGTTAGTGGGCCTAATTTTTTTTGACCCTACTTGAGCTTGGGGGCTTTAAAATTAAGAAAAAATGTTTGATTTTGTGGGTTTTTGAGGACCGGGCTAGGCTATATACCCTCACATGAGAGCCGAATTGACAACCTGAAGCCCATGATTCTTCAAAAAATAAAAGGGAGGGCCATTATCTTATGTGTCAATTAAGTAAGCAATCGACTTGTATTTGTCAACAACCTATTCAATCCTACTCCTCGATTCAATAGAAGCCCAAATAGATGAATAGGGTCCCAAATAATGATAGATGTGTAAAAAAAAAGTCCGATTACACCTATTCCTAATCCTACACAGAATTAGGAATCCAAATGTAAACATAGTATCTACTTATATACGCTTAAATGACTCCTCATAATAAGAATGTACATAACCCTATTCTGGTCCGGTCTGGTCTGGTCTAGTAGGGGCTTATAATAATAGAATTTACTCGATCACCATAGTAAAGTAATGCCATTAGCCTTTGACAAACACAACGTCATACATGGATTTGTTAATAGAGTGTAATTTTGAGACGGAGCTTTGCTTCATGACAAAAAGTGGAGCTCTCCTTCTTAGTTCAAATAATTACAAGATTGCCACCTCTACGGATAAAAAGGGAAGCTCTGGTTTTCCGTCGTGAAGCAGAGCTCCGCTTTGTATTTAAATTGTTGTTAATATCCTTTAGTCACTTATGTTTTTCATGTTATTATTCATGTTATTGGATTAGTCCTTGTCTTACCTTGGTGTTCAACTCTCACTTCTCGACTTACCTTGATGTTCGTAGGGGAAATTTTGAGTGGGTCGATGTGGATACCCAATAGGGATTAGTCCTTGTCTTAAAGGGTTTGGGACACCTTCCATTAGTCCTTGTCTTAAAGGGTTTGGGACACCTTCCATTACCCCCAAAAAAAAAAAAAAAAACCTAAATACAATTTTCAATTGAAACCCATGGCATGAGAAAATGAGATACTTATATAATCTAGTGGAGAACCGTAAGACAAATCATTAAATTTGAAATAATTTTTACAGAAATACAATAGCGTAAGGAAAAATTTAAAATTGGTCTTTCTATGTTTTGACATCTCGTGCTTCACACGAGGTGATTGCTAGTGTAAATTTTTTATTTATATATTAAATAATACATTACAGAAATGTTTGGTAAATTTATATATAATTTTTTTAGTGTAAGAAGCTATCTTATTTGGTAGGTATTACTATGTGTATTATTTGGAATTATTAGATTATTATTTTTATACTAAATAATTTATAAGAACATGCTTTTGTGAAAGAATATTTAAACAAAAAAGTTAAACCTTGGTTATGATTTTGTCACTCATGTGAATAATTTTTTCCTAAAAAAACAAAATTAGATTATTTAACATTAGACATGAGTGAATCTTAACCACAGTTAATAAGTGTGCGAGTACCACCCAATAAAACGTGCACATGCATTTATCACCTTCTTAAGTTAAAGTCCTTCCCATGAGATGATGTGAATAGGCTATGCTCGAGTATAGTATTATACCCGGACAAGAGGAAATTCTTTGTTTCTGTTGAAAGTGAGATAAATGAAAGGGATGAAATGACATTACAAAAATAGAGAATGGAGGTCATAGTGTCGCACCCCAAAACCCACCTAGAAGAATGTGAGATATTGACACGTGACTTACTTAATAAATCATCATTTTATAAGCATATAAGGCATACTAAAATACGAGCCTAAAAATTTATTCAATTAATAACATCTATAAAATCCATAATCCATAACTGCAAATGAAATATAATAAAATCCGGATCATTCATCATGATCATAACCATAACCATAAACTAAACTAAACTAAACATGAATCTCTATAAAGTCAATTAAAGTCTCTCTGAAATTTAACTATTAATAAATCGATCTCAACAGTAGGGCCATCGATCAAGATACCGTTTTTTATCGGGATGATCACATTCGGGTTTCTCGATGTACTCCTCTTCTTCCCAAGATCCGGGTGCACAAATATCAAAACCTGAACCCACCGACAACAAAAGTCATCGGTTGAGTAACAAGTTACTCCACGTATATAACAGAACATAGTGAACAATATAATGAACATTAACTTGCATGCATTTTACAAATTCATATATCAATTCACATACATAATTAGAATGCGAAAAACAAATATGTACATTATGTCAATTTCTTTATCTTCTTACTTTTCTTACTTTCTTACTTTTTATATTTCAAACTTTATCGTTTCATGAACAACACATTCACATGCATTGGTAATTACTTAAAATACTGCTTTACCGTATAAGGAAAGAGGTTACTATATTTTACTTTATCGAGTAACCACTCTTCGTACATTATCCGGCACGGATGATTTAGTACATTTTTCGGTACGAAGGCTTACTTACTTTGGCATACTTCTCGCACTTTTGATGATATTTGGTGGTGTAAAATACAACATGCATTATCGTTTTTGTGTGTCTTTCTTCCGTACTTACTTTACTTTTTGGTCTTACTTATAATATTCTTAGTGTCTTTAATTTTTTCTTCATTCACATGTATATTTTTCATTCGTGAGTGCACAATGATACACCTTTTGTTTAAATTACACCTAAGATTAATCGTCATTGGTCATAGGACATCTCACCATAGCGTCTCATTCCACTATGTTAACCAGGTCTAGGCAAATTTGACTTTCATCAAATGTTCATTTACCCAAATGTATAACACGTATAAAGAAACATAAAAAAAACATACAACTTTTTATATTTCCAATGATTCGACAATCATGAATCACGATCTAAATTAAATATCAAAATCCCCTTTTGTTTAATCAATATCAATATCCTAATTATATCACCCTTCATCAATAATAATTCTCATGAATTATAACATAAAATCAAACTCACATATAATTAAAATCCCACAAATAATTCATCCTATACTCCTCATAAATCTGTACACTTCAATAAAATTTTTCAATCCCCTTATTGAATCATAAATAATGTTAACATGGTTCTTCACATCCTAATTTAGCAATTCAATAAATAACGAGACAGAATCATAAATATGGTTATTCACATCCTATTTTAATGATTCAAGAATAATTGAACAGAATCATAAATATGATTATTCACATTCTATTTTAACGATTCAAAAATAATTGAACGGAATCATGAATATGGTTATTCATATCCTATTTTAAAAATTCAAAAATAATTGAACGGAATCATAAATATGGTTATTCACATCTTATTTTAACGATTCAAGAATAATGAAACAGAATTATAAATATGTTCGTAGATCCTACATGTTCTTACATTCTTACTTAGATTTACTTATTTTAATTCATCATTTTAGGTTAATATTAAAAATATGGATCACTAGATTTGTTATTTTACTTCATTTGATCGTTTCCTTACGATCTATCGCTTGTGAATAAAGCTCTATATCGATTTCCAAGCCTCTTTCTTCATTTTTCTAATCCAATCTTTGAACTCCTTCAGTTTCCTCATTTTGATCTCTCAGAAAACTCTCTATTTTTTATCTTTTAGGTTTAGAAACCTATAGAAACCTTAACTCTCGAGTTTGAAGGTTATTTATAGAGTTTGGGGACCCCAGAGAGTTAAAAAAAATTGAGAAATCGCGCAACACGGAAAACCTCCCTC
This sequence comes from Tetracentron sinense, assembly GCA_015143295.1. Classification (NCBI taxonomy): domain Eukaryota; kingdom Viridiplantae; phylum Streptophyta; class Magnoliopsida; order Trochodendrales; family Trochodendraceae; genus Tetracentron; species Tetracentron sinense. The sequence goes on along the minus strand of CM026568.1, from coordinate 37,278,298 downwards.
GTCGGGCGATTGATGGTCAGTGGGTGATCGATCGACTAGTGTGCCGATCTCCAGTTTTTTGTTTAAGTCTTTCGCTACTTTTTATTTTCCTTTTATTTCGTGCAATTTATTTCTCTAAAGTATCTAAGTTGAATGAAATAAATGAGTTTTCTTATTCGAGATTTTTAACACATTAATTTCTCTTAGGATTGATGCATAATTTAAGCATATTTACTTAGAAAATTTAACTTATATAACGTGAAAACGAGGAATTTAATTCGGGTCATTACACATAGTCTTATAGAGGACGTTCATAGTCATCCCTATCTATTTGCATAATGTATAGTATAATTTTGAAATTCCACTTTCTTTTTATTAAATCTATTACTAATAAGAATTTTGGAATTTAAAAGCTGATTTTTTCCCAAATTGTCCTTATCATAATCATTAGTTTTGAATATTTTACTTAATTCTCATACTACTCCTTACTCATTTTGCTTAATTCCTATATCATCCCTTACTTAAAATTCTCTACGGTTATAACCGAACTCCTTGGTGTCCAGTTACGTTACTGAGGTCACGATGTGACCCTTTTAACACTCTTTAACTGTGGTTAAGATTCACCCATTCCTAGGGTTCACCCACCTATCATTGATTTCTATAAAATACCATACTTGAAATTCTACACAGTTATAACTGGTCTTCGAGGTGGGTGAATTCTAAGGATGGGTGAATCTTAACCATAGATAAAGGGTGTCAAAGAGACACATGGCAACCTCAACGACGTAAACGGACTCCAACTGTGGTTAAGATTCACCCACCCAAGGATTCACCTACTTATCATAGGGTTAATTTTTTATTTTTTTTCATATTTTCTATAAAAACCAAGGATAAATGGGTGAACCCTAGGGGTGGGTGAATCTTAACCACAGTTAAAGAGCGCTAAAATGGACACATGGTGACCTCAGTGGCCTAGCTAGACTCTTCGATCTCTTCGCAAAATGCTTTGAAAGAAAAACATCTCGCCAATGCCTTGCCCTCCTTTTTTCTTTGTTCTACCCAAATGCCCCATAAAGCTTTTTAGTTCTCAAAATATCTCTACGTCATATTTCTATAACCAAAGTCTCTCACAATTTTTTTGAAAAAAAATCCAAAATGTCCATTAAGTTTTTATACTAACAATATTTCTTAAATTTTTTTTTCCAAAATGCTCAAACTAAAGTCCCTCTTTCCGGTCTCTATCTCCGTCCCCTCTCGTGCATCACGACACCAGTTAAATACTTTAATGACAAGGTAAATAGCAAAAAAAAGGGGGCACATTGAAATGGGAAATGGAAAACGGACCAAGCCAGCTGAGAAGTTGACCCCAGTGATCTCATTAGGCCAACCCCCTGTTTTTGCCATCCGTTAACTTAACTGTGGTTAACACCTTAGGGTTAAGCAATGTAACCATGATTTTCAAAAGAAATTAAAAACAAAAAAACTAATATTAATTTAATTAAGCTTAACCATGATTAAACAAGGGTTAAAAGGGAGAAGAGACACTTGGGCCAGCTTAGACAAGGACTCGAAATGGAAATTAGGTGAAGGAGATGGAGCCAATCTTCTGCTTTTCGTAAAGAGTAACCCGCTGGGGAAGCTAAGGCCTGTGATAAGTACGTACAAGAGAAGAATATATCCAAGTCAGACTTTCCTACTTCCTGAAAAAAGAAGTGGACATGTGGTACTCAGTAAAGTAAAGAAGCAAGTTGATCGGGTCATCAGTATTTCGGATTCGGGTATCCGGTTTTGCTCTTTCTCATGGGTAGCCGGTAGCGTAACGGTAGTTTCCCCATGTAGGGAAGAAATTTGGCGGTAAAAACCTGAGAGCAGATACACGTGTTCGTTTCTTATTTGCTTAAAACTACTATGTATGTGTGGTCTGGCTATTTATGTTATGGTGCCATGCGATGCATACCATGTTATGTTGTTTTCCCGCGCTAGCACATGGAGGGTTTCCCGAAGAAGATAAAAAAAGGGCCAGAGAGAGAAAAGGAGGGAAGAAACGAGAGTTTGCGCATTCTGTTCTGAGATTCAAACCTCGTTTCGATCTTATAACCGTTTTAGGTACCGGATTCATTCGAAGAGTTTGGGTATTTTCTTGATATTTATTGATTGATCTTCGGTCGTGGGTCTAGAACGGAGAGATCAGAAGAAGTGGGAGATCTGTACCGGTTTTTTCATCCAATTCGTGAGTTTTTTTATGTGTTTTGGTCTGCTCTAGAAGTTTTGAGTTTCTCTTGGTATTTTGTTCTGGTTTTAATCTAGTAATGGCGATAGATCGGCTAGGGTTTGGTAGAGCAAGCTAGTTTGAATCTATGATTCCCGCTGTTTTGGAGATGGAAGACGTGAAGCCATTGATTTCTATGAGTAATTCGCATGTTGAAGATGGCGGTGTCATAGAAGCTCGATTTGCAGAGCTCTGCAAGGTTTTTGCTTTTCTGATTGTTCGTCTTGTTTGAACATTATTTTATTGATTTTACATGCGTTTTTTTTTTCTTTAATATCAAATTTCAATGGTGCTTCTTCTTATCTGTTATTGCTTTCTTTGACATGATCTGTAAATTCATAACTTGAAAATGAGATCTGGTGACAGAGTGGATTATCACTGGATGAAAACACGTTTACACAAGCCATGAAGCTGTTAAAAGAAAGCAGGCACCTTCTCTTGGCAAACATATCAGCTGTTGGAAGTGGAACGGTATTTGCCCTTCTGATCTTTAAATTTTCTTTTCATTTTTTGTTTATGTCTACATTACAATTTTAAAAGTTCAATTCTTTATGTAAATGACTTGATTGAATCTCTTGATTTCAGCCAGAAGAAATTGAACGGTTTTGGTTTGCATTTGTTCTATACTCTGTAAAAAGATTAAGTGAGAGGAATACAGAGAAAGTAAAGCAGGAGAGTGATGAAAGTGAATTTACTTTATGCCAAATATTGCGAGTCGCAAAGCTGAAGTATGTCTTTTCTCAACATAATCATTATTTTTTTCCATAAATTTTCTGTTTTAGTTCTGATTATTTTATTTTCCACGCTAAACAGCATTGTGGAGTTTTTCAAAGAGATGCCACAATTTATTGTCAAGGTTGGTCCAATTCTAAGCAACCTGTTTGGCGCAGATTGGGAGAAGAGACTTGAGGTATTGCCATATGAGAATGATGTCTAGGCCTTCCTATATGTTGGATTTTGTGTCCTACTCATTTATCCATGTTTTTCTTTTCCAAATTAGGCAAAGGAGTTGCAGGCCAATTTTGTTCACTTGAGCCTTTTAAGCAAGTGAGTGTCTTTCCATCAATCTCCTTTTCTAAGTGCTAGTTCAAGCACTCAATTCATGTTTCACTTCAATCTGTGTCTAGGTTAATTTCTTGAAATTAATCAAATGCTTGGTATTCAACTTTTTTTTACCCATGATCCTTGCATAAACTGTATCACATAATCTTGTTTCTTGAAATTACTTTCTAAGCTCCATACCTGCTTCTCCTGGATGAATTTGGTGCATATAATTATGCATGCCAGAAGGATTGGGGTGAGGATTTAGAAGCAATTTTACTTCTGTGAGATGTGACTTGGTTTAGCCCATGTCCCCTTGTTTGTTTTACTGTATCAACATTGTTGCCCTTTTGTGGATATTCATTGTAAAGCATTTACCTGAGTTTAATGCGATTTGGTTTCGGAAAATAAGAATTAATTATTAATACATACATGATTTATTGAGATGTGCATTTGGGTGATTGCATAGAGTGTGACGCGTTCTATTCTATCTAGAAGCTCATGATATAGAGAAATATCAAAAGTTATGAGCAGGATACTCATTAGTTGCGAGCAGCTTAGAAACATTTCAACATTTGCCTGCAATTATCTCTTCCTGAATAATACAATTCAAACCTGATGCAACCCTCCTTCGTTATCCGAACTTAGGGCTGGCAATGCAGTGCAAAGTGCGGAACAGCAGAGTTACTTCCTTAATGATAACCTTACTGTGTTTCTTCTTTTGATAGGTGACCAATGTATTACTTTTCCCCCATTTCTGCTTGCAAAACTAAGTTAACCATATTATATCTGCCTACTTTTTCTTACAAAACTGAATTTTACGGATTAACTTATGTACATGGATTAAATGGATTTAGTAACAGGGAAAGCGACAATACCGAATACATTCTCATACAATCTGAAGGCAATTCCAATGCATGCACTTAGCTATTTCATGAAAAATAGAGAGACAAGCCCAACAGCACAATAAAGTTGGTGGTCAGTTACATAATACCACCTTAAGAGATTATGTTACCTCATACCTTTTTTCATGAAAACATGGAAATTTAGAAGATTTCAATGCCAAATGAAGTCTGCTCTAAACATGGATATTTTTATTTGTCCTTTGTGCAGTAGCATTAGGGGCTAAATCATGAATTGGACACCATTTACAGTTACATGAAAACTAGAAGATTCTTTTATTGAAAATAAAGTGCTAAATTACTAACCAAACATGTGAAATTTGTTTAATGGTATCATCTACATTCAGTTTAGTAGGTGTTGCAGCTTCAATTGAGATTATCTTTAATTGTATTTTTACATCTGTACTGGATGTATTACATGGAATTGACGTTACTTGCCTATTAAAATTTTGTTCGATTGCATTAATAACTGCCATTAACTGTTACATTGTTTTTTCATTACTCATTTTTAGGAGTTTATACCTAAGCAACATATATATATATATATTTTTTTTCTTTTCATCGTACATAGGTACTACAAACGTGTGTACCAGGAGTTCTTCTTGACCAGTCATGCAAATGTTGATAAACAGCCAGCTGTTGCCAGTGCTACAGGCCATGTGTCGGACTACCATCGGTTTGGATGGTTGCTATTCTTGGCACTCCGTACCCATGCATTCAGCCGCTTCAAGGACATCGTGACTTGCACAAATGGATTGGTTTCGATATTGGTTGGTTAATTAGCTGTACCATTCAACTACATTAATTATGAGGACTTAGATGGTATTTTGCGTTCACAATGTGCCTAAGATATTGTAAATTTGGGGGAATTCAACCCAGAGATTCTATGCCTTGGTTTTATCTTCTTTTGCTTTATGTTTTTTATCTGGTAGTATTAAATTAAATATAAAAGAAAAGAAGACGTGTTCCTAAAATGTAATGTAATTTATGACAGGCTGTCCTGATTCTTCATGTTCCCATCCGCTTCAGAAATTTCTCTATATGCAATTCCCCCCTTTTTGGTAATGATCTTTTAAATTAATGCATGCAGAATGTCTCTGTTCGAATCTCATTTTCTGTTATTCACATTCATTCTTTAACACAATAAATGTGTGCTTATGCCTTAAATATATGGTTCAGTTAGGAAAAGCAACAAAGATGTGGACCTTCTTGCATCTCTTTGCAACATTCATAACACCTCGGAAGATGAGTTGAGGAAAACAATGGAGAAAGCCAATAACTTAATAGTGGATATTTTGAAGAAGAAACCCCGTTTGGCATCAGAATACAGAACTGAAAACCTAGACAATATCAACACAGGTTAATCTGAATATATGTTTTTCATTTGTAATTACTGAATACTGATTACATATGTCAATAACACTTACATTTATTCATTTTTATTGTGTTTTTATCCCTTTGAATGCAGATGGGTTGACCTATTTTGAAGATCTAATGGAGTCTTCTTCTTTGTCATCAAGTTTAAGTATTCTAGAGAAGGATTACGATGATGCAATTCATAATAAGGGTGAATTGGATGAGAGGGTGTTTGTTAATGAGGAAGACAGCTTACTTGGTACAGGGAGCTTGTCGGGAGGTGCCATGAATATCTCTAATGCCAAGGTATGTCTTTCCGATGGCAAAACAATTGAACCATGATTCCTTCAAATTTCTTCAGTAAATGTAGTTTGTTTTAAATTATCTATGGTGGTTTCCAATTTTTGCAGCGGAAATTTGATGCCATAACCTCCCCAGCAAAGACAGTAAATAGTCCACTCTCTCCCCCACACTCTCCTTCCATATCACATGCAAATGGTAGTTTAGTTGGTGTTAACTCGAAGATGGCGCCTACACCAGTAAGCACAGCAATGACAACTGCAAAGTGGCTCCGAACTGTTATTTCTCCTCTTCCTTCAAAACCTTCAGCAGAGCTGGAGCGATTCCTTTCATCGTGCAACAAGGATGTAACTAATGAGGTGATACGCAGGGCCCACATAATATTGGAAGCCATCTTTCCGAGTAATGCTCTTGGAGAGCGGTGTCTTGCTGGAAGCCTGCAGAGTGCAAACTTGATGGACAGCATATGGGCAGAACAGAGAAAAGTGGAAGCTCTGAAGTTGTACTATAGGGTTTTGGAAGCAATGTGTACAGCAGAAGCTCAAATATTGCATGCAAGTAACTTGACCTCTTTATTAACCAATGAGAGGTTCCATAGATGCATGCTTGCTTGTTCAGCCGAACTGGTTTTAGCAACACACAAGACAGTTACAATGTTGTTTCCTGCAGTCTTGGAGAGAACTGGCATTACAGCTTTTGATCTGAGCAAGGTGATAGAGAGTTTCATTAGACATGAAGAATCTCTTCCTAGAGAATTGAGGCGACATCTCAATTCTTTGGAAGAGCGACTGTTAGAGAGCATGGTATGGGAAAAGGGCTCCTCAATGTACAATTCTTTGACTGTTGCAAGACCGGCCCTTTCTGCAGAAATTAACCGTCTTGGGTTGTTAGCAGAACCCATGCCATCGTTGGATGATATTGCGCTGCATATTAACATTTCCTGTGGAGGTTTGCCTCCTCTGCCTTCTTTGCAGAAGCACGAGACTTCACCAGGTTGTGGTTTTAATTATTTTTTAGCTAGAGATTCTAAAGCTTATAACTAAGTATATATGTACTATTTTATGGGGCATAGTTCTCCTCCCTTAGATTTTCGACATTAATTAGTAAGCTCTTCAATAAAATATACGGAAATTGTTGGAATAGTTCAGATATTGTTCTTTATATAGAAGTATTGTTTTCTTCTGATTTAGTTCAAATCATATATATTTTCAGGTCAGAACGGAGATGTCCGGTCTCCGAGGAGAGTATGCAATGATTATCGTAGTGTATTGGTAGATCGCAATTCCTTTGCATCACCAGTCAAGGATCGTCTACTGGGCTTCAACAGTCTCAAATCAAAGTTACCACCACCTCCTCTGCAGTCTGCGTTTGCCAGGTAATGACTGCTCAAAATGATTTTATAGAGCACGAAGTAGCAAATCTATCATTTTGTATGATGTTATTGCGTTCCTCGTCCTCCTATGAAAAACATTGCATTTGGATACTTATTTGCAGCCCAACACGACCAAATCCAGGAGGTGGAGGGGAAACATGTGCCGAGACAGGGATCAATATATTCTTCAGCAAGGTATTATGGTCACCAAAAATGTTCTCATATCAGTTTGTCATTGCCTTATTTGAACATAAAATATAAGGCATCTCTCAGGTAGACTTTACAAAGAGTCAACCAACTGCAAATCTTACACGCTGTACTTGCACAGTTGCACCCCCATTGTAAGAGTCTCTTAATATACCTCCGAGTTGATCTTATGATTGGTTTGATAGGAAGAAACCTGATCTCTCAGGTAGACTTTACAAAGAGTCAAACAACTGCAAATCTTACACGCTGTACTTGCACAGTTGCACCCCCATTGTAAGAGTCCCTTAATATACCTCCGACTTGATCTTATGATTGGTTTGATAGGAAGAAACCTGAACCCTCTTGAATAACTTTAATTGTTACAATAACCCTAAGCTGGGTTTAAATAGATGCTGAAGGACTTCTAATATGGAAAGAAAACAAAGTACGAGAATGAGCCATCACTATACAAGTTGAAGAGAAGTTGCAAACATTCCAATCACCGTCTGTGCCAATGTTTCTTAGAAAAGAAATCAAGGGAAAACTCCTACAATTGCTAATCTAGCAACTAAAGAAACTAGCTGAAAGAATTAGATTTTAGAAAAATTGTCTCAAGTATTCTTATTATTGTTGCATTCATGACCCCCTTACACCCTTTAAATAAATCTCTTAATCCATGATCAACCACCCTAGAAAACACAATCATTCAATTCCCAATGCAGTTAACTTACTTTGAACCGGTATTTTAAAAGGCGAAGGCGTCAGGCAATGCGTGAGGCATAAGCCTCGAGGTGTGAGACTTAAGCCTCACAAGGAAGCCTCATGCTCCCTCATTTTAACAGATAAATAAAATATAAAAAATTACAAAAAGATAAAAAATTTTTAATGAAATATTATATAATGTGTGTGTGTGTATGTATATTGTGAGTGCGTACACATAAAATTATATACAAATTATTTAACTATCAAAAAAATAAATATAGAAGGGCAAATTTAGATTTACTTTTATTTGTTCATATACATATTGAAGATGATGTTCAATCATCAATTCATGTGGTGAATTTAGAATTATAGCAACAAATATTACAAATAAGTCGCCAATGACTCCAAATCATTGCAATGCCTACTAGGAAAATTAGTGTTAATTCAGAGTTTTAAAAGCCTAAATACGTTACCGATAAACAAAAACTAAATATGTAAAAATAATAAATTAAGTGTTAATTGAAACAAATATCACATCATTATTTACAATGTCTTATCCGAAATTAACAAAGTGTTATTTGTTATTAGTTGAGCAAATATTATGTGGCGAAAATCCTAGTGTTAGTTAATGTATGAGGCGTATGACATAAACATAAACCGAGCCTCAAGGCAGACATGTACCTCATGTGAGCCCCACACTTTGAGGCGTGAGCCTCGGGGATTTTAAGCCTCATGGTTGACCTTCAAAAGCGTTTTCCTTGAGCCTATGCCTCCACGATTTTTAAAACACTGGTTTGAACTTACTTACCCACCAAGGAATCAAATCAATCTTTTATAAAACAAGATTCATCTATTCTAAGAACTCTTCAACTCCCAAGGCAAAACAACTCTTTGACTTATTAGACACCCAATCTTAGAATGGTGCTCTGTTCGGTGAGTAGGAGTGGATGTGGGTGACCTACTACTGTGAGTATTGTCTTTTGGGTTTGTGTCAGTGTACAACGTACTTGCTAAGGCATAGATCACAGGGTGATTTTTACTCAATATTGTATTTACTGTCCTTTTCTTTTCTTTTTCTTTTCGAGTTTATGTGCTTGTAAACTTCCTGTAGATAATATTGTTGCTGTATTTTTGTTTCCTTGATACAATTTGCTGATTACCAATAAAAAATAACTTTGACTCCTAAAGAACAGTTTTGAGTCTTTTGACACATCCAAAATTTATTCTAATCCAATGTCCAAATTAAGATATTCCTACCACAAAACTGTCAGGTTGCCTACCTCCTATCAGGATAAAGTATGATTATTTCTAAACAGCCTAGTTGCTTATCCACAATCTAGATAAGATTGAATCTGCCTCCAGATAGTTAAGCTATTCTCTCTCTTATTATTCTTTAAAAAAATGTTTGGTTGAACTTTGTCTGCATCAGTTCCTTCTCCTTGGACAAAACTTGCTAATGAGTTTATGATATCTTACACTTCTAAAGCATTAGAAGCCATCATTTGCAAATTTGCATAATCGACCAAAGTACCATCCTTTTCATCACCCTTCTAACGAATTAGATGCTCAATGGTAAAATGATTGCTATTATCAACTGTCTGCGTGGCAAGTATGCTTGCAACTTCATATTCATCGTCATAATCATGATAGTGTTACAGATCTGAAATGTTAAATGTGGAGTTAATTCCTTAGTGATCCAGCAAGTTGACTTCATAAGCATTATCATTGATTTTTTTGAGAATTTTACATGACCCAATCTTCCTCTTGCTAAGTTTTGAATATGTGCCAGCTAGAAATCTTTTTTTTTTTTTCCGTAAGTAAACCATAACCACATCACCTCGAAGGTTTTGGGACACCCTCCATTTCCCCCCAAAAAAATCACATTCTTTAAATGTTTAGAACCTCCTTTTATCATTACAAGCCTTATATATGGCATTTGACTCTTCTATCTTTAACTGAATCTTCCCATGTAGCTCCATTGTGTCAGTCATATGCTTACCCTTATGTAAGTTTTCCCAACTTCCGACAAGGGAACCAGATCAAAATAATGATTTGGCTGTTTATCATATACTATCTCAGAAGGACTTTTTCATATACTCATTCTATCTTTATGATAATCTGTTTTGGTGGCAAGGTCATGACCCTGACTTCCCGCTTCTAATTTTTATCAGATTGCATTCATTGGTCTAGAATTCAATTCTGTTGCTTTACTTTTGTTCATTAAATGCCATTTTCATTGTTTTCTATTTCATACTCAATACATTGCAATCTCGTTGTGCTTTACAGATTGTAAAATTAGCTGCTGTCAGAATCAGCAGCATGGTTGAAAGGCTACAACTTTCTCAGCAGATCAGGGAGAGTGTATACTCTCTTGTTCATCAAATCCTTAGTCAGCGGACGTATCTTTTCTTTAACCGTCATATTGACCAGATTATCCTCTGTTGTTTCTATGGAGTTGCAAAGGTCTGTGTGTAGACATGGTTGGGAGCTTATAATTTGATAATACTCTTCTAATCCTTACTGTGCTCATATTTGACCTGCAGATTTCTCAATTAAACCTTACCTTTAAGGAAATCATTTACAACTATAGGAAGCAACCACAATGTAAACCTCAAGTTTTTCGTAGTGTGTTTGTTGACTGGTCATCTGCACGCCGCAATGGGGTATGTTTCTCTATCTGTACTCTTTTAGCTGTAACTTTTTCATGAAACTCTAAGCCTGTGCATGGTTTGAAAACAGAAAACGGGGCAAGAGCATGTTGATATAATTATTTTTTACAATGAAATATTCATTCCGGCTGTAAAGCCTCTGCTGGTGGAACTTGGTCCTGCTTGCGATACTGTAAAGACAAACCGTGTTCCTGAAGTTAACAGTAATGCTAATGGTGTGCTCTCTCGATATCCTTTTCTTATATATATATTTAAAAAATTTATTTATTTATTTAAACCTTTTTATTTGTTCTCCTCCGCAAATGTGCTTCCTTCAAGCCATTGCCTGATATGTGTCTTTCTTTTTTTGCTAATTAGGTCAATGTCCTGGATCACCTCGGATATCTTCATTTCCGAGTCTCCCTGATATGTCTCCAAAGAAAGTATCTGCAACACATAATGTCTATGTTTCTCCACTGCGATCATCAAAAGTATTTACTTCTTCATTTATTATTTATCTGTTTTTTGATACATTATGACATATGTCAGTTTATCTGTTTAGGGGGCAAGGGTCATCAGGTAGTTGACCTCATGAATGAAGAGCTTGTCAAAATCTTCTAGTTATCCTTATTAGTGACAGTTCTACGAGTTTTTCAAAAATTCCCGAATAATACCCGACTTTTTTGTCAAACGATTATTCATAAAATATTCTCAATTTTTGGAAAAAAGCACGACCTTTTGAAATTAAACACGAATTATTCACGACCTTTTGAAATTAAACACGAATTATTCATGACTTTTTGAAAAAGTTCCGAATAAATATTAATTAATGAAATATATTAATTTATAATTTTCATAATTAGTGATCTTATTTATATTTTTTCTTATTTTACCCGACATTTTCCCAATTTATTTTTGAATATTTCGAATTTTGCCGATTTTTTTCCAAAATTTTTCTTAGATGAATAGTTCCCAAACCCCGACTTGGTAACTATGTTATTATCATCTTGTTGGTCCTGACCCAAACATGTATTAAGAAGTTAATTATATTTCTTTATTAGTTGTAAGAGGTATTTAGGTCTTTTAACTATCTGTTATGTGGGTTAGTTGGGGTGTAGTGGTCCCACGTGACATAATTGAATTAAGGGCGAGAAGAGTAGGCATTTATTCAGTATTTCTTTGCCTCATTTTTTACTTTGTCATCTCTCTCTCTCTCTCTCTCTCACACACACACACACACACACACACACACAGCTTCACTTGCTTATTGTTAGATACCTTGCTCTTATCACCATGATCTGACCAACACTCACAGCTTACCTTGTTCTTAACACCATGGTCTGACCAATAGTCTATAGCTTGAATTCTTTCCTTTGCCTCTGGATACGAGAATTCTTTGGTTCCAATATCTTCTGGTCATTTCTCCCCTCACTTTTGTCCTCTGGTTCCTCTAGAGGTATCGCGGGATGAATTATTTGCTAGTCTGGTGCTTGGTGATGTATGTATCTCCAATTGGGCAGCATATGCTGTGCTTGAAGGTGTTGTGTATTGAGTTTTTGTTAGCATGATGTTCTAGGTGCTCAAAAAGTACCCTGGCTAATTGTTGGGTTTCTGAATTGCAGATTTACCCTTCATTTCATCGGTTACTTCAAAGGGTACAATAGATACATATGCAGGTTATGAACATGATTTTTCCCCAAAATAGGGTTTTTTCTGGTATATATGAGTTGGGAAGGGGGCAAAATGTTTGTAGTGAGAAAATTCGTAAGGGAAAGGATTTTTTGTCAATGGAAGGACTTCATTTGCATTTTATAAAGGATGCACGATGGAATTGGTCAAAATTCTAAATGAAACCATCCTTAGAAAGGAAACTCACCACAATAGAAGAGAGGGTGGACTAGATTGGGAATTGGAAGATTTGAGTAGGCTCTTGTCTCATCTTACCTTGAATACGTTTTGTTAGGGATAGCAGTCTCTGAAATTAAAGGTCAGTTTTGGGTGAAAGCTTTTTACCAGTCCTTATATATTAGCTCAGGTACTGCTTTTCCTTGTAGAGTTGTATGAAACACAAGTATCCCTTAAGTTTGTGTTCTTCCTTTGGACCACTATACCGGGTAAAATCTTCTCCATTTAAAAATAAAGGTTGGAAGATGGCAAAAAGATGCTTTATGGTTGAGTCGGAGAACAATGATTGTGATCTAGCTAGACATCCTATCTTGGAAGGGGATACATTGGATTTTTCCTCTTATCCAGCTGGGCTTTTTATTGAGCATCCTATGCGGATTCTTTGGCCTCTATTCATAGGATCTCTTTATTTGTGTATTTTGGAGTAAAGGAATAGAGCATGATTTTCGAAAATTCCTCCTCTCAATAAGCCTATTCAGGTCGTATGGCAAAGCTCCTCTCTTGGTCCTTGATAAGGGATGACCTTATGATCTTGACTTGGTCTCAATTCTAGCTTATGGGTTGGGCTTATATTTCATTGAGTAGGCAGGTAGGTATGAGGTGCTTGTATCCATAGTAACAAAGTACTTGATTTTTTTTCAAAAAAGTCCTGGATTTTTCATTGAACAATTAAATCGCGAAGTATTCGTGACTTTTTGAAAAATCCTTGAATAATTATCTAATATATGAAATATATATTTTCATAATTAAAAATCTTATTATTTAGTAATCTCTTGATCTGCATTTTTCCAATTTCCTCCTAATTTTCCTGATTTTCCCCCTAGCCATGCAGTTCCTGAACTCCGACTTGGTAACTATATTTGTATATCCTGCCTGCTTGTCTATCTATTTTCGAGTTCACTAGTCTGATTTCTTGCTTTTATACATGTTTGTCATACATATCATGCAAAATACTATGTTAGCTACTATAGTTTCACATACCTATCTTAGCAACACCTTCAAACTATTCCTTGCAATGATCACTAATGTTTGTTGATTGGGAATGTAATAACTATAACTAATAACTGCTCGATCTCTAAAACAGGTTGAAATTGGGAAGAAATACCTATCTTAGCAACACCTTCAAACTATTCCTTGCAATGATCACTAATGTTTGTTGATTGGGAATGTAATAACTAATAACTGCTCATTCTCTAAAACAGGTTGAAAGTGGGAAGAAATACCTATCTTAGCAACACCTTCAAACTATTCCTTGCAATGATCACTAATGTTTGTTGATTGGGAATGTTAACTAATAACTGCTCGATCTCTAAAACACGTTGAAATTGGGTAGAATCCTGTTCGCAAAAAATATAATAGTTTTGTCCTTCAGACCATACCTATGCATGGCCCATTCTTGCAATCATATGGGCAGTTTAATGGATGGGCCATTCTCAACTTATATCTTTAGGAGTATAAGACCTATCCTGATTATTTGATTATTTGGGTTTTTCTTGAACTTGATACCACATTCCTTTTAGCTATCCACGTTTTTGCTGTTGATTGAACACTTGAGATGACAGTTCAGTGTGATTTTGAGGTTGTCTCATCCATGATTGGCCCCACTTGTTAATGGTCTAGATGGATGTGAGGGTGGGCCATGTTACAGAGCAGTGCTGAGAACCCAAAACTTTTCAGTCACAGAAGTCTGACCCTTCTTAGTTTGGTCACATTCTGTTTTAATTTAACTGTTCATATTTAGTTCTAAATTGCTTTAATTTATGTCTACAGATGGATACTTTGATCTCACACAGCTCTAAAAGCTATTATGCTTGTGTTGGAGAGAGTACTCATGCTTACCAAAGCCCTTCAAAAGACCTGACTACCATTAACAACCGCTTGAATGGGTATAAAAAACTAGATATTAATTATCTCTCGAGTATGAACTCTCTGGTAATAGTGCTGATGATGCCCTATCCTCTTTGTTTCTTTTCCAGCACCCGGAAGCTCAGAGGAACGCTCAACTTCGATGAAGTTCATGTTGGGTTGGTTAGTGATTCTCTTGTAGCTAACAGTCTCTACCTTCAAAATGGCAGTTGTGCCTCCTCTCCACGTGCTGCTGCCTTGAGTTCACCCTTGAAATCCAAACAACCTGATTCATAACTCTGTCATCATACCTTGTATGTAAATTTTATTCTTCAGTTTCCTTTTCCATATTTCTAATCTATACTGAAATTTATGTCATGGATAGTGAATGAGTGGCAACTTATTGTAGAAGGCTGGCAGTGTTCCCCAAGTGTTGTGTATTTCAGATCTTGAGCTTCTTCAAAATGAGGTTTCATTTCTGACTAGACTAATTAATAAAAATTTCTCTATTGCTTCCTGTTGATCATTTAACCATCATAAAATCTTAATTAAACCTGATTCTTCCTTTTCTTCTTGTGGGCAAGATAGCAGATTAGCTGTACCCTACTAGATTTAAATGTAAACAAACTTATATTCGGAGATGTTCTCAACTGTGCCGTGGTCTGTGCCCTGTTCGCTTCCTTCCAATTAGGAATGGTTTAAATGAGAATGATGTTAGATATTTAATGTACCCCCAATAACTTTATTGTGTCGAATGGCCTGTGCCACTTTTAGAATAGAGTTCCATGCCCAGGGAGTTTTGACTTGATTATGGTGTTGTGGTGTGACTAGAAGTTGGATAAGAAAGACTAGCCAACATGATGATGCTTCTATCTATTATACTTCCAATGGTAGGAACCTCCGCCATGCTAATTGAGCTATGGCTGGCCAATAAGCTCATTACCAGGTGCATTTGGGCCGTGTTAGGTCAGGTTGAGGTAAGCTAAGCTCGGTTCAGGATCTAAGGAACTAACCAAGTTAGGTGTGGAAGACTGCCCCAGTATTTGATAATTGGTATATTAATCGTTGTGAAAATCAGTACAAAGATGTAGCCTAGCTCAATAGTGGGCCTGACCACATCCCTTGGAGAGAATTGTTACCAAAACATCTGGGACTTGATCCCAGGACACAATCTTTCTAATTTTGCCAGCATCAGCAATGAAAGTTGATCTAGTTAATTATGCTCATTACACCAACAATGGCAGAAAACTTGATATTCTTACAAATAGAGACTATAACATTTCTCCTTACGCAACAGTGGGTTTTCTGGGGTTTTGCCTGAGAGCAAATGAAGAGGAATCCAGGAGATGCCAAAGCAGAGGTTTTGGGGCTTTTATGTGATTGGTAAAATAGGAATTTCATCGGTCTTTTTCTATGCTGAATTACTCCTACATAAACCAGTGTGGTTATCTGCGGCAGTCATTCCACAATCCAGGATGACTGTTGAAGGTGACATTGATGGGGTGCATGATTCCAGTCCTAAAAGATTTATGCAATGATCATTATTAACTAGTCTCACTCGGGAGACCCATCTATAGAATTTTTTTCAGCAAGAAATTAGGTGCAAAGTTGCTGTCCTAAAAGATTTAAACACGTATCATAAGCTCCTAACCACTCATCGTTCGTTTGAACGATGGAAAGGGCTAAGACAGCTCTCAAAGCCTGCTAAATTTTGATTTGTAAAAATATTACATCTATAAATCATTTCAAAGATTCTAAAATTTTCTGGAAATTTATCAGCAAACTTAAGTTGAATTTCATCACATCCGATTATCTGATATGAACCTAAAAACCACGTCCACTAACATTTATGATAACTAAATAAAAAAGTGGGATCTACTCATGAAACCCTTACTGATCGTTGAGGGGGGGCTTTGTATATACATGGGTAGGGTAAAACAGAGGAAAGAAATGCTTCTTTACCAGTACCTGCATCAAGGGATTCCTTCAGTCCTGGATCACAACCCATCTACCTCCACTTCACCTTTCTTCTCCCAAGGGCAAGGGCAAAACTGCTTCTATAACCTCCTATTCAGAAAGAAACCCACTAAAGTCTATGGATGATCACTCCTTTCAACTGCTACACATAGTATATCATGCCAACTTCAATAAGGCTGATGTGAGGAATGTTTAGTGCCACAGAAGGGCCCCTGCAGTTCTTCCGGAGGAAAGAATATCCGATGTCTATCACCAGCTTCTTCAAGAAGGATGATGATCTCCGGGCCTTCACATAAGAGTGCCCCATTATATATGCGACCCCTGCCTCCTTCGCTTGGATCAAGTCCATCAGCTCTTCCCTCACTGAAGGATCCATGCCTGGGTTTGGTGGCAAATGAAACCTCACTTGACGCCTCCTGATCTGTGGGTTCTCATCATCGTAAGCAGACCGCAAACTCTGGAGGGTTGTAGATTTGCTGCTTTGTATGGTGGTGCTCATCCCATAGTCCTCTTGCTCAGACACTATCAAGCTTGAGCTTGATTGCACCATTCTGGTGCTTATAACAGCCATCCTCCCGTCCAATGATGAACTCTCGGAACTCGAGAATTGAGGTTCTACTGCTTCCATCTGGATGAACTCCGCAATGCTCTGGATAAGCTGGTTCTCAAAGTCGCCATTGTCCCGCTGGATGTCCTTGTATCCGTACCTCACAATGCACCGGTACATCCGGTAGGGTCTTGGGCAGATTCGGCCAATGAGGTAGCGTTCCTCGGGTGAGACGAAAGGGACAGGAACAGATTTCACACAAACAAACACTAAAACCTTGTGGAATGCAGGGAGATTGGTGACAAAGTGTGAGAAGATTGAAGGGACCCCTGTCGCCAATTCCGAGTAGATGAGGCCTATCCCGGGCACACGGACAATCCCGAGGCTTGGGCCCAGGCCTAGTAGCCATTTTAAGGAGACCTTGTTGTGCAGATCAAAGTTGTACTTTTGGCGGGTTCCATAGTGCCAGATGTACATGATGACCATAAAGATGAAGGAGAGAACAAGAGGAACCCATCCTCCCTGGGGAACTTTCATCAATGATGCTGATAGGTAGACCCCCTCAATGAACCCAAAGAAGAGCAGGAATGCTGCAGCCAGCAGATAACTTCTTTGCCACACAAAAATTATGACGAGTGCCATGAGGCATGTTGTGACGAACATAACAGTCATGCAAGCAATGCCTACAAACAATAAATACAGGTCATGAGGATTTGCTGTAAGAAATAACCAAAGAATGATACACAAAAGTCGGGAAGAAGCCGTCCTATCCAGGGGCTTGGGATGCACCATTATTTGATGGTGTCCTGCTATAGAAATAATGGGTTAAAATTGAACCAATTATACAATCATAATTCGTTCCGATCACTCAAATTCATTTGTATGGTTATAAAAGCATGGGAAGTGGTGGTCCGGAAAAAATCTGTCAAGCACATAATTAAGTTTATCAGAATAGGAAATTATTAACTTAGAATGCCTCCTAAGTGGTTGGTGATTGCCAACCACAAGTGTGTGATAGAGGCATGAATATGGATTCTGTTCATCCTCCTAATCCTGGTGCAATTACATATATATTTGAAAAAGAAAAGTGTGTTCCTTTCAGAATTGACTTACCATAAGCATTTCCAATTAAAGTCGTGTCACGGAATCCAATGGTTATAGCAAGAGAAAGGATCATGAGGATCCAGTTTATTTCCGGGATGTAGATCTGCCCATAAATATGTTTTGAGGTGTGGACAACTTTGACTCGTGGAAAGCAACCAAGGGCATGGCACTGTTTAATAATGGAGAAAGTAGCGGTGATGATTGCTTGACTCCCAACTATGGCTGCAAGGGTAGCAATCACAAAGACAGGCCAAAATACAGGATCTGTGGAAAGCACCAGGATTGATGTCAGGCTCTGAATTTTGGATTCAAGAATGAAGATGCTTGTAGAGATTCGAGCTAACCAATTTAAGTAAGAATAAACTAACCGGGTATTGAGTCGTAGAAACTTCTACCGATGGAACCGGGGTTTTTAGACAGGAAAGCAGCCTGCCCCATGTATTGTACAACCAAACATGGGTATATAACAAACGCAAAAGCAAGCTGCACAATTGAGAACAATATTCAGGTCTGTGTCACGGACATATCTGTATAAAGAGAATATTTGTTACCCCCATAGGCCATAAGTTTAGTCATCGTAAAGATAAACAAGGAACACATCAGCTCCAGCTAGGATATCGATGCCAAAAGAAACATAATTGGATAATTATAACATTTGATTTGTATTATTTTTGAATGGACCCAATTCTCTTCTGACCCACCATAAGAATGGATATATCAGGTTGTAATGATTATTACTGGGTCAAAATTTGGGATAGAAGATCTCCTAGGTTGGGTCCACTGCTCAAACATGCAAGCTGCATGTACCCTCTGTACCCTCCCCTGCTCAAATATGCCGCTAGGTAATTTTTATGATCTACGAGCCGGTAATTCATGTTTTTTGTAACAAGGAACCCCAAGCCCACCCTTCGGGGTAGATCGGGTAAACCCCGGGTGCATGCAAAACCCCGCAATCCACATGAACCGGTAAGCCCAAGGACCATGAGAACCATGGAAACTTGTGCTGATGGCCCCGAGGGGATGGCCAGAGTCGACTCTTGCCCTCCGATTCCTGAGGTGTGGTCCCTTGTCACCAGCTGGTAATTAATATTAGTTGAGCATAGAAAAGCAAATTTCGGACCTACCCTTATTGACAAGGCAGTGAAGTGCCCAAGATCAGCAAACATAGCTTCAGTACCTGGCGAGACCAAAAGAACAGTTCAGTATCAAGTCTATTGGAATCTAGAAGATGCAAGAGTGGCTCTGATTGTTCGAGGTCTTATCAAGTTTTGTAGGAACCAAAATATCCTATCAGCTCAACCAAACTCTTGTTCAAGACAAATCAACTTGGATCTTTCTGAGATCAAGTTCTTCAACATTTGCACACTCATGCAGCAACGTCGGTAGACAATATATCATAAAAGTATAATGTAATTCCAGTGATGTTTGATCCAACATACCTGTTATGGAAAGAAGGATCCCTCCAAGAGAAATCCAGCCGTCTTTACCCGTCTCTCTAAAGAACTTGATGATATAATATGGAGAAAACGCGTGCAAGATCTTGGGATTCCAATGTATTGTGTTGTATAGGCCAATGGAAAATATTGATATCAACCAGATAATAACAATGGGTGCAAACATAAAAGCTACCCTGTGAGTGCCACAATGCTGCAGAGCAAAGAGGCCCACCAATATGACACAAGCAATCAATAGCACCTCGCCTGGACACATTTAATAGCATCAACCATTTAGGCCTCCTAAATTAAAGTATATAGAAGAAATAATGCATTAAGCAATGAGCTGAATGCAACTACTTACCGTCAGTTAATTTCCCTTCAGTAACTTGCAGTCCAGAGACCGCCGATAGAACTGCAATTGACAAAACATACCCAAGGTTGAGTGTCTTGTCCACAAGAAAAAATAACCAAGCTTCCATTAAGCTCTATTATGTTTAGAAAAGAAGACCTGTGGTTTTAGCAGACTAAGGACCCTTCTCGAGCAGGAAGTAGGGCATTGTAGACGAACAAAATTTATTGATAATTGTTTGAGTAAATTAATGAACGAGTTTTATATAGAACTTACAAGCTAAACAGTATGGAAAGCATACCTCATCAAAGAAACGAAAAATGAAAAGAAACTCGAACTAATCTAATGTTAGTATTAAGTACTCAAAGCTAATCAATATCTAATTTGATGCTAACCTCTAAATTAGTTGCACATGAGATTACAAATGATATGGCATATTTCATGTGCACCTTATTACACTACTCATTAATCAGGCTGATCCAAGGTTGTCATTAGAAAAAAAATCTAACCCTAAATCTTTCACTCACCAGGATTCTTGAATATTGAATACACCAATATCCAATACTTGAACTTATCAAGAATTCAAGATAATCATAAAACCTTCATATTTGAAGAGAAGAATAATCCAGCCAAAACAACATTAAGGAAGCACAAAATATGTGCAAAAAAAGAGGAATAAATCAACTAACTCATTGCGTCAGCATTGCGACATTGATGATGCCACAATGAACACCAAAATCACCACATGATCATGCCTTTGATCACCTTCTCTCTGGATGATCTGGCCTCACAGGCTCCCTTTCGAATTGTCCAGTCTCTACTGAATCGTTGAGTTTGTATTTCCATCAGACATCCACTCAAGAGTATAATTGTTAAACTTAGGTTCAAACCTCTTTTTATAACAAAAAGGTAAACCTGGGTATTTCGAAATTCCTCTTTTTTAGGTAAATTACAAAAGGGGTATTTATAAATATTAACACGTTAGAATATTAATATACCTAAACCTAGTCACCTTACAACTCTATCTCCTACTATTTCCCATTCAAAAGGGGCCTCTTCACTTTTATAAAGTGAAACAACCAGTCCCTATGTGGAAATAGCATTGCCACTTAAAATTATTATTTCCATCAGTAAAACTAGAGACCCAATACCTAATGCCTAATGGGGTGGCATCACCTATCCCTGATTAAATGCGACTCATGCACACACAATTAGTGTTTATACACATACCATTATAAAACAAATTACTGATTCAATTGCTATTTCCTACTAACATTAGTATAGTACCACTGCCTATGGGTGACTCTAAGACACAATATCTAATGTCCAATATGAGTATATGACCACAACAAAAAAATGAGTATACAACATAAATGTACATGTTCTGGAGGACATATAAGATAATGCAATTTAATTTCTTGTTTGAAATTTTCTAGCTAAAAATTGAAAAGATAAAGTTGAAAAAAATATTGATGCTAACAATTAGAAGTTAGAACCAATGGGACAATCAAACATGTCCGTTTTACACCTAAAGCTAGGAGCACTGAAAAAGATATGGTTTCTGTCATGCAAAAAATCCCATATATCAGGCAATTGGATGTCTGATTGGTCCAATTTTTGGGTTATGCTTATAAAGTTGTCTGACCTAGTATATTATCTGATCAATGAGGTTATATGTACAGTATGGAGACAATACACAGTGTACTTCCTTATCGCCATTCCTGAGATTCAAAAATCTGAATCTGGTCGTATTGGAAGTATTTAGATACGTGTTAAACAGACAGAACCAAACTCAGGATGAAGATGGCATGTACATAACTTCAAGTTAAATCCTTGGAAAATTATTACCTGAAATTGCCGATGTGAGCACACCATCGCCTATGACCATGCATGCACCGAATAATACCACGAGAAGTAGGGCTGTTCTCAGTCTTTTATGCTTCTCAAGAAATCTCTTCAATGGAGAGGAGGCTACTACCTGCGTAGATGGCCCATATTTGTACGCAGAGAGCTCCTCATCGGCTGCTTGCTGATTGGGAAGTAAACTAAACCTTCCATGCCTGCAGAGTAGAGAGTAGAGAGCAAATGTTCCACCTGACCACAAATAGAAATATAGTCAGATCCCTTACGGGCTTTAATCAAAGAACCATCAAATTTTAAAAAGGGACAGTTTTCAACATACCTTCACCATTATCATCTGCACTCAATAGGATGAAGACATACTTGAGCAAGGGGATCAATGTAAGGGTCCAGAAAATCAAAGAAAATGCACCAAATATTGCATCTTCATTTTGGTGATTCTGCAACTTCCCCACAAATGTGCTAGTGTAAACATAGAGAGGCGAAGTGCTCAAGTCTCCATAAACTACTCCAAAACTTTGGTATGCTAATAATAAATTTCTAGAGAGATTTATCCAGGAGAACTGCACGGCACCAAAAACACTATTTAGTTCACAGCTAAACAAATCAAGTATAACATAATGATTAGCTGACAACAGAGGATCCTAGATCCAACATTATGATTAGCTGACAACCAGAAAAGAGACTGGAAAATCCAAAGTACCAACACATCCTCTACTGATATAATGTGATGATATTAATATATACATTTTCATATTGTTCATGTAAGAACAAGAGACTGTACTGCAACCTTTTTACTTAAGTTCAATCAAGAAGCTAAGTACTGCAACCTTTTTAATTAAGTTCAATCAAACTGCTACAATCGTACAAAAATAGTGTATCTGACTGAAAAGATTAGAGAAGTCTAGTTATTAAACCTATATACTGGTAAACCAACCGAGAGATTAACGTGGACATAAGCGCTCTTTTCTCAGTACTCAAGGCTACGGCAGTGGTAGGAGGGAGTTTGATAGCGATCAACACAAAGTGTGTCCGTGGGTGGACGATAGTGATTCTACAGTTATTGCACCAATAGAGAGATTGAAGTGTTTTGGCTCAAATTCGAGGAGATTTAGCGCCCCAATTCTCACCTCATTAATCTGTAGATCTATTTCATGAGGTGGTTAACAACCCACCCACCTGATCTTATTTCTGAGGGGCATGAGGCATCAATGGAGAAGGAACCAATGTCTTGGTTTGGTGAAGAATTGGAACGGCATGAGCATTTGTAATTGCAACATCCAACATTTGTTGAAGGCGACTCAATGGGAAGCAAGAGCAACAAGATATCAGATTCACACCCGAGTAGAAAGCCACTGCGAGCGATGGAATAAAAGGGAGGCCTGTCTCAAAAGAGTCAAAAAACTATAGGGCAAATGCCAAATGCTCTTAAATCAAATTAGGCTAATCCATTGTAGTCTCGGCCCGATTGGGGCCATTTTGGGATGATGAAGGAAAGGTCAATCCTTTGAAGTTAGCATCGAGGGAGTCAGAAGGTTCTTCGGAGGATAGATTGAGATAGTCCACAATCGGCAGTGAAGAAACTGATGCTCCTCATTATCCCTCACCAGCTAGAGAGGGGGACACGAGGCCTGAGTCCCCAACATTCTTCCTCAAGGGCATATCTTACAACAGAAGCTCCGAGTTCGTCTAAGTTCCTCCTGTCTTCCTCTGTCATCAGATAGCACTCTTTAGAGAGACAAGGGTTGTCTTTCCCTCCCACTTACGATCGAGGCTTCTCTTCCTTTCTCAGGCCCCTGCCCTGGGTGTCCGATTTCTTAACAAACTGGAAAGTTTTTCAGCCCTATGCAGAGGTCTAGGGAGGTGACCCCAATCAGGTACAACCAGTCTTACCGGTAGAGGACAAATATTCAGTTATGCATCCCTAGATTCCCATTATGCTATGTATGGACCCACCCTTGGTTCTTTTCAAATCTCTGTCAACGTCTCCAAAAATTGTTCTAGAGGCTCGGAAGGGGAAGAGGTCCACTTGTGATAAACTCGTTCTAGAAGCTCAGATTTTCAGGAATTATAGCAAGAGTTAGACGACGTTGGTGTAAGATGGAGTCACCCTTGGTGCCAAGGTGGGGACTTTACTCGAATCATTTCTCCCACGAGAAGAAATGTAGTTGTCATAAGAATACTAAAATGGTGGGCTGTGGACCATGGCCAATTCATTGACGGGAACAATCTGATTGATAGACCTCTCATTGACGCCAAATTAACTTTGTCTAACTTTTAGGACTTCCGTCCTTGAGCATATTGGATAGATTCATGTATTGCTCTGAGTAACAAGACCTCTTCCTAGACATGATTCACTTGGCTCTCCCAGGCCAACTTCTGATCATATCCCCGTTTTATTGGAGGAGGTTATTGTGAAGAGATGCCCCCTCTCCTTTTTGATTTGAGGAGATGTGGCTGAGATCGCCCGATTTCTTGAGGCCGTGGCGGTCAAAGCTAAGATCAAATCTTTGGTTTGAAGCTGAAGGCAGTCAAAGCTAAGATCAAATTCTAGAATAGGGACGCGTTTGGGAATGCGACAACTAGGAAATTTAAAATCCCAGTAGAGATTGAGGCTATAGACCAGAGAGAAGAATCCCGGGCATTCGGCTCTGATGCTAGCAGCAGAAGTACCTAAAAAAAAGCTCCAAAATCTAGTTGCCTATGAGGAGATCAGTTGGAGACACTGATCCAGGATCAGATGGCTTACCGGGGGGGGGATAGGAATACCAATTTCTTCTACAATATGGTCAGCATTAGAAAGAAAAATCAAACAAATTTCCAGATTAAAAGTAAGCAATTGGGTGGGTGGGGGATAAGGACGAGGACATCCATAGAGAAGTGGTTGACTTTTATGATAAGTTGTACAAGGAGGGACACTTATTCAGACCTAAGGTGGACAATTTAGATTTTGATTCCATTGGGGAGGAGGACAGTGTGCTCTTGGAAAAGCCTTTCCTTGAGGAAGAGATCTTCGGGGTTATCAAAGATTTGACCGGCGACAAAGCCCCAGGCTCCAATGGCTTCTCTCCTTCCTTCTATAAGCAATGTTGGCACATTCTCAAGGGTGATCTTATGAAGTTGGTCAAGGAGTTTCTAGGGTCTTGCTCTTTCAATCAGGTTCTAAACCGCACTTCTATCGCTCTTATTCCTAAATTTGGGGGTGCCTCTAATCTTGGAGATTTTTGCCCAATCAATCTTGTTGGAAGTGTACTGGCTAAGGCTTCGGCCAACAAGCTTAATGTGGTCATGGATAAGATCATTTCCCTGCACAGGGTACATTTAACATGGGTAGGCAAATCCTGGATGAAACCCTAATTTCCAATGAATGTCTTGATCCGAGGATAAGAGGGCAAATCTAAGATCTTATGCAAATTGTATGTGGATAAGGCATTTGATCATGTCAACTAAGAGTTCCTAAGCTATATCTTGAGAAGAATGAGATTTGGCAAGACATGGAGAGGGTGGATGAAATCGTTACACATTTGTCTCCTCAATGTTGGTCAATGGGTCCCTGGCGGGTTACTTTAGAAGTTTGTGTGGTTTGAGGCAAGGTTATCATTTTTCCCCTTCTTATTCATCATAGTGTCGGAGGCTCTTACTAGGTTGTTTTGCAAATCAAAGGTAAGGGTCCTTGAACTTGAAGGCTGGTCTGTAGGGAGCAAAAAATTAAAATACAGGTTTTGGGATTTATAACGGTTTCAACAAAAACTATTACGTATCACCAATACTGATACATATCAGACGAGATTGAAAAATAAAAAATTAAACATATTGGGAGATACCAATATGTATCAGCCAAGTTCTCAGAAAATATTTATAAACCAGAGTTTTTTTTTATATAAAAGATGCCGAATGAGTCCTACGAAATTGATACGCAACGGTTTATGAGGAGTTATCCAACCCTTATTTTAAACATATCAGTAATAGTAAAATATAGGTGTATGTCGAAACTTATATGTGTCGGGCAATACATATCAGTTTCAACAATTTTTATTACTGTTGTAGGGAGTGAGAGTTTAGAAGTTTCTCATCTACAGTTCGTGGATGATACTTTGGTTTTCTATGATGCGTTGTCTCAACAAACATGTTATCTCCGTTGTATTCTTTGAAGCTTTGAAGCCATCTCAGGCCTCAAAGTCGATTTAGCAAGAATGAAATCTTTGGAGTAGTGGATGTTCCCAATATTGATGAGATTACATGTCCTAGGGTGCAAGATAGGGGTCTTTTCCGCCACGTAGCTGGGGCTTTACTTAGGGGCCAGTTTTAAGGCCAAGTCAATTTAGAATCCAATGATCAAGAGAATCTATAGGAGATTAGCAGTGGAAATCTACTTATCTCTCGAAAGGCGACAAGGTTACGCTTATCAAGAGTACCCTTGCTAGTTTGCCTACTTCATGTCGCTTCAGACAATTCCAAAATCTAGGATCCATATTATCGAGAGAATGCAAAGGAACTTTTTGTAGAATGATCGTGAGGTGCATAACAAATATCACCTCATTGAGTGGAAGGTGTGTCGTCCGTGTTGGGGGGTAAGCACCGCTTAAGGCCCTTCTTGGTGATGAATAGCCGCCTTATTAGGAAAAGATTGTGGAGATTTGGAAAGGAGAGTGCAAGTTTATGGAGAAGATGGGTTATTGTGTCCAAGTATGGACAAGACTCCGTTTGGGACCCAAAGGCGGTAAAATCCCCCAATGGCGTTGGTTTGTGGAGAGTGATATCCAACGCCTTAGGTGCTTTCCATTAGGCGTGTCAAAGGGTTGGGCTGGGCCACGGCCCGGCCCGCTCTAGGCCTGCCCGACCCGATTATTAGTTGGGTTGGGCTTGGACTTTAAAGCTTGTGGCCCATTTCGGTAGGCTTCTAACCAGGCTTAGCTTGACTAACCTGGCCCGATTAGGCCTGTTTAATTTCTAGGCATAAAATTACACATGAATTTTTAGATGGTTTCGCCAGGTCCGAAGAGGCCCGGTTAATATATGGGATGGGCTGGTCCATTTATTAATCGGGCCTAGTGGAGCCCGGCCCGGCCCGAACTTGGCATGTTGACACCCCTACTTTCCGTAAGTAGATTAGGTTCAAGGTAGGGAATAGAGATGATATTAAGTTTTGGGAAAATCTTTGGTGCAATTCTAACCCTTTAAGACACAATTTTGGTAATATCTATACCCTTGCAGCGTTCGTTAGCCTCCTGCTTCGAGCATAAGAATAGGGAGGTAGTTTGGGTTCCTCATTTAAGGAAGAATTTGAACAATTGGGAGTTATATGATCTTTTGAAGTTGTTGGGTTGGGTTGTTTGTTTAGTGTGTCTGAATCCTCTTGTTAACGATTCTAGAATCTGGGTTAAGGTGAAAGGGTCGTTTCTTTGTACGTTTCTTTGTAAGTTATTTCTACTCAGCCTTAGGTGATGAACCTGGGTCCGCGTTCCCTTTGGAGTAGTGTGGAATCCTGGTATTACTTCAAAGATTTCTTTCTTCCTCTAAACATCGATCTTAGATAAGATTATCACTCTAGAGTCTAGATCACCTGAGGAACAGGGGTTGGAGCCTTGCCAACAGTTGTTTTCCGTGTTTGACTCATGAGGAATCTATTGATCACCTATTTTTATTCATTGCGCTCTGGTTTCCTGTGTTTGAGGCATTTCCTTTCCTATCTAGGGGGTTGTGGGTCTTCCCTATAGGCATTCAGGACTTACTCTTCAATTGGTCCTTAAGTGGCGTGGATGTCGCCTTGTCAGTGCTGTGGAGATATCTCCCTGATGTTATATGTTGGTGCGTCTGCAGGGAGAGGAACAATCGGGCATTTAAGGGCAAGGTTCTAAATGTCGATATCGCTCGACATGTCGGAGCCGTGGAAAAAAGATATATCGGAGATATATCGGAAGATATATTGTTTATCGGTGATTTTTGAAAAAAATGGTAAAAAATAGGGCAAAACATGGAATTTTGTAATGAAACTTCAAGAAATGTTAAAATAGATGTTAATACACCTTTAAAAATAAAAACATTTAAAAAAATAACAATGTACATAAGAGATGCAATGAGAAGAGAGCAAAGATGTGCGCGTACGAATGACGATAATGTATGATTTATTCATGTTTCATTCATTTCTCAATTAATCATAAATTCATAATTTATAAGATTCATAATAATACAAACATACATAATACAACCTACCAAAAAACCTACAATCACCATCAGAAGGAGTTACGCAGAGGTTCGATGTCATCATCTTTGTCTTGACTTAGCTGGCTATAGTGAAAAATACTTCCTAGTAGATCACCAATAAATGTTAATGTCAAACACATAATATAATCATGTCCCAAAACCCGTGATACCTTTTTTTTTTTTTTTAATGATTATCCATGTTAATTGTTTTAGACATATGGAAAAGCTTATGAATTCACGTTAAAGTTGATAAATAATTAAAATTTAATTTAATTTCTCAAACTATATATGCAATTGATGAACTCAATGTTTTTTCAATGTTTTTACAGGACTGAATCAACATGAAAGGGAGAGGAGATGGTTAAATGATTGAAGACCCTACATCAGGAGAAAAAAGAAGACGACTGTAATTTTATTTGACTATGAAGTGGATGTAATTATGTAAAAAGAAGTTGATGCAATTTTATTTGACTATGGTGGATGTAATTAAAAAAAAAACGAAGTGGATGTAATTTTATTTGACTATGAAGTGGATGTAATTATGTAATAAAAAGTTGATTCAATTTTATTTAAATGTGCGGGACTCCTGTTTAAGTTTTAAATTTTAGAAATTATAGAGTGGTGGAATTACTCGGGCTAATTCTTTTAC
Source organism: Tetracentron sinense (assembly GCA_015143295.1). Classification (NCBI taxonomy): domain Eukaryota; kingdom Viridiplantae; phylum Streptophyta; class Magnoliopsida; order Trochodendrales; family Trochodendraceae; genus Tetracentron; species Tetracentron sinense. The sequence goes on along the minus strand of CM026568.1, from coordinate 37,249,667 downwards.
AATATAAAAAATACTGCACAATGAATCACTAACAAATATAATCAAGTTAAACACATAATATAATCAACTCTAATCGCCTCTTTTTTTTAAATGATTATCCATGTTAATTGTTTTGAAAATTTGAAATACTATGACTTTATGAGTGCACATTAGAGTAGAAAAATAATTGAAATGGATGTAATTTTCCTAAGACAATGTGCAGACCAATAATCAAGTTTTAGCAATATATATAACAATAACTAAATAAAAATACACATGAATTTCAAGTATAATTCTTAAAAATTAAAATAGAAAAAAAGGCTTTACCTTCAAATTTTTGATAATTTTTAAAATTGGATGTATAATATAAATCAATATTAGTTTATAACATAAGTTTATAAAATATTATTTTTTGTCATATAATATAATTTCTAATATGGTAAACCAGTTTTATAAATTTTTTGTCTTCAAAATAGTATGTTCTATAATTTTTTAGAAATTTTTTGTCTTCAAAATAGTATGTTCTATAATTTTTTAAGATTATGCAGTAAAAATAGTATATTAACTTATAAATTTTGTACTAAAAAATATGTTAACTTATTAGTCAAAGTGATTACTGATTAGTCAAAGTATGTTAAATTTTTTTGCTAAAAAGTATAGCTAAGTGATTACTGATTAGTCAAGGTATTATAATATTTTAAAACAACCCTTATGAGGTTAGGGATATTACATATAAATAAATTTTAATTTATAAAATACAAGCATTTTTAATTTTAAGTTTATAAATTTTAATTTTAATTTTAATTTATTTTATTTTAAATCAACATAAGTTTATAAATTTATAAATAACATAAGTTTATAAATTTTAATTTTAATTTATTTTAAAACAACCCTATGAGAGTGAAGTTAGATAACCCTTATAAGGGTTTTAACATTTTTAAGTGTATGAGTGACGTTAGAAAACCCTTATAAGGGTTATCTGTTTTTAAGACCAAAGCTTGTGATCGTGATTCATTGCAGACGACAACAGAACAAACCCAAAAAAAAAAAAACGAGCAGAGCTCGGAAATGGGGGGAGCCGAGGAAGGAGGATCCTTAGCTTGGGTTTGGGAGTTTGGCAACGACGATGGCGACTGCGAAGAAGACGGTGGACGGCAACAGTGAACGGCCACGGTACCCTCTGGCCTCTTCTTCCTCCTTCTTCCTTCTTCTTTCTTCTAAATCAACCCTTTTTTTTTTCTACTAAATCAAAACTATTAATCTCAAGATGTTTTTCAATTGCATGAGTGATCTGAAGATTGATCTGTGATTTCCCCTTTTTTTGGATGGATGCCTGCTTCTCCTCTCCTTTTGGTCGATATCGGTATGTTATCGGCGATATATCGTCGATATCGGCGATATATCGGCGATAACCCCCGATACTGTGTAATTTTTCCCTTCCAGCATGTCGATGCATCGGTCAACACCGAAATCGAAATATATCGGCGATATATCGCCGATAATTTCGATATTACGAACCTTGTTTAAGGGCTTCTTTTTTTCTTTTTCGGCAGGGTTTTTGAGAAATGATGATATTCTCTCTGCGTTATATGATTGGTACTTGATCAGGCCAAACTTTTTAATGAGCCAAGGTTTTCTGTTTTCTTTGCTCCTTTGTAGCTCCATGTATTATTATTCTTACTCCTTATTTGCTTCCTTTTTCTTTTTGGTTGTCCATGACCATTCAAAAAAACAAGGAACTTTCCTATACATTCACAGTTAATTGATTCAAGTCACATGGTTTTGCTAAGCCTTGACCACCATTATTGATTAGGACCATGCCCCAAATTTTATTGGATTAGGGTGGCTATAATTGAGCCTACGGACTGTATCACATCTTTGAACATGAATGTCGCCCTTACTATTGCCAAATGGAATTAATGGTCCTAATTCGTCTTCTGGAAAAAGACTATTTACCTCCTCAAGTGTGGGCCGATTGTGAACATGATTTCTGAAAATACCTACCATACCTCAACTCTAATTCCCATAGTGGTCTGAGTGTGAATCATCCTCCACTAAATAATATTGGCCTATGTCCACATGGTCCGAAGATGGTTCCCCACTTATCAAACACAGATTGCTCTTGGTTTGAAATTCATCATGTTGGTAAGGAAGCAATCTACTAGGAATAAAATAATGTTAACCCGCTTCAATATCTTTCCATCCCATGTTATCCACGCCACGTGAGAAATTGATCTAGCAAACATGCCAAGCCGAATTTGGATAGACTGAAACAAATAAAAAATCCTCGGTTGTTCCTTTGACACTCTGCCGCCACTGAGCTGGAAGGATACTGCAACTTGTCCACATAGTAGTTTTCTGACACTTCATTAATGTATTTCACCACCACTTTGAGAAACCACCAGAAAGCCGCATCTGCCACCGAAACCTCCATAAAGTATCCTCTTCCTTTCTCAACCACTCTGAAAGCCATTCCATTTGTTCCATCATCCTCATAGAAATTGAATAATTTAGATTCTACATCTAATGTTTTTCGATGGGCTATGGATAGCATGTGCGAAGCATAAACGAAAAAATAGTACAAGTTTTTTTTAAGAAAAGTAATAGTGGGGGTCACAGAATGAAAAGGGAGAAAATGGATAAAGAGAACAGAATACATGCGGTCTCCATCTGTTCAAGATCCATTTTTCGAATATAAAATAGACCAAGTAGAGCATCTATCTACCTAGAGTCAGCACTTCTGAATCGTTGATCAAGGAACCAAATGACAATAGACTAATCCTGATTTGTACTTGCGGGTATCTCCTAGCTGGAATATAATAGGGATTTATAAATCAAAAGGCATTACACATGAAAATCATTTCAATAGATTATTTAAATTTCGAGCCAATGATAAAAAGGATCCAAAGAAATGGGTGGATCATAAAGAAGATGAAAAAATAAGTAAGAGTTAAATTAAAAGAGATTAGAGAAAAGAAGAAAAATGAAAGAAATTAAGATAACCAAAATAAAGATTGGGATGGAATTGATTCTATCATTCTACTATCAAAATCATTGATTGACTAGGATGACCCACCCCTAAATGTTTTTAGGACTTGAGTTAACTTTGACAACATTGCTTGTGATTGTACACATCATTTAGTGCATATGGATGCATGTAATGCAATGCTCATTATTTAATTTCAAATCAATATATGTGTGTCAGTGTGTGTGTGTGTGAAATTAGAAGGATAGTTGATAATTTCAGAGTTCAGACGTTTCTGATTTTTTCACATATTTTTTTGTTTTGTAAATTTATAAAAAAAATCAGAATGAATCCTAGGATTTGAATCCTGTATTAAATTGAATTTGCCCTCCTCTGATTTTTATTCTCATTGGATTTGACAACTATGGTCCAAATTTAGAACATTGCAATGAAAAAGAACCACCCTAAGAAAGGACAATCTAAAATATGCATGGAATCTTTGACATGCTCACTGTGACAGCAACAGAGGGGGATTTGGAACATAATCAGAAGCTCATTATAAGAACCACCCTAAGAAAGGACAATTTAAAATATGCGTGGAACCTTTGACACCCTCACTGTGACAAAGTAACAGGAGGCATGGACCATGCTACCTAAACACTATGCAGTTAGATCCTTTTGTTGGTTACTCTCTACACATAATATTAACAAGAAGACTCGGAATTCTCTCCAGTTATAACCGGATTTATGAAGTCCGGTTATGACATGAACACTGGTTAGGGCGACATCTGTACATTACATAGGCGCCAAATCAAACACTTTTGGTGAGTTTCGGATTTGAAAAATAACGGCTAACGTTAACTTCACCACACTCCCACTCTCCCTCAACTCAAGTTAAACCAAACAACCCCTCAAGTTAGATGAACAAAGTCACAAACCCATCATCTACACCTACATGATCTGAAATGTTTTCAACCTGCTGCCGCATGAAACCCCTTCTCCACCCTCTTCTTCTTTTATTCTCTCATTTCTTCTTTTTCTCAGCTTCTAAGCCATCGCTAGGGTTTCGTTAGCCTTTTTATCCCGTTATAAAATTGAAATGTTTAGGAATAGAGAAGGGCATTCTTCACTGAACTCTCAAAATGAACATGCCTGTTAATTTTGATTATTTTTTCAATTGGGACACTCACGTTTTAAAATAAAAAATCTGTAGACTAATGTGAATTTTTTCAATTGGGTTTCAACTATTTTTGATCTTTGGTAATTCAAACAACCCATAAGAGAAGACTCTGAAGGGTCCTTGAATAACTGGAATTCTTATGAAAACCCATGTTCCTGGAATGGGGTTACATGCAAAGAAGAAAAAGCAGTTTCTGTTTTTTTTTTTTTTCCGGTAATCAAAAGGCATATATTTGAGTATAAAGAGTACAGGAATAGAAAGCGGGTAGAAGAGTTTACAAGTGCATAAACTCAGGATAATGGAAAACATGAATGAAACCCCCCACTCGGCATAACGGGGAAAAAAGTAGTTTCTGTTAGCATTCCAAAGAAGAAACTTGTTGGGTTTCTTCCTTCTGTTCTTGGATCTCTCTCTGCACCTTGGCATGTTAATCTAAGGAACAATTAGTTCTATGGGAGCTTGCTGGTTGAGTTCTACAATCAATGCGCAAGGGCTGCAAAACGTGGTGCTTTATGGGAATTCCTTATCTGGGTCTATTCCTTCTAAGATTGGGAAGCTCAGCTACCTTCAGACCTTAGACTTAGTGCAAAATTTTTTCAATGGTTCAATACCCACATTGTTAATTCACTGCAAGATATTAAAGACCCTTGATCTCAGTCCAAACAATTTTACGGGTTCTCTGACAGCTGGGTTTGGTACTGGTTTGATTTCTGGAAAAATTCGATCTTTCGTTCAATAATTTAAGTGGTTCGATTCCCGACGACATTAAAATTAAAAGAGATTGCAAGGAACTGTTGATCTGTCTCATAATCTCTTCAATGGTCCAATTCCGGTGGCAACAGGTTGAAGACAATGGACGGTTGGTTGCAGCTCGTGTAGGTGTAGAATGTAGATGATGGGTTCGTTCATCTAACATGAGGGGTTGTTTGGCTTAACTTGACTTGAGGGAGAGTGGGAGTGTGGTTAAGTTGACGTTAACCGTAAGTTCTCAAATCCGAAACTCACCAAAAGTCTTTGATTTGGCACCTTTGTAATCATGTAACGAACAGTTAGTCACCCTAAGCAGTGTCCACATCATAACCGGACTTAATAAATCCGGTTATAACTTGTAACTGGAGAGAATCTCGAGTCTAACAGGAGGCATTGACTATGCTATCTAAAATATGCGTGGACTCTTTGGCATAGTTTTTTTTTAATATTTTTGGATCATGTTTGACAATCAATGATAAAGCCAAAAAAATAGTATGAGAAAATCATTTGAAAAGGCATTAAAAGAACCTTTCCAAAAGAAAAAAGCATGAATGGCCAAAGTTAAAGAAAAATACAACCATGTAATAATGTACAATTATGATTAAGAACTGGAGATAACCCTACATCATTTAGTAAAACGATTTACTTCACTACGGCTTCCTTATAGATGTATGCACAACCTATTCGGAATCCAGACTCTCCAATTATTGGACCACATCTTGGATAAAGCTCGTTATAGGGCCAATGAGGTGCATGGTGAATGCCTGGTGACCCTAGTGACTGGACAAACAAAGATGTTAATTGGATGGTTATGACCACTGATCGGAATAACTTTTACGCAATGGACAATTAAAGAGGAAATGGTATAAGAGTGAATGTGTACTAGTTGGAATCAACTAAATCATATGCTAAATGGTATAATACTCAATTTGCAGATTGTTCCAGCAATCATATACACTGCAGTACATAGTAAACTTCAACTCAAAGATAGAAGTAAAATTCTGTTAAGATCCCAGAAAAAAGAATAAACAATTCTACAAATAATAACCAAATGCATGGAATGTCAGAATTAGAAACATGTTATATGTGGGTAGATCACTAATTTAGAAAAATGGTTTGGATGTGACCACAAACACAAAAGGCTTGTGTTTGTCAAGAAGCCACATGAAGCACCTTGCGATCCCAATTTGAAGCCAGCAAAGTGCATGGCCAAAGTCCAAGAAATTCGATACGCTTGGCAGGGCGAAGCCATATATTGCTTACTGAGATTACTTATTGATTGACAAAAGTTGATTTCGCAGACTATAAGGGCTCCCAACAATAAAATTTCATTTGAGGATTTCCAATCTAACACACCAAAGTAAAATAGGCCCATCAAATCTAGAATTCTCCACTACTAGAAGAAAAAATACTGAGATATCAATCATTACTTACTCTTGTAAGAATGATTAAAAAAAATATGAAAATCCATAATTTCTTGTTCCCCAGCCAATCAAAGACTAAGTATTATAGTTCAAGCAAACTTCATTCAACTGTTATTCTTCCTTGCTAGATTTTCTTCTTCTTCTTCTTCTTCTTCTTCTCTGTTCAATGTTCGATCTAATCTGAAACCTTACTCATCATAATTGTATTCTTTAAGTAACATCAGTTAAAACTATTGATTTCTTCAAAATACCAAAAGTACGAACAAAAATTAAGTAAAAACAGAATCAAAAAATAATCAAAAGATAATATAGACGAACAAGAGAAAGAGACAAACGGAACAGAAGACGAATAAAGCTAGATTCCTCAAACATTTCACTGATCTCCATCTATTACTAAATTCTACTTTGATCGGTTCAGGCCATTACAAAATCTGATAAGAACTAAAACCAATCAAAACACGAAGAAAATCCATCCACGCCATTACAGTAGCAGAGAAGAACTAAAAACCGAAATCAAAACAGGAAAGATAAACAAAATGAATTAAACAACGCATATACTTTTCATTTGGAAACAGATAAATCCGAACCCTAACCTGAGAGAGGTTTCGAGGACTCGGAATACCAGCTTCGGGCTCCATGGCCTGCAACAACCAGGAACTCAACTCCCTGAGTTTGAGTTTCACCCAAATGAACTCTCCCTCACTCTCTCTCTCTATCTTTTAATCAAAACAGATCTAACTGGCCACCTCACACGTGGCGTTTTTCACTCGTGCGAGCTATTTGGAGGTGCCTTCGTGCGTGTAATTCGTGCCACGATTCCTGATGGCTATTGGAGAATTATTTTTTCAAATCAGTAATTATCATCTACGCAAGAAAATATATCTACTTACCAACAACTCCCACTATAAAAAAATATTGAATATTTGAACCCGTAAAAGATGCAAATAAATATCTCTTCATTAAAAATTATTAAAATAAAAATGAAAGAAACTTAGCCACTGGTTTTGCATCCAAATTACGACAATATGCTTCTTCTTCTCGGTCATTGGGCCCGAACTTTCCAACACCAATACAATATATGGGCCTCAAACGGACTTAGATCATAAAGAGGCCCCGTGAGCCGCTACTATAGTAATTCTTTTGTGACAATAAAAATATGGAGTTGAGAACTATCATATCCTTAGGTCCCACTCAATTCCAACCAAAAAAAAAAAAAGGTCCCACTCAATGATCCCGTCTAGATCATCTAACACGCATTCTTTCAAAGAATGTTGTTTGGTTGCACTTTCTGAACACATTATTGGGCCCAACTATGAGCTAAGGGAAGAATGTGTGGGCTGCTCACTCTCACTCCGAATGGAAAAAATAGGTTTCAATGCATTTGAGATTCTTTTGTTTAGATTTATTATGTACGAAATGCACCACAAATGGTGTGATTTTATTTAGCTTACATTAAGTTATTTTGCTTTACACATTTAAAACATCCAACTTGCAACAACCAAACACCCTTGTTGGCCACTCTTCAGGATTTATCTTGACTTTCCTGGTTGTGTAGTATAAGGGGATATGCAAGGCTCGAGGGGCTTAGTCGGGTGCTCTAAGAGGCCCATATTCCCTTGTTCCAAAAAAAACAACTTGCAGCAACCAAACACTCCCATAAACCGCGTGATTTTATTTAGTGTATTAATGGTCTTTTTCTCATTCTTAGCTACTAATCTAACACCAATTAATTCTAAGAATAATCTTAATATTTTTTTGTACCAGCTAATTTTTTTGCAATAATACATTTTTAATGTGACAAATGTGGGCTAATATTGGGCCTCAATATTAAATCCCATAGGGGGTTAATGGGTTAATGCTATGTATTGCAGAGGGGAGAGAGTGGTTTAGGGTAAAGGTTTTCATTTTTGAGGATTGAACCTTGACCCTAGTCCTAAGACAGCATTAATGAAAATATTGATATGACACTCAAAAAAGCACCTTGCTAGATTTAGAATTTACACTATGTTCCAGTCTTCTCTTTTGGAGCCACCTTTCTTGCAAAGAGTCCTTTGTTCCACAACAACGGAGAAGGAAGTCAGTGACTTTATCGTAATTATAGTGAGAAGAGAGTCCTTTGATGGAAATGGTGAGGCACTGGACGCTCTTTGCCCACTTTTTGGACGCGGAAATTTGGTGGCCGTGAAAATTAAAACAAATAAAAAAGATAGAATGAAGTCTATTTGCGAATGAAATAACTCCAAGTAAGCATAACGGAGAAGATTAACTTGCGCAAAGGTGGGCCCAGCTTACGTAACCAATAGATGAGACAAATAAAAGAAAACTATTTCTATTGTCAAACAAACAGGCTGCTACTAGTATACTTCCTCCCGTCGCCTTCCAACTAACGGGTTTGGACTTTGGAGAGAAACATGTCCAATTCGCGGAACAGTAGTTTACAATAGTTCAGCATGTTCCATCACCGTAGATCCTATAACCTGGGTAATTGAAACGTGATAAAGCAACTAATACAAAGTTGTTTGATGGATCTAATGGTGTAGTAGAGTACCACAGATATATTATGTAATATAGTGGTCCGAGACTCATGGAATGTTTCCCATGATAATTATTGGTATTATATGATTCTATAATCATATATGGGATTTCTAAGGTTGGGGCTTCAAAGAATCGCTTAGGATGAGTACAAAGTCCATAACTTAGAAAAGGATGAAGTGAGAGAGTCGTGAGAACATGAGAATCCTATCCATTTCGAAATCGATCAGCTCTCAGTGGTAGTTCTCTCTCTCTCTCTCTCTCAAAATTTTGGGCAAAGATTCTTGGGAGAGTACTATGGACACTCCTCATATTGCACTCTTCCCTTTTAGGGACAAGAAGAGAAGAATTTTGTGGTAGACACTTGTGTAGACCGTAAAATCCTTATCTTCTTGCAGCTATAAGGGAGAGTGTGGCTAGCAAATTGAAGATTTTTAATGAGGTCTGTCCGAGATGATCTTTATAGGTGGAGTGGGTATATCCTACCATTTAGGGGTATTAATGGACCAGGCTGGTTCGGTGGCCCGACCCAAGAGAAAAAAAGTTCGAAATTATCCCATTTTTTAGCCCTAAGAGGTAGGACTGGACTCGATAAGTGGAAGCATGCAAAGTTTAGAGCCAGGCTAGGACTTACATGATTGAAGCCTTGCTATATAGTATAATTATATATTTGATATATTATGTTAATTATATATAACATCATAAATATTGTTAGTTTAATTTAAACTTAATGGTCAAAAGCATCACTTATATGTTAGTAGCTAGTGACTATTTGAAGTGCACGTGCCTTGATTTGCATTAAAAATAATGTTTTATCATATAATATAAAAACATTATTTAATGGACAGTTAAGAGTTGAGACTCATAGCAGATAGGTTCTTCCGTTACCAGGACCAACATGGTCCACCTCTTGAATTATTTAGATGATGTACTATTGTGAGTGGGTGTAGTACTGTGAAGAACACTCAAGTCTTATCTCAACATACAAAGGGTTTTGAGATATAATTGATACATAGGTAGGTGAAAATTGTATTGTAGAAAAGAACATATAAAAGGGGAAGAATATTAAATGTGGGTTTGGGGACACAATTGACATATAAGTAGAAGCAAAATGTATTATGAGAAAAAAAAAAGGTTTTGGGATGCAACCATACATATGGTATATAAGTAGAAGGAAAATATATTATGAGAATGAAACATACAAAGTGTTTTGGGATGCTTGGTATATAGGGTAATGCTATCTACACTTTTTTTAAAACTCACTTCCTTCAAGGGAAAGACGTGTTATTATCTTTCATTAGGACAAAGACACTGTTTTGAACTAATACTATGTCCACTGAAAATGAGAATTGGGTCTTAAAAGAGTGTTGTTAGCATTATCCTGGTATATAAGTAGAAGAAAAATGTACTATATGAAACAACATATAAAATAAAAAGGACATTAAATATAGGTTTTTGGATACAGCTGATATATAATTAGAAACAATGGATATTATGAGAAAAATATATAGATGTAATTGTGAATTATGGTAAAGAAAAATATTGGTGTCACAAAGGATTTTGGGATACAATTAGTATTAAGTAGAAGAAAAATGTATTATATATGAAAAAGAACATATAAAAGCAAAGCGTATTATGAGGAAGAAAATTATGGGTTTTGGGATACAACTAGTATATAAGTAAAAGAAAATGACATTATGAGAATGAAAATTGTTGGTTGACACCAACTTCTCTCTCTTTTATCATACGGTATAGATGTTTTGTGCAATTTTTTTTTGTCCTTTTGGTTAAGAGTTTTGTGCAAACTGTGAGGAACATTATGAGGGAAAACCATGGCTTGATTTAATTATATGTTAAATAGTAAAAATAGAAAATGGATAAAGAAAATTTCAAATGTTCCAGCTACATAGTTGATAGATTTGGGCTCTTCCATGAAAAAAAATATATACACATTGCATCATTGTAAAGCATAGCAAGGACCAAATATAATGTCATTAAATATTTTGCATGGTTGTTAAAAAGGGATGACCATTTTATAAGCCCGAGCCTGTGTTAGGATGGGGCTAGGGTTTGATTCCTTCAAGCCTTATAGGGCTTGGGCTCAATACTTTCCACTTACGGTTGGGCATGAACAACCCCTACCCGACCCATTAATTAGTGCCATGTCTAGGGGTGGTTAATAGGCTAGACTTCCCCTAAGGTGACACTAAAGCTCTATCTCCTTTTGTGCGACCCTCACATTGGAGAGGGATGAACCACGAGGATATGGATGCTCTTATCATGTTATTACTGAAAGCACAACTTTAGACATGGTGTGGAGGGAGTACTCTGTTCTTCCTTCTCTATATGAAATCCCTGCCCCTTTACTAGTAAGGGAATTCTAGAATGAAAGGATGATGTCGTTCAATGATAGAACTCCAATTGAGCCTAACTTTTTATCAAAGTGTTTGATTGATTAACTATGAATAGGTGCTCCGGTTGAAGAGATAACCAGAGCAACCCAATATATGCCTTATGATATGGATAGTTTGGGAATTACATATGTAAAGGAAGGGTATTTTTTTCAATTAAAACTTTTTATGTAATTCCCAAACTTCCCCTATCAACACTCACACCGAATTCGTTTGAATAGGAATATCCTATCAACACTCAGATCTGCGTTCCAGGTCATTTTAATAATTTTGGAGCAATTTTTTGTTTTATATATGGGTGTTTTTGTAATTTAAACTCTTATGAATACTTTCATAATTCTTCTTTAAGGTTTATTTCTGCATTTGAACCTTCTATCCTTATAATCTTGGGTCGTTAATTAGGATCAACCCTAGAGTTTAGATTCCTATTTAAAGCCCTTTTTATGTGTTTTGTAACGAGTTTTTCATTTACCATAATTTGATTATAAGAGTTGAGACTCTTTATTTTTTATCTTCTTTGTGGTAATCTTGCTTTCATCTCCGTTCTTTTGGTGGAACTTCTAAAATCCAGAACATAACTGTTTTCGAACAAGTGGCAAGAGTCTGGAGAAGAGAGGGTTTCTAACCCTTTTACTTGATGGTATCTCAAATTTATGAGTTCAATTTAGTTAAAAGTTCCACATCTATGGAACTTAGAAAATCCAAAATTTTTGGTGGAACTTAAAAGTTCCATATTTGTAGAATTTTTGCACTCTGTGGAATTATATAGTTCTAGACATTGTGTAAAATTAGGCATGAAACAATGAAAAGTCTAGACTTTAAAAGTTCCACCAAAAGAATGGAGCCTAAAAGAACATTGACTTACTAGATAATTCAAATTTGAGACAAAAAAATTTCAAGCGATGGAATCTAAAAGAGATTGATTATAGTCGAAAGGACCCAACCTTGGACTAAGGGCCTAACTGCATGGTCAACCATCAACTCTAGAGATTCATACTGCAATTGATCTCGCGTCTGCCAGATCCTGTTTATAAGAAGTTTTTGTCCATAATTTGGTTGACACCCCTAGCCATGTCACCAAGTGAACTCTCTACGAATTCATTTAATCTCAACCCTGAACTGCTGCCAGATCTTGTTTATAAGAAGTTTTTGTCCATAATTTGGTTGATACCCCTAGCCATGCATGTTACCAAGCGAAATTTCTACGAATCCATTTGATCTCAACCCCGAACTGCATACTGATTCTTTTTAATCTGGCCACACATACCAAATAAAAATGAAACGTTTTATGTCCACTACAAAAGTAAAGCCTTTTCTAAACCCTGTCAATTTTTTTTGGCCAATGCTAGCATTACTTTCTTTCAAACTCACTTTCTTTATGATAAAGACATGTGTTATTGCCTTCCATTAAGATAAGGACAATGGTTTTCCACTAACACTCTCCAATCAAAAAGAGAGTAAGTTTTCAAAGAAAGTGATGCTAGCATTATCCTTTTTATCTAAACTTGGGTAGAAAAGCTAAGGATACATATGGATTTTTTCTTTGTCACTATCTCGTGATTCACCGATTCAATAATTAGCAGGGGCGGAGCTAGGATTCTCTTTTAGGGAGGCCAACAATGGGGGTTCGGCTACGTAGCCCCAGTTTTTTTTTGGGAGCCAAGTTCATGGGCCATAGCATTTGTTTATGTCCGTTTGCAAAGAACATCTTTTTTTCTCAAAAATTCCGGGGGGGTAGAGCTCCCCGTCCCCTCGATTCCGCCCCTTTCCCAAGCTACACCCTTATCAAACCTATAGGAATTTTTTTTTCAAAATTTCAGGTGGGGCTTGGGCCCCATGTGGCTCCGCCCCTAATAATCAGGAAATTGGTTTTCTATGAAACAGACAGAAACTACCATGCATGGAATTCGTTCCCCGATTGAAGAGCACTAGCCCAAACGTACTAAAATGCAAAGTGGGTGCAACACGTGGTATCGATACCCTTTAACAAAGAGATGATTTGACACTTGTTGCCACATTGCATCTTTGGAATCTGTCCCCCAGATAAGTGAAACTTAGACTAGTCTTTTATAAATGAGAACAAAGCATCTTTAGCTGTGTTTTTTTACTTTGGTTGACAAGTTTTAATCTTTAGAGTTGATATTTTTCTAAAAACTTAGTTAGATGATTGAACTCTAAAGTTTAGTGAATCTTAACCACAATTAAATGATGTTAAAAAGGACACGTGTTATTTTTGATGCCAGAGCTAGGTGAAATCCCATTCCTTTATAAATTGGGCTAGAAAGAATTAATAGGATTTAACACACAAGAAAAAAAAAAGTGTCAATGCATAGATTTCAAAACGTCAAACCTATTTTAAATATTTCCAAACGTCAAACCTATTTATACATAGGTTGAAGAAAATTGTCATAAAAATCACATATAGAAGGGAAAGGACATTAAATGTGGGTTTTGGGACAAAACTAATATATAAGTAGAAGCAAAGGGTATTACGAGAAATAATATATTAACAAAGGGTGTTATGAGAAAAAAAATATGGGGTTTTTTTTTGGACGGTAAAAAAAAAAGGGTTTTGGGATATATACAGCCATACATATGGTACATAAGTAGAAGAAAAAGATATTATGGGAATGAAACCTACAAGGTGTTTTGGAATACAATTGGTATATAGGGTAATGCTAGCTCCAATTTTTTAAAATTCACTTTTTTCAAGGGAAATGCGTGTTATTATCTTCCACTAAGAGAAAGACACATGTTTTGAACCAATATTATGTCCACTGAAAATGAGAGTTTTAGTTTTAAAAGAGTGTTGCTAGTATTATCCTGGTATATAAGTAGAAGAGTGTATTATATGAAACAACATATAAAAGCAAAAGGATATTAGATGGATATAGGTTTTTGGATACAACTAGTATATAATTAGAAGCAATGGATATTACGAGAAAGAATATATAGATGTAAATGTGTATTATGATAAAGAAAAATATTGGTGTCACAAAGTATTTTGGTATATAATTGGTATTAAGTAGAAGAAAACTGTATTATGAAAAGTATATATAAAAGCAAAGGGTATTATGAGGAAGAAAATTATGAATTTTGGGATACGACTAGCAATGATATTATAGGAATGAAAATTGTTGGTTGAAACCAACTTCTCTTTTTATCATACCGTATAGATGTTTTGTGCAAAGTCTTTTTTCCTTGTTGGTTAAGTGTTTTGTGCAAACTGCAAAGAACATCATGAGAAAAAAACATATGCTTGATTTAATTATATGCTAAATAGTAAAAATAGAAAAATAGGAAATTGATAAAGGAAATTTCAAATGTTCTAGCTACATAGTTGATAGATTTGGGCTCTCCTATGAAAAAAAATATACATTGCATCATTGTAAAGTAATGCAAGGACCAAAAACAACTATAGGCCAAGAACATTGCAGTTGGCAATTGTTGCACCCAACTTCTGTGGATGAAACAGATGTTGCAGGACTACAGGATAGAACAGGGCACCATGACTGTGTATTGTGATAACACAAGTGCAATTAACATTTCCAAAAATCTCATGCAACAGTCTCGCACCAAACACATAGACATTAGACACCACTTTATTCGTGAGCTTGTTGAGCAAAGTGTTGTGACATTGAAATATGTGCAAACTGATACTCAACTTACGGATCTCCTCATCAAACCTCTAGACTCTCTTAGGTTTGAGTTTCTTAGGAAATCTATCGATGTGTGCGGTATTGAGTGATTGAGTGCTTTCTGATTGACTAGTGATTTCATATCTATATCTCTTCCTAGCTCTCTTTCTCCGGTGTACATTATCAGTTTTTGATTATTTTTGTTTTTGCTTGTTTCTTTTATTTCAGAAAATCCAAAAACATTGAAAAATTCAGAAAATCCAAAAACATTGAAACATTAGAAAAACTCTAAAAAGATTTTTGTTTTTTTTTATTAGGCATATTGAAAAATAAAAAAACAATGAAAAATCAAAAATTCAAAAAGAGTTCTGTTGGAGTTGTCTGCTTTCCCTTGTTGTACATGTCTGAATTTTCTTGTGCTCATAATGCTTATCCAAGATACATATATTTGATAGAAGTGAGTTCATGAGAATATCATACCTACCAAAGTGTCTTTTGAGGGATTGAAAATAGACTATCTTGCTAAATACAATTAGAAATATGGCTTCTACTTTTGCACTATCATAAGCACTTGCACTCTGACTGTCACCTGTAGATGATACATATCCCTATGAATAGGTAATGATATTATTCATGATGGTTCTTCGGGTTGATAAAGTCTGTTTTGACCATTAAGGTACCATCTATGACACTGTGCCCCTGTTTAAGACTTCTGTAATGGAAAGGGCTACCTCTGGGATAGTGTGAAAGTCTCTATTGGATGCAAACAGTATGAAATAGATATCTAGGCGGACAGTAGGTATCTATCTGGGTCACTAGAGTGAAAACTACTGCTGCCAATAGCTAGGACTACCTACCTAATTAGTGTGAAAGCCGCCATTGCATTCAAAAAAAAAATTCTAAAAAAAAGTCTGGAAAAATAACTTCAAAAGCAGCAAATTTCACAAATACTACGAGTACACAAAGTGTTTAAGGGTAAAAATAGCACATAAAAATTCTCAATTTTCTGGATTACCCTAAGTGAGTCTCTCAGTATTTTTTGAAACTTGTTGTTCCTGAAATGCACTGATGTCATTATCTGTCTAAAGGTACCTACTTCTAAAGGAGTCAAGTCAGAATTTCACCTCACACACTTCACAATTTTGGTAAAGCCTATTACTCCTTGTACATTAGCTTGTGTAACTGTAGAAACCATATTTCTAACTGTTTTATCAAGATAGTCTATTTTCAATCCCCCAAAAGACACTTTGGTAGGTATGATATCCTCATGAGCTCACTTCTATCAAATATATGTATCTTGGATAAGCATTATAAGCACAAGAAAATTTTAGACATGCACAACAAGGGAGAGCAGACAACTCCAACGCAACTCTTTTTGAATTTTTGATTTTTCAATGTTTTTGGATTTTTCAATATGCCTAATTAAAAGAAAAAAAAAATCTTTTTGGAGTTTTTTTGATGTTTTAATGTTTTTGGATTTTCTGAATTTTTCAATGTTTTTAGATTTTCTGAAATAAAAGAAACAAACAAAAACAAAAATAATCAAAAACTGATAATGAACACCGGAGGAAGAGAGCTAGGAAGAGATATGGATATGAAATCACTAGTCTATCAGAAGCACTCAATCACTCAATACCGCACACACCGATGGAATTCCTAAGAAACTCAAACCTAAGGGAGTCTAGAGGTTTGGTGAGGAAATCTACAAGTTGAGTATCAATTTGTACATATTCCAATGTCACAACACTTTGCTCAACAAGCTCACGAATGAAGTAGTGTCTAATGTCTATGTGTTTGGTGCGAGAGTGTTGCACGAGATTTTTGAAAATGTTAATTGCACTTGTGTTATCACAATACACAGTCATGGTGCCTTGTTCTATCCCGTAGTCCTGCAAAATCTGTTTCATCCACAAAAGTTGGGTGCAATAACTGCCGGCTGCAATGTACTCAACAATAGCCGGTTGTAATGTAAAGACTTTAAGCCTTTAAACAACTATTTACCACACTATTCACAGTGTCATGCCATCAAGTTCTGGGGTTCTACAGCTAGGGCTTGATTCCTTTAGGGCTTATAGGGCATGGAATCAATACTTTCCACTTAGGTTGGGCCTGAACAACCCATTAAGTGTCATGTCTAGTGGTTGTTAATGGGTCAGGTATCCCCTAATGATAAGTGCTTAATTTTGCTTAATTATCCCCATTTAAATAAGCATTATCATACTTCTTTGGTTTATATCTTCATTTTTACACGTAAAGTGGTGTATTCTCTCCTCACCATTGCGTTGTCCTATTTCTCTTAATTTTCATGATACATTTGCATGTATTCATACATGTCTTGGAAGGCCGCATGCAAAATATTTTTAAGAGAGACTTATTACGTGTATTTATTTTTTGTAGGAATCTTAACCCCAGACTACTCTCGAGATTCAAGAAGTCCAAAGTTTCAAATAGCCCATGTTCAACTCAAAGATCTAAAAGAGTCAAAGCCCAAGAGCAAAGCCCAAGCCAAAACTCCAAGAAGCCAAGTCTCAAGTCAAAGAGTCAAAGCCCAAGAGCAAAGCCCAAGACCAAGTATAGAAAGATTCTACAACATGGCTGGAGAATCTTAGGAAGATATGGATTAATATGATTTTGGCATAAAAAAGGTAGAACTCTCTTGAATTAGAAAGAAGAAGTGTACTATATTGATGTTTCTATTTCAGAAAAAAAAGGAGAAAGCCTATTTTGATCACAAGAACTCTTTATTTTGGGTGGATTTTGGAATTCAAGCAAGGAGCTTAATGGAGGTCAACTAAATCTACAAGAAAAGTAAGAAATTTCGTGGATGGCTAGAGGAGTGCTATTATTTAGCAACCAATCCCAAACAAAGAATGAGGATTTCCCGGATTCCCGCCTAATCTGGACAGTACTTACTAATTTGGACATAACTTTTGATTCAAAATTCAGATTAAGGCAAGGTTTGATGTTTTGGAAAGAAGACTTAAAGGGGAACAAAATCGTATTTCATGAAGATCTCCTAATTCGGACGTTTAAGGGGTCAAAACATGTCATCAAGAGGAGGAAAATGCAATTTTGGTTGGAATTTTGGAATTAGAAGTTTCTCTTTTGTTTTTCTTTCCCTTCTCTTCTTCCCTTTAGTCTATATAAACCTAAAGTGAGAGACTTTTGGGGCTCTCTGATCTTTTCTCATTCTCTTTTCTCTCTTTTTCTTTTAGCTTTTTTTGGAGTTATTTTATTGTAGTGTTTGGAACACCATTAAGGAGGATGACAACTCTAATCATGGTGGGCTAAACACCTTTCTAAGGTTAGGGATTTGAAACCTTTTTCCGATTTATGTGGATGATGTGGATGGTTTGATCATTAATTTTAATTGAATAGTTCTTATTTTGGTTAATTGTTCTTCTCTATATGCTCTTTGATTTCATATGATCTATTGATATATGGAATGCTTGGATCCCCTGTGAGTTAGATACAAAGTACTCTTCAAATTTCTCTAATTATTCAATTGAATTTAATGGTCAGTGGTTTTATCGTATAATTTTCCATCTAGATTAAATCCTTATTTAATTCTAGATGTGTTTTCATCCAAATCTAAGCATAAGGAGGGATATGTGGATTTTCCTGAAGCCTTAGACCTCTTTTTTATTGCTTTACAGTTATCAGTGATTTTTGCTCAATTCTCATTGAGTGGAAAACCGATTTTAAATCTCTCTTCTCTTTAGATTTCGTTTCCTTAATTCTTGTTGCACAATAGTCAATTCCTGTGGATTCGACCATGTGCTCACCAGATACATCAACTGTGTCACTTGTGCACTTGCAAGTATATTATTTTTACTCTTGATTTTATGTCCATTAATTTGGATTAAATTAAGTTGTAACAAGTTTTTTTGGCACCGTTGCCGGGGATTGCAACGTGTGACGAGAACACGGGTTACGAAATTCTCCCATTCCCCATTCCCCATTCCCTCTAACTGCTAACTGCTAACTTTTACTTTCTTGCTTCTAACTTCTAATTTCTAACTTCTAACTTCTAACTGCTAACTTTTACTTTCTTGCTTCTAACTTCTAACTCTTAACTTGTAACTTCTATTTTTTTTGCTTTTTAACTTGATTGAAAAAAAAAAAAGTCTGAATTTTTATTTTTATTTTTAGTGGAAGGTTGGAATTCCGTGCACCCTCCCACGGTAGGAAGTCAATTAACTTGCTTGAAGGGATTATATAACATAGGTGGAAGGTTGGAATTCCGTGCACCCTCCCACGGTAGGTAATTAAGCGGATTGATATTGCTCGTGTAAAACAGGTACATCTATTGCTTGCCTACTTGGAAACAGACATTGCTTTGCCTAAGTTCATGAATTTTTTCACTTCTGGTAAACTCACTCATTCACTCTCGTTATTCTCCTACTTATCTTACATCTACTGTCAACTTACAACCTAGTGGGAAAACTCGGCGTATACTCTGTATACGTGCCTCGTCTGTCGCCCCTTTAGCTAGCTTGTTCGTATAGAAGACTTATAGGAGGTGCATGCATTCTTGTTTGAATTTCTGACTTTCCCTTTGAGTTTTCTCATTTGTATGATCACGTGGAATCGAGATCACACAAACCGCTTGAGGAGAACAGACTTTGAGATTGAAGACTTGTCTAATAACTTGTTTGAAGATTCTGATTATTCTTATTCATCAGACACTATGACTGACAATAAAAGTGATCAGGGGGATAATGGAGTTCATAATAATCCACCAATGCTGACCTTGCGTGAATATTTGCAACCAACAAGGACGAGTTCTCCGTCTTGTATGGTTTTTCCCACTAATGCAAATACTTTTGACTTAAAACCTGGAGTGATTCAATTACTTCCTAAGTTTCATGGCTTAGACTCAGAAAGTCCTTACCTACACTTGAAAGAATTTGATGAGGTTTGTGCAACCTTGCGCAATCAAAATGTTAGTGAAGATGTGGTTAGGTTAAAATTGTTCCCTTTCTCTTTAAAAGAGAAGGCCAAAAATTGGCTAAATTCTCTAAAGCCAAGATCCATTGGCACATGGCAAGAACTGACCAGGGAGTTTCTAAAAAAATTCTTCCCTACCCATAAGACTAATACTCTTAGGAAGAACATCATGAATTTCTCCCAAAAGGAGAATGAAACTTTTTTCCAATGTTGGGAACGTTTCAAAGAATTATTGCTGACTTGCCCCCATCATGGCTACGAGACATGGTGCACCGTTAGTTTCTTCTATGAAGGTTTAACCTCTCAAATGCGCCAGTTTGTAGAGATGATGTGCAATGGTGAGTTTCTAAATAAAGATCCCAAAGAGGCTTGGGATTATTTTGACCAATTAGCTGAAAATGCCCAATCTTGGGATAACACTGATAGATTTGATAGGTCAGATAAGACCAAGCCTAATGTCATGACTAAGGGAGGTATGTACCTCCTGAAAGAAGAGAATAATGATGTGAATGCCAAAATAGGCAGTTTGACCAGAAAAGTAGAAGCCATGGAACTTATGAAAGTAAACTCAATTAAGGCCACTGAAAAAGTGGAAGATGTTTATGGCATATGCGAGACTAATGTACACCGAACTCAGGATTGTCCAACAATCCCAGCTTTTCAAGAGGTGTTACATGATCAAGCAAATGTTATGAACACCTATAAAAGGCCTTTTTCTTCTCCCTACTCGGAAACTTACAATCCTGGTTGGAGGAACCATCCCAACTTTAGTTGAAAAAATTGTCCTACTGCAAATAACCCTCCTCAAGGGCCTTCCACTCATACTCCTTATGTGCCTCCACATAAGAAGACCCTTGAAGAGACGTTGCAATAATTCATGCAAGGTCAAACAAACATTAATAATCAGACAATGCAAGCTATCAATGATCTGAAGAATTCTGTCAAAGAGTTGACCTCTTCGTTGAGCATTCAAGAAAAGGACAAATTTCCTGCTCAACCTCAACCAAATCCTAGAGGTCAATTTGAGGTAAGTAATTCAAATTCTTCAGATTCCCAAGAGGAACATATCAAGTCCATCACCACTCTACGAAATGGAAAAATAATTGATAAAGATACTCCAAAGAAGGTTCACAAACCTGAGAAATCTTTAAAATCAAAGAGTGATGATGAACTTGTTAAGTCCAAATCTGATATGGTTTTGCAATGTCCGATACCTGCTCCTTTTCCCCAAAGGTTACAACCTCCTCAAAAGTTAGTCCATAATGCTGATATATTAGAAATCTTCAAACAGGTAAAGATCAACATCCCCTTGTTAGACGCTATCAAACAAATTCCATCATATGCCAAATTCTTAAAAGATTTATGTACAGTCAAGCGTAGGCTTAATGTACAAAAGAAAGCTTTCTTAACAGAACAAGTGAGTGCAATCATTCAACATAATACCCCACCCAAATACAAAGATCCAGGATGCCCAACAATTTCTTGTATTATTGGGAACTTTAGGATAGAGCAAGCTTTGCTTGACCTTGGGGCTAGTGTTAACCTCTTACCCTACTCGGTGTATAAGCAGTTGAGTCTTGGTGAGCTAAAGCCCACTAAGGTAACACTCCAACTTGCTGACCGTTCAGTGAAAATACCGAGAGGGGTAGTTGAGGATGTGTTAGTCCAAGTAGACAAATTTTACTTTCCTGTTGATTTTATTGTCTTGGACACACAACCTGTGTTGAATGCATGCACTCAAATTCCTGTTATTTTAGGCCGTCCATTCCTTACAACCTCCAATGCTTTGATCAATTGCAGGAATGGTGTCATGAAACTGTCGTTTGGCAACATGACTTTGGAATTAAATATTTTTAATATCTGCAAACAACCTGGGAATGATGATGATGTGCATGGAGTAAATTTGATTGAAACTCTTGTGAAAGACCAATTTCTTCAATCTTCTTTTTCTAATCTTCTAGAAGCTTGTTTGGCACATTTTAATGATTTTAATGAGGACATTTTAATTAATTCTGTAAACTCTTTGTTGGAATCTGTTCCGGTGTTGGATACTAACAAGTGGAGATCACGTTTTGAGGAATTGCCACCTCGCGATACCCTACCCCTCCCGTCAAGTATCCAAACACCAAAGCTTGAGTTGAAACATTTGCCAGCTGATCTCAAATATGCATTTTTGGGACAAGCAGAGACATTCCCAGTGGTCATCTCCTCACAATTGAATGAGACTCAGGAAGAAAAATTAATTGATGTTCTTAGAGAACACAAAGGTGCAATAGGGTGGACCATAGCTGATATTAAGAGAATCAGCCCCTTAATTTGTACCCATAGGATATATTTGGAAGATAATGCTAAACCCTCTAGAGAGATGCAGCGTAGGCTGAATCCCAACATGAAAGATGTGGTTAGAGCAGAGGTCCTAAAACTTTTGGATGTAGGGATCATATACCCTATTTCTGATAGTCAGTGGGTAAGTCCTACCCAAGTGGTACCTAAGAAATCCGGTATAACTGTAGTCAAGAATGCTAATGATGAATTAATCCCAACTAGAGTCACAATTGGTTGGCGAGTGTGCATTGACTATAGGAAGTTGAACTCAGTGACTAGGAAAGACCATTTCCCGTTGCCCTTCATGGACCAAATTTTAGAAAGAGTAGCTGGTCATAAATTTTATTGTTTCCTAGATGGGTACTCCGGCTATAATCAGATAGAAATTGCACCTGAGGATCAAGAAAAGACCACTTTTACATATCCATTCGGCACTTTTGCTTATCGAAGGATGCCATTTGGGTTGTGTAATGCTCCTGCCATATTCCAAAGATACATGTTGAGTATATTTAGCGATATGGTAGAGCGTTTTCTTGAAGTGTTTATGGATGATTTTTCTGTGTTTGGTGATTCTTTTGATGATTGTCTGTTTCATTTAAAGAATGTTTTGGTTAGATGTGAGGAGAAAAACCTCATTCTGAATTGGGAGAAGTGTCATTTTATGGTCTCTAAAGGGATCGTGCTTGGCCACATTGTCTCCTCCCAAGGAATCGAAGTGGATAAAGCCAAAATTGATTTGATAGCCAATTTGCCCACCCCAAAGACCATTAAGGACATTAGATCTTTTCTAGGTCATGCAGGATTTTACAGAAGGTTTATTAAAGACTTTAGTGCAATATCTAGACCATTGTGTAACCTTCTATCAAAGGAAAACTCCTTCGAGTGGACTAAGGCATGCCAGGAAGCTTTTGCAAAGCTGAAAGGCATGTTGACTTCTGCTCCTATAATGCAACCACCTGATTGGAGTTTACCGTTTGAAATCATGTGTGATGCTAGTGATTATGTGGTTGGGGCCATGCTAGGGCAACGCAAGGATAAGAAGCCTTGTGTCATTTACTATGCAAGTAGGACCTTGAACAGTGCTCAGATGAACTATTCTACTACCGAAAAAGAACTCCTAGCCGTAGTCTTTGCACTTGACAAGTTCCGATCTTACTTGATTGGATCTCGAATTATTATATTCACTGACCATGCAGCTTTAAAGTACCTTCTTTCTAAGAAAGATGCTAAACCAAGACTCCTTAGGTGGATCCTTCTACTCCAGGAATTTGACTTAGAAATTAAAGATAAAAAATGAGTAGAAAATGTAGTGGCTGATCATTTATCCCGTCTTGTGCTTTCTGATTCCTTGGAGACAATGCCGATCAAAGACACGTTTCCCGATGAGCAACTTTTTGTTGTCTCCCAATTACCTTGGTTTGCGGATATTGCGAATTATCTTGTTACAGGTAACCTTCCTATTCATTGGAAACAACAAGATAAAAAGAAAATTTTGACCGAGGTACGTAGATTTTTCTGGGATGATCCTTATCTGTTTAAATATTGTTCTGATCAAATTATTAGGAGATGTGTGCCTGATTCTGAACACCTGAATGTCATCTCCTTTTGTCACTCTGAAGCATGTGGTGGTCATTTTTCAGCCAAAAAGACTACCGCAAAAATTCTGCAATGCGGTTTTTATTGGCCCACTCTTTTTAAGGACACTCATGAGTTTTGCAAAGCATGCGAGCGTTGCCAAAAATTAGGAGGAATCTCCCGTCGGAATATGATGTCTCTCAACCCAATTTTGATTATTGAAGTCTTTGACTGTTGGGGCATCGATTTCATGGGACCATTCCCTCCTTCTTTTGGGTATCTTTATATCTTAGTAGCCGTTGATTATGTGTCAAAATGGATCGAGGCTGTTCCAAGCAAAACCAATGACCACAAAACAGTCTTACGATTTTTAAAAGAAAATGTTTTATCAAGGTTTGGAACACCTCGAGCTATTATCAGTGATGGGGGTACACACTTCTGTAATCGGCCTTTTGAGGCCTTGATGAAAAAATATGGGATAACCCATAAAGTTTCTACCCCTTATCATCCACAAACAAGTGGACAAGTGGAGATATCCAATCGGGAGATTAAACATATTTTACAAAAAACTGTAAATCCAGACCGTAAGGATTGGTCATTACGGCTAACCGATGCGCTATGGGCTTACCGTACAGCTTTCAAAACCCCGATTGGAATGTCTCCATATCGAATTGTCTTTGGAAGAGCTTGTCATTTGTCTGTTGAATTGGAACACAAGGCTTACTGGGCGATAAAGACACTCAATTTTGATTTGGAGAAAGCAGGCTCGCTTCGCAAACTCCAACTGGATGAGTTGGACGAAATTCGAAATGATGCTTACGAGAGTGCCAAAATTTACAAGGAAAGAATGAAGGTTTTTCATGATAAGCATATTCTTCGAAAATCTTTTGAGCCTTCTCGCAAAGTTCTTTTGTATAATTCTCATTTGCATCAATTTCCTGGTAAGCTTCGATCTCGTTGGACCGGTCCTTTCATTGTGAAAACTGTTTACCCTTGTGGAACTGTCGAGATTGAGAATCCTGAGAACGGTAATGTTTTTAAAGTCAATGGTCAACGCTTGAAACCGTTTTTAGAGAATTTCACCCCAGATGTTGAGTCCACAACTCTGGAAGATCCCGTTTATCCTGATTGATCATCTCTCTCACTTGAGGAGAACTTCTGTGTATACTATGCATTTTTTTGTTTTTTTTACTTGCTTTGATTGATTAGTTCATATCCCTATGATGTTTCATACCCTCTATCTCTTTTTGATATCTCAATGTTATATTTCATATAAATCTCTATTTGAAACATTGAGGACAATGTTCGATTTTGGTTGGGGGGTGTAGATCTGTGCTTCATTGTTGGGATAATCTCTGCTAATAGTAGACCATCACATTCCTCCTTTACAAAAAAAATTAAAAAAAAAAAAAAAAAAAAAAATTTGTGTTTTTGTCCTGGCTACTGTCTATTTCTTCATTGCCTTTTATCTATTGAGCTATTGAATTTTGGATTATAAATGCACACGGTGAAAATCTTTAAAAAGCTCAATTTCAGCTGTTTAAAATGAAAAGTCTTTGTTACTAATTCTCAGTTAGTGAAAATTATAAATTGCTGAATTTTTGAACTTTCACTACACATCTGACTCAATATCTGGAGCTAGGTTGAATTTGGTAGTTGTTGACTTGATAATTGTCTGGAATGTAGGGAGAAACCAAGTCTGATGAACTATGACTATCTTGTTCACTTGGTTTGCTGGTAAGAAGAAAAACAGAACTGAGTTATGATGAAGTCATGGAAAGAAACCAGTGAATTAGACCAGGTACTTTGAAAAGGGCTACCTCTTGTCAGGTCTTTGAAAAAAAAAAAAAAAGGGAAAAAAAAGGAAGAGAAAGAAAGAAAGGAAAATGATATGGACATTTGAAAATGTGCTCTCAATGTTGAAATATTAGTTTGTTTTGCATTGACCTTGTCAAAACAAGTTGGGTGAAAGCCGTCATTGTAAAAAAGCGAATAAACTGGAATATCACAGATAAAGCCCATGAGGTATTAGGGTGAATATCCACAACTTTCGTGATCCTGGACAGATTAGCTTAGTTTTGAATCAGATCTTTAGGCTAACCCGATCATTCTGTGGTGATTAAAAAGTTGGCTCTGCTTAAGGAAATCGATACTTTGGATATTTGTCAGATTGCATATGCACTCAAAATTTTCTAAATGGTGACTTAGTGATTTGGACTTTATTTAGAATGTTGGAATATATGGCTGAAATATAATGAAAACCAGTGTCCTAATAATCTTAAATTTGATGCCTTGATTAGAATGTGCAACATGAAGAAGTTTATTATGAGTAATTTTTTTATCTTCTTCAATTGTTTTGAAAAGATAAATCTGTTTTGAAAATGAGGATTGTCAGTCATGCTTTATAGTTATTATCCTGATTAATTGATTGATTATATTCTGCCTCTTAAATCTGAGTTGAAATCATTGTCACAGATGGGTGATGCTACTGAGAGATGAACTGAGATTCTTTCAAAATTTCTTGGTTGTCATGCATAATGAAAGTTTTCTAATTGTCTCATAGAATTGAAATGATGATATTTTAATATTGCTTCTTCACATTTTTTTTGCTTGAGGACTAGCAAAATGCTGGTTGGGGGGTGTTGATAAGTGCTTAATTTTGCTTAATTATCCCCATTTAAATAAGCATTATCATACTTCTTTGGTTTATATCTTCATTTTTACACGTAAAGTGGTGTATTCTCTCCTCACTATTGCGTTGTCCTCTTTCTCTTAATTTTCATGATACATTTGCATGTATTCATACATGTCTTGGAAGGCCGCATGCAAAATATTTTTAAGAGAGACTTATTACATGTATTTATTTTTTGTAGGAATCCTAATCCCAGACTACTCTCAAGATTCAAGAAGTCCAAAGTTTCAAATAGCCCATGTTCAACTCAAAGATCTAAAATAGTCAAAGCCCAAGAGCAAAGCCCAAGCCAAAACTCCAAGAAGCCAAGTCTCAAGTCAAAGAGTCAAAGCCCAAGAGCAAAGCCCAAGACCAAGTATAGAAAGATTCTACAACATGGCTGGAGAATCTTAGGAAGATATGGATTAATATGATTTTGGCATAAAAAAGGGTGAAACTCTCTTGAATTAGAAAGAAGAAGTGTGCTATATTGATGTTTCTATTTCAGAAAAAAAGGAGAAAGCCTATTTTGATTACAAGAACTCTTTATTTTGGGTGGATTTTGGAATTCAAGCAAGGGGCTTAATGGAGGTCAACTAAATCTACAAGAAAAACAAGAAATTTCGTGGATGGCTAGAGGAGTGCTATTATTTAGCAACCAATCCCAAACAAAGAATGAGGATTTCCCGGATTCCCGCCTAATCTGGACAGTACTTACTAATTTAGACATAAATTTTGATTCAAAATTTGGATTAAGGCAAGGTTTGATGTTTTGGAAAGAAGACTTAAAGGGAAACAAAATTGTATTTCATGAAGATCTCCTAATTCGGACGTTTAAGGGGTCAAAACATGTCATCAAGAGGAGGAAAGTGTAATTTTGGTTGGAATTTTGGAATTAGAAGTTTCTCTTTTGTTTTTCTTTCCCTTCTCTTATTCCCTTTAGTCTATATAAACCTAAAGTGAGAGACTTTTGGGGCTCTCTGATCTTTTCTCATTCTCTTTTCTCTCTTTTTCTTTTAGCTTTTTCTGGAGTTATTTTATTGTAGTGTTTGGAACACCATTAAGGAGGATGACAACTCCAATCATGGTGGGCTAAACACCTTTCTAAGGTTAGGGATTTGAAACCTTTTTTCGATTTATGTGGATGATGTGGATGGTTTGATCATTAATTTTAATTGAATAGTTCTTATTTTGGTTAATTGTTCTTCTCTATATGCTCTTTGATTTCATATGATCTATTGATATATGGAATGCTTGGATCCCTTGTGAGTTAGATACAAAGTACTCTTCAAATTTCTCTAATTATTCAATTGAATTTAATGGTCAGTGGTTTTATCGTATAATTTTCCATCTAGATTAAATCCTTATTTAATTCTAGATGTGTTTTCATCCAAATCTAAGCATAAGGAGGGATATGTGGATTTTCTTGAAGCCTTAGACTTCTTTTTCATTGCTTTACAGTTATCAGTGATTTTTGCTCAATTCTCATTGAGTGGAAAACCGATTTTAAATCTCTCTTCTCTTTAATTTCGTTTCCTTAATTCTTGTTGCACAATAGTCAATCCCTGTGGATTCGACCCTGTGCTCACCAGATACATCAACTGTGTCACTTGTGCACTTGCAAGTATATTATTTTTACTCTGGATTTTATGTCCATTAATTTGGATTAAATTAAGTTGTAACACCTAAGGTGACACTAAAGGTTCATCTCTTTTGCGCGCTCCTCATTTTAGAGAGGGATGAACCACGAGGATATAGTTGGCAAGCATTGAGTTAGTAGAAAGCCTTGATTCCCCTATGTTTTCAATATTATAAAAAAATTATCCTAATTTCAGTAAAAAAACATTTGTCAGTTGACTCGTAATAATCTCAAATATCACAAGGTGCTGAAGTGGTCAAAGATGAGGGTAATCGGGTTGTGAGGGGGATCTGTAGGTTTTTGTGAAAGAGATGCTCTTATCATGTTATTACTGAAAAACACAACTTTAGACATGGTGCTAAGGGATACTTCGCTCTTCCTTATCTATCTAAAATCCTTGTTCGGGTCCCAAGAATGAAAGGATGATGTTGGATAGAACTTCAATTAGGGCTAACTTTTTATCTAGCGTCTAATTGATTATTATAATATGAGATTAACTATGAACAAGAGCTTCAACCAAAGCAACCCAATATATGCCTTCTAATAGGGTAGTTTGGGAATTACATATGTAAATGAAGGATATTTTTGTCAATTAAAACTTTTTTAAAAATGTGATTTCCAAACTACCCCTATCAACACTCACACCTATTTTGTTTGAACAAGAATATCCTATCAACACTCAAATTTGCGTTGTAGGTCATTTTGATATTTTGGGAGTAATTTTTGGTTATATTTGGAGTGTTTTTGTAATTTAAACTCTATGCATGGGTACTTTCATAATTCTTCTTTAAGATTTATTCCTACATCATTTGAACCTTATCTCTTATAATCTTGGAAAGTCATATATGATCAACCCTAGAGTTTAGTTTCCTATTTAGAGTCTTTTTAATCGTTTTGTAATCAATTTTTCATTTATCATAATTTGATTATAAGAGTTGAGACTCCTTATCTTTAATCTTTTCTGAATCTTTGCCTTCATTAAAAGACCATTGACTTGCTAGATAATTCAAATTTGAAACAAAAAAAAAATTCAAGCAATAGAATCTAAAAGAGATTTGATTACAGTCGAAAGGACACAACTTTGGACTGAGGGCCTAACTGCTGGGTCAACCATCAACTAGAGATTCATATTGTAATTTATCTGGCGTCTGCCAGTTCCTGTTTATAAGAGGTTTTTGACCATAATTTGGTTGACACCCCTAGCCATGTCACCAAGTGAAATGTCTACAAATCCATTTGATCTCAACCACAAACTGCATTGGTTTTTCTTTTTAAAAAAAATCTGGCTACACATATCAAACGTCTAGGTCCACTACAAAAGTAAGCGTTTTCTAAACTCAGGTAGAAAAGCCAAGGATACATATGTCCTTTTTTTTTTAATCACGACCTCGTGATTTACCAATTCAATAATCAGGATAATGGTTTTCCACGAACCGGGCAGCAATTACCATGCATGAAATCCGTTCCTTGAACGAGGAGTGCTAGCCCCAAACGTACTAAGTCAATTTGTTTTTCTAAAGATGCAAAATTGGTTCAACACATATTATTCCTATCCTATAACAAGGAGATGGTTTGACAATTGTTACCACCTTGCCTCTTTGGAAGACTTTGATTGGGGCTCGCATTTTTGTCCAGAATGAGTGAAACTTAGACTTGTCTTTTATAAATGAGAACAAAGCCTCTTTGGCTGTCTTTTTAACTCTAATTAACAAGTTTTAAACTTTAGAGTTAATTTTTAAAAAAGTTACGATCTTCTAAAATTCAAGGTTTGATGATTGAACCCTTAAATTTAGCGAATCTTAACTACAATTAAAGGATATTAAAAGAACACCGGTTAGTATTGATGCCAGAGCCAGATGAAATCCCATTCATTTATAAATTGGTCTACAAAGCCGCTGTTGCCAACATTGAGAACCCGTCTCAAAACGAAACTCTTTAATTTCAAGGGAAAAATCACAAACGGAACTCCTCTTAGAGTGACACATGGGTCCTACGGCAGTAGGGCTAGTAAAATCCAAACTTGGGATGGATACTCCGTAAGATCATCCATAGATACAAAATACATACTGATCTGATCCGAAAATATATATATATATATATATAAAGAACATCCATCAACCGCGTCTCACCAAGATAAAGCAAGATCCGAAACCCGAAACTAACGGACACGCTGCAAACGTTAACAAAAAAGCCAAAAAAAAAAAACGAAAGGGGGGATGTTCACGCACTCTCCTCTTCTATGGGCAAATTAATAGAGAAGTATTTTGTGGTGTGTCTTTTCGGGATGGTGCAATAGGAAGAGAGTGGGGCTAGCAAATCCTTAAAAGAAAAAAGACGAAGAACCCAAATCAAAACCATCGGTGACGGAAGGAAACGTATCGGAAATGGGCGGCATCCTCCCAAAAAGCGGGCTGTGCACGAACTCACCTGAGTCGAAACCCAAACTGGGCCCGGAGTCAAACCCGATGGGTATCTGCCCGGAAACCTCAAGAAATGACGTGGAATCGTTCCAAATTCCCTGACCCATATCATAACCCGAAACAGGGACGTTGGAAACGTCAGAAATGCAAGAAGGCAAAGGAGGGAGCTCGGGTTCATCATAGAATTGGTAGGAGGATCCAGCACCATCGACAAATCCCGTAGCCGGTTGTTGAGAAACACTCTCCGGAATCCAAGCGTCACCACTGGGTACGGCCGGGAACCCACCGGAAAAATGACACGCATTGCCGGAATCCTGACCGAAGAAGAGTTGGGTAATAGGGTCATTTTGCTGTGGAGCGACGAAAAGGGCAGAGAGATCTTGTTGGGCTTCGTCGGGCGAGATGATAGAAGTGACAGACGAGCCAGGTGGCATATCGGAGTAGACGAAGTTGGTGCGAGCGCGGGAACCGCGCATGGACCGGGCGGCTCGGTCGTAAGCCAAGGCAGCCTCCTCGGCCGTGTCGAATGTACCGAGCCAATGTCTCTCTTTGGTTGATGGGTCTCTTATTTCTGCAGCGTATCTGCCCCAAGGCCTTCGTCGAACACCCAGAAATCTTCCTGTTGTTTCTGCTTGTTTCTGCTTCTTTTTGCTCCTTGACGAAGATGGGTTCGTCGTTGGGTTGTTGAAATCCATTATAGAATAGATAGATTGAGACTTGAGAGATAGTCTTTTTCTCTCTCTCTTTCGATTCGTTTGGTATTGTTTCCGGTCGTTGCATGTTAGCCGTTTAAATAAGAGGAGGCTTGTATCATATACCCCCTACTGTTTTACTGTTCGTACCCTTTACACATTTAAAACACCATTCATGTCCTCTTGATTTATGACCCATCATCTGTCCGTTACTATGCTTTTAAGAGCGGTTGAAGAGAGGCAAAAGATTACCTCTGGTGGCGAGATTTTAGGTGAGAAGTCATTTCATTGCTCCCTTGATTTTGACTTCTCCCCCCCATTTGATTTCTTTCACCTTTAAATACGCCTGTTTAATGGTTTGTAGATGCCCAAGCGCTTAGCTTGGGCAGCCACCAGAGGTAATCTTTTGCCTATAATCTAATGAGCATACTGTGTGTGTTAATTGTGTTAACTAAAAAAAAAAGAAAAAAAGAAGAAGAAGAAGGATAATGCTTCTGAGACCCTCTTATCATTGAGACAACCGAAACCGTGCCCCCGAGCACAGGATTTCAGGTGTGGCCCACCATGTGAAAATGGGCCTCACTTGAAATCCCGTGCTCTGGGAGCACGGGACAACCCCAAAAAAAATGACAGAAGAGCATTTTGAGAATTATAGAAAAAAATTAATTGACTGAACTACATGCATATTTTAGTTTGATTTAATTACCAAATTGAATTCTATCTAGAGCTAGTTTTCCTAAAAATAAATTAAATTAAGTTCTTTTTGGAAGGTTTGTGCATCTGACATTTTTTTTAAAATGTGTTAAGCAACCATTGATTAAGATTGCAGTTTTGAAGTTAATTTAACCACGAGTGAAACTTGGCAACAATTGTTTTTGTTTACCTAGGGCTACATAAGAACCAATGGAACACTAATAAATAAATAAATAACCAATGGAATGCTAATAAATAAAAAAGTGTCACATACTAATATTAAAAAAAAATTAAAAATTAGATGTTATACTTTTTAATCAGTCCGTTTATGTTACTCTCAAATATACTTCCAAATGTACTCCCCAGTCCTAACGGTCTATTGCTAACCATTAAAGGCTAGGATTTGAATCGACTTATTTTGTCTTTTCTAATGACACATTAGCTCTAATCTTGACGTTTTAATAATTGAATTCAAATATATTTGGGAGTTCTTCGGGAGTAGCAGTTGACTTACACTTTTTTTTTTTAAAGTGTGCTTATTTGACACTTCTTTAAATATGTCAGCAGCCTAATGGTTCTTTCCAGACTTGGGTTGCAAATGCCATTGCTACCTGCAAATTTCACTCAACTAACTAATGGGTTGCTAACACATAAGAAAATTTGTTAGGCGTCATGCGTTTAGTAATTAAAAAAAGCGATTTAAAAAACAAAAAATGTGTGTATCATACACATTTTATGTGTCTGCAACTCATTGGTTGGTTGCAATCCTGAGGTGTAACCACAATTGCTGTCAAATTTCACTTATTTATTACTATAAGAAAAAATAGCTCATTAGTAAAAATTACCATGTATGCCCTTAATTCGATTATGGATCCCGAGGGTACTCTTTTCTGGTTGAAATGATATCATGTAACACACAATCTAAACGCTCACACACAGCCAGACCTAAGGTGCCATAAAGATATCAACGGGCTGAATTTGATGGATTTGTTGACAATGCAGGTTCATGACAAGCTAATTTAAAATTCAAAGAAAAAAAAATTGCAAGCCCAAGCCCCGCGCATTAACACCCTGATGAATCCCTTCAAAAGTAGTACTTTGATTTTTCATAGAAATGTAAGAGTTGCTTGAGACATTGAAGGCAATTTAGTAATTATGAAGAAAACTAACACATGCAGTGATTCTCCCTTAAGGAATGAGTTTCTAATGATGGGAAGATGTCATTCGCAAAAAGAAAATGCATGAATAGGCATAATTAGCGATCTTAATGGCCATGATTAGCATGTTCTCCCTAGATACCTTTGTTTTAAGATTATTCTCTAATCAAGATAATATATTTGTAGTTAACAAATAGTTCCTCATTGTTGATTTCTGTCTATTGTACAAAGTCCAAAGCTCCTTACATGTGACCTTCAAAAGTAGAGAGATTGAGAGAGCTTGAATGGGTTCTAATAATGGACTCTTGCAAGATC
Source organism: Tetracentron sinense (assembly GCA_015143295.1). Classification (NCBI taxonomy): domain Eukaryota; kingdom Viridiplantae; phylum Streptophyta; class Magnoliopsida; order Trochodendrales; family Trochodendraceae; genus Tetracentron; species Tetracentron sinense. The sequence goes on along the minus strand of CM026568.1, from coordinate 37,216,351 downwards.
TATTAAGAAAAAGAATAACATGTATGTGGGCATGTAGTCCTTTTGAAAAATTAATTAAAGATCTTCAAAGCAAGTCTTATCGAAATACACCTGCACCATTTGATCCTTCAATGGATGATCATTATTCCAATCATCATTGTAGATGGTGCCTGTGCACCTACCAACTGAAGAAAGGTGAGGGAAGCTCGATACCTTTTCGCGATAGTCAGGGACTCAGGGCCCATCATCATAATAGCATTTATATCACGCCATCTTTCAATAATCAGATGTATAATAGAGGTTTATACATTCTTTTTGTTTGTATAAGACAATTCTAGCAACCCTATATTATTGTACATATATTCCTGTACAAATTTTTTTACTATAACATTAATTGTTTTATGTAAGTTTTTGTTGGCTGTAATTTTCTTCCTCATTTTCTGAAATAGTTTTCAAGTTCAAAAGACAAGCTAGCTTGGGTCTTTATATTCTCTTCTATAAATGGGTTATGCTAATTCATTTCTCACACAATAAATCCTATTTAATGGTGAATATTGTCACTGAAAGAATGAATCAAGTGCATATCAGTTACAAACCCTGTGTTTAATCTTCATTAAGCTCTCCCCATATTTATAATCAAGGGCTATTTGTATAAACAACATTTATTATCCATGATTCTCAGTTTATTCTACATTTATTACCATGTTTTCCACTTTTTAATACCTCTTCTGCCATGCTCAAATCTTATAAGATACCACCACACAATCTGTACTACGTGCTTCAGTAAGGTACTTGGCTCTTTTCTTTCTTCCGTTTTATCCTTTTTTCTTTTTTCTGGTGAACCCCATTTTACCTAGATCAATATACTAACTTATTTTGTCATTAAATACCCTTTTCAATCATTATGCTGATATGTTGGGGGTATATACATTCTCCCTCTCATTGTCAGAGTATCTATCTAGCCTCTTATCCATTTCTCCTGTGGTCCAAATCTAATCTGCAATGTGTACTGACTGATATCTGAATCTAAGCTTTTAAAGGGGATTACCAAGATGATCTTGTTGTGTGGGTTGATGAGAAAATCAATTGTACAAAATCATCTACTTTTAGACTGAAAATCTTATTTTATAAAAGATGGGTCTAAGGAGACTTGGTGGTTATGAGCAAAGAAATCTAAAATGAAGAAGTGGTGATTATTTTTATGGGTTTTCAATTAGATCATGTTACCTAATCCTGTCTATATGGGCCTTGGAAGTGGGGGTATTTAAGCTATATCATTGCTCAGCCATGTGCAGCCAATTTTAGCCCTAATCAATGATAAGTTCCACAAGACTTCTCACATTTTCAAATCCAAAGGTTCCTTTTATCTTTTTAATCTCATGAAAAAGCTTTATTTATTATCATTTCATCGTTTTTTGAAAAGTTTTAAACATCCAGTGTACAAGGACTCCAAATGAGGGAAAGGTTTGTTGGGTTGCATGTGAGAGGGAGACACGAGTATGCTCTTTTTGAAGAAAACAATCGGTAGGCACTACCTACTTAGTAAGGAGTACTATATCAAATTAAGTGGACCTTGACTCAATGTGTCCATTAATCCATATATTGCTTTAGAAAAAAAAGAGAGTAAATAAATAAATAAAACATGGGTATGAATGTATAATGGGTAGGTCCTCTCACCTCAAAGGGCTTGTAAATTCTACCTAAATCCATGAGGCTAGGTTTATCTAGGATATCTATATGTTTTTTTTTTCTTTTTTGGCATATAAACTTAAGGAATGGAAAGAAACATTTAAAACAAAAACTTCAAGTGAGATTTTACGCCACTAAAGGGTGGAATAGTTATGAGGTTACCGACCTTTTTTCTAGGTAACATGGGGTCAACACATGAGCAGTGCTGGTCCTATCACCAAGGAATAATGTTGGAATGCACGTCCAAATTTGCCTTCTTTTAGTCCTAGGTGGGTCTATTCCAAAACACGACCAAGAACTTGGGTGGCTCGATCCTGATCATGCTTATTTAACGCTGTTCAAAGTCGCTGAGAGTTGCCTCCCTCAATTTCCGAGCTTTTACTAGGGTTGTGCATGCGCCATGCATCTTGTGATACTTAAGGGTCAAAATTCTTCTTCCGGGGATTAGGTTCATTATTAGATAAGGCCTCGAGCTCGTAGCTCAAGTGGTTAACATTCCTCTACTGCAACCATAAGGTCGTGGGTTCGATCCTAGCTTACCCAAAAACATAGATAATGAGTCAGACCTAAGTATCCCTTCCCTCATGCCTCATGCCTCATGCCTCATGCCTCATGCGGGTATTATGCATGCGTATCATCTCGAACATGCACTCTTCTTTAGCTAGGAATTTGCTTCACCAAAAGGTCACAATCGGTCAAAAATTTGGTATGACTTTTGAGAGAGACAGGTAAGTTTGACCCTTTACAACCCGAGTTGTTGCAAAGGATAAGTGAAAGTTCCTTTGGAATTTGGATCAAGAGGCTTGTCACTGTCCTTTGCCTAGTTTTGTTGGTAATAATTGTGATTTTGTCTTCCATGTCTGTCAACTTGGCCTTGTCTAAATGCATTCTAGTCAATAATTCTCAATACATATATATCTGTTTGAGAGAGAGTTCTCCTACTAAGAGAGAGGAAGTGAGTTAGCCTACTGTTAGAGAGAGAGAGAGAGAGAGAGAGAGAGAGAGAGAGAGAGCTATCCTACCAGAAAAATATGTTTTAAGACTAGAGTTAAGTGAGTTATCCTACTAAAAAATAGGTTTTAAGACGAGTTGAAGTCATTTCTAAGTCTTATAAGAAGCTATTAGAAGGATTAACATGAGAAAGAGGGGATCATTTCTAAGTCTATAATTAGGTTTGTCAAACCTGTTCTTGTCGATAATTTATCCCAAAGTAGTAAGTCTTATACTAAGGTGCCGTTTGGAATATCTAAATTTCGGGTCTATTTGTCTATACATCTATTACGGATAGACGTTTATATGTTTTAGACTGTTTGGTAATGTATCTAATTTCTAAAGAAAAAAGACAAATAAACATGAAAACATCTAAAAATGAAATTCAAGTTTTTCGTGCTTTCTAGGGGGGGGGAAGCACACATCTATTATGAATAGACGTTGGAATTGAGATTTCTGTCATTTTTTGACCGTTTTGCCCCATTATTGTTATTATTATACTTATATTTATTAATAATAATAATAATAATAGTAATTATAATTATTATTACTATTTCTAATATTACTACTATTACTGTGATTATTATTATTGTTGTTGTTATTATTATTACATTTATTTTAATACTATTTTTACTATTACTATTGTTGTTAATATTAATATTATTATTATTACTACTATAATTATTATTATTGTCATTATTATTGTTACTACTATTATAATTATTATTATTATTTTAATTAGTATTACAAAATTATTATCACTATTATTTTAAATACTATTATTATTATTATTATTTTAAGTACTATCATTATTACTATTATTATTTTTATCATCATTATTATTACTATAATAAAATAAAAATAAAAATGATTAATTATAAGTTTAATTATTTGAAAATGACATCAATTGCCTCTGCAATAAGATGATGTTACCAAATACAATTTTATAACAAAACTCTATCTATTGATATGCGTTGTCAAACAGTTTTATGATGTACAAATCTAATTTTTTATAGATCTTTTTGTCACATATCTGTTTTAGCTAGATTTGTTAGAAATAGACAAAACCTACCAAACGAGCCCTAAGAGTACAAATCCTCTAGGCGGAACCTTATATGACGTTCTCCATACGGTTCTAGAGTTACCAAAACAATCACAGCATATGTACCCTTTTAAGTACAATTGTCAATTTTTTCTAAAACCCTACTTGGTCAGTATTAACTCTAGGGGTTATTGTTGACCTTGTAGGGTCTTAGCAAAGCTAGAAAAGGCGTGTTGTGTTTGTATTGGTAAGTGTGGAATCATATAAGGAAACTCATATAAGGTTCCTCCAAGATGATTCACGCTCTTATATTCATGTCTATGTAGGATAGGGGATAAATTTAACCATTTGTTCTATAAATTCATAAATAAAGATTAAATGTACGTAGTGACTTCTTTCTTGAGATAAGCTCAACTTAGCATGAAAAATGAGAACAATGATGCATATTTCAGTATCGATTATATATATATACATGCCAAAATGCATGTGCGTTGAGTGTGACAATATTGCATAAATAACAATATAGAAGCATGATTATTAACAAACTTATTTAATCAAATACATTTTGCTCCGTCAAAAGGGCTGGACTAAAATTTTACAGTATTGATTGACAATAGTGGGTCAAATACATTTTATTTTTATAAATTGGTATACGAAAGAAGCACCAGATTGACTATATTGTCCATATTTAAGTAACAAGACCACCATGGTAACCTCTTTAACTTTGTTCATCCACTCATTGGCTTTGTTCTTCATCTTCTTACTCTTATGTCCCTCTACTAACAATGAGTACATCTATATGGAAAAATCATCTGTCGATCAACAAAGAATGGCCAAACAATCATACGCACACTATCATACACACTTTAAAGCCTGAAAGTCTCTCATTGGACTAGTTGGCATTGAAATTTTTTATTTGGTTCATATTATACCATATTATGTTGTGTTTAACAAATTTTTGTTTTAAAAAATCATCACTGAAACTTTAAGATCTCTCTCCATTTCTCCCATGTGATATTTTAATATATTGTGGATGGTAAATGAAGAAAGTGGGGATTTCCCCCAAATTTGATTTTGTCCAGTTAGTTATTGAGTTCTTTATAAGTTAGATTTTTTATTCTAGTAATTATAAAGCTATCAAGAGTTTTTGTTAGTTTTTATTTTTTGCAGTAGTGAAATTATTTAAAATATCTATTTACATAATCAACAAAATTAGAAAATTTATTTAAGCTAGTAAATTTAAGATTTTGATCCGCTATTTTTAATTAATTCGTAATTAGTGAATATTGTAAAATAGTAGGGATTAAAGGTTTTAACTAGTTTGTAATTAAAAAAATTTCTTAGTTATTTTATAAATCTGTAAATTAAATAAAGCAGTAAAATTCGTTAGACAAAACTTTACAGTTTTAATTTAGCTCGTAATAAATTTTTTTAATAAAGTTATTTTTAAGTAAATAGTTAATTTATTTAAAATAGTCAATTCTCAATTACTATAAATTATTGAGGTTTAGTTTATTCATAACTTGTATTATTTCAAACAACTTACTTTAGATATATTGTATATTAATTGAAATAGTCAATTATAATTAGTTGAAAAATATGATTTCAATTAATTCGCAATCTCTCATTATTTTCTGTAAAAGGTTATTCAACATATGTACTAAAGTTATTTAAAATAGGTCATTTTCAGTAATAATTTTTTTAGTAAAAAATATTAAAAGTAAGCAAATTACTTAAGATTTAATTCATTCATAATTAATAAGTATTTTCCAATAAAAATTATTGTACATAATCAGTTTTACTTTTAAAATAGTAGATTATTAAGTAGTAACTTTATTTAAAGTAGTTACTTTAATTTCTTTTTAATAGGAACGCATATATAAGATGCAATCATTAGAAATATTCAAAATCTCATTTGTAATTAATAGGAATTTTTTAAAACAATGAATAAATATATTTATTTAAGTTTTATATTTCATTTTTTTTACTTATTGAATACCTAACACTATAGTTTACTTTAAAAGTTTTTAGATCACTTAAAAATTATATACTATTAACCTTTTTTTTTACCTATAGTTGCTTTTTAGATAGATTAATAGAGTTTTGATGGTTTACTGTTAGGTCCCACTTAGTTAGTTCTATTGCAAGTTATTTCTTAGTTAATATCTATTAAGAGTTATTTCTTATTTAGAAATTCTAGACTTTTAGTGGGTAATGAAGAAAATGCAATTGCTAGAAGTTTTAATTATTATTCAACCAAAAGTAATTTTATTTATTAGGTCTCCTTAAGTATTTACTTTTACTTAGAATTATTTATTGATGAAAATTCATTAAGTTTTAGTGGATATTGAAGATTAATAGTTGGACCACTAATTATAGTAAAATTATTTAGATATAATTGAAAAAATAAATACCTATAAAATATGATTCTATATTATAAAACCATATAACATAAGGATAATGACTTCCAATGAAAAAATATTAAAAAATATTTATTTTTTTAAATCTTAAAAATTGTTTGTATTTTCAATAATGGTATATATATATATATATATACAGTTAGTCACATTGAGAAGGTATCTTTGGGAACAACACCAAACCCTAAGAACATGAACCTAATTTCAGGGGTGTGGTTTCAAACATCACATTCCCCTTTATCCATGTGCAGGCAAATGTGGGTAGAATTCTATAATTGCATTTCATATGGATAGAAGCAAGTCCCATTCAATCTAATTAAAACCAATAAACTATTGGAGTGAAAAGCCAAGCAAACAACCTACCTGAACCTGGCCCTTTAGGATTCCTGACCTGCCTCAATTTTTTGGAAGGTGGGGCCCCAGAAAGTGATTAAAGAGAGCTTTCTCTACCGTCCAAATTTCATCAAAAGATGGGAAATGAAAAGAAATTCCTAAGAGAAGTTTTAATAAGATTTAAGTGCACATTTGACTGGGATTTAGTATCTATTGACTCATGACCGGCCAGAACTAGCTAGTGTTTCTGAGATATATAAAAAAACATGAGAGCAAACATATGAGAGAGAGAGTAAAAAAAACAAAACATGGTGGAGAGGCTCCAAAAGGCCCCATAGAAGATCGAGTGAAGTTATATAAATAAATGGAAAGGTCCTTTAGGCCTTGTTATCATGGTCAAGCAAGCTAGCCTCAAACTACAAATTTCACAACTTCACCTAAATCATCATAGTCAAAATTATCTTGGGTAAGTAAGATTATAGCAATAATGAATGGACTCTACATATAATGTTTCATGTCGTGGCATTTCGCAAAATCCAAAGCCATGTGGCATCCATAAAGGAATAGGTCAATAGGTCTGTCATGATGTGGCTCTCATACACAACATACGTCTAAAGTTTTGCAACCTTAAGTGAATGACATGGCGTGGCTACACGCGGTAAATTAGAATGCACAAAGGAAAACACTTGTCATCCGGGCACCATAGGCGAACTCATGAATATTTAATTTTAAAGTTAATTTGAATACTATGATTAATTCCCACTCAATTTTCTCAATTTTTTGATACATTCTAATTAAGATCTTAATCATGCTTATAGGCCCAATTTCTAAGGACCTATCAAAATAATAAAACTATTACATCCAAGTCTTGCTTGAGTACTACTAGCCTTCTCTTTTTTTGGCTTTTCAAGGAACCCTAATAGCTCCAACCTAAACAAAACCTGGTGGGCACCTCAGGAAAATGCACTTATGAGGTATAAAATCCATATGGGTGGTGGGTAATATCAAAATAATTAAAAATATAAAACTACAATAGAGCCATGCGTGAGATTAAGTTGGGATCAAGATATATAAAAGTGACTAATGAAAGTCCAGTGAAGTGGGGATGGAATTTGAGGGGTGCTTTTCTAAATCCCATGAATCTCTATTTCCTAAGCATGCACAAAAACAAAGATGTGTAGAAAGTGTGAGTCAAGAGAGACTCTCCCTTCCTTATTACAAGGAGCAAAAGTTCTAAGAGGTGATAATGGTGGAGTTCCACCATTCTTAAGTCCTCAGCACCTTTTGGCCTCTTGTGTGACTTTTCTCACAAAGATTACTAGTCATGGAGTTATCTTATCAAATGGAGACCAGAGTCCTGAATTCCAAAAGGGTTTCTAAGGTTTAGAATTTTGAGGGAGCGTGTTCACTAGAATGTTTTGTCGCGTGTGAAGGCCCTTCCCGGGATTTGAGGTTGTCTGGTTTGCTTTTCTTCTTCTTATTCATCTTTCCTATTTGGCCTTCAGTGGATTTCTAGAAGCTATGTTCACTCAAATTTCTCATGCCCCTTCCCCTTTACAATGAGTCATGAGTCTGGATGCATGTGTTGTACAAACCTTAACAAGGATTCCTGTTAGAATCCATTAAAGCGCGAAATCCTCTATGGCATTTAGGAAGCAACACCAAAAATGAGATGAAAATACTCCTTTATTATTTTTAAAGCCAAAATGCCCCAATACAAGGCATAGGAATGCTTTGCTTAGGGGTGTCAACCCGGCCCAGCCGTTAAAAGCCCGCAAAATTGAGGCCTCTTTTCCATTCATAAAGCTCGCAAGCCCAGCTGGGGGCAAAAAAATTAGGCCCTCTGGGCTTGGTCAATACCCTTTAAAGCCCAGCCCGGCCCAGCCATCATTATCTATATATACTAATATATATATAATATTTATTTTAATTAAAATTACCTATATAGCCTCCTTTAACTGAACTGAATGTATACTCTCTATCAACTTTTTTTTATTTAATCATAAGTTGATTAATGTTGTAGAATAATTATTTGTCAATTTACTATATGATTTCTTTTTATTTAAGTTAAAATGGCTTAATCCTTAGCAACCTTGATTTAGTAGCCTAATCTTTGTTGTGTGGCCTTATAGGATTATCAATTTCTAAACTTTGCTATTGGTCATAATCAATCAGTAACCGTAAGGCTTAAGAAACTCTAATCAGTAAGCCATAAACCTAGCCCTAATTCAAGTGAATCATCGAAAATTTTCAACAAAAACCTTTAATAAATCCTACCCTACACCCATCTCTGTTAGAATTTTTTTATATAGCAAAAGTAAACCCTAGACTCATCGTAAACCCTTACTTTCAATATACCTTAACACTCTAACCTCAACTAAACCCTAAATTCTCATTTTTACTTGAGAATAAGTTTCTACTTCGACCCAGTCTACTTGTAAAAAAGTTAAAAATTTAACTTCGTCAGGGTGGTGTTGTTCTTTGGGTTGCATTAATAGTCTCAAGCTCAAATAAATAAGGCTGGTTAATATCATATTGACAGTGGATGATGGTTTAGAAAAAAAATCGATAAATATCATGAAATTTTTTTTATTTATCTTCTTTTCAAGCCTAGGCCATGACCCTGAGGACAGGGCTTGGGCCGAACCCTTGTAAGTCGTAGACACACTACAGCATGTAAAATAAGGATATAACTTGGTTTATGCTCGGACCTATTGCTCAAATGCTTGACATAAACATAGTTTTCACCCGCACAAGGTATACGGCGCTGCTTGCCACGGTCCTAGGCCTTGCCTCAGGTTTCGACTTGCGGCACTCGATCCTAGGTTCCTACCAACCTTGTGAATGACTCAACCTAATCCCAAGAACAACTTAAATACAAGAGCAAAGAAGAGCAAAATAGAAAGGCGGTGCAATTGGGGAGAGAGGACTAACAAAAATTTGAAAAAAATTGCAAAAAACAAAAGGCCTTTTAATTCCCAAGAGAGAAGATGCCTACAACTTGAGAGGTAATTTACAAATAAGAGGTGTATTCCTTACATAGACAAGATAGAAATATTCTAGAGCATTCACTTTCTAGATATTTTAGTAGACTTTTCTACTCTTTCTCCACCCTTATATTTCTACACTCTTATATATACAACACCCTATTTTAAACCATAATCATGAATTAGCAACTCCTCTTACTATACATAATGTACAGCAAAATCTTCATAGAAATGCTTGAGTTAGAGACAATGTATAACTCCTAAGTCCTATCGCAACCAAAGTTTTGAACTTCCCTCACAAAACTGTTATATACGTAGTACCTAGCTTCTGGCTGTTGTCAGATTTTTAAATTACTGGAGGCCAAGGCCTGGGTGGGCCCAAAAGTTTAATGGGCTCTTGTGACCCCTGACCAAACACCACCAGCAGGTCAAAAAACAAAAACTCATTCAAACCAAAAAAAACAAGGCAGGTTAAGTTGTCTTGAAGGGGTCGTTCAGCTAATGGCAGGTCGTAGCAGCTTCAAATCAACACTTTGTGGGGAGATCAAGCCGGGCCCGGTTGAAATGGATCGACCCGGCCTAACACGTGTCAGAAACCTGGGCTAGTGGCAAAGCCCCTCTGGCCAAAATTATCGTGCCCCAAAAATACCCCTTAGGAGTTAGGGATACTTTAGTTCGAGACCGCCGTATCATACCCTCTAGTATGATACATAAGGCACACATATGAAACTAACCTAGGGGTTACTTGAATATCAGAATTTAACTAGCAAACTTAACCAAAAAGGATTTACACTAAGCTAAGACTAAAACTAATCTAAAAAAGTTAACAAAAACATATTTAGACTAAGCTAGAACTAAACAACAAAATCAGAATTAAACTAATTACAAACTAAGTCATAGATCAAAATTTAATTAGTTAAATATTAACCTACCATTAACAAGAGATTAAACTAACAAAAAAACTCAAATGGACCATAAATTAAACCATAAAAACTAATCATACATCAAAGAAAATTACAGAATTTTAACTAATTAAAACTTACCAAGACTAAAAGGGATTGTAAATTAAACCATATGGGATAGGGAATCTTAACCATGGTCAATAAGGGTCACAGGCCCCCACCTGGCTCCAACCCTGCTAACATGTGTCCCTATAAACCTCAATCGATTATGGTTAAGATTTATTAACTCTTGGGTTTCAACAATATAACCTCGATTGTTAAAAAAATTCACAAAACCTCCCCATTATCACGAAATTCTAGAAATATAAAAAGAAAATAAATAAATATCAGTGAGGGTTAAAAATATTTGGAGCTCAATCTCCAAAAACCAACTTCGACCGTGTTCAAGGGTGGGCTCAATCTCCAAATTGCTATACCGAGAGTTAAAAATATCATTTTTTAAAAATTATTCATTATGCTGGGAAAGGTATAGGGGAGAGCATGCATGAACAAAAATCAAAGGAAAAAACATCACGTAGAGAGAGAGAACTAGGGAGAGACGGAGAGATGATTACCTGAGCGTCGAGGGGTGAGCTGCCGGAGCTAGAGGTGGCCAGAGGTGTTGTTGAGCGTACGTGGAACATGGGCAGAGGTGGCCGGACGTGCTGCTGAGATGCTGGAGGTGGCCGAAGATGCCGGAGGTGGCCGGAGATGTCGGAGGTGGCTGGAGATACAGGAGGTGGCCGGAGATTCGGGAGGTCGGAGGAGGAGGCCGGAGCTCACAGAGAAGGAGAGGGGAGCAGCAGCAAAACGATGAAACAAGGTGAAATAAGAGGAAACCATCGGGGTGGTTATTAAAGATTTGTAACGACATTTTTTACATACCGTTGCTATAATAAATGCTTATAACGAAGGTTTTTACACATACCGCCGCTATATACACTACGGGACAAGGCGGGAAGCTGAAAAGGTGGAGGGAATTATTTGCCACGGCGTTTATTAAAATTCCGCCATAGCAATTAAGTTTATCACAGCGTTTTCCACAAATTTGTCATTGCAATAAATGAAGTAACAACAGTTATTTACATACCGCTGTTATACCGAGGTGACAACCGGGATTTAACGACAGATGTAATTAACCGTCATTATAAGTAACCTATTACTGCAGTTTTGTAAAACCCTCGTTACAGACATGTAGTTTAGTAATGCACAAGATGTACACTCCTCAAAAGGTGCTGAAGAGGATGGGGGCTGCCCATATCGAGTAGCCTGTGAAGTAGCCGGATGAAAAGACTGCGGAGCCATAAGACGAGGAGCCTGTGCTGAAAAAGGTGGCCTGTGACTCTGAGGTGCAAGAGGAGACCTCTGCGACTGTGCTGGCCCGTAAGTCTGATAAGGAGCAGTTCTAGCCCTCTTCTCAGGCTGTGCTGAGCTACTCGCCTGTCCTCGAACCATATCCTTCCTCTTGAAGAACTCCTCCGAGTTAGCCTCAACTAACTGGGCCTTGTCGTTCACCTCTACATATGTCTCATGCCGGAACATCGATACTTTCTCTCTCAAATAGCCCTTCAAGCCTCTTTCAAACTTTCGGGTTTTCATAGCTTTAGTGGCTATCATATGCAAAGCAAAGCGAGACAATGCCGAGAACTTGGCCTCATACTCGGCCACGGACATGTTACCTTGTTCCAAGGTAATGAACTCCATCTTTTTCTTCTCACGTACTCCGATTAGAAAGTATTTCTTATAGAATACGTCAAGAAACTCTCCCCATGACCACTCTTGGCCCATTCGAGTCAAGTCTCGAGTCCTGACGGGCGATCTCTACCATTGGTCTGCCTCACCTTCCATCACAAAGGCGGCCCATGATACTCTTTCTGCCTCCGTAGGCATCAAAACTGCAAACAACTTCTCTAGTTGCATCACCCAAGCTTCTGCCACCATTGGGTCTATACCGCCACAGAAGATAGGAGGCTTCATCCTCCGAAAAGCCTCAACTCTAGCTTGTGCTCTATGTGGAGGAGGTATTGGCACAACCAGCATAGTGGCAGGCTGCCTGGCTGCAAGCATAGCCAATGTCTCGGCTATAGATGCAAAGGCTTGAGCAAAGTCGGGCTGTTCATCACCCACTGGAGCTTCACCTCCATTTCCTCGAGTCTGGTATCCTCGACCTCGGATACCGCGTCTTATGGTGTATCTTGAGAACAACAGTAATCCATAAGTCTAACTTGGAAACCAGATGGTATCACAACATTTCATTATATGATATGGTATATATATACCTACACATACTAGCATCAAAGTACAGTTGATATTCCTAGCAAAACGAAGACACTAGGTTTAGTTGTCTCTAACTAGAATCTGACTCCCTAAATGGATCTACTGCTTTGTTCTTTGATACTAACTCGGAATCAACCTAAAATGAGTTCATCGGAGTTCTAAATTCAACTCAAAGAACACTCTTTAGTCCTTCGACTTCTAACGCTGTGAACATCGAAGACACTTAACCCTAGGTGACCTAACGCCTAGAGCTCTGATACCAAGTCTGTCACGCCCCAAAATACCCCCTAGGAGTTAGGGATACTTTAGTTCGAGACCGCCGTATCATACCCTCTAGTATGATACATAAGGCACACATACCCACACGAGAGAGTACATCAACATATACGCAGCAGAATAAACGGAAACAGTTTATAATAAAATACTCCTATCATACAGTTCAAGTTTAAACCAATAAAACAAAATAAACATTAAGTATGAAGTGGACAAGTCCCACTCTCAATACTATCAAAAGTAAGTATCCTCTCTCTCTCGCTCTCTCAACAAAAGTCTAATTCGGCCCACCTATCCCGTGGTCCATCATCCTGATAGTGGTCCATAGAGGGCTCCGTGTCGTAATACTCTTCCTCTATCCACGGCTCCTAACCACAGATATCGAAAGGAACTCGTTCATCTATCGACAATCAAAATGTACGGCTGAGTATTGAAACACTCAGCAGGTACCAACCACCATGGTTTAAAATTTCGTTGAAATTTCGCGAAATTTCGGTTTCGGACATCCCTACCGATATCGAAATTGGGTTTATTTCAGAAATCAGATTTCGGCCGAAATTTCGGGTGAAATTTCGGATTTCGAAAATTTTGGAATTTCGGCCGAAATCTGATTTTTTATTTTTAAATAAATTTTTATTTTATTTTTTAATTAAAATTTCAAAATATTTCAAAATATTTACTGAAATTTCGAAAAATTTATATATTAATTTTAAAAATAAAATAATAATAATAATTATATATATATATATATATATTTAATATTATATAAAAAAATATATAAAAAAATAAAAATTTCAGAATATTTCGAAATTTCGGACCCGAAATTTCGGAATATTTCGGAATAATATTTTATTATTAAATACGATTTCAGTGAGATGTCAGCCGAAATTTCGAAATTTCGGAAAATTTTGTTTCGAATGGGACATCCGAAATCGACCGAAATTTCGAAATTTTAAACCTTACCAACCACTAGCCAACAATGTTATAACAAGATCATGCATATAGTTTATATTATATAAATCGTAGAGCGTAGAGTATAAATCAAATGTGCATATTTTCAAGAATCATTTCCTTATGAGCTTTCATGTAAAAACATCATCTTATGAGGTCTTGCGAGAATCAATAGCTTATGAGTTCTTATTAGTTCTTATGAGCGTGGAGCACTTTTGAGTTCTTATGAGATCCATAGAGCATGTGAGATCCTTAGAGCATAGAGAATATATGACACTTATGAGCACTTGTGAGCATTGAGGTCCTTATGAGCCTATGACATCCTTAGAGCATATGAGATCTTAGACATAGAGATCCTTAAAGCATGAGTAACCGATCTTAGAAACCAACCCAAAGTTTGGCATAATCACTTATGAGTTCTTGTGTGTTTCCTTAAAATATTTCTTATGAGCTTTGAAATCTTTGTACTTGTGAGATATCCGATTCATGCAAACTTGTGTACATGTGAAACTTGTGAAGCATATGAGAATAATAGCATATTTAAACATAAAAGTCCTTAGAGGCATTAAACCAAACATATAGAGTACTCAATAATAGTAGTTTACATCCAAGTATAAAATTAATCATCACATACCATATCAATCTAAGATTTTAGCATAGAATGAGAAGAACATACTAGTAGAACCTAACAAAGTGAATAGTAGAGGGTATCTACCTTGGTGAAATCAAAGAATTCGATTCCAAAGGCTTGGAACAAGTGAGAACCTTGAGTTCTTAGTTGAAAAACACCAAAAAAGGGAAGATTTGATATTTTTCTTTAAGCTTTGAGCAAACCCTAGCTTTTCTCCTTCTTCTCCTCTCAAACTCTCTCAAAAACATGCTTCAAGAGTTTCTGAAACCCTAAGGCATGAGCTGGGCCTTTTATAGGCAAAGAGGTAATGGTTAAAGACTTAAAAACCCTTAATGAAGAAAATCTGCGTACAACCGATCGATTGGTGGTCAGGACCGAGCGATCGGTGGTTTCGACCGAGTGACCGGTTGAAAAACACCTCTCCGGAATTTTTTCCCATACAAAATCTTTGACCAATCGGCAGCTACCGAGTGATCGGTAGTTGACCAAGTGATCGGTGCTCCCCTGTTTTGCTGTAAAAACCCTTTTTCCATTACTTGGACCTTCTCCAATCTAATTCTAACACCTTAGACGCTCAAAACACACTCCTTTAAGCTACATACACCTATCAACACATGCACATCATATATCTAAACATTTCCATTATCATAAACCCATTAGTATGCAAGACTACACTTGAACACTATTTACCCACAATTCACTACTTAGCGAAATGAAGATTCGGGGTTCTACAAAAATGGTCTTATTATGGTGCCCAAGCATTTTAAAATATTGACCATGATTGTCCAAAGTGTCCCAACTTCACTCAAGAGTCAAGGCTGATTACCTTTTAAGACATGAGCTACCTTCTACAAGACATATATACACATTATGAGGAGCTGCAAGCTGAGAGCTCTCTGGAATCTGGACTCCAAAGGGGGAAGAGTAAAGTTATGACCCACATATTCACGCTGCTGGCAGTAATGCAGCAGTTTTAATGCCACTCACATTCGGACTCACTTATGGACCATTTCTGCGAGTCCTTGCAGTTCATAGCCTATAGACTCCAATTGTTTTACCTGCCTTATTAACAGAAGAAAAGCACTGCTTTCATAACCGGACTGGGCATCGAACAGGCAGAGTGGCCGGTTCCCAGTTCCACCGTGTACTTTTTGTAAAAATACTATTTTTTTTTTCATTTTTTACCCAATTTCCCCGGTTCTAGCTGATTCTTAAAGAGTTCCGGTTTTGGGAACCGGTGAGGGGACCGGTTCTCCGGTTCGACCGGCCCGGCCGGTCCAGTTCTGACAACACTGGAAAAGAGCACCTAGTAAATATATAAAAATATATGGAAGAATTAGCTAGGTGCCCTCAAGTATTGGATCATTCTGAAGTGAATTAGATAAAAGGTAACAGAACAGCATCTCAATGGAAATAGAATAGGTGTTATAAGCTCGGACCACAATCCTACAAACTCCATACCAGATCAGGTGGTGAGCTTCACGGCTTGGTCATGAGAAGATTGCGATCTGACAAAGATTATCATTGTGCAGTACGTAATCAATGACTGATTTGCTAGATAAAGGATATCATTTTTTAGGAGAAACAATGGATGACTATCCAGCAAAACACAAAATGGTGATGAATTAAGGTCACAACTCCTCACTTTCAGACCATGGTCCGATAGTGTGATCATTCCACCAAAAATGTAACATCCAGTTTACCATACATTCAAAACAGATATCTCTAGAACAAGTGAGAGAGAAAAGTCTGTAGCTCTTTATTTCTTTTTCAAATTCGATAAGGTTACAGAGTTGTCTAACTGCACAGAGAGCAACAAACGTTGAGAATGACCTTCACAAGATGTCAATAGCTTAGCTCATGGCAAAATATAGAAACAAACCAAAAGGATCACCAAATGGTATGGCTTCTGCTCCAGGGGAATTCGCCAGGCTTCATCATCCCTGCACAATGCATTTATTATAGGATTTGTCCAGGTGCTGGGTACCAGAAGGCTTTACAGAGCAGCTTGGTAACAACCTTTGATGCTCCGACACAACATCCTTAACTGGCACTGAAGGAGGCCCCACCAACTTTTCCCTCGTCTCATGTGTCCTGACCTTTGACAGAAATTTCTCAAGAGCATTACGCATCCAATCATACCGGCATAGTTCCAACGCCTCTCCAATGGTTAGCTGTAAAAAGTAACAACATAGTCTCAAAAATTTTTAAGGTTATAAGATCTCTGGTTCAGCAGTAATAGACTTAATTTTGGAGAATCATAGGATTGTTGACATAGCATCCTGGGTGTAATGTAATAATACAGGTTTCTCTAAGATGTGTGGTGCACATGATCATTGATTTAGAACATCAATTTGACAGGTCAACCCAGGATCTTTCACATATAATAAATGGTCCTAGTCATCTTATAAATTGCATCCTTTTTCAGCAGTGAAAGGAAACTGAGCCAACAGTCAAGACAGAAATCCAATGCAAAGATGGTTATGACTGTTCAATCAGTTGGATGTGGTTAAAAAGAAATCTCCTGCGTGGGGCAACTGGACATATTCTCGAAACTCCAATATATGTTCCATGTGCACTGTAGAGACCAGTAGTGTTAACATTTATGATGCTATAGCAGTATATCCCATAATTCACCAACACCTTCTGCATACTGACCCATTTCCTCTCGTGGTTATCCTGCTCCGGCCAGGAGTCGAGCTCCTCAGTCACCTCCAATGCAAACATGTAACCTTTGCAACCTCCTTCCAGGCTGCAGCTATTCTGTCTGCTTTTGCTTCTAAACTCCCAAACTCCCAGGTGTTTTTCCTAAACAAAGAGAGGAGATCAATTCTCATTTGATGACACAAGGGTGAGAAAAAAAAAACATGTTTAGTTGGTGTTCCCAATAAGTGTTATGAGGATATAGAGTGAGCGAATGAATGGATCGTCAATGCCATCATTTTGTTCAAACTGGGGAATAGGCATAAAATACACACATAATATGCAGACCACAGACAACCACAGAGAGTAGGCAATGCATGTAATTGAGTTGTGATCTAGCCACATAAACAACAAATTAACCCATACAACTAGTGAAATCTCATACTAAAAGTTCCAGGAAAGACATTCAAAAAATTTCCAGGAAAGATATTCAACATGGGAGGAATTTGGGCTAAGCAGTGTTTCTATTGATAAAAAAAAATGTAGTGTTCTATTCCCAACCAAAGGCCAAATGCAACCAAGAGAGGTAACCTATACAACTAGTGAAATCGATAAAGTTCTGGGAAAGATATTCATCCGGTTGCATTGTGTTTCTGATAGTTGAAACTTAATGCAGAAAAGGAGAGGGGGGGGGGGGGGGGGGGGGGGGGGGCAAGGGATTACATCATTACAGGATGACATTTTTAAAATGAAGGATTTTCCCTAGACACAAATATGCTCAATAGCATAATAGAAGGGCGACATATGCCGGAATGGCAGAACCAGAAGCAACATTTAGAATGGGCAGGTACTGTCCAAGAGATGAAAGCCAAATGCCTCCCAGCCTCAAGTTGTGGCCCCAGATATATGGTGATTAATAAATGTAAAGGATGCAGTGCACACACTCTAAAAAGGTAGAGCATTGACCTGCTTTTAGCCCTGAGGTATGTGTATGATCATGTAACTGCAGAAGTATTTATGTCCATTGGAACTTGGATCAAGGAAGTGCAAAGCAATTGCTCATTTATTAAAAATAAAATTGGCAACCTGAAGCACCCCAAGTCTGCTCCCTTGAGTGTCTCTAGTACATGAGAGTTAGTTACTGTGTGACCGAGTATATAAACCTGCAACCAGTTCTACGGAAGCATTGACCATATGCTTTGCAGTCTTGCCAAGGAAACTTCACTGCAGTAAAGAACTATAGTGAACCGTAGTTGTTCTTTACATTGTAATATTAAGTTTGAGCTCAATATGGTATGTTATACATAATTTTTTATTCATGTGAATTTATTAATATATAACATTTGAGCAGTCCTTCAATTACCCTCCCCAATATTAATAAAGACCCGAATATTAATCTACCATGAATTACAGTTTGAAGTTCTCTTTTCATCGGTGAGAAAAAAAATGCAATAACAAGAAACCAAGTAAACTCTAACCAGCCCAAATTAACCAAGTAAGATAATCTTTCTATTTTTCCTGTTTAATCAACAGCATACTGTAACATGAGAGGAGCTACTACACTAAGCAGGATAATGAAACATACATCGAGTATTCCTTTCACTCCTGCTTCCTCTAAGGCTTCCCGACATGCAGCTTCACCGACTGTCTCATCATCCTCCCATCCACCCTGGCAACAAAATGAAGGGAATATCATCAAATTCAAAACTCCCACTAAAAACACAATATCAAGCTAGGAAGGCTTTGATATCTCTGCATCAAATACAGAGCAAAGAGATCAGGTAGACACGTACCTTTGGAAACACAAGGTCATTACGATTTGGTGAAGAGATCATTAGGACTTTCAATCTGTTCCCCAGATCACAACTGTAATCCTCACCATCCTTTTCCAGCCTGTAAGGAATACACCTGTTTGTTTGCACTGAACGAGTAAGGAGCAATAAACAAGACCCAGGCTAAAAATGTGTTTCAGACATTCATATACAGCATCCTTATTAGTTTAACTTGTAGATGGAAAGGGATAACATGTGAGCCTCACAATAGATGTCACTGGTAGGCAAGCAAAAGGTATACCGAAAATGACTGAATGGGAAAAACACTGAGAAACTTTAGGACCTTCAAGACAATGATTTTTTTTTTACCGAGACTAGTTGCATAGAGCATTTAAAAAAATACAGCTTCCTTGCTAAGGAGTTAATAAGGGAATTGGCACTACATAGAATATGACATAGAGAAAAGATTCCCCATTTTGCATAAGCCACGTGTATGGCATAGGAATGAAATTCAGCTGTGTTTTTTGTTTGTTTTTTCATTAGTAATTAATTTGCGACTTTTTTGGCAAATGACTAATTCACGAATAATCAGACTATTTGGAAAAAAAATGCGACTTATGAAAAAGTCATGAATTATGTGAATTGAACGCAAATTATTTGCAACTTCTTCAAAGTTCACAACTAAATATGTAATATATTTTGTTTATAATTTTTAAAAATCAGTATCTTATTTTTATTTCT
This sequence comes from Tetracentron sinense, assembly GCA_015143295.1. Lineage (NCBI taxonomy): Eukaryota > Viridiplantae > Streptophyta > Magnoliopsida > Trochodendrales > Trochodendraceae > Tetracentron > Tetracentron sinense. The sequence continues at coordinate 37,196,685 of CM026568.1, read as the reverse complement.
TATTATTTTCTGTATTTTTCCCAAAATTTTCAATTTTTCTAATTTTTTTCCCGAATTTTTCCCTAGCTGAATAGTTCTTGAACTCCGATTTGGTAACTATGGTGTAAGCTAATTAATTTCCAAGTCTAAAGAAACCCAATTAGTAGCACAATTATTATGAACAAACATAATAATTAAAGATTATTGAATAATCTTTACCCTCGTGCAATTATAAGGAGATAACTACACCAAATAACCATTGAACTGCCAACTGAGTTACACTGTACTTCCCTACAGATGATATGGCAAGAGCTGCTTTTTGCAGCAACAAAGCTACCACATCCAAACAAATTTATAGGGATGATATGAGACAAACTTCCTCTGCAATGAAATATAAAAGCTACTCCAGATGCATAAATGTTGATCAGGATGGATTTTAATTCAGAATGTGTGCACATTCTTTCCAGACCTGTTGGGCCATATCAACATGGAGACAATGACAGCCCTATGTCTATAACTATAAGACATGCTGAACCTACTAACCCTGATAACACAAATTCCACGAAAAGAAAGTAACATTACTGTGCTTACTCCCCTTTATCCAAAATATAAATAGATCCTGCACATTCCTCTGTTGCAGAACCAAATAAAACTACAACTGCAAGGGTTGGCCCAGTAACACTATTGGAAACTTTGTGTGAACCTTAGGGTTGCAGGTCCGATCCCACCTCTACTACCAAGATAAAACAATAATAATAAAACTAAAACATCAAAATTCCACCTTAGAACTGTCAATTCAAATACACTATACATCCCTACAGATGATATAGCAAGCTGCCTTTCACAGCAACGAAGGAATTAAATGAGCCAAACTTCCCCCGTAATGTAATACAAAAGCTACTCCAGATTAATCAATCTTGATCAGAAATGGATTTTGATTTAGATCCCGTGCCTAGTTTTTCAGGATCTGCCGACCCACATTAACAAGGGGATAAGACATTAAGACCATAGTTACCAAGTCGGATTTGGGAATTATTCAGCTAGGGAAAATTTTTGTAAAAATTGGAAAATTCGAAAACAATCGAGAAAATGTCAGGCAAGATATGAAAAGAAAGTAAATAAATTTATAGTTTATAAAAATTTATAAACAAATATATTTTATATATTGGTTATTTATGAGACTTTTTTTAAAAAAAAAGTGAATAATTCGCGTTTGATTTGTGAAATTCGCAACATTTCAAAAAAAAATAAAAAATCATGAATGCTTCCTGAATTATTCATTCAGCAAAAAAAGACTCGGATTATTCTGAACTTTTTGAAAAATCTAAGAACTTTGTTAGTCTAATAATGACAGCCCTGTATCTATAAGTATTCGATATGCTGAGCCTACTAACCCTGGTAACACAACTTCCACGAAAAGAAAGTAACATTATTATTTTTACTCCTCTTAACCCCAAATAACACTACAACTACAGCGGTTGAGGCCGTAACTCCGTTGGACATTGTGTGAATCTTGGGGTTGCTGTTCCGATCCCATCTTTTCTACTAAGAGATAAAAATTATAAAACTACAGAATCTAAATTCCACCCCCACCTAACCACCATCACCGCACTGGGAAAAAAAATCTAAGAATAACTCATGCAAGATCCTGAAATAACATGAAGTCAATGGTAGGGCCTAATGTCACGTTATTGTTTGGCAGGTTTTGGACGGAGAAGCAACGCCTTACCACCGTATACAACGGTAATATGCAACATTTCCTCAAGAGAAGACACAATTATCTCAGAAAAGATTCCCCATTTTGCATAAGCCACGTGTAAGGCATAGGAATGAAATTCAGCTGTGTTTTTTGTTTTTTTTTTCATTAGTAATTAATTTGCAACTTTTTTGGCAAATGACTAATTCACGAATAATCACAGACTATTTGGAAAAAAAAATGTAACTTATGAAAAAGTCGTGAATTATGTGAATTGAATGCAAATTATTTGCAACTTCTTCAAAGTTCACAACTAAATATGTAATATATGAAATATATTTTGTTTATAATTTTTAAAAATTAGTATCTTATTTTTATTTCTTATTATTTTCTGTATTTTTCCCAAACTTTTCAAGTTTTCTAATTTTTTTCCTGAATTTTTCCCTAGCCAAATAGTTCTTGAACTCCAACTTGGTAACTATGGTGTAAGCTAATTAATTTCAAGTCTAAAGAAACCCAATTAGTAGCACAATTATCATGAACAAATATAATAATTAAAGATTATTCAATAATCTTTACCCTCGTGCAATTATAAGGAGATAACTACACCAAATAACCATTGAACTGCCAACTGAGTTACACTGTACTTCCCTACAGATGATATGGCAAGAGCTGCTTTTTGCAGCAACAGAGCTACCACATCCAATCAAATTTATAGGGATGATATGAGCCAAACTTCCTCTGCAATGAAATATAAAAGCTACTCCAGATGCATAAATGTTGATCAGGATGGATTTTAATTCAGAATGTGTGCACATTCTTTCCAGACCTGTTGGGCCATATCAACATGGAGACAATGACAGCCCTATGTCTATAACTATACGACATGCTGAACCTACTAACCCTGATAACACAAATTCCACGAAAAGAAAGTAACATTACTATGCTTACTCCCCTTTATCCAAAATATAAATAGATCCTGCACATTCCTCTGTTGCAGAACCAAATAAAACTACAACTGCAAGGGTTGGCCAGGTAACACTATTGGACACTTTGTGTGAACCTTAGGGTTGCAGGTCCGATCCCACCTCTACTACCACGATAAAACAATAATAATAAAACTAAAACATCAAAATTCCACCTTAGAACTGTCAATTCAAATACACTATACATCCCTACAGATGATATAGCAAGTTGCCTGAGCCAAACTTCCCCCGTAATGTAATACAAAAGCTACTCCAGATTAATCAATCTTGATCAGAAATGGATTTTGATTCAGATCCCGTGCTTAGTTTTTCAGGATCTGCCGACCCACATTAACAAGGGGATAAGACCATAGTTACCAAGTCGGATTCGGGAATTATTCAACTAGGGAAAATTTTTGCAAAAATTGGAAAATTCGGAAACAATCAAGAAAATGTCAGGCAAGATATGAAAAGAAGGTAAATAAATTAATAGTTTATAAAAATTTATAAACAAATATATTTTATATATTGGTTATTTATTTGAGACTTTTTCAAAAAAAAATGTGAATAATTCGCGTTTGATATGTGAAATTCGCAACATTTCAAAAAAAAATAAAAAATCATGAATGCTTCCTGAATTATTCATTCAACGAAAAAAGACTCGGATTATTCTGGACTTTTTGAAAATCTAAGAACTTTGTTAGTCTAATAATGACAGCCCTGTGTCTATAAGTATACGATATGCTGAGCCTACTAACCCTGTTAACACAACTTCCACGAAAAGAAAGTAGCATTATCATGTTTACTCCTCTTAACCCCAAATAACACTACAACTACAGCGGTTGAGGCCGTAACTCCGTTGGACATTGTGTGAATCTTGAGGTTGCTTTTCCGATCCCATCTTTTCTACTAAGAGATAAAAATTATAAAACTACAGAATCTAAATTTCACCCCCACCTAACCACCATCACAGCACTGGGAAAAAAAATCTAAGAATAACTCATGCAAGATCCTGAAATAGCATGAGGTCAATGGTAGGGCCCAATGTCACATTATTGTTTGGCAGGTTTTGGACGGAGAAGCAACGCCTTACCACCGTATACAACGGTAATATGCTACAACAGAGAAGACCCGAGATGCTGCTCATAGGAGAAAACCAAGTATGTTTGTCAAGAAGATACCTTAATTATCTATTTTATGGGATGAAATCAGGTATACAAACCCTAATATAGAACACATTAAGCGTGTACAGTACCAAGATATTTCTTCTTTCCTGAGAAATTCCATATCAAGCTTAATCATGACATGAAGACAATTTTGATTCCCACATATTATAGAGATCAAAGAAGATCGGAGTAAAAGAGAAAAGGCAAATAAGAAAAAAAAGACAAAAGAAAAAAAGAGAAGAAAGAAATTGAGCAAGAACAACATCAGAAGCAAAAGACTCTTACCCTGCAACAAGCCGTAATCGACCCTCATAACGTTGCCTGTCTCGCCCGGTTCGAGCTAGCAAAGAAGACATAATAATCTGCAAAAAATCCTGAAAGAAGAAAACGAATAAGTTCAATTGATTGAGGTGCGATATCAACGAAATGAAATGAAAACTCCACAAATCTCCATAAATCTCACCCAGGGCGTAAGAGAGAGAGAGAGATGACGAACTGGTGCAAGAACTCTGAATTACCCTGTTTAAATACACAAAAGCAGCAGCTTTCATAACCACGAATTCTCCGACGCTCTGAAAATGATGGGAGATCAACAAAACCCTAGCACTAGATTCTCTAACCTATGTGACGTAGAAATCAAAGAATCAGAGCAGATGAACAACAATGGCTTAAAACAGAGTTCCACGGCAGACCAGCTCGAACAGATCGATTCTCACGCTCGCTCACTCGCTCGAGCTAGATTTAAATGCGAGTCAAGACGGCAATGGAAACCCTAACCCTATCAGAGCTTCCAAGAGGTAATTACCAGTAGGAACAGATAAATTTTTTCTCGAAGATCCTTAAGAGAAACAAAATTTCCAGAAGGAGAGAGAGAGTGTGTGATTTCCGCGGGATGATATCAAACTCAACGGTTCCCATATAAATAGGAAATGATTCTGAGACCGCAAAAGGGCCGAGACCTCCAAGACTGTGCATGGATGCAAGGAATTGCAGGTGGGGCTACCAAGTGAACGTGGGTCCCACCTGAAATCCCGTGGGCATGCATGCACGGTCTCGGAGGTCTCGGCCCTTTTGTAATATGATTCAAACGTTTTTTTTTTTTCTTTTTTTTCTTATCACTATAATTATTGAGATGTTTTTTTAGGCCTTGGCTTGCCTCTGGCGAAACCAGAAGGGGCTTATCTCGGGGTTCCATAGAATAGGTGACATGTGGTGGAGAGGTCAAAATCATGGGGCCCATGATTTTGACTTCTCCACACACAAATAGACATGTGGCGATAAGTGTGTGAGAATAAGGGGGAGAGATATCAAATGGGGAGAAGTCAAAAATCATGAGGAGAAAATAAATGACTTCTCCCCATTTTTCTGCGAGCTACCGCACAATGTATGGAACCCCGAGAGCCCTTTCTGGCTTCGCCAGAGACAATCCGAAGCCCTTTTTTTAATGATAGTCTCACGTCAACGTACCCTCCAAAAATGTACCAGCGGGTGACACGTGCGATGCAAGTGAGAGTGAGGGAAGAAGTTAACCACATTTAATAAGAATTAAAAAGGGACACATGTTAACCCACAGGTGCGATTGAACTCTCCCCGAGTTCAACTAGGATTGGCTGTAATTCTATTATTTAAATAGATAGATGAGCAAGGGGTAGTTTGGAAATTAAAGTTCACTAACCCTGAGAATTAAAGAATCTAAACTTGTTTTTGAGAAGACAAAAAAATTAAATCTTAACTTGGGTTTTTTCTCCCTCTAAAACCAACCTATAGATTCTTTTAGGATTAGTGAATCTTAACCACACTTATAGCCTTATAGGCGACACTTGTTAGGCAAAGAGGATTAGTCCGATTAAATCCGTTGCCTTTTGAGAAACATGCTGGTTAAGACGTAGGCATCCAAGCTCTCATTGTGGTAGCGGCTAGTGACAAGTGTTGAGATTTTTCCCTATTAACTTGAGAGCTGGTATAAATTATAATTTTTTGCTTTTAGAAAAAAAAATTTCTTAACTTGTTGAAGGGATAGCAATGTGTTATCAAAACTAGCGTTGTATGTAGCTTGAAGTTTGGCTCGGCTCGGCCTGATTAATCCTAGCTTGAGCTTGAAAAATAGGCTCGAACTGAATCGATCTGAGCTCTTTTTTGAGTTTTGAAAAGATATTCAAGTCGAGCTCGAGCCAAGGCCTTTTTGATTCGGCTTAGCTCGAAGCTCAGCCCAATTAATGCTCGGCTAGGTTCGGCTCGATTTGAATATTATATAAAAATAATATATTATATACATATCAGTATTATGTATATATAAATAATATAATTATTATATATTTTTATATAAATTATAGAAATATTATTATTTTTATTTAAAAATTAATTTTTTAGTCATTTAATCCGAGCTCAAGTCAAGCCAAGCTTGAGCCTAATCGAGCAAATTTGAGTCGAGCCGAGCTCGAGCATAGATGAAAAATTTTCAAACCAAGCCGAGCAAGGCCAAGTCCGACTCAGCCCAGCTCGAATACACCCCTAATCAGAACCGGACCGGTCAGTTGAACCAGAAAAATCGGGAATCGATCTCCTCACTGGTTCTTAAACCCCCCCAAAATCAGACCTTATTAAAAACCGGTCGTTTTTTTAAGAACCGAAATAACTAATCGGTTGAACCGAGAATCGGTGATAGAAGTGGGTGAGAACCGACCAAAATCAATCAGAATCGGGTAAAAATGAGAAAAAATTCTATATTTTTCATTTTAAAAAAAGGAGACGATCGAATTGAACCGGTTGAACTGGTCAAATAATGAACCGGCCACCCAACCAGTTCAACGACCTGTAACGAAAACATTTGATGTCAATTATTGTTATTGCACTCACAATGAGAGTTTGAAAAAAAAGATATACATCTAGAGCTAGCACTCCCCTAGTTTTAGGGTTTTTTTTCATAATAACTTCAAAGTTGGTTAGAAATTTTTTTTGGATGGTTGGAACTTAATGATCATGGCTTTTCAACTTAGCTTTTCTATGCATGATGAACCTCCTTTCCATGTTAGCAAGGGCTGTCAAAGGGTCTACCCGGCAAGAGCCAAGGTCTTACCACTAGGCCCAGCCCTCACCTACAATAGTCAAGCCCTAGCCCTTGGCCCTCGAAGTGCCTGAACTGGTTAAACGTATGTCATAACCTCAAGAGTCATGATCGAGCTAAGGCATAATAGAAGATTTATTTTTTTACACATTGCCATAGCTGCCAACATGAGGTTAAACCTCCTCCCATTTGATTCAAATATTGGTTTTCTTGTCCTTAGTTTTTGAATATTTCTAAGGGTCAGTAGTTTTCATAATGGAAAATCTCACAATCTGGGTGCAAAGAAAATCCTCCTAAGGGATCCTGGACCAAGATTTTGTTAGATTCTTGAAACGTTTAGCTTTATGCTCTGTTTGTTTCGATGTAAAATATGGGAAAACAAATCAATTCCGTGGAAAATGTTAGTTATGAGTGTTTAATTATATGTAAAATCTTTTGTAAATAAAATGTTTTGCGGAAAAGAAACCACTTTTGCAGAAAATGTCTTACATTTCAAAAACCCGTAAGTCATTTTCCCATAAAATCTCCACTTCCATATAAATTATAAAAACACCCTTATTCATAATTTATTATATTTTTTTACATTTTTTTTAATTTTATTTTTTTATATATAAAAAAAAAATCGTCCACCTCATTTTGAAGAATGCAACCAAACAACAAAAACTGAGTAGAAAATTCATCTTTTACCTTAAAACATTTTCTTTTGTAAATAACTTATGTCGTAAAACCATTTACATGCAAACAAATGGAGCCTTAATTAATTTTCTTTCATTGTGGATTAAGTTCTTCTTTTACTAAGGTAAAATAGATTCAGCAAATCGAAATCAAGTATCATTTCTAGCTTAATTGAATCATACAATGAAAAATAAGTTATGTTATTTATTGGTCAGAATTAAACTTATTTTGTTGAGAAAAATAAATATAATAATATCAATTTTGTATTATTGTGTAACACAATTTAGTTCATCGGCAAGGTGCTTGCATTATTGCCAATCGGAGTGGTAATAGACAATTCTTAGTCTAGTTGATTTGGTTCTGAAGAAAATCCTTGGGCAAAACGAGGTGTGGCGAAAGAATGACTGTGACCTAGTGTTGATCAACACATGAGCTAGATAGTCGTTAATAAGCAAGGTGCCCGAGTTTTATACACTAAGTGTGTCAATCAAGTGCAAAATCAACATCATATAGCATATCATGTTTCTACAAATATAATAACTATATATATCATACAATCATGGAATTATCATACTTTAATAATCATAAGAAGAACGTAACCTACACCACGTCATCAGATGCTTAGGCATACTGTTTAGATATGTCGAAGACCTTACCCTGTGTCATCAGGCGAGGCTGTTGGGGCCTCGAAGCCTAAGGAGGCTCTGTTGGAAGGTCTACCTAGCTAGTGGCCTATTTCCCTAAGGTTGGGTCTGTTGAGTAGTCTGTTGTGTGCAACGAGGGCAATCCCTAATTTGATGTCCAAGTTCCTCTCACTTTGTGTTTTTTTTCCCACAATGTGTGCACATCTCAAACATAGGTGTTGAAGATGCAGATTGCACATTGCACATATCGTGATGTCTGGGTAGTAGGGCGAGGAGTCGGGAGTGCAGGTGCAGACCTCTGAAACCAAGTTAGCTTAGTGACCTGTGGTGGGGCTGTAGTCCTAGGCTACTTCTCTGGTGGCACCATCTTACTAGTCTGGCCTCTGACTATCTCTCTTTCCTTCTAGTTGGACTCTCTCTCCTCTTGAAGAACTCATCTGAATTCTTCTCAACTATCTTGGCCCTGCTCACAATCTCATCGAAAGTTTCTATCCGTAAATTAGAGACTTTGTCTCTAATGAAAGCCCTTAGTCCCCTTTCAAACTTCTTGAATCGCATATTTTCCGATGCGATCAATTGCGGCGCAAATCTAGAGAGTTCTACAAACTTGGCTTCATATTCTGCCACTATCACGTCTCCTTGCTCTAATGTAAGGAAGTCAACTTCCTTCTGTTCTCTAACAAACACTGGGAAGTACCTCTTGTAAAACACATCTAAGAATTCGTCTAAAGTCCATGGCTATCCTACCCTAGCTGAATCTCTCTACCTAATTGTAGATCTCCATTAAAGCTCGACTTGATCAACTTTCATTATGAAGGAAGTCTAGTCAACTTTCTATTTCTCAGTAAAATGCAGCACCTTGAAGATCTTCTCTAAATGCATGATCCATGCTTCTACAGTCATTGGGTCTGTGCTCTCATAAACAGTCGAAGGCCTCAATCTTCAAAAAGCCTCAATCCCGCCGGGGCATGATTTGCAGTAGTAGTAGGTTGCCTAGCCGCGAGGAGTGCAGTTTGTTGAGCCATTGTTTCCGCAATAGCTCCCTAAATCTGAGTAAAGTCTTGCTGATCATTACCCACTGGAGCTCCTTCTCCATTACCTCTTTCTATGTTCCCAGGACCTCGGTTACCATGCCTCATTTTGATAGTCCTGAGAGCAAACAGTAAATCATAAGTCTTCCTCAACAACTTATCCTAACATATAACAACTTATCTTAGCATATAGTGACACTAAAACCTAAGACCTAACGAATCTAATGTCTTTGCTCTGATATCACCTCTATTGCGCCCCAAAATCTCACCTAGAATAAAGTGGAACCTTGACACGTGACTTACTTATCTTGCAATCATCTTTAAAGCATATTAAAATATGAACTAGAAAATTACTTCATTTAATATATCAATCAAATCTAAAATCCAAAACTAATAATGAAGTATATATTATCTGAGTCATCCATCAAGATTCTCAACTTTCAATTTAAGCTAACCATCATCCGTAATAAAATCTGATTACAAATCCCTTTAATATTAAAATAAAAGTCTGACAACCGAAATCAATAATAGGGATATTGATCCAAATCCCTTTCCTCTTTGGGATAATTACCTTCTGGTTCCTCTATATCCTCTACCTCGATCCAAGGCTCAGCTGTAACTTCGAACTCTGAACCTACCGACAATCAAAATTCGGTTGAGCTAGTGCGAAACCCAATCATACTTGTTTACTTATTTACATACTTGTGTCTGACCTATGATTGTGATTTCATCATGCTTGTGCGTATAATTATCCCCTCAGATAAATTACACCCTACATTATTAGTCAAGAGTCATCGGAAATCCATCATAACGTCTCATACCACTATTATAAAAGTCTTAAGTAACAAAACCATTATTCAATGTTCATTTACCCGAATATCTATCACAACATGCAAGACCAAAACATCATACAACATTCATCATGACATATAATTCTCATGTTTTGTAAATTAAATATGCATAATCATAGTTCATAAAATAACATCATGGCATCGTTAATCATTCATTGCAATTTACTTTCATATAAAACATATAGTCCTATAAAATTGATTGACCTAAAACCCTAATTGCACATACATCATAACCTTGCATCAAAACCATATTTCATTCAATCAATCCTGAAAAATCTAAGAATTAAACCACTCTAAACATAATAATAAAATCTCATAAAATCACATATGTTTATTTAACTCATAAACATCCATTTCTCGGAGAAATCATCTCAAAATTCGACAATTTATGTTTTTGCTAAAACCATACCCTTCCTATAATTTTTGTACTTAGTCATTTTTAATTTAACTTAAAATCATCAAGTAACAAAATATTAAATGCATCACACAAATATCAAGAAATAAAATACAGGTCTCTACACGAGTGATCGCTCAAAATTGGCAATCAATTGCTAAAAATCACCAATTGATCGCTAAAAATGATGATTTAATTCTAAATATCAACAATCATTAAAGTAGTGATTCAACGATAAAAAACAGCGATTGCCATTTATAATTAAAATTGGCAACCTAATGTTAAACATTGGTTATCGGTAGATCAATATTGGCAAGTTAGCGCTATAAATTAGCTATCATTTTTTAGCATTGATCGTCGAGTTTTAGTGATAAAAATCACCAATTTTTAGCCATTGAATGCTAGCTTTAGCGATTAATAACCGATTTCATTATAAATAGCAATTTTAATAATCTTAGTTGGTTTTCTCTCTCTTTCTTTTTGTTGTGGATCGCTGTTCCTCTCAACTCAGACCCTCTCTAGCTACCTTTCGCTCTTTAACCCTCTCAATCTCTCTCTCAACATTCTTCTCCCTCTCCCACATCTCCTGCCCACTCTTTCTCCCTCTCTAACTCACTATCTCTATATATCTCTCCTTCTATGACCAACTCCCTTTCCAATCCAGGAAGAGTCGCCGACGAGGCTGTCTATTATTATTGGCAATGCAATCAAGAAATATCATGTTGAATGACAACAAGAAAGTAATGGGTATTTAGTCATTAAAGCATGAAAAGCCCACATGTGTGATAAGAAGAGTTAAAAAGTTTAGGGTCATTAAGTGGCAAGCATAAAACCTGGGGTGTATTTTGGCAAAACCCATTCATGATGAAGCATTGTCTACTTTTGCATTTTTTTGGGGGGTGGCCCCATAGGGGCTTCTTAAGTAGGCGATTTAGACCGGACCACAACTAGTAAACAATGGAACCAAATCATCTGTGTTTTTCCCTGGGTTCTTTCCTATGGACTGGGTGTGTGAAAGTACAGTTGTTAAATCTGTACATACGATTTGATTATGGCCTTTAGACACTCATGACCACAGGAAAGAACCCAAGGAAGAACATAGATGATTTGCTCCCATAGACAATAGTCTTCCCAAGGAAGAACATAGATGATTTGCTTCCATAGACAATAGTAATCTAGCGGCGGTAACGTGGGAATACAATGCCCACATGCACTGACCAAATTTTGAACCTAAATTTGTACCTTGAAGTCGGATTGGATATGCCACTCTGTTGAAGTCTATTATATATATATGTGTGTGTGTGTGTGTGTAATCGCTGGTTAGCAAGGTTAGTAAATGTTCGAAATGGTGGAGAAATCAACCACATACACCCTCATGGGACTAGATCCTGGACCTAACATGTGGTGCTTAGACACACACCAATGGGGTAAGCATTGCTTCCCATTTGGCCCTATCTGTGGGAGGAGAGCCCCAATTAATCACTTAGAAATTTAAAGTATTTTTTTGGTACAAGGTATCATTCATCTAACTGAGACTTGAACCTAGGACTCACAAAAATTTGGACGCCAATGTGTATCTAAAGTAGTTTATCATCGTAGTTCGGTGGTTTTGATTGAATACTGTCATGCAGATTATAATTGTGAAAGTTTACAAGGTGATGGTAAGCCCACCCTTCATTCAATGATAATGCCGGACATAGGTCGTGATCATTATCATTGCCTTATCCCAAATTTTTGGCGTAGATCATCGTTGTCACTATTAGTGCATAATTTGAATTGTTATATGGTAGAGATAAAAGAGCATCCATCCAATTGTATTTAAGGAGTTCTCTTAATTCCCAAGTATAGTCAGAGTTGGCACTTTCTCTCATTTTACACTCTCAAGGATTGGGGAAAATATAGAAGTTGCTGAAAGGGATAGTAAAGTCATGGCATTTAACCCCCAAAGGGGTGGATCAGTGGTTCCTAGGCCTTTCCCCAAGTGGGAGGTCCTGGGTTCCATTTCTCACTCCCCCTTTGGAGCTAGCCCCGTACGGGTTTACCCGGACTTACCTGGTGTGATAGGTTGCGGGCTCACGTCGCACCCTCGGGGATTAGTCCTGACCCAAAAGGTTGGGGACACCCCGAGTTCCAAAAAAAAAAGAAGTCATGGCATTCTAGTTTACCAAGAGAAATATGTTCAAGTCGACTAAATATTTCCTATTTCCCCTATAGCCCAATCTTTGAAACTCCCTAAAATATGCTTACTAAATAAAATGATCCATCAATCAATAGTGTAAGTGAGCAAACATTATACTGATAGTGCTTGAAGATGGTTCACACAATTTAGTTGCGCATTGACTCAGATTTAAAAGAAATTTTACAAGACAGATATAAGATTACTTAAGCTTTATTGCCAGGAAGCTAATAAGTACTATATTAGCCAATGTGAGGATATTGAAATGGAAAAGTGAGATACTATTAGAGATAAGATTTGAGAAATAATTTACAAATTACTCAAAAATAATAAAAGAGTATCAATGAAGAATGTTTGCATACATTCAAGATAAATCAGTGACGACACTAATATATAATGAGTTAGCAATATAATGAGATAGTGCAAGCTGATAACTCTAAAATAGTGAATAAGAGTCAAAAAAATGGGACTCAGAAAAAATTGATAACCCAGCTTTCATCAAAGTTATGTGTGTGGAATTACGAATGTAATTCATATGGAGAGTGATTGAAAACTCTTGATAGTAGGAAATATCGTGAGCTGGGCCGTACGGTTAAAAGGGGTGATTGCCCCTCTAGTATGGGCTTCTTCCCTAAATATCCACAATTTGAAAACCCTTCTCTAAATGCCCCTATGCATTATTTTCCCTTATTGTGGATTTATGTAAAGTCCAATATACCCCTCCACTACCTTCAAGCCTTAAACAATGAAGGCATCAACTTTTCATAACAGTAAAATTTTTTCTAACGTATGTGCGTGGGAAAAACCTTCTATGTGCATTATCCCAAAAAATATTCCGGCGAACTCCAATCCCAAGTGAGTCGTTTTTCATGAATCCAGTTCCAGCGAACTCCAAAGTCACTGGTTTTGTGTGATATTCATTAACCAAAACCTAGAAAGGTATGTTTTGATTTCTTAATCTATAGACCTTGATTAACTTCTTCATAATATTATATGAGGTCTTGAGTAATCTAAGGAGCCTTTAAATGGAGTTTTTCTCCGGCCATGTTGCCAGAAAAACAGTTTTAGGAATGAAGGGGAACGAAGGGACGAAGCCGGTCGGTATCGGTTTAGGGTCGATACATGTTTTCAACTTGTATCGACCTAGTCGATACATTTTACTTGAGAAGTCGAAGCAAAGGGTCTTGGTCCATGTCGATGCAGTTGATACAATATAGTATCGACCCTTTACATATTTGCATCGACCCTTTGGTAATTTGCATCGACCCTATGCTCATGTACACTGTATCGACCTTGTCACTTCCATGCATCGACTCTTTGGTGATTTGCAACGACCCTTTGCAAATTTACATTGACCCTTAGGTTTTTTCTTGGACCATGAACACTGCAACGACCCTTTACCTATGTGCATCAACCCTTTAGGGATTTGCAATGACCCATTGGTAATTGGCATCGACCCTTAGGTTTTTTTTTGGACCATGAATACTGCAACGACCCTTGTCCTATGTGCATCGACCCTTTACCTATGTGCATCGACCCTTTGGTTATTTGTTGGACCATGTACACTGCAACGACCCTTTACCTATGTGCATCGACCATTTGGTGATTTGCAACGACCCTTTGGTAATTGGCATCAACCCTTAGGTCTTTTCTTAGACCATGAACACTGAAACGACCCTTTACCTATGTGCATCGACCCTTTGGTTATTTGTTGGACCATGTACACTGCAACGACCCTTTACCTATGTGCATCGACCCTTTGCATATTTGCATCGACCCTTTGCTTATTTGTTGAGTCATGTACACTGCAACGACCTTTTACCTATTTGCATCAACTCTTTGATAATTTACATCGACCCTTTGGTATTTTGCAACGACCCCATGCTCATGTACACTGTATCGACCCTGTCACTTCCATGCATCGACCATTTGGTGATTTGTAACGACCCTTTACAAATTTACATCGACCCTTAGGTTTTTTACTGGACCATGAACATTGCAACAACCCTTTACCTATGTGCATCGACTCTTTGGTGATTTGCAACGACTCACTGGTAATTGGCATCGACCCTTAGGTTTTTTCTTGGATCATGAACACTGCAATGACCCTTTACCTATGTGCATCGACTCTTTGCATATTTGCATCGACCCTTTGGTACTTTGCATTGATCCTTTGGTAATTTGCATAAACTCTTAGGTTATTTCTTGGACCATGTACACTGCAATGACCCTTTACCTATGGGAATTGACCATTTGCTTATTTGCACAACTCATTCATTTGGCTCTTATCTAACTAATCAATACTATGTTTCTTACAGACGATGGTGCCAAAAGTATCACTAATTTGTTGCTACGATGAAAAATAGGATGTGGAAAATGGTGGACTAATGAAAAATGGAGCACAAGGTATCTGTTATCGAGGTGGAACGACTCACTGTGTACTAGTAGATAACAGTATTACACACGAGGAGCTCTTGTGTAAAGTTTATCGACTTACCAATTTCAAACCGTGCGAGTGCGATATCACTTTAAGGTCATTTTTTCCTTCGTCAAACCCAATTCCACCAATCGAAATTGCCAACGATGAATCTTTGTCAACCTTTCTTTACATGGTTATGGAACGAAAAGATATTTACCTTCCCTTGTACATATTGAATGAGGAAAGAAGGAAGCCTATTTCAAATGAAGAGTATGTTCCCAACGAAGTATCTAGAGAACATGTGTGCAATCAAAAGTATGTTCCCACTGAAGTTTCCAAAGAACATGTGTGCAATCAAGAGTATGTTCCTAATGAAGTTGCTAGAGAACATTTATCCAAGCAAAAGGATTGCTCCAAGCAAAAGAATGTCTCCATTGAAGTTGTTGGAGGATTAGATTTTGATTTTGAGTGCAATACGGATAGGCTGACTAATATAAAAGAAGACAATTTCTATATGAGGGATTTTGTTAGCATTCATGATGGAGTAGAAGAGGGCGCTTCTAGAGATGACATCAATTCTATAGATGAAGCTATGAGTAATGCATTCTCAAGTGATGATGATGTTGTAGACAAGGGCACTTCAAGAGTTGACATCAATTCTATAGATGACGCTATGAGTAATGCATTCTCAAGTGATGATGAACATCCACTTACCGTGATCCCAACATATGCAGATCTTGATACACAAGTCACCGTAAACGACTTCCCTAGCTTCAGGTAGATTATTGTCTTTATAACTCTACTAAGAAATCTTTTTCAAATTTTAGATTCTAATATTACTACTTCTATATTGTTTTGTAGCCATGATAGTCCTCCCCTCACCCCAGAGATGCATAATAAGGACACAACAAATAATCCTATTGAGAAGACACAGTATGAGGATATGCCGGTGCACAATGAAGGCTCGGATGTTGAATGTATGTTGCAAGATGAGACAGTAGTCAAACTTGGTCAATGTTTGAAAGACAAGAAGTTACTGCAGAGGTGTATTCATAAGTGTGCAATGCGCAACAACTTTCAATTCAAGGTAATACATTCGGATACACAACGATACACATTGAAGTGTCATGTTCAAAATTGCAAATAGCGACTACATGCCTCAAGAGTTAATGGTTCTGGCCAATTTAAGATAAAGAGCTATGCTGCGATATACTCTTGTCAGGCACCGATTGGGGAAGATAATGTGCAAGCAAGAAACTGGGTGTTGTGCGAGTATGTTCTATCACATATTGAGGGGCATGATGTGTATAAGCCAAGGTAGATTGTAAATGATATATGGCGCGAGTTCGGGGTCAAACCTAGTTACAAGAAAGCATGGAAATCTCGAGAAATTGCAATATAGAAACTTAGAGGATCATTCGACATATCATATGTGGATCTCCCTACTTATTTCCACGAGCTTGAGAAGCGCAACCCGGGTACAATAACTGCAGTGCATTCAGATCCAGTGACTGAGGTGTTTAGTTCTGCTTTTGGGTCGATCGGTGTAGTACTTACTACTTTTCGAACTTGTTGCCGAAAAGTGTTAACCCTCGATGCCACACATTTGAAAGGAAAGCATAAGAGGATACTCCTGTTCCCTAAAGTGTATCGACCCTGCAATGAATTGCATCGACTTGCATCGACCGCATAAGTTAGCCACTGCCAGTTGGAACCTATATCGACCTTGTTCCCTAAAGTGTATCGACCCTCCAATGAATTGCATCGACCTGCATCGACCGCATAAGTTAGCCACTGCAAGTTGGAACCTGTATCGACCTTGTTCCCTAAAGTGTATCGACCCTATGTAATTGTGTATCGACCCTATGTAATTGTGTATCGACCGTAAATTTCTTTACAGGTTGCGCAACCATGTGACTTATGGATGTGTGTCAACCTGTTTTCAGCCTGTTTTGAACACATCATAAATACAGAAAATTATATCAACATGTAAACTCCATGGAACCTCAACAATTTTGTAGTTAAAAATTCAACTGAACATAACATTTCAATAGTTTTTACACGACACTTCATACAAAGAATCTCAACAGTTCACATTACACGAAAAGGAATATGTCACACTCCCTCACAACATAGATTCACCTGGACAACATACATACAAGCTCCCTCACTCCCTCTCCTACATAGAAGCCTTGCCCTTCATGAGATCATACGCAATACGATACTGGCACTTTGGAATATCCTTCCGATGGAATGTAGGATGTAAATCTGCACATAGGAAGTCGATGTATTTCACAACAAATATCCTGCAGTCATGAACATTTTCTTGCATAGGAATAGTGTCAGGATCCATCGCTTCAAACTCCCATTCCTTTCCTTCTAATGCTTGCTCATCCCCCGCAGTGCTGAATAGTAGTGGGATCCCCTCCTTCAAAGTTACTACTTCAGTATCATACCTGTCTAGTAGATCATCTTTGTAGTAGGGATCCCATATAAACACCCGTCTTTCAGGGGGCTCAAGTACAAACAATATCCAGTGGATTCCTTGTGGTCAATCTCCTTCTTGCTCCCTTATTAAGTAGGGAAGGTAGACACGTTCAGAACGTCACATGAAATCAGCTGGTGACTTGAGTACCGTGGGGATCAAGGAGGCGTTGTCCGGATTGGGGTTTGCTCCATATCTTCTTAGCAGACTGATACCTAATGTATCAGGGGACTCTATTTGCATATTTTGAAAAAGTGAAACCTGCCTTAGGAAAAACAAGGTCAACACATTATATATGTTTGAATTCAAATTTAGAACATATTATACTTTGATGGTTAACTTACTGTAAACAACTCTGATGCAAAAAAAATTTCTGAGTGAATATGTCGGGGTAGCGCATATGCCTCTCGGATAATAAAAGCATGTAGGCGTCCATTTCGTAGAAACATTAAAGTATGTTAGTGCATAGTGTAATATGTGAATTTTAAAATGAAAGATACGTAAGAAATCCCTCAATTACCTAATTCCCGAACCAGCAGGTAGGGGATGACACTTCATACACAACCTTCGAAGTGATGAACAAGTTACCAACAGTATTGCATCTGGGCTGTTCACCATCCTTCTTCTTACGAAGTTTGGCAAACTCCATCATCTCTCTACGTTCGACTTCGGATATATGTCTAAATAGATCTAAAATTGACTCTTTCGTGAACGCCTTTTCCTTAGCGGCTTTCTCATTCCGAGCATTATACCAGGGAGACCGCATTTACTGAGAGTCAAACCGGACCCTCTTCGCCTTCTGAGGCAGTGGCGCATGGGCTGTCAACTCCATAGTCATGGGCAACTCTACACTGATTGGTGTAGCAAAATGTACTAGTGTAGCATCAAAAAACTTTCTGCAAACATAATTGTATAGGTCAAATCAATAAGAAACATAATGTATTTAGTGTAAAACAATTGTGCAAATCACATACCTCATTATACTGTACGTCAAAGGTTGAGACTGTAGTCTCCTCAGGGGGTGTAGTGGACTCTGTTCGACCGACCTTTGTCTTTCTCTGATAGACGTGGCCGGTGCGCTTCCTAGAGGGATCGTGATCCTACGCTGCAAATACAGATATTAGTTTAAAATTTTCAAAATAAAATACATTTTAAAGTTATAAATTTCAAAATAAAATCTAGTACTTACCTTGCATACTTCTGCCTTCAACTCTCTAACCTCCTCACTCAACCGTCTAACCTCCTCATGGAGAGTGTTTACCATCGCCTGAAGGCGGTCTTCGCTCGCACGAATAACCTCATCAATGTGAAGCTTCAGCTGGTCCAAAAGACTAGTATCAAAAGTACTATCCCTTCGTGTGTTTTTCCTCTTCCTGGTAAGAGGGGAAGTTGTCACATCTATCTCTTCCTTTGCCTCCTCTTCCTCCTCGTCCTCGTCCTCGTCCTCCTCCTCATCAGTGTCTTTCTTCTCTTTGTCTTTTTTCTCCTCCCCCTTCTCTTCAGGAGGAAGGACCAGCTCTTTGTGGACTGGCGAGTCCAACCCTCCAAGTCGGGTGAGTACGTCAGCTACTGCCAGCTCTTCCATCTCCCTTTGAGTGGTCACAAGGGGTGGTAGAACCTCAATCTACAAGAATAAGTAAAAAACTTGGTTACATCGGTAATGTAAGAAACACTAATATTTAATGTAGTAAATAATGAAATAAACACTTACATCATCTGAAGTCATTAACACCCGCCGGGTATCCTCATATTTGATGTAGGTCGTGATCTTCCAGTGTAGGAACCGAGAAAATGTATCGGGCCTCACCGAGATGGGATCCGAAGGGGACTTGATACCCTGACCCCATCTCGCAAATGCGGGAATACGTTCCAGTACCCAAACCTGTTACAATAAAGCAATTAAGTCATAAACTATGAAAAAGCAATTAAGTATAAAAACTATAATGATAAACTATAATTCTATTATCTGGAATGCAAATGAGCAACCGTAAATGTTGTATCAGTAGCTGCCAATGGAGAGTGCAGACTCCAAAGATGCCTTCAACTTTTTGTATCAAAATTATAGAAACCCGAATTCATTATTCTTAATATTTGTGAACTTTATTAAATGCTATGGAAACATGTGTTTAATTTTTTTTAATGCATTTAAGCCTATAAATTTAATGCGAAAGTAGTGTTTTTAAAACCCGAATAAAACACTCAATTTAATTCGTTTTTGAGGTCTAATTGCTTGAAAAGAAAGAAAATCAAAAAGTAGCAAAAGAGTTTTAAAAAAAAAAAAATCGGCACCATGGCCGATCGATCGCCCACCGGTGGCGATCGATCACCCCTGGCGGCGACAGATTGCCAAAAACGCCGTTTTGGCTTATTTTTGCGCATTTTTCCGACTTGTGGAGTCCCTAGGGCTCCCAACACTATAAATACCCCTTATACTCGTGGGTTAAGAGTTTCTAAAACTTTTTAGACCTAAAAGAAAGTAAGAGAATGAATTTTTGAGAGATCCAAGAGGGGAGATTAAAAGTTTTTCAAGGAGAAATGGTGAAAAAGCTTAGATCTATTCCATTCACAAGCGCGTGATCGTAGAGAAGCGATCGTGAGAGGTAAATATAATTTCCTTCCTTTCAATATAGTGATTTTTATATAAATTTATGAAAGTGATAGATCTAAAGCAAGATTAAACATACATGTGATGTTTTTAAATTATGATTTCGTATGAAAAATATATATGACGTTAGAAAGAGTGTTTTAATCATGATTTTCTTATGGAAAATATATATGATGATTTTGAGAATGCTTTAAACCATGATTTCCTCATAGAAATTATATATGATGTTCAGAGAGTTTAAATTTATGATTTCCTTGCGAAAGATACTATGATGTTAAAGATGTTCTTGTGATTTAATTATTATATCAACAAAGAGAAAGGGAATGATCTTGTGGTTTATTGTGTGATGAATAATGGAGGAAGTGATGATGGTTAAATTTGATGGAGTGATTCTATGTTGCTTTAAAATTATAGTATGTTATAAACTAGGGTTTTGAGAGATTAATTTAATTAAAATTATGTATTGGAAATTGAGACATGATGAATTAAATTGTCCCTGTTTTTGTTGTCGAAAACTTAATAAACTCATATTTTATGTTGATCAATTATGAGAAATTTTGCATGTTTAAATTGTAAATGACTTATAATTATCATTATTTCACTCGCACTTATTCACGAAATTGGACATGAACAAGTATGATAATAAGAAACAAGATGACAAGTATTATGCAAGTACACAAGGACACAAGCATTATGCATGATTGAGTTTTGCACTGACCGAGTACCCACAGGCCTATGATCAAGGCAAGACCAGCCGTATACACCGGCGAATGTGTAGACAAGCCGTATACACCGGATAATGTGTAGATAAACCGTATACACCGGATAATGTGTATATTGTGTGGTACCTCGGAAAGTAGGGTATATGTGAAAGTATGTCTCTTTTTAATTTACAAACACAGTTCTTGGGGGGCATACATCGAATCCTAAGATCTGACTAAGATTCTAATTGATTTTATTCAATGAATATAGGAATAACATTCACCTTTGCGACTTTGAAATTGTTAAGTCAAATCCACATTAGAATAGTATTCGCAAAACTTCACAAGTGTCAAGTCTCCTGTCGATTCACACGAACCTTTTTTTTCCTTTAAAGCTTTCTCTAATGGAAGCTAATGACCCTTCCAAATTTCATGCTCTTTTATCTTTTCTTCTTTTCTTTGATCCAAGAACCTTTCTTGATCAAACAAGATCCAATCTTGATCTTCAAAGAACTTGTTCTTGATCATCAAGATCAAAAACCAAACAAAAAGGAAGAAGGGGAAGGGTGACCGTACACCCTCAAATGGGGAGAGGGCTGGGCGTGAACTTGAGGAGAGGGAGAGAAGAAAAAATTCTGGAGAATTATATATTATTTAAAGGGCTGGGTATCCAATCCTTTATATAAGTTCCCTTTTGGTTGCTTGAATTGTAATCCAATTATAATTCATTAACCTTATCCTAATCCAATTATGATTCCTCAATAGTTTCCTTTGCTATGTTTGGTTGCCGAGAAAATTGTAGAAAACATGGAAAAGAAAATAAAATTTTAGACTTTTAATACAAATTTTAGTTGTGTTTTGTCTAATTTTCTTTTCTTTTCCATGTTTTTACTTATTTTCTCGACAACCAAACATAGGGTTATTGACTATTCTCCTAATCCAATTAGGATTAATCTTAAAAGAAACTAACCTTATCCATTAGTAACTAATCTTATCCTTATCTAATAAGGAATCTTGAATTAGTAACTAACTAATGGAATCCCTAACAATTAGGGAATCTTTAATTAGTAACTAACTAACTAACTAACCTTATCTAATAAGGATATTAGTTATTAAAAACTAATTAAAATAATAACAATTATTATTCCTCCTTGAAGTGGGCGTCCCACCCTAGGTGGGTCCCACTCCACACGCCCAAGGGGTTTCCAAAACCCTCTTGGTCACTTGAATTATTCTTTTATAATAATTCCCAATGAGTCCTAACCATTTGGTTTTTCACATCTAATGTGATTCCACCTTTTAGAGCTTCATTATACCATATAGTGATTACTTAGAGAAATTAATTAATTTAATTAATAATTAAATTAAATACTTTAAGAAAGTCCTTGTGTGTTGGATCTAAAGGGATTTCCTATTTCCGGTTGTGGGATCAAGTACTTCACCTTTTTGGTTGAAGCATTGTTACTAGGAAACACCTTTCCTATACTCCATTAGGATTATAGAATTTTATCTATATCCCTGGACTTCCACCAATCACAATTAATGTCCATTAACACAATATGATTAACCTCCAGAAATTAGAGAATTGCTTGTAAGTACCATCTCACAATATATTTACAAATAAATCCTTCCACATTCCGATATCACTTGTAAGCTTCCGGGATTGGAACAATTCCACTGTCTTAGTCCCTAGCTTATGAATAGAACCCTTTCTCATGATTACTTTTTCAATGAACTGAACCTCCAAAACACTTTTGAAGAAACATTAGAAAAGAACTGACATATATATATATTTATATATACATTTTCATATTGAAAATATCAACTTCGATAAAGACCATTTTACCGAAAAGCACCAGTATTGGATTTAACAGTTCAGTTCAATAAGTATCACCTTGATATCATTATCTCCAATTAAGGAGTTGTGGATTCTTTATTAAGTGGTTACACACTTCTCCAAACATAGTGTACATGACCTAACGTACCCGGAGTTAGTTCTGTGTATTGGACATTGCCGATTGACACATCAAAGCCATATAGACAAATGTCTGAGAAGATGTTAACCTCTCAGGTCTAAAGACAATTTGTCAAATGGATAACCCTAATACAATCTGACAGTGTATTCCATAGGGTATCCACTAGTGACCCCGTTCAGTATTATGTACTTGCTACATATACTCACATGTTAGTCAAGGGTCACCACTCTCTGTGAATGAGATTCATCACACTATCTCATAAAACTACACATGTGCAAGCCATGATGAAGTACGGTACCCAACCAGAACTCTAGAGGCTTTGAACAATATTAGGTTTACAAGGAACCGGAAAATCATATCTCTTCGCAACCTTTGCATGATTTTCCTACAATGTTACCTATGGAACTTTATGTCATCATCATATGAGATAGTAATTAATATAAATACCCTTTATAGTTGGTTGTGTGAATATGATGTTTGTCTAATCAACATAAAAAAGTCTCCTATTGGCTTTCGAGGGCATATATGTCCAACAATATGTTAGTCTCTACCCGATATATGGGGTAGAGTTATATTAAGTTATTGCATTTACATGTTGTTGGATAAATTCACAAATAAGAAAATAAGCAAGATAAACAAGAGAAATAAGCATAAGTGATCATGTGTAAGAATTGAAATTGAATTATGCTTCCGCATCCTGAATTGTTACATGTTTGCATGATATGCAAAATCTTAAACCATGTTTATATTAAATCTCATTATATTGTTAGATAGGATTTTATATATACGCTGGATAACTTATTACTCAGCCGATGACTGTTGTTGTCGGCAGGTTATAGATTTGATACCAGTGCTTCAGGACATTAGGAGGAGGAAGAATACGAGGAGGAGCAGGAAGAGCCAGCAGGTGATTACCCTGATGGAGAATGAAATTTGGATTGCTGGCCATACACTGGACATTAGACCACTAGAATTTTGGATTTTAAATTTTAGACTTTGTAATAGACTAATTATGGATTTATAGTTAGTTTGAAATTATGATTGGGGATCCATAAAGGATGATTTTAAATTGATTATGATGTCTTAGTATTTATTTCAAATATTAAACTTGATTAGCATTTATTTGAAGAGAAAAAAAATTTAGGTCCATGTTCTTAGAATTGCCTTAAATGCTTTATGACAGGAAGTTATGGAATTAATGTTTAAGTCACGTGCCAAGGTCTCACATTAAGTTAGGTGAGATTTTGGGGCGCGACACAAATACTCCCCATGGATAACTATTGAAGGCTAGAAGGTCTTCCACTAAAGCCCACTATCTCTCATCTACACAGGCGGTAGAGACCTTTGCATCCAAAAAACTCTCAACAAAAAGTACCAAGTCTAGCTGCACGGCTTCCATGTTATACTTCTCCCCAAGCCCCTGGATCTTCTTCAACAAATCTTTCTTATTGATTTCTCCGGGTTTTCTTTTGGGGAACATCCTCTTCTTAAGTTTCTGCTCCCCCACTTCAATATCACAGGGGGTAGCAGGAGTGGATCTAAGGCCCATGACTAGGGCAAAATCCAACTCTCTAAATTTCATTAAGACCCCCCAATCTCGAACTCCATATCTCCTACATGGTGTTGGAGAAAGAAGTGAGCCACCATACCACAAAAAGTGAATGTCTGTTGCTCCGTCAAAACCCCAAAAACTTGCTCCTTCCATAAAGCTATTCTATTTGGCACATTCTTAAAATTCTGTTTCATCTCCTACCAAAAAGTCTGAGTGCATCTAGAAGTAGGCTGACCCTCCCTATTAATAAGAGGGACTGAGGATTTATACTTGACATTTTCATGGATCTTTCTAACCTTGTTGGCTTGGTTGGGCTCTTTGTTGCCTTGCTTGGGCTCTTCTGAACATTTGGACTTGCAACACCCTTCTTCACCTTCTTCACTAAACTTTTCTTCGCCATCCTACAAAAAGGAAAAAAAGAAACAGGAATAAAACAAAATTTTTGTCAACTGGCCGATACAGTAACTCAAGGTCGATGCATTTAGCTTGTATGGTCGATACAATAAGTCAGGGTCGGTGCATTTAAATTGTATGGTCGATACAACTGGTCGATACAATAAGTCAGGGTCGATGCAGAAAAATGCATGGAGTCGATGCATTTAGATTGTATGGTCGATACAACTGGTTGTTACAATTGGTCGATACAATAAGTCAGGGTCGATGCAGAAAAATGCATGGAGTCGATGCATTTAGCTTCTATGGTCGATACAAGTATCAACCTGTACAACAAGTCAGGGTCAATACTTATTGTACAAGGTTGATACATTTGCACAAAGGGGTCGATACATTAAACGGGACATGGTCGATACAAGTTTTCAAGGGCAGTAGCTAAGTAACGAGTTCGATGTAGGTCGATACATTTTATGCATGGTCGATACATTAAAAGGGAAAGGGTCGATACATTTTCCAATGAGCAATACCGAACTCAGGAGGTCGATACAGGTCGATACAATTAATGAAGGGTCAATATATTCACAAGGACATGATCGATACTCATTCAACTGGGCAGTAGCTAACTTATGAGGTCAATGTGGGTCGATACATCCATTGCACTAGGTCGATGCATATGTATCGACCGTCATCTTCAACATTTGGAAACGTATGTTTCGACCTATTAGCATCGACCCTTCGCATAAATGCATCGACTCTTCGCATATATGCCTGCAAATCACTTTTAAAGGTCGTTTTTTTTAGGAAACTGATTCGTTTCATATGAGGGAAACCTTAATTCAAGGTTTTCATAGGATTTTACAATACAAACTTTCAAAACTGAAATCCTTAAAAAAAAAAAATAGCTACTGTATTGACTCTCATCCTTTTTACAAATTTCATTCCTTCAATTGGAATTAAACACATACCTTTTACACCCAATGGAGTTTCGTGGAATCGCTTCACGAAGGTTTTGGGAGACGTACCTCCAATACGGTTTTCGGTCAGGTGGAGTACACGAACAGCTTCGTTGGTTCAGAGGAATGGCTATGGGGCACTCAAAACAGAGGGAGGAAGAGGATGAAGATGCACTCGAAACAGACGGAGGAAGAGGATGATGAGCAGTCGCTCCTTTCCCTTTTGTTTTTGAGTTGGGGACATATATGTCATAAAGAAAAAGAAGAAGGGTATGAAGGAGAGAAAATAAATTCACATGTGCGAATGAACACACATGTGTGTGGGGACATTTAGAGAAGAGTTTTTAAATTGTGGATATTTAGGGAAGAAGCCCATACTAGAGGGGCAATCAGGGAAACAACCCCGGTTAAAAACCAATGATAACAAGGTAAATATGGATTATGGATTACATAGCAGGCCTCACTTTATGTTTGGCGCCATTAAATTTTTAATCATGCGGCCCATCTCTGGATAGTAGGTACTATCCAGAGTGTTCAATTATTTCCCAATTCATCTTACTAATTCTAAACCAAAACATTGGATAAGGCACTGGTCGACGATGATGGTCTATGATTATTAGATTATGTCCAAGTTAAAGTCAACAGCCGCAGCTCTAAAACTTCTCAGCAAGGAGCGGGAAAGAACGCACCTTTCTTCCAACAATTAAAAAAAAAAAGCCGCTTTCCTTGACACAAACAAGTGCATAAAATAATTGTCCAATTTATAATCTATTTGCATTTAATAGGGCTCTCTCTTTCACATGGCATTTAATATTAAATTTCAATTATAACCAACTATTTTCAACCCTAATAAAGTGTCTAGGTCCGGCAAGCGAAATATGCATTTGACGGGCTCTGATTGGAATCTAATGAAGATTTGGATTCCATCTGAAGTTGTTTAGACCGGATATTGTTTTATTATAGATTTGTCGGAGTAGATGTGAATTTGAGTTTTTAAATTCACTTATAATCTGATCAAATTTAAATTTATAATAATTCAATTCAATTAAAATTTGATTAGACTACAACATCATAATTATACATATATTATAGTACTATTTATGAAAAAGAATCAATTTACTAATTAAAATATTAATATTAATCAGATTGGTTTCTAATTGAATTCAAATTTTGACTAAATAATTAAATTCGAATTAGGTGATTCAGAAACTCGAATCAGATTCAAATTTATAAAAATTTAATCGGATTGAATTTTAATATAGTCATATTCAATCAGAATCCAATCAATTTATAACCCTACCAACTACTTGTGAATGCGATTCTATTTTTGCTTTTTTCTTTTTCGAAGTATGTGATTTTAGTCCGTGAAATAAAGTGAATACCGTTATTCTTTTGTTGGCATCCTCTTTTAGTCGAGAGGGCTATGAGAGGATGCTATTGGTACACCTGAAAACTATCTTTACTATTATAATGTGAGAGGCAGCAGTAGGCTGATTTGTCCAAAATTCCCAAACTATTCTTATACAAAACAAAATTTAGATTTAATATTTTACTTTAATTCCCAAACTACCCCTTGCTCATCTATCTATTTAAAGAATAGAATCACAACCAATCGCGATTGAACTTGGGGAGAGTTCAATCCCACCTGCAGGTTAACACGTGTCTCTTTTAAATAACCTTTCCACTCTACGTTTCTTCAAATAAATTTAGGATAATGCTAATTACATTTTCTTTTAAACTCATTTTCTTCAAGAGAAAAACATATGTTATTGTTTATCACTAATTGTAGACACTTGTTTTGTACCACCAATTTGTCGCCTCATAAACAGGGTATATTAACAAAGAGAGTGTAGCTGGCATAATCCATAAATTTATTGTTTCTTTTGATTTGAGAAATGTTGCCTGACTTCCAAACCCTTACCTGCATGTGTCACTATTTTTTGGTTTACTTTAAATTAAAAAGGAGTTGAAATAATAACATCACCTTCCAAAAATAATTATTTTCCCAATTTGTTAAAGTGATAGCAAATACATGGTGGTAGTTTGGAAGTCTTTATCTAGGGCTAACATCCCTGTTTTAAAAAAAGAAAAAAGGTGCCACGAAGTTATAGAAAATGGGAATCCTTAACGGCATTAAGCAATTTCATTGTTGCTGATAAGTTTTTGACACGTCGCCAGTCTCATTTTATAGATATTCTTTTGCTTGGGGTCATATTGTTTATGGTTAATGGCTCATTCATCATATGACTGAGTCTCATTTTATACATTTTCTTTTGCTTTGGGTATTTTTGTTTTCGGATAGGAAAATAATCACCTCTTCGGTTGGTGACGCGAGAAGGGGTGTCTCAGCTCCCATTTTTTGTCATGTGTTCCCCTTCTAACCTCATTTAATTGTGGTTAAGATTCATCCACCTTAAGATTTACCCATCTATCCTTGGTTTTTAGAAAAATGATATAAAAAAAATTAACTAAAGGATTAAAAAAAACTTCACCCAAGTTAATGGGGAGTTGAAGGGTCGGCTAAGTGAGAGCAAGGAGGAATAGTCCCCTCCTCGGCGGACGAGGGGACTATTGCTCTTTCAGTTAATAGCTCATTCATCATATGACTCTTAGACTCTCTCCGTCTTCCCTTTTCCCTCCCTCGAGGCGGTGGGCCCGATCTAGATAGCTTGGGGCCTAGCTTGTTTTAACCGTTCATTGGTCAACGTAGATCTGATGGAGGATTTTAATCCAGCCCCACATTGTGGACCCAGTGTGTGTTGGCCTATGTGAGTGTGATTTTAATCCTTCTATCAAAAAAAAAAAAATATGTTGTGTATGGTCTTCCGTCCATGACGAATGGGCATAAACCATGTAACTTATAGGGGTAGCCTCTAAAGTTTTGAGAATAACTATATTCTTTATAAACATACACAAACAAACGCGATGACCCATCAACTTAGTCCTCGAAAAAAATTGTAAAGATTTTACCTCAAAATTAATAAAGAGATATGAGCTATTAGAGGTAAAACTTCTACTTTAAAAAGATGTAGACATCCCGATTAATCTTTTAACTTAACAATTTAAAGATCAACTAAACTCAATTTTCAAATAAGCTCACTTAGTGTCTAACATTTCACCTAAACATTTCTTGTGATGAAATAAGATTATAGATCATGGCAGGACCAACGATTACTCACCACATGTATTATAGTCATATAGAGATGCTAGAGAGACCCTATCTCCCTATCATTAAATGAGAAACACGACATCACATGATCCCACATGCTTACCGACTTACACAGCCCATGCGCTACCACATGTTGAGATTTTATTAATTCTACATAAGATGATGTTTATCAATGGTCAATGTTCACACATCATGGGCCTATCTCAGTGGTTGTGTATCTCTCTTTAGGGGAGGTGTGACTTGTGTTCGAGTCTTGGTGTGGTTGTTGATGCCACCACGAGTCCTAATAACTCTGCTAGCCCCTAACCCCTAATTTAGGTAAATAAATGATTTGGACCGAGCAAAAAAAAAAAGGGCAATGCTGACTTTCAGTTTTTCAAATTCGGCTTGAGTTTGGGGCCTTGTACTCGTTACATGTGATTGATGGCCTTGGATTGTCTCTGGCGAAGCCGGAAAGGGCTTGTCTCGGGGTTCCATAGAATAGGGGACAAGTGGTGGTGAAGTCAAAATCAGCGGCCCATGATTTTGACTTCTCTACCCATAAGAAAACATGTGGCGATAAGTGTGTCAGAATAAGGGTGAGAGATATCAAATGGGGAGAAGTCAAAATTATGGGTTGAAAATGAATGACTTCTCCCTAATTTTAGGCCAACTGTCGCACAATGTTTGGAACCCAGAGACAATCCGAGGCCGTGATTGGTATACAGGTAGCTTGAGTTGTAGTGGTCTTGTACTGGGTTGATAGGTTACGATCCATACACACCAGGGCTTTGGCCCATCGGTTAAGTGTATCCCTTCCGCAAGGAAGTGATTCCGGGTTCCATTCCCGTCAGGGTGCGAGACTTCCACCCGTCCAACTAACTTGAGCAGATACTAACCCTCTAACTGGGGTTGCGGCCTAACCGTATTACCAAAAAAAAAGGGGTTACGATCCATACTTAACAAACTGAGCCCCTCTCTTGAAGGGGCCACACAAAAAAAGATTTTATTAATTTTTGTTTTGTTTTTCTTTTCTAATAGCCACTATTTGGCTGGCTTGACTCCTATCACGTCACAAAATATTTATTAACAAAAATTAGACTTAATTAGAAGCACACCTTCCAAATCCTAGCTAAAGGACCAAAGTTTCATTTTAAAGAAATGCTAGTACTAGTCGGAGTCTTCCGAAGATGCAAGATGGTGGCAACAAGTATAAAATCGGTAATAAGTATCAAACCATTTCCCTGTTATATGGTAGCAACACCACGAATTACACCCACACTCTACGTCTTTGAAAAAACAATTGACATGGTACATCTGGTGCTAGCACTCCTATTCATTTTTATTTATTTATTTTAACTTTGTTGTAATCTGGCTACAATGTGTTCGAGTAGTTGATAAATAGTCTACGGATGTCGGCTATACATTTGGAGCCAACTGAACATAGAGTTTGTTTGAATAAGACATAATGTATAGATTTGATTCCACTATTATTAGCCATCCATTTAAACAAATAGCTTTGTATTTATTTAATATATATTATACAGTGACCAAAAAAAAAATGCATAAAATACAACAAATTAAAAAAAAAATTATACTAGATACTAAAGTCAACAAATTTAAATTATAAATAGAGATAGAGACGTAAAGAAAAAGAAAAACAATTCATAAAACAAGAAAAGATTATTTAAAGTGAGGATGGGGTTTCGAGGACAATCATAGCACCATGAAAACCATTACACTTTGAAATTAAAATCAAGTCGCCCGTGAGAGATGCCAATTAAATGCATAACCTGCCCCTCATGTAGCTGAGGTTCAAGTTAGCCGAGGTTCAGCCAAATAGGCTCACAAGCGGTGTGAGCCAATGCTTTATTTTATATCATGTTTCTGCATTTCGCTCGCTTTTACCACCGGAATAGCTTAAGAAACTCTTTTTCTTGAGCCCAAATCCTCTACCCGGATCTGGGTTGACAATTTGCACTCCGGGCACTTCATCCCACAACGTGGGCAAAAGGAAAGCGGCAATGAATTTCCTTTGGCAGATGCTCGAGTTTGAGCATAACTTCTTCAGCTGTGAGAAATTGGAAGAGAAAACAAAAACAGTGAGTGAGATTGAAACAACATTTGATATCTTGATTTCTCCCCTAATTTCTCGTCACATGTCGGCTGAAGAAGATATGTCCGAGTGTAATACTCATACATCTACGAGAAGAAATCCATTGCCAAGGAAGCCCCTCCACTTATAGACGATCCCTAGCAGACCACCTCTCTTATTTGGTTAAGGTTAGTGGGTAAATGGTAAATAAATCTGCCTGCCATGCCACAAAGTAAAGCTCCCAATCTAGATTCATCCTAGAACCACCCTATGAGAAGGGCACACCTCACCATATGAGCTAAATGGGCAGACCTCATATCATAGGACTAGATTTTTTTATCATGGTCTTGGTGGGAGAGTGTTACGAGTACACACATTTCCTTGTGTTGGATTTTGGTTGAAATGGGTATTCCCAAAAGACTTTGCTGGGCCCACTAGAAATCAAGCTCTCTTAGAGCATGGTCTGGATGGTCTCGGCCCTTTGAGGGTCTTAGAAGCTTTATCCATTCCCAAATCCTAATCATTTATGGTCAAGATTGATTTTTTTTCCTTACCTATCCTTAATCCGTTCCCATGTAGTCGGCATTCTAGAAGCGAAGCTTCCCAACCGCCTGCCTCCTTGTGTGGAAATGCTTTTCATGATCTCTAGCTCGTTCTCCACTAGGCATCTAGGCGAACACCCGAAGCACGCAATGGAATCCTCCTCGTAGCTATCGCGCTTAATGCCGACAAGCGGATCCCCCAGGTAAGCCTAGGATCCGTGTCGCATCGCCTAAAGTGAGTTTTCATGTACCTACGTTAGTAATCTTGAATCGGTTAGACTGTTAGGAGTTAGCATTGGGCAGGAGAGTTCTTGTAACTCATGCCCGAGAGGATTCGATCCCCTAACCTCCTACATCTGGAGGCCACACTCCAACCACCAGTGCAAGAGGGCGGGGTGTATGGCCAAGATTGTTGATGAGGTAATATAGGGGAAGAGTCCGTCTATGGATACTACTAAATATACTCCCAAAATCCTAATTATTAAAGCTGACCACTATGGATCAGGATTAATGCGGAGATATAATACTTTTGCCTTTAGCTTATTTTGTCACTAGCGGAAGGCACGCGCGTTGCACGTGTGTGTACAGTCTAATGCACGTGAGAAAGGGGTGGGTGAGAGCGAGTGAGATGAACCCTAAAGGTGAGTGAATTTTAACCACAGTTAAGGAGTATCAAAAGGAGCACGTGTTAACCTGTGGGTGCAATTGATGAGAAAGGGATAGTTTGAGATGGGTGATTTTAATCACAGTTAAAGAGTCAAAAAGTGTAGATGAGAAAAGGGTAATTTGAGAATTAAGTAAAATATTAAATTAAGGTTTTGTCTTAAAGATAGCTTGAGAATTTATCAAAATAAGCAACAGGTAGATTGTAGATGAGCAAGGCATAATTAGGGAATTAAGTAAAACAAGAAAATAAAGAATTTGTAAGGTTTGTATATAAGGATAGTTTAGGAATTGAAAAAAAAATCAGGCCACGGTTTGTTGAGGGGTAGTTTGGGAATTTACATCATTAGGGGGTTGGTAGAGATTTTTAATGTCACATCAGTTTCATCATTAATTATTTGAATTAGGAAAGTAATTTAAAACTCTTCGACAGCACCTACTATGAGAACAAGACCATTGGATTAAAGATCTCATGATGTCTAACAGTAAGTGAGGCCCATCATTTAAAGTTTGTGTGAAGATGACACCATTGGATGGTTGTTACATCGAGAGTTTATAATCATTTTCCTTTAAATTAAATTAAAGGGTTAGGATAGAAGAGTAGAGAGACTCATGGGGTAGGCTCGCCGGCAAGCAGGGTCCCACCATTTGCATAAAACAGTAGGGTGAAAATGAGAGCTTACCTGTAGGTCCTACCAACTTTTTTTTCCCACTGGCCAGTCTTGTCTATCATTCTGAATAAATTTTGTGGCTGTGGCCGGATGAAAAAGAAGGATTGTCGTTTTCACTGTCCTCTAATCTCAGCAATCCACCAAAATCAAACGTGGATTGTCCTCCCAGAACCAGAATTTGAAAGGTCGAACACTCATGAGAGCACTTGACGACAATACGAGGCCAAGCAGAAATCACTGAGGACCCCACTTCGCGTAGGAGATAAAGATGACACATATTTATGTTTCTTTGGCAACTTACAGTAGCTCTTTTTAACTCAACAGGACAACTTTGATATATCCTTCACCATTTACCGAATTAGATATGCCTAGTTGTAACAAGTATTGTTACTTTTTCTAATTATTATCATCGAACCGTCGTTGAAGCCATAATTTTCTCTTTAAAATAAAATATATTTTTTAGCCAATTGAAATGTAGCAACGATAAGTCTCTCTCAAAGTGAGAGTTTGGAACTCGTTTGGTTCGGATTATTATAAGTACTTATTTGATATATGATCGCTTATATCTAGATTATGTCTCATAATAACATTTGGTTGGACTCGTCATAAACGTTTATGTAATAACTGATTATGGAAATAATCGGTGATTCCATAATCTCAACAAAAGGTGATTATTGTAGAACATAACTACTTATAACCTTTAATATTATGTGAAAATTATTATAAAAAAAACACTCAAATTTACACTCAGTAAAGCCAACAAGATTCATTAAACTTACAAGAAAATTTTTTTAAATATTTTTTTTTTCTAAAATGACTAAAACACCCTTTTTAAAAATAACTAGATAATCGCTTACCAGCAAAATGTCAACCAAACAGGATTATAGAGACAGCGCTTATTAACACCACCGCTTATTTAGAACAACGTTTATCCACATAATCGCTTATAACTACAATAACCCAAACCAAACGGGCCTGAATATTTTTTCAAAATCTACAACTAATGCTAGCATTCTTCTTAATGAATAAAATTCAGCTAGGGCCGCATGAAATTTTTTTTTTTTTTTTTTCAGCTTTGGCGGGGTGCTGGTTGCATGACATTTAGGAAGTACAAATTATGCAACTCTAAAACATAGAACCCACACCCAGGACCTTGCGCTGATAGTGGGGTGTGGCCTCTCCAAATGAGAGATCTCAGGATCTAATCCCTTGGGCAACGAGTTGCAAGAGTTCCAGTACGCCACGCTAACCCTATACTAACGTAGGTAAATGATATCCAAGAGCGAAAAAAACATTCCAATAAGAAAGATCGGCCAATAGTAATCAAATTACAAACAAGACGCTGAATACGTCCAACCCACCCTTAGCAAAGACTTTAACAACTCCTAAAGAAAAGGGGAGGAATAGAGGACTACCTACAACGAATAATTGATTAAATATTGCCAAGATTGATGGCACTCTGTCAAATATTTTAGTAACTAGTTATAGAAGTTTCAAATATATTCAAACATGGAAGAAAACCAATGAACTACATAATCTCCACTTCCTATTTAAACAGAACAAGCAATAAGATAAAAGAAACTTAAAATATAGCATGACTACATAATTGAAGCCACTCACCCATCTAGCTCAAATGGTGGGTTGTGACCCTCTCATAAGAGTGGCATAAGATCAAGTCATAGGGAGTAAGGATTTCCGCCATTAACAATTTGACATGGCAAGCGTGAAGCCCTTTCAACATCACTAACGCACTACCCCTCCTCCACCGAGTACTGAGTGAGGTATTCGACCAAGTTATTAGTTACATTGGGTTCAAAACCCCTGATAGTGCCTATGGACGACAAACCTACGAACTTTGAAAAAGAAAAACTCTGATATGGAAAGAAGAAGGGACACTTACCATTATCAACCAACATAAAATTAAACTCCATTTACTTACTATTAGATCGAATATTTTTTGGGGAGTAGGGTTTGCACCCACAGATCAACACGTTCTTTTTAACTCCCATTAACTGTGGCTTCAAACAATCTAACCATTGATTTTAGAAAAATAATATATATATATATATATATTGAAACTTGTTAACCAGAATTGGGCAATTAAAAGGGCTCTGCAGGCATGGTTGTCCGAATTTATTTTTTTTTTGATTGATTCTAATCTTTTATCATAATTTCTATCATTAGAACATAATTACTTCAAGGGTTAGCTTTTAATTTTATTTTATCTTCTATTTAATTTCCGATTGTATCTATCCCTACCAGCCAGATCCTCTAATAATAATATAATAAATCGTTAAGTAGAAAAATGTAAAATGTATATGGCACAGAAACAAGGCACCACAGCCGAAAAACAAAAAAAAACTCCCCAAAGCACTTTTTTGAGTGAATAAGCTGGAACACATGTGACATGACATTTTGGTTGCACAGCAATGTCAACGAATTGAGAAAATGTTGGGTTAAGTTGGAAGAAGATTTAAGTTCAATTGCAACCAAATGGTAATCAAATACATCATGCAGCTACTTGCAACCAGTTAGTAATCAAATACATTATGCAGCTACTATGCAACCTAACATAAAAACAAGAACAAGACGGGGCAATTTTCCTACTGATCAGGAGTGGACCAACAACAATCCAAGTGCAATGGGTCAATTTATTCACTCCATTTGAGCAGACTATGAACACAGACCCATTCAAAGACACATGGAACTTGTAATTGATTCATCCTTCATATACCAAAAAAGTATAGTTTAAAGAGGCAAGTAAATGCTGCAATTAAGGTTTACCTTATTGTTCATTTTCACGTTAAACAACAAATATCAATCATGAAGTGGATTTTCCATTCCAACAAACAATTGCAAACTACATTGTAAGCCAGTTGACTAAAAATGGTTCTACCCTAAAGATATTAAGCATATCAAATGAAAAGTTACTAAAAACAAAAAAAAAAAAATATATATATATATATATATATATATATATATATATATATTTTAGGACTGTTCTGTGATTAGAACCCCAGTTTTGGTTAATGCATGGGTATTGCCTCAAATAACACAAGCCACCTCAAGGTATGCTCCTCATGTGAGTCTCTATGGTTGTGCCCCGTCTCAAGACGAACCTCGAGACTTACAACTCATGCATTTGGAGGTGCAGTCAATGAGCAATTTTAAATTTTAAAAAAAAATAAAAATGGGCACAATATAATTGTTCATAGAAAAGATTCTTAAACACAAGAAACAATGGAGAAAAGATGTTTATTAACATGCTCAAGAATAAATATGATTGATTGATTTGATCACCGATAACATATGTTGAATTGAGAAGAAGTCAACACTGAGGGGCACTTGATACACATGTTGTCATACAGCAAGCGCTTAAAATAAGAATTCCATTGATAAGACAGCTGCAGAGGAAAAAAAACATTAAAAAATCGATGAAATTTTCCCAGAAGAAACAATACAATCTATGATTGGAAATACCATTTATCTTTGATTGCTAAACTACACTAACTGCAATGCTAAACACAAAATTTTCAGACCATGTAAATAGATCACTTTCAAAACTATCAAGGATTTTGCTAGCCTCAGTCACAAATGTTCCAAAGACGCAACTGGGGGGCCACAAATGTCGAACATCCTCTGACATTTGCCTTTTTAAGTGTTAAAATAATGAAACAATCCCACGTGTTAGGCCATTCTTGCGTCTATGGAAGATTTTGCACTAAATGCGACTGGTGCTAGCACTCCTCAACTATCAATACAATGAATGGAATACCCTAGTGTTTAATATTTTCTAAATATTTCTAGTACCCTAATGCATCCATTAACATCCAACTAATTTTTGAATAAACATTGCATCTTACTTCACTGCAGAGATGTTCATCTAAAGAACCAGCCACAACCAATAGCTCAATTTCCCAAAGAGTATTGTCTTCTCCAGAAGAATAAATCAAATGCAACACATGAAAATGAAGCTCAAACTTCAAGCAGCATAAGTGATGTATATGCAACAAATTTTGTCACCAAAGACAACTGAAGACAAACATCAACCTTCAAAACAGCTCAGTTAAAAGTAACAGGAGTTGTTTGAAAGTAGCCGAGTTGTTTACCTTCAATAAAAGAAACTTATAGTTATATCATTTTCATATGTTTTCTTAACAAAATTGTAAGGAGAAAAAGTAAAGGTACTAAGCTCGGCCAACCCAGCTAGAAAGGTGCAGAAACCCCAGATCAATGGCCCGACCAAAGCAGTATGAACGAGAGTGCCTCAGCTTGAGAAAACCCTGAAACCGGCTATGAGCTTAACCAAAAACTGAAACCCATATGATACAACTGTGAGTCATGGTAGCAGTTTATCTATACCAAAGGTCTCATGCTAAATCAAGTACAGCCCTGATAAGATAGAGTGGCCAAGAAATGACAAGCAACATGTCCCTGACATAGGATGGATTGACTACTGACAATTGACAGGACATAGAAAAACAATTAAAAAAAATGAAAAGGCATAAGTACGAGGAAGGCAAGGAAGGAGAGGAGGGCGAATTTTAAGAAAGCAAATGCAAGAATAATAGACTACAACTAACTTGAGTGTCAAAGTGTCCTCCACAGGTGGAAGAAGAATTCTAAGAGAAAAAAAAGGCAAGAATAAGGAACGATCTGAGCATAAATTGGTAACCGATTCGTGTTGCTCTATCTATTGTAATGCTAATGCAATGTAACGATTTGAGCTCTGAGCCGGATAATAGACTTCCTTTTTATTGGTTTCGCATTACTCTTTCGTACCAATATGTGTTGCCCCTTTTCGTGTTACGTTCCTTTTTTGCTTTACAAATCTCCTGCACGTCTGGCCAGGTCGGGCTTGGTTCCCCCTGCTACGTGCCTCTTGGCAGATTCATTGTTATCCCCCCCGAGATGCTTTTCTTTCGTAGTGGCCCTGCCCTAGGCTGGTTGCCCTCTGCTCGAGTCTGACTGATCTTTTTCGTCAGCCTCTTCTCATGCACAGAGGAGGATTACCTCCTCCGTATCGTAGCTTTTGGTGTAGTTCCCTCTCTTTTTTTGAATTCCCCTTGGGAATATTTATATTTCCCACATACTACGCCAATTTGGGGTGGGTTCGGATCGTACTTTTGGTTACAGATACGCGCATTCCCAAGCAGCAAGGTTCCACGTGCACCTTCTTCTCCGCCTTTCAACATCCATGAGCATCCATGAGGTTGTCCTCCACCTGCGGAGGACACTTTGACGCTCACGTTAGCTGCAGTTCATTATTCTTGCATTTTTTCCTTAGAATTCTCCCACCTCTTCGTCCTTACCTCTCTTGTGCTTATGTCTTTTCCTTTTTTTTAATTGTTTTTTCCTATCTTGTCAACTGTCAGTAGTTAATCCATCTTATGTTAAGGACATGCAAATTGTCATTTTCAGGTCACTCTATCTTCTCAGGGCTATACTTGATTTAGCGTGATATCCTCTAATACGGATAAACTGCTAACACAGGTCACAGTCGTATAATATGGGTTTCAGTGTTTGGTTCAACTAATGGTCGTTTACCCGAGCTGAAGCACTCTCGAACATACTGCTTTGGTCGGGCTATTGATCAATGCTTTCCACACTTTTCTAGATGGGCTGGCCGGGCTTACTGTCTTTACTTTTTCCCTTACAAATGTGTGTATATATATATATATATCAAAATTTTCCTCCACATTCATATTATACGTATAAATAGAGATCACATCAAAATTGTACTAAACATTCAGACTTCACATATAGGACACAATTGAACTCCACTCTCCCCAAGTTCAATCGCACCAAGAGGTCAACACGTATCTAGGCGTGTACATAAGCCAGGCTAGCTCGATTGCTCGAATGACATCAAAATTTTACTCCACATTCAACCTTCACATATAGGACACAATTATACTCCACTCTCTCCCCAAATTCAATCGAACCAAGAGGTCAACACATATCTAGGGGTGTACACAAGTTGGGCCAATTCAACTGCTGGGCTCAATTCAGCTCGATTAAGCCGAGCTCAAGCTTGAATATGTGGCTCGATCGGGCATAGTCGAGCTAAGTTTTCAAGCTTGAAATGTTTTCAAGTCGGGCTCGAGCCAAGGCATTGTTTGATTCGGCTCGGCTTGAATATTATGTAAAAATAAAAATATATTATTTATTTATATCATTATTTATTTAAATAATATAAAATACTATTTTTTATTTAAAAATATTTTTTAAATAAATCAAGCCGAGCTGAGCTTTTCTGAATTCGGGCGGTCAAGTCTCGAGCCTAGAGTAACCCCTTTCAAGCCGAGTTGAGCAGGGCTAAGCTCGGCTTAGCCTAGCTCAAATACACCCCTACACATCCCTTTTAACCCCTATTAGATGTGATTAGGATTTTCTAAACCTTGTTGATTTTTAGAATTAAAAAAAATTATATATAACGACATTTCAAAGGCACTCTCGACACTATCCTAAATTAAAACTTGACAATCGCGCTCTCGCTCTGTGCTATGGTTGCTTAGTGTATGCCAACAACTCCCAATCTCTTCTATATCTTTGAAGGGAATCATTAATGTGAAATGAAATCTCAAAAAGATTTTACCCCAAACATGATAAAACTTAAACATAACAAATTAAAGGTACTAAGAACCCAAAAATAGAAAAATATAATTTTTAGGATTGTTTCATGACTAGAATCCCATTTTTTGTTAAGTCTGAGGCACTTACCTCATAAATAACACTCTAAGGCGTGCTCCTCATGTGAGCCTCTAAGGTTGTGCCTTGTCTCAATAAAAATCTCGAGGCTCACGCTTCACGCATTTGGATGTATAATTAACAAGCCAAATTATATTAAAAACAACAAAATTGCAAGGAAAATAAGGAAAATAAGTTCAAAATAATTGTCCCTAAAATAGAAATTGACTTATTATAACTCAAAGTGAGATATGTAGTTACAAACAAAGTTTCAACACAAAAGAAACAATGGGGACAAGATGTTTATTAACATGTTCACAAGAATAAGCATAATTGGATATGGGGTACACGACCACTCATTCACTTAAATCATCAGGTTTAAGGCATTAGTATCAGCAGTCCAATGACTATCAAAACTTCAAAAAAAACATATCGCAGATACGTAACAATACGCACGAAAAATGATGTAAAAACTTCAAAAACAAAACATTCAAAACGCATGCAAAATTGAAATCTAACTAGTTTTAATGCAAAGATAAGCTACCAATATGATAGGTAGAGTCCAATGACTATCAAAATGCAACTTCCTAACAACGCATATACATTCCGCTATATGTGTAAACATACATTACATATACGACATAAATTTAGACAATACAAGCATAACTCATTTATTAAACAAGCAATTTTAGACAAACACAACAAAACTTAAATACAAATGTGAGCAAAAGTAGAGGCACAATAAAGACATTCAGTATATAAGACATACACACATGTATAAACCAGTGTAGTCAAGGCGTCTAGGCGATTAGGCCTAGCTAGGCGCTGCCTAGGCGATATAAATAAATGAATTATATATACATATATAATACTCAGAAGTGACATTGAAAAATCGAGTAACCGGCTCTGACTCGACTCGGTTAGGTTTCGGGTCGAGTTTGAGGTAAAACTCGAAAGTGACACTGAAAACCAAGTAACTCACTCTTACTCACCCGAGTTATGTACTTTTTTTATATAACAAAAAATCGAGTAAATTGGATTACCCGAGTAACCAAATTATGTTTTTTTAACACACCCATCCACCCTTAGTATAAATACGAAACAAAAGGGGGTGTTTAGTATATATTGAATTATATATCTCATTTTAGGTATGTTTTATCATTAATTTTGAATTTATACCATATATATAGTATTAGAAAAATATTATATATGTTCAAGTTTTAGGTGTCATTGTTCCAACAAGTTATGCCCGATCCGAGTTGACTCTACTCAACAAGGTTTCGAGTCTAGTCGAGTTTTAAAACATGGTATAACACCTTCAAGCTTCATGAAAATTAAATAGGTTTTTAATGATTTGATGAAGATGGACATATCGTTTTTAGTTCTAGAAGACAAGGTTTAGAGGGGAGGGGCAAATGGGGAATAAATATGGGGTTTAAAAAACTCAAAATGTGGATTTTACTGCCGATTTCAATATGTACTGATGTAATATATCGGTACAGATACAACTGAAACAGCACAATGCAGATTGATATGTTACGTTTCTGACATCGCATAAGGATTTCATTTCAGAAAACTAAGAAAGGATACATATTAAAATTGTGAAAATTTGTAACCATAGGCATTACATATGGATTTCATTTTGAAAACCACAAAATAAGATACATATACGAAAACAACACAAAGCATAAAGATACATGTCGATAAGGTGGAAAATTTGATCCATGATCATCAGTAAAAAATGCAAAATTGAGCTAGAGAAAAAACTAAGAATAACTTTATACGCATGTTTTCATATGCCATGTGCTTAAAATAATTTTTTCCATTATAATGCTTAGGTAAAAAAATATTATGAATTGATGAATCTCCTGGGAAAGACTATTCATGTTTGGATGGTTAAGTGCTTAAGTCTTCACATAATAGAAATGGAAAAATCACATTTTTTATTGCTAACTAAGCTAATGCAATGCTAATCACAAAACTATAAACACAATGGATGAAGTTCCCTAGGGTTTAATCTTTCTAAATAATTCAAGTAATCTAATGCATCCATTAACACCAGCTAATTTTAGAATACATGTAATGTCTTACAGTTGTACTCACTATAGAGATGTTCATTTAAAGAACCAGCCCTAATCATTAGATCAATTTATATAAGAGTATCAGTGCAGTCTCCAAGGAAATAAATCAAATGCAACACATGAATAGAGCAACACATGTGATGTATTAGCAACTTCCTAACTTTTGACATCAGCCCATTGAAGACAAACATCAACATTCAAAACAATTCATAGTTGGGAAAAACCGGATGTTAACAATAATCCCATAAACAATAACACTTTTAATATAGATAGATATGCAACCCAAATATGATCGATGTATCAACAAAAATATATTTAAAGGTACCTTCAAAATTTAAAGTAGTGATATCAGTTGTAAAAGATCTTGGTGACAAATTTATATATCGGAATCAAAACCAACAGCACCTCTACCAAGCTCTACTAGCATTAACTTGGGAAGGGAAAATCATTGCACACTCAGTCTCCCTTTCTCCTGAAAGAGCATCCCTCCGTAAGTCTTGCCCGCCCACCCGTCGGCTGACACAAGACAGTCTGGCAGTTCCCGCAGACCACCACGGTTTGGGAGTGGCTAAAAACAGTTGTTCTGCATATTTTGTTAAATATTTAACATTAATTTAAGACCCCATCAACAAAGAATCAAAAGACACATCAAATCCAGAGTTCATGATGAATATAAAATACAGAACTTACATGTTGAAGCATCCCTGGCATTTTACGTCCTTCAATAGATATTAAGAAAATAAAGTATAAATTAATACATTTCACCGTTACAGGCAGCCAGACTACTATCAGAGATTCAATAATTAAAATAATAAAACAAAATAGCATATTATTACCATGAAGAATGAATTCGGCGACTGCACCAGGCGCTTGAGCTTGTGCCTTTTCTTCTCGAGCTCCGCCGGAGGATTGAGCAAATCAATATCGTTTGGAAGAACCTAATCTCGCAAAAAACAAACGAGAAAACTACAAATTATCTCAGAAACTTCAAAATAAAAAGATCACAAAACCTAAATCTGCGGAGATAGAAATTACAAAACGACTTGAAAGAAACGTAAAAGTTCTTGCAGAGAACATCGATTGAACTCACCATTTTGACCGAAACCCTAAAGAAACCTCGAAACCCTGTCGAGAGTGGTGTAGCTGCTGCTGCTGCTGCTGCTGCTGCAAAGAATGTGAGAGAACCGGAAACAAATAAGATGGTTACGATTTATATAAAGGGCTGATGAATAATTACAGCCGTTAGATGAATTTAAGAATTAGATCTCAGCCTTTCCTATAAGCTTCGTCTAGGTGTTTACTGTTTAGGGCGTGAGGGGTAGAATCGTCTCAAACACAAATTTTTGTCCTTCTAATTTCAAGTTTTGACTCTGAGTAGGCCGTAGGTCCTCTTGTTTTTTCCTCTTTCAAAGGTCCGTGTTTAATCGCCAATTGGGCTGTCAATTTTGCCCCCTGACGAAGGTATCTGGCCCGGACCAGCCCAGCTCAGCCCTCTTAGGCCCATGAAAACGAAAGATTTTAAACTCATAAAACCCACAAGCGTAGTTATACTCTTTAAAAAAAAAAAAATCTAGGTTTTGCTAACATGAGAGTCGGGCTTAGACAACACTCTCTACGACCCAACTCTACCCTCATATTATATACCCATAACTCAACATATATAATAAATTTGTCACTATACCTTCTTTTAACGGCTTACATACTGGGTATGGTAGTATTTTCGCTACCTTACGCTCATACATAAAGACTACGGTCGGCCTTAAATACTACCATACCCTCATACATAAAGACTACGGTTGGCCTTTTCATCTATTTTTTTTTAATCTCTCTTTACAAAAGTCGATGTTGTTCATGAATTGGTTGGCCTTTTCACCTAATTTTTTTTTATCTTTCTTTTCAAAAGTTGTTGTTGTCCATGAATCAAATATTAATATCATACTGTAATAGATCGATGAGAGTATCTAAAATCGTACTATACTTCTAAGTAGAGGAGAGGGTAAGAGCTTAAATAG
The DNA here is from genome assembly GCA_015143295.1 of Tetracentron sinense. Lineage (NCBI taxonomy): Eukaryota > Viridiplantae > Streptophyta > Magnoliopsida > Trochodendrales > Trochodendraceae > Tetracentron > Tetracentron sinense. The sequence continues at coordinate 37,153,058 of CM026568.1, read as the reverse complement.
GACCCGTGCATTGGATTATGTGCAAGGGCGAAATCATAACTATTTCAGTGTTGTTCATTAATCGCGTATTAATATTATATATTCTAATTACTATTTGTCTGACTTCCTCTTATGTAGTTGTGTTTATGGTATAGGTGAATTTCACACTGTAACTGGGTGATTTTTCTGATTGATCACAGGTCAATCTAAACCTCGGAGGGATATTCTGACCTATGGCAAAAGGGGAATTGAAGATGGCAAAGGACATGGGGTCGAGAGCATACCAAGAATTTTGAGAATACCGATGAATGGATGCCCTTAGCCTTGTCGTATATGACTCGTAGTGTTGCCGTGCCCCTTTTAGGCTGATAGTCTTTCCTATTTATAGGATTTTGGTTTTGGAAGCTTTTAACACAAAGTAATTGTAATCTTTGTAACGTACACATTAATTATTATAACGCTTTTCAAAAAATTGATACAATAACGCCTTTAGCATTTATTGAATTAACGCATTTGCATTTATTATGTCAAAGAAATCACTTTATTTTCCTCAGGTGCCTTTACAGCAACTTGTTACTCATCAAAAGTTCAAAGGGGATTGGTGATAGCGGCCTCACATTTCACGTGATAGCACACTCTTCATCCAATAAACATCTCACCCTCCAATCCTTAAATCTCTTTTTACCCTTTTTGTTCTTTGCTAACTTTATGGTAAAAACGCATAGGTTTAGAGTTAAAAGGTGTTCTAGCCAAAATATGGATGGCTCAATAACCTACATAAGTTAAAGGAGTCTTGGGACATGTTGAACGCGCAAGAAATTTTGTTAAGAATATTCCTTTATGGATCTATTAGTCCACGTATCCATCTTAAAAAAATCACCCATCAACATTAGCCCTCTGTCTGAGATACCATTCATATGATGTTTTCGAAGACACATCTTCGTCTCTACACTTAAAGAAATTTTAGATAATTTGAAATTTTCGCCTTTCGAAATCAGCATTTAATGCTCACACTTTTCGAAGTCTGACATCTATCAGTTTACGACGTTTGACATGCCGCCTTCATTTAATGCATATGACCGTTTTGTCATTATGACTGACAACGCGTCAATCAACAAGCGCCTCTTCATATTTTACCATTTGATTTTCCCGCCTTTCGTCTATATATTTGATATTCTATTTCATTCCTCCTCACTTGCTCTTCTTCCTCTTCTTAATCTCCATTGCCCCTTTGAGATTCTGGGATGCCAGTCCGGCTTGCTTTGCTGTTGATTCTGATCCCAGTATACTTCATACGGGTGCCAATCCAGCTGATCCCGTTGACTCACATAAACAATCCTCTCTCTTGGTGCTCTTCGTGGTGACTCTTCATCATCAGAAGATTCATACCTTGGTCACTTCCCTTTCTTGGAGGAGGATGATCCGTCCGCTCTCTCCACGGTTTCTACTCCTACTCCCTTCACCCTTGGTCATGCTACGACCGTGGTGTCGTCTTCAAATCTCCCGAACTTAGCAGCACGGACTAGCATATCGTCAAGTTTGGTGTGATAGTCAAGATAAAAGACTCATATATTTTGGAGTTATTTGGCACTGCATTCTTGAAAGCGGCTATACTGCTGCTGTCCTCAACTTTGTTAATGTTTGAGACCTCGTCACTGAACCGTTGAATGAAGTCCCTTAGGGACTCTAATGACTTCATTCTTAGAGTGAAGAGGGAATCCGCATCTGCTTTCTTCTTCTTGTTCACAATATACTGATCAATAAAAGCTGACCTTAGCCCTACCATACTTTTAATTGAGTCAGGTGGCAAGTTACAGAACCACCTCGCAGCAGCTCCTGTCAAACTGTTCGGGAAGGCTTTGCAGAGGAGATTATCATCAGAATTGTGGAGAGCCATAGCGTGCTTGAAGTTGAACAGATAATCAACTAGGTCCGTCCTTCCATCGAACATAATGAAGTTCGGCGTCATGAACTTTGAGGGAGTATACAACTGGTTGATCTGATCTTAAAAGGGAGAGGTTCCAACATCCAACTTCGCTTATTGAGCAAATTGATCAGGAGTGTTTCTGCCTATGCCACTGACATGGGCACTGATCATAGCTTCCACATATTTGGGAGTCATCCACGCCCTTTGATCCCCATAATGCGTTTGAGCATTCGGCTCTTGAGCATCACGAGCCCGTGGCTCCTCACAGGGTTACTGCGGATCTCTTGGATCACTACGAACACGTGGATCTCGCAGCTCGACACAAGCATAGAGATTCTGTTGTTCAGGGGTCAAATCTTCAACAAGAGGCATGGGGTTTTGATCAGTCATGGTAAACAAGAAGAGCAAAAGGGGAGTCGTTTAAGAGTTTCCCACAGACGGTGCCATTTTTTGTAAGAGATTTTTCTTGAACGTCCACACGTCACTTGCTCCTTAGGCTTTGATTCACTGGTAGAAGGAAGAATATATGAATGTAGATCTCCGGTTGCTGACAGGGCAGAAGTGAAGGGTGTGCACCCTGTAACACACTCCAATGCCAAATTTAAGATATGAAGAAGATGAAGTGCAGAAACAGTAATAAAATTGTGAATTTTGCCGATCTTTATGCATTGAGTCTCTTGGGGTATTTATAGGTTAAACTCAGTATGTCCACCCATGCCCATAGATGTCCATGTTACTCGCTTTATAATCATTACAAAATATGTCAGACAAATTTTAAGCCTTACGTGTCACACGTGCGAGCCTACTATTTCTAAGGTCGGTCTAGCGTCGAGAGCAGGCTGAAATGACAAACATTAAATGATAAGATAATGTTTTTCACCTAACAACAGAGTAAATTGATCACCTCCTGATTATTTCATCCTGCAAGTTGGTCTTGCTCTTAACTTAAGCACGGGTTCGTCTTGTATGTGAATACAGATAACATAACCATTGTTCAAAAAAACGGCTACTATACTCGTCTTCAGGATAACGAGTTCGTTGTCCTGAAGAGCACAAACTCGTACTCATTATGAATACGGGTCTTTCATCCGTTGTCAGAACAACGAAGATTTTGCTCGTCTTGACGGCACTTGTTCATTTTACGAATTTTATCCGTTACACTTACTTTATATAGTATACGTAAAAGTATCACATAAAAGCTTTGAGGTGAGAGTTACAATAGAGGCACAAGAATGAAATGATATCATAAACAGAAAACTAGCTTTTTAAGCCTAAAGCATTTAGGAACCACGAAACTGTGATACAAAAATGTGGGCCAAGATAGACCATACTGTCATTAGACTAAAGACAATATCAAGACCATAAACTTGAGGGGTGTTTGCATGTAGCAATACTAATTCAAATAGACTTATGCTAGCATTTCAAGTTTGAACGAATCAAGTCAAGCTTTTATTTGAGCTCGAATGTTTAAACAAGCCGAGCTCAAGCTAGAACCTTTTTGATCCAACTTATACATATATATATATAATAGCATTTTTAACATTTTTTTTTATTATAGATTGTAATAAATTTTAATTTATAATAAATAAGTTTAAGAGATAATAAGTAAAAGTTAAGAAGTTAAAAACAGAAACTCTTATCTAACTGTTTGAATTGAAGGACTACTCAAATCTTATTTTCGTATATGAATCTATTAATTTTTTTTTTGTAGTTTATTGTATTATAATTCAGTAATAAACACTTTTATTAAAAGAATTTAAATTTCAACAAAATAATTCCTTGAATTAAGCTTGAGCCAACCTGAGCTCGAATCAAGCTCAAGCCAAGCTCAAACTTGGCCAAGCTCTGCTCAAATACCCCCCCCCCCTCCCCACCCCCACCTCAAAATGACGATTAAAAGAATTGCAGTTTTCAAGTTTAACAGAAGATATGACTTTTTTTTTGTGTAGTCATTATTTATATTTTATATAGGTTAGAAGTTAGTATATCTTAGTTGATCAAATGATGAACTTTTCAATAGTCATACCAACTCTTGGGAATTGATCCTAATTCATTCAAGCGGGGGAATACACATTACCCCTAAGACCAATGGGCATGTGTAAAAAAGATCTGACTTCAAATAGTGTAGAATGGGCAAATCATGATTCATGTTACCGCTCAATAAATGGGACATAATGGTTTGGTAGTGTTTGGATTGGATTTTATTAGCCAAAAATCAATTACGATAAAATTCAGGTCAAATAATTATTTTTTCAGATAACAGTGTATTGAGACTCAACTTCGTATTCCACGAATACTATTATTTTAAAAAATAATTATTTGACAAATAATTTCTACACAATCAATTTGACCACAGTTGATTTTTGACTAATAAAATCATGAATGATTAAGCACAAGCCCTTGACTCGTCGAATGGCCTTGCATTACAAGATGCTATGCTCGTATGTATGGTCCCAAACGTGCATGTCATTCACCCGTGTCAACAACACATGAACACCTAAACCTCTTGGGCAGGTAGATAACCCCCCACCTGGCACCCACCATTCATCGAAAGTTAGAAGAAATTAGCATTTTGATGGGTTTCAAACGTCTTAATCCTAAAAAAGAGGTTATATATCACTGCACAACTTTTTTCCCTTCCAAGTTTAACATCAATGACACCACAAAAGTCATTGATGCGTACCGCTCAGTATCTCCATCAACAACCACCTTCGTAGTTTCAACTGCCGTTCTAGCCAAATGGGGGCGGGTGGGCAACAGCCAGGCACTATTGCCCAACTCTTCTCGGTATGTGATTGGATGTGTTTAGGGGTGGTTAACGAATCATGTTGCTCATGAACAGCTAGCTCGAATTTGTTTATTAATTAAACAAGTCAAGTCTCAACTAGATTTTTAAACTTGTTGAATTAACAAGCGATGTTTGAGCGCACATAGTTCTGCTCAATTATATATACTTAACATAATAAAATATTGAAAATATATTTATTTCATTTAAATATTAAAATTAAGTATATTTATTATTTACTAGGAAAGATTGATAATATATTATCTATTTTCATGATAAGAAAACCTTTTAGACAATTATAAACTTATACCAAAACTTTAGTAAACCGTAGTAATTTCATTAGCTAAGATAATAAAGTAAAATTTTCACCTAATATACTTGGTTATATTCAATGAACTAAGTTGCTTGGGAACGGATCGGGGGAGGTGGTTGTTTTCTTTCTTTGGAACCACCCGCCGGAATGGGGGGGTTCGGGATGGCTGGCTCAAACTTGTTTATTGAAGATCAAGCTTGTTTATTTAATAAACAAGTCAAGCTCAAGTTTGATTTTCAAGCTTGTTTTAGTAGCAAACAAGCTTAACACACCACTACTCGGCTCAATAACACCCCTTCATGTGCTTGTGGTTGATTGAATGTACTTCAAGTGGATACAAGAGTTCACAACTTGCTATGATAAACTTTGAAGAGTTTTTAGGGCATATAATTTCCAATGACAAGTCAAGGGTTCCAAACTCTTTGAAAAGAGGCTAAAATCTTAACCTATGGATGTCAAATAGTCAGATTAATTGGATCATGGATCCAATATTAATCCGTCCAACTACTCGACATACCTAGATTCTTAGAGCTAGCTATTAGATCTGAAAAGAAATTTAGATTCAAGTTCAAATCACTTTCGACTAATACTGAATAGACAAAATCAATGCTGGGTAAATAATTTCTTATTAAAGGATGCTGACTGATACAATATCACAATATCGGTTACGATTTAATTAATAGCAATAGCAAAGGTTCGTTCCATTTCCATATCAAAAAAATCTAAAAACATGTCCGTATTCCATTTCATGGGCCTATATTAATCTTAGATACGAATCAAAGCCATTGAGAGCCTTGGCTTGACATGGGGCAACACCAAACATTTTACCTATTTGGACAAGAATCGATTAAAATAGAGATTTTAGAGACTATAATTGATCTTTGAGTTCACGCAACTGATTGGATTTTTGGAAATATAGTAGATAAGTAAAAGTGTTTGGCTGATACAAGAGTCCCAAATTGTTTGAGAAAAGCTTAAATGCCTTAACTTATAGCTATCAACGAGTCGAATTTGAGGCTCCGAATTTGATCCCATCCTTCAAAAAATAAAAAAATCAAATCAAATCGAATTGACTGGATTATTGAAAAAACAAATGCTTAGATTGATGTTACTTTAGGCTTGTAGAAATCTCAGCTATACGATGCATGATTGACACGAAAATGAAAGCTAAACACATGATTGGATTATTGATTCAATGATTCATTATCAACGTATCTGCATTCACTTTAATTTTTTTTAAAAGAAGAAGATAGGTATATTGACTGATGTGGCCTAATCGAGCTTACATTTGGTTAAGACTTAACAGCGGGCCTTGTTGCTTATTTTGTTTTACTTTTTATAAATTTCATTTACCTACGGTTAGTGGTTGACAATAGGGAGTGAAGCTCTTGTAAGTCATTATCCATTGAGAATAGATCCTATGACCTCTCTAAATAAAAGAGGTCACACCCTATAATCGGAGCAAGTGGCGGGGTATGTTGCTCATCCTTATTGTCAAAAACCAAAGTTTTTTTTTTTTTCAATTCAACTAATGTCCAACTCAAATGCAATTTTACAAAAGTTCATTACCTTGGCCGAAATTTTGGCAATTTCTTTTTTATTTTTCTTATTTATCAAATAGACAAAATCTTGGATTGAAATATTCCAAAAGTTAACTTGAAACTAATTTATGTCCGTCTACGGGCTCATAAGCCCGACCTTGGTGTGAGTATCATTTTTTTTTATTTTTTCTGTTGACGGTATTATTTAACTATGGTTAGTGTTTTTTTTTGTGAAACTATGGTTAGTGATTAGTGGTTGGTTCTTATAATATGGTTTGGATTAATTTCGCGTGATATTTAGTTTTTTGAAAATATTAACGTGCCTACACCAAATAATTGTCGGTTTGCAACTTTAGGATGTGTTTTGGATTTGATTTTTTTGAATTATTGAAAATTGATTAAATATTTATTTTTTAATAATCATGTTGGGATAAATAGTTATTTAATCAATTTTTTAATATCACTACCATTTTAACCAATAGTATCTTAATAGTTTCGATTTATTTATTTAATTAATAATTATTTTTTCAGTGATTATATGTCAAAAGATTATACTATAAAAGTTTATGGCAAAAATAATTAAGCCAAACATCCCTTATCTTTAAATTTTAAACCTACAACATATAATTTTATTGCTAAAGTATTCTCATTTGGCTTCTTTTTTTTTGTGACAAGGTGGAAGGAAACACACGCATGGAGTTAAAAACACAGACGCACCGCTCCGTTTTGTTATTTTTTGTATTAATGTGGGGAATGATGTAATTTATATGGGCAGATAATTCTAGTTGGGATTCATATGTCAAAGTGTATCTCCTCTCATATTGATAGAATCATGACAATACTTTTTTGAAATAACAAGGAAGATTCGAAAAAGATACACTGATTTAGCTGGTATACTTGCTCTCTTCCTACAACTGAGGGTAGGTTGGCTAGTCCAAAAAAAAAAAAAAATACATATTCTATAACCTTTAGAATGAAGCAAACTTTGACCTCTATAATTCAGATCTTAAAAAAGAGAATGCATATTATGTGACCTTTAGAATGAAGCAAGCTTTGAACCTCTATAATTCAGACCACCTCTGGACTAAGTTCTACAAATCTAAATTCCAATTAAATCATATTTGGAATGCTTCTTATCGGGCTGGTTCTTTTAAAATTTTGGCAAACATTTGTAATATGTGCAAAACGTTGTGGTATGTAACTCTAAAATATTGATTGGTAATGGTCGAAATGTTAGCTTCTGGTTTAACCGTTGACTGGGATAAACACATCTTATTCTTGATGCTTCTAACCCCTCATCTTCTAGCTTCCCATCTATATCGGATTTGCTCGATCAAGAAGGTAACTGGAACTTAAATCTTGTTAATGATTGCTTACCCGAATATATCAAGCAAGCTATTGTTGATTTTGAGCTTTTTTGTTTCTAATTCTGACGATCTATTTATTTGGAAGCCCTCTAAAAAAAAAAGGCAATTTCACTATAAAATTAGGCTGGAATACCATAAGAGAATGTCTGCAACTCAAAAGGATTGATCCCATTATATTTGGAACCCCTTGATCCCAAGAAAGATTCAGGTTTTCTGCTGGAAGGTTATGTATAAAGCAATTTCAATTGATATCAATGTCCAACATGTTGACATTTCACTGGCTAGCCAATGCTCTTGTTGCCTTCGGGTAGCGTTGAAACCCTAAACCTTTCTCACCCAATTGGACAATATTTTGGAAGATCATGCCCTATCACTCCTTTATCTCGTGACAGTTTTCAATACCTCCTAGTGAGATTGTTTAAACGATTGGTCAAATCTCATAATGACCTATTTATAGTTCTTCCGACTATTATCATTTGGGAGATTTAGGTAGAAAGATGTAAGCGCAAATTTAATAATTTGAGGAGGACCCAGATTAATATTATTGATAATATCAAAAGATGGGTTGCTGATATCGGGAATCTATTATCCAGCAAAGGTTTTAACCTAATTCCTCTTAATATCATTATCCTCACTATCCATATCAAATGGCTTAGGTCACTCAAGTTAGACTTAAATTAAACATTGACGAAGCATCTAGAGGTAACCCGGGTGAAGCAGTTGGAGGCAGTATCATTGGAGATCATGTTGGCAATCTTATCATACCATTTTACTCTTATTATGGCTCATTTAGTAACAACTTAGTTGAGTCGGGAGCTCTTCTCGATGGTCTCAATATCAATCATAATATCAGGTCAAATTAGGTGGATATTGAATCAGACTCTAAAATTCTGGTTGATGCTTGGAATGGTACATACATCTCATCACTTTGGACTAATTGGAACTGGAATAAGTAGATTAGTAGGAAAATGAGTATTTGCTCTTCAATTTGTCATATGTACAGAGAAGCTAAGGTGACATTTGGTAACACTAATCTAAATAGATAAAGCTTATTTAAAAATTGAGCTTGGTTGGACTTTAGATTGTTAAGTTGAAGGTTAATTGGATGTCTAATCTTTTTTAAGTAGAGTTTTTCCTCAAAAGTAATAAAGAGACATGAGCTAAATTTTTTTAGAGGTAAAACTTTTACTTCAAAAAAATATAGACATTCAATTAACATTTTACACGCCTGGGTTTGTCCCAGTGGTAGTGTATCTCCCTTTGGGGAGTGGTGAATCGTGTTCGAGTCCTGGGTGTGGTTGTTGAGCGCCCACCCTTGAATTCTAACCCTCTAACCCTTGACATAGATAGCTAATGATTGTAGGACTACCCCCAAAAAAAAAAAAAAAATTTAAACATTTTAACTTAACAATTTAAAGTCTAAATAAGCTCAATTTTCAAAAAAGTTCAACGTATTTAGATTAATTTATTTTTTTGTTCAACACAACAACAACACAAGGTGTTACTGTAGGCATACATATTTAGATTAGTGTTACCAAACGCCGCCTGATACTATTGCTGATTATTTGGCCTAAGATTGACTTGCTAAACTTAAATCTCTAATTTTCCTGGATAAATTAAGTATAGGCAATATTAGGATTTTGAATGTTGTCTTCTTTCTAAAGGTAAGGTTCATGTCCCCCTTTTTTCTTTTCATGAATAAACTTGTAGGGTCTGCCAAATCCCCCACTCCCTCTTAAGTGTTTTTATTTTTAAAAATATGGGCAAATAATAACAAAGTTGATACTTTCTGAAAGAAAAGATACTGTATCTATTTTTTTTCTTTTTCCTTTTTGGATTATTTCAGAATCTTTGGCTAAAATGGCCTAAAATCTTGAAGATTAACTATGCGGAGCTCTGGGTATGACTTGCCAGGGTAGTTTGGAAATTTCAAGAAAAAGTTTTGTTGTAGAAAGACATTATGTGGGAGGTCAATAGGTGTCCCTTTTCATACCCCTTTAAACTGTGGTTAAGATTCACTAACCCTTAGGGTTCAACCCAAAGTAACGAGAGCAGGAGCGAGAGTGTCAAATTTTAATTTAGAATAGGGCCGAGAGCGTCTCCGGAGCATCAACAAGTATATATATAAATATATATAAAAACTTAAATCACCAAACTCTCATAAATTTCACCATTGTCTAATGAATATTAAAATGTAAAAGTAAGTAAATTAAGAAAAAAGAAATTAATATGAAATTATCAAAAATAAAGTTTTTTTTTATATATATATGAAAAATAAAGTTGAAAAGATTTAAAAGAGAGGCAATTCGGAATAGTTCAATGACATGTTGGTGCGATTGAACTCAATCAAGTTCAATTAGTTCAATTGTGGGGTTTGATCTTCATTTAAGTCTCACTAACACGTGATGGTATATAAACTAGGTGAAAAGACTTTGTCTTTTCCCATAATGATAACTTTTTATTTTAAAAAATGAAAATGAAAACTTACCACTCATCTTCCTCACACGAAAACTATCATCTTCCTCTCCTGAAAACTAGCACTTGTACAATCAGAAACCGCACTCAATTAAACCGGAATCGGCGCTCTACTAAATCGAAACTGCACTCCCTATATGGATCCGCTCTCAAACCGTAAGAACGAAGTTTGAGAGCGGGAGTGGATAGGGAGACACACGGTTTGGGTTACTAAGGTTTAACCATCTCACCTTGATTTTTAGATATTAATTTTAAAAGTTAAAGTTGTTAAAATTAAAAGAAGACTTTGTGTTGTTACAACCGTAGAAAACTTCAAGTCATCTGACTCGGCTTTCATGTTTGAATACTCCGGTTATAACTCAAATTTTTTTTGTTTTGTTAATGTAACAACACCACAAGGCAAAGCTACAGTCATTAGAAAGAAGACTCCGCGCGCGCGCACACACACCACATACGTACCCTCAACCCAAAACTCAAAAGCCTCTTTTCTGCTCTTTGATTAACAACTTAAACATATAGAGTTAATAATACTTTTAAAAAAAAAAAAAAGCAAAGGTTAGATGCTTAAATCCTAGAAATTAGTAAATCTTATCCACAATTAAAGGGTATTAAAAAGGACACGGTGAGACGTCACCGGACTCCTTCGAGTTCAGTATCAACTTGAGAACTTTTCGAATCTACCTAAAAAGGGGTGAGAGTAAGAATTGTGAGAGTATGCATTGTTTGTAAAACAAATGTCCTCCCGATGTAAATACCGACCGGATGGGCAGCAGCCCTTGTTACAGCCCATTGGGTACACCAGGCAGCCCATTGGTCCATTTTAATTTAAAAAAAACTTTTTTTATAATTTTTTCTAAAAACTAACTATGAATGCCCTAGGGGTGGTGAATCTTAACCACGGTTAAGGAGTGGGGACACATGGTGACCTCAGGGGCATAACCGGATTCCTTGAATCCGGTTATTTTTTTTTTCGGAAAATAGTTAACGTACCTGGGGTTCCCATTTCATAACGGAATGGCCGGTCCTCATTGGTCCACGCCCTAATTTTAAATACTTACCTATTGTGGTAAGTATTCACTCACCCCAAGGGTTAAGCAATCCAACCATGGTTTTTCAAAAAAAAAAACCAAAATGTTATCTTTAATTTAGTTAAGCTTAACCAGGGTTAAAGGGGGTGTTAAAAGGGACACGTGGACATGAGAGTAAGATAGGAAACAGACCCATGGGTCCGCTAACTGCTTCTTCTTTTTTTGGGTGTCGTCATCATTAACCTATGTTAGTACTTAGTACGGTAGAGGATTTGGTTCTTTTTTGAAATCATATGAAAAAGAGATCAGATCACAGCCATTTGCAATTGAACTAAGGAGAGTTCATGTCGCGCCCCAAAACCTTACCTAGGAGTTAGGTGTAACTTTGTGTGTAACTATCTTGACATAATAAACCATCCTGTACAATCAACAAGACATGCTACAGTGGAAGCTTAAATTTTTATTTTATAACATAATTGTATTCCAAAACATATACAATGTGACAAAAGAAAAGTAAGAGTGAACATGCTCACTCCTCAAAATACAAATACATATCGCTCGCTCACTGTCGCTCAATAGTGTGTCTCATAAGACCACTTGTCTAAATCTCTTCCCTCTTCGGGATAATCGCCTATTAGCTCCTCAACGTATACTCTTCTTCGATCCACAGCACTGGAGTGCAAACGCCAAATGGACTCGCCGACATTAAAATGTACGGCTGAGTATTGAAACACTCGACGGGTACCAACCACTAGCTAATCATGTCATAAAGCAATAGCATGCGAACAATTTATCGAAATCATAGAACGTAGATCATAAATCAAATGTGCATCATTTTCCAATAATTGCCTTAAGAGCGTTCGTATGAAAACATAATCTTATGAGGTCTTGCGAGAATCAATAGCTTATGCGTTTGTCTAATGGATTTATTATGAGCATAGAGCATTTATGAGTTCTTATGAGATCCGTAGAGCATGTGAGATCCTTATGAGACTTATGAGTGACCTTAGACATTGAGATCCTTATGAGCATGGGTAACCGATCTTAGAAACCAACCAAAGTTTGACATAATCACTTATGAGTTCTTATGAGTTTTCCTTAAAACATTTCTTATGAACATAGAAACATCCAACTTATGAGAAATCCGATTCATGCGAGATTTGTGTACATGTGAGACTTGTGGGCATCAATATAGACTTAGAAAATTTTAAATCGTTTAGGCATAATCATGGAATTTCATTCATAGTAGTAGCTTAGAGACAACAACTTCATTCATAGAATTCTAACATACTTCGAAATCATATTTTTCATTAAGGAAATACAACAATAAAACTAGTAGAAGATATCTACTACTTAGAAACTTAGAAGTCCTTTAAGCTTGAAACTTCACTTCATAAAAATATATTTTTTATGAAGTGAAAATAACAAATGAAACTAGTAGAGGTATTTACCTTTTGAATGATTGATTTCCTTCAATCGAGAGCTTTTAGAAAACTTGAGGGATCAAGTTCCAAACTTCAAGAAGCTTGTGGAAATCTGGAAACAAGAACAGAGCTTCACTCTTGCTCTTAGACCCCAACCAAGAACTAACCTTGGAGAATCTAAGCTTCAAAACACTAAGAAAGCAAGAATGACTCTTCCTTTGGTGGAAAACACGAACTCAAGAACACCCAAGAACACCTTGAAGAATCCTAGATTCCCTTTCAAAATCCCCAAAATTATCTTCCCTTAGGATTTGAGTAAACCAAACCCACGAATTTTGGTTCTATTTATTACGCCAAGAGTTTCAAAATCCCAAAGACACTTTTGTAAAACATCTCCAAGGTCCGTGGCAAATATCTGGGCGTTTCTACACTTTTTCGTGCATGACTCTTCAACGAGTGAGAAAACCCTAGACGCAGTCGTCAATGAGTGGAGCTACAGAACTCCTAGTTTCAATACAGTTTCTTGCGGTCGTCAACGAGTGAGAAACACTCAGGTGCACTCGTCGACAAGTGGACCCTGATTTTCCATTGTTTTGTTGTTTTTCTCATTTTCAACACTTAAACCATTTTCTTACTTTATTTCTAACACCCATAAACATTAAAGAGAATGCTCTAAGACTCGCATACATGTTATAATATATTAAACATTAAATTCAAATGCCAAAAAACCTTTTCTCCATTGATGTTGATCAAGGAAAACATATAAGACTTCAATGTCTCAAAGAATTATTCACAGCACTATGATTTTGTTCCGGGATTCCATAGTTCCATTGCATATGTGTCGTGATGTGATTGAAGGGAAAAAATTGAATTTAAAATTTTCAAATTTTTTTTTTTAGTCTTGACACATATGCAATTGAACTCAGGAGAGTTCAATCGCAATTGGCTATGATCTGATCTCTATGAAGAAGTTAATGTAATGGCCGAAATTATTACAATTTAAATATAAAGAGGAGCTCAGTATCACCACGTTGTGCGGAACACCTCTTTTTACACTATCCTATCGGGTGGCAAATGTATAATTATGGTGTGTTGTAAAATTACCCAAACCTCTATCAATAATTGTAAAAATGCTACATTTATAGTAAAAAACAAGGGAGCTCCGCATCAATGCCGTGATGCAGAGCTCAGGCTCAAAATTAATCAATAGGATAGCTGATGTGCTACAATCTTTGTTTCTTACAAAACAATGGGCCCTTTTTTTTTTGTTCCCAGTTTACCCTTGTTCAAAATGGGCCCTCCTTTATAAGAAACAAAGGGGCAACAGTGCGCTGTTGCCCATCCGAACTCGGTGGGCTGTTGCCCATACGTTCTCATACCAACCCGTTCGGTAAAGCTACAAGCTACAACCGATTGTCGTACGGCAGTCTCACCGCCACGTGGTAACGCATCTGCCCGTCTGTCCAAACCTACCAAGACGAATACCACATATAAAAGAAGCGATCGACTTGGTTCCTTGACGGACAAGCAGTGAAGTACAGACACTGTCTAAGAAATTAAAGAGCAATGGCGTCCGTAAGGCCCAGCGCGCTCAGGGTCCAGCCACGGTTCTGGCTATTGGCACGGCCACTCCAGCCAACTGCGTTTTCCAGGCTGACTACCCTGATTACTACTTCCGTATCACCAATAGCGACCACCTCACCGACCTCAAGGAGAAGTTCAAGCGAATGTGTAAGCCTATTTCATCCTGTATGCATGCACCACAAGCATTAGCTTAATTTCCGTGAGAATAAGAGACATATATATATATATGCCATAATCTAAGTGATCGAGAACAAAAAAAAAAGGTATCATAGTACGTAGTTATTTTAATTAAACATTCTCAATCATGGTACTGTTCTCAGGCGAAAAATCAATGATTAAGAAGCGTTATATGCACCTGGACGAGGAAATCCTGAAAGAGAACCCGAACATGTGCGCGTACATGGCTTCGTCACTGGATGCACGTCAAGATATGGTGGTGATGGAGGTACCAAAACTGGGGAAAGAAGCAGCAGCAAAAGCCATAAAGGAATGGGGGCAGCCCAAATCAAAGATCACCCACCTCGTATTCTGCACCACTTCCGGTGTGGACATGCCCGGTGCTGACTACCAACTAACCAAGCTTCTCGGCCTTCGACCCTCCGTTAAGAGATTGATGATGTATCAGCAAGGCTGCTTCGCCGGAGGAACTGTCCTCCGTCTCGCCAAGGACCTCGCCGAGAACAACGCCGGTGCACGTGTCCTTGTTGTGTGCTCCCCGAAATCACTGCCGTTACTTTCCGTGGACCCTCCGATACCCACTTGGATTCTCTGGTGGGGCAGGCACTTTTTGGTGACGGTGCAGCTGCGGTGATCATCGGTGCTGATCCTGACACGCTGATTGAGCGTCCACTGTTCCAACTCGTCTCGGCGGCTCAAACGATTCTACCCGACTCGGACGGTGCGATTGACGGGCATTTACGTGAAGTGGGTCTTACTTTCCACTTGTTGAAAGACGTTCCTGGGTTGATCTCCAAGAACATCGAGAAGAGTTTGGTTGAAGCGTTCAGCCCTATTGGTATTAGCGATTGGAACTCGTTGTACTGGATCGCTCACCCGGGTGGCCCTGCGATCCTCGACCAGGTCGAAGCAAAACTCGGTCTTTAAGAGGAGAAACTCAGAGCGACTCGGCATGTATTGAGCGAGTACGGTAACATGTCGAGCGCATGCGTACTGTTTATTCTGGATGAGATGAGGAACAAGTCTCTGGAGGAAGGAAAGGCCACCACGGGTGAAGGGTTGGAATGGGGTGTGCTGTTCGGGTTCGGTCCGGGTCTTACCGTCGAAACTGTTGTGTTGCATAGCTTGCCGGCAGTTACAACTCACTGAGTCATGAACTCATGAACTCTGTGACTCTTTTCTATGGGTTAAAACTTAAAAAGAAGTATTTTAAGTTTGCGTGGGGACTAAAATGGGCTGTGTTTTTAATGTGATGTTTAAGGTTTTTAATAATAATAATAATACATTTATTTATGGAATGATGGTTTGATTAATGAAATTGTGAATAAGTCACCATACGCAAAGTTTTAAACTCTAACTGGACACCCTGTTAATCTATTAAAGCAATAATTTGTATTAGAATAAAAACTTCTCATTTAATTTAATCTAGTATTTTTATTTTTTTGGTGAGGGATATGCAGTTAGGCCTCAACCCCGGTTAATAGGTTAGTATCTGTTCTAAGTCATGGGCGGGTGGAGATGACAACACTCACATCCTCCGGTGGAACCCGGATCAATAGAGTGGTGACTAGCACACACTACTGATGGCACAATTAGCGTTGCTATTCTCATTTTAATCGTAGTATTAAAAGACACATTTGTAACAATAGCTTAAATATGAGCCAACTCTCCTTTTACATTACAATATTTAATGACATTGCTGTAATTATGAGGAAAGCATGCTACTAACTTGCTATTTCTCTGTCTCTGTGATTGTGTTAATTACATGATATCATTTCATACAAAAAAATAAAATAAAAAAGGAACTTGCTTCTCTTTCTCTGTGATTACAGAACTATCATTAGGTGTAACATGAAATGGGAGCTCCGCTCCAAGCAGAGCTCTGACCGAAAGTTGATCTCTAATAACAACAACATGCGTCACTTCACCGTTGAAAGTTATGAATTTTTTTAATTCAATCACTGCAGCTAACACTCCCCATAAGTCATTAGCCATTTCACACATTCTAAGGGGAAGCCCATTCTCCAGCAGATATGATGTAGCTAGAAGAGGGCACAGCCAAAACTGCCCTTATACTAGTATAGTCCCCGTGCGATCGGGTAATAATTTAAAAAATATCTAAAATTAAATAATATTATTACTAGTATAGTCCCCGTGCGATCGGGTAATAATTTAAAAAATATCTAAAATTAAATAATATTATTTATTTATTTAAATAATAAGTAATATATTTTAAGAATATTTAATAAATTTTATTTGTAATAATATAATTTTATTTTAATGCAATATAAATTATTATTTATATTAATAAATTGATTTTGTAATAACAATTTATTATTATTTCCATAATATTTAATAAAAAATCATAAGTCTTTTAATATTAAACTTAAATTAATACACCCAAGAGTTGAGATAAGAGAAGAGAGGGCTTTACGATGAGATCGAGAGGGCTCTTGGATGAGAAGTGTGTCCCAAACCTACTTGCAAGAGCTGGAGATAAAATAGAACTCTACAATAGTGGAGATTTGTTTTTTGATAAAAGGTAGAAATTACAATAGTGGAGATAGAGAGGGCTTTACGATGAGATAGTGGGTTCTAATACTGAACGGTGGGGATTAAAGAGAAAAGCCACGTGTCATCTCTCAAATAGAACTTATAGGATTAAAGGGATGGAAGTTTGGAGAACAAATGGAGAAAGTCTTATTTCTTTATAGTACTATCAAAGACCCTGATGCAAGGGTTAAAAAGTCGGTTCATTGAATTGCAAATATATTTAAAAGGTTAAATAAAAAGTAGCTATCTATGACATATATTCATAACAATACACTATACGCCCTAAATCAATTCACATGTGGTCAAAGTTTTCTGTAAATTTCCTCAAACCATGGAAACAAGTTTGCTTAGCATGTATGAAGATGTTTTGTTAATGTAAATATTGGTGCATGTTTTGGCCATTAAAAAGCTTGATAGTTAGTTAAGGTTAAACAATAAAATTTGATAGTTAGAAAAAAAAAAAATTTGTGACTAAGATTCACTAACTCGTTGGATTAAATAATGTAACCTATGTTTAAAAAAAAAACTCTTTTAACTGTGGTTAAGATTCATTAATACTTAGGTTAAAGAAGTTAACATTCTTTTAAATGGAAAAAAGTTATTTAACTATGGTTAAAATTCTCAAACCCTTAGGATTGGAATCTTAGATTCACTAACCCTTAGGATTAAATAATATTAAATTTGATTTTTAGGAAAGAAACTTTTAAGTGTGATTAAGATTCACTAACCCATAGGAAGGCATGTGTGAACCAAACACGCAAGTGGATCTGGTGTCTTTTAACATTTTTCTTAATTAAAATTTACACACCAAATTCACAATGTCTTCACCCTTGCAACCCGGTTCCGTTCATGATTAGAGTGGGATTGACCGGATTCAGGTCGATCAGGCTTGAACTGGGTGAGAAATATCCTCAACTTAAACACCACCCAGTAAAATGGTGTTTTTCGGTTAGCCTAACCTGAAACCAACACAGTTTAGTAATTGTAATGGATAAAATTCGTAATTGAGCAAGTGTTGAAAGGGTGAGTCGAATCCTCGTCCCCGTAAAGGATGAATAAGGTTTTTGTGCTCCATTTATGGTATGGACTCGTGCTCTTCAGGACGATTTCAGATATCGTCATCATCAGAACGATTTCAGATATCATCGTATGCAGGACAATTTCAGATATCATCGTTATCAGGACGATTTTAGATATCGTTGTCATCAGAACAATGTTAGATATCGTCGTTATCAGGACAATTTCAGGTATCGTACTCATGACAATGATGAGCCCATGTTGACATTGAGGATGGAACCACCTTGTAGGATGAAATAATTAGGAGGCGATCAATTTACTCTGATGTTAGGTGAAAAGCATTGTTCGTCTTAGTATTTAATGCATTTAATACTGGTCATCTCAGCCTGCTTTCAACCCAATACCAACCTTAAAAATAGTAGGCTCACACGTGTGACATGTATGCATGAAGATCTGTCTGACATTTGGTAATAATCATAAAGCAAGCTGCATGGCCATTCATGGGCATAGATGGGCATGAAGAGGCATCCAAGCTTGAGCCTATCAATACCCGAGACCCCCATAAGAAAAAGACTACAGAATCTCGATCATTTGAACACCTCCCATTACTGAGAAAACCATACTTGAAAGCTCAAAGTCCTTAACACATTCTCTCTCTTTTAAAGTTTGTTCTTTGTACTTCATCTTCTACGTATACTGACTTGATCATCGGAGGACTTTAACAGGAGGAACCCCCACCCGCATCAACAAAGACGAGTTGTAATCCTTCCTTCATTCTTCTACCAGTCAACCTGAATTCAAAGAGCAAGTGACACGTGGACCATCCAAGAAAATCCATCACAAAAATTGGCGCCGTCTGTGGGAATACTCTAGAACGACTCACCCATTGCTCAACTCTTTTTCTATTGATTCACTATGTCAAACCAAGTTGAAGTTTCCCTTTCCAGAGAGATGATCAGACAAGGCATCACAAAGGTCGGTCTGGCCACTCAATTAACCCCTGTTATACAAGTCATCCCCTCAAGAAACCCAACTGCACAATCTACTGTGCAGATCGTCCCTAAGAGAGACCCTGTTGCACAAGCATCCGGACAAACTCCTCCGAATAGAGAAGCTATGCGATTGGCTACTAGGTAGCAAACTCCTACTGAAGGAGAGATGACTCAGTCCGATCAAATAATTATGTTGTTGCAGCAACAAAGAGAAGACATGATCTTGCAGCAATCTATGTTGAATCAATTGATAAACATTCAACAAACTTTCCGAGAAAGGCTAGGGGCCTACGGAATTATGTATGAGATGGCCCCCGAGGTGCCCCTGATTCTAAGAGCCCGTGCTCCTCATCCTCAGCATACAGATATGTAGTTGTTAGCTCAAAATGGTCTCCAAGGTGACCTATAAGGTGGAACCAGGCGACCAGAGTCTCCGCGAAGTGACGCCCGAAGAGAGCCCTCCCCGAGGCTAGGTGCTCGACGTCAGCTTCTCTTCCCGTCCCCTCAAAGAGGCCCAAGGGCACGACAAGCATTCCCACCATTGCATGGCAACCCTAATAGAAGGTTCATGCTTCTCTCTCATCCCTGTGATGCAATTAGACCTCGCTCTCCTCCTTTTCAGTATGTTCGTGATGAACCGCGAGAGCTTGAATATGTTCATGTTGAACCACGTAATCACTATGCTTGTGCCAAACTACGAGATCCGTATGCTCATGATGATCCAAGGGACCTCCAGTACCCCTGTGAGGAGCCACAAGCTCATGATGCCCAGGAGCCATATGCGCAGACTCATTACGGGAACCAAGGAGCATGGATGACCCCCAGAGACATGGAGGCCATGATCAGCGCCCATGTTGGTGGTACGGGCGGAAGTACTTTGGACCAATTTGCTTGGCAAACAAAGTTAGATGTTGGAACCTCTCCCTTCTCTAATCAAATTAACCAGTCCTATACCCCCTCGAAATTCATGACACCAAACTTCATCATGTTTGATGAAAGGACTGATCCAGTTGATCATCTATTCAACTTCAAGCATACTTTGGCTCTCTGTAATCTTGGCGATAACCTCATTTGCAAAACTTTCCCGAACAGTCTAACAAGAGCAGCAGTGAGGTGGTTCCGTAACCTATCTTCTAGATCAATAAAAAATATGACAAGACTAAGGTCAGCTTTTATTGATCAGTATATCGTGAACAAAAAGAAGAAGGCAGGAGCGGATTCCCTCTTCGCCCTGAGAATGAAGCCATCGGAGTCTCTCAGGGACTTCATTCAGCGGTTTAAGGACGAAGTCTTAAACATTGACAAAGTCGAGAACAGTAGCAGCATAGCCACATTCAAGAATGCGTTGCCAAAGAACTCTAAGATGTACGAATCTCTCGCTCTCGACTATCCCACCAAATTTGATGATATGCTAGTCCATGCAACTAAATTTGGGAGATTTGAGGATGACACCACGGCCATAGCATGACCTAGGCTGAGAGGAGCAGAAGTGGATGCTGTGGAGAGGACAGACAGAGCATCCACCTCGAGGAAGGACAATAGACCGAGGTATGACTCTCTTGATGATAAGAGGTCACCAGGGTATGAACCAAGGGAGAAGATCGTTTATGTAAGTCAATGAGATCAGTCGGATCGACGCCCGTATGAGGTGAATCTAAATCAGAACCAGCAGCAATAACCGGATTGGCAAACCATTCAATCTAATCAGAATCAGCAACAGCAAAGACGACTGGACAAACGTCCTTATCAACACAACCAAAATTAATCCAGATCAATTCAAGGTCCCAAGGAGCAGGGCAATCAGGCGACGGAGAGGCGTCCATATCAAAACTGGGCTAACCAAGTCTATTTTTCAATCAGCCTGACGACGATAATGCAATCCATGGTGAACGAGTCTTACTGTGAGTGGCCAGCCCGAGTAGTTAATGATATCGCCGAAGGGCCCCGAGCTCAAGAGTACTACCATTACCATAAGTGTTATGATCATCTGACTAATTGTTGCGGGATCTTAAGAGAATACTTGGAGCGACTTGTTCGAGAAGGCTACCTGATGGAGTACGTGGTCCCTGATGGAGCTGCGGGACAAAAACAAAGTCAAGTTCCCTTAAACCTTCCATATGCGGTAGGGCCCGTGAATTCAAGTGTCAATCAAAGAAGAGGAGGAGGAGGAGGAGGAGGAGCACCAACAGGCATGATAAATGTCATTCATCGTGTCGTTCTTTAGTGGTAGATTTGGAGCAGGACTTTCGTGCAAAGATCAGGAAGCTATCCTATATGCCTGAGGTATGTCAAGTACAGCCAACATCAAGGGGCATCGAGCAAGCTCTCACTTTCGTCGACCACGACATGACAACCATGGTTCGGCCTTATTATGATGCTCTCGTCCTCAAAATAAGGATAGGTGACTATAACATCAGGAGAGTGCTCCTCGATTCAGGAAGTTCAGTGGACATTTTGTATCTATCGGCTTTCACTCAAATGAATTAGACCGATCTTTGTTGGTCTCAGCACAAACTCCATTAGTCAGGTTCAATGGAAGCTCAATGCAACCCCTTGGAGAAGTCATCCTACTCGTTCAGGCCGGGCCAATCGTCTTGCAGACACGATTCACCATCCTTGATGCTTCGTCCCCTTACAATGACATTCTTGATCAATGGTGGATACATGAGATGAGAGTTGTCCCCTTATCTTATTATCAAGTGCTGAAGTTCCCCACTCAGGACGGGCCGATGGAGATCAGGGGAGATCAGGTAGCCTCTTAGAAGTGTCACTTCACCACGTCAGACACTTCTAAATAGCAATCACAGTGCGGGGTGGCCGAAGAAAAAGATGTGACTGAAGTAGTTGAAAGACCAGTAGTTGAACCCACGAAAGCTATAAACTTGGGGACGAATGAAGAGCCACGAATGCTGCTAGTAGGGACAAGCTTGACGATGGAAGAAGAAGCCGAGCTACTGTGTTTTTTGAAGAAAAATCTTGATGTATTTGCTTGGTCGCACAGAGACATAACGGGGATCAGCTCGAAAGTCATTTGTCATCACTTGAATCTTGATCTCATTATTTGCCTTGTCAAGCAAAAGCCACGAAGACTTGCTCCTGCTTACTCTGATGCCGTCAACAAAGAAATTGATAAACTCATCCACAACTGATTCATCCATGAAGTCCAATATCCAAAGTGGATATCAAATGTTGTAGCAGTCCCTAAGAAGAGTGGAAAAGTTAGAGTCCGTATTGATTTTACCAATCTTAATAAAGCTTGTCCAAAAGACTCTTTTCCTTCGCCTAGAATTGATAGACTTATCAATGCTACTACTGGCTACAAGATGTTATCCTTCATGGATGGGTATTTGGGGTACAATCAAATTCTCCTTGATGATGAAGATCAAGAGAAAACTGCATTCATCACGGAACGTGGTTCGTTCTATTACCGAGTGATGCCCTTTGGTCTCAAGAATGCTGGTACAACGTACCAACGGTTGATGACAACGATATTTGGATCATTTATTGGCAAGACGATGGAAGTATATATTGATGACATTGTGGTGAAGAGTCTAGCATAGAAGACTCATGTAGCTGACCAGGTTGAGCATTTTTCTATCATTCGAGCTTTCAATCTGAAGTTAAACCTGGAGAAGTGCATATTCAGCATCACCTTGGGCAAATTCCTCGGTTATTTGGTTAGCTAGTGCGGGATTGAGACTAATCGAGCTCAAATCCATGCTCTCCTCGATATGCCCGAGCCAAGGATGAGGAAGGAAATTCAAAAGTTGATAGGACGAATTGTTGTCCTCAGCCAGTTCATCTCGAAATCTTTTGATCGTTGCAAGCCCCTCTTCGAGTTGTTGCGCAAAGATTTTATCTTCTGATGGACAAGGGATTGCTCTCAGGCTTTTGCTGCCCTGAAAGAGTATCTGGGCTCTACCCCTATTTTTTTTGTACCTGATCCTAGTGAAGTGCTCTATCTCTACCTCTCCATCTCGGAGCAGGCAATTGGTTCGGTGTTGATCCGAAGCTGTGAAGACACGGAAAAGGCAATATATTTCACCAGTAAAACCTTTCTCAAGGTGGAGTCCATCTATAGCAAGCTCGAAAAGGTATGTCTCGCATTTCCAAGCACACTTTATCATCGTCATCACGACGTATCCACTCAAAATTGTGTTGGGAAAACCTGAGTTGGCAGGGAGAATGTCAAAGTGGGTTATCGCATTAAGTGAGTTCGATATCCAATACCGAGCAAGGATATCCGAGAAGGGACAGGCCATGACAAGTTTCTTATCTGACTTTCCTATGAATGATGTTGGGCTAGAAGTAGATCAAGATCATCATGAGCTTCCAGATGAAGTAGAAGGCAAGGGTAATGAAAAGGAAAGGATGTCCGTGTGGATCAATTGACGCTTGTATGTGGACAGTTTGTCCAATAAAAGTGGGGCAGGGCTCGATGATGTGCTCATTAACCCAGAAAATATCATAGTTGAGATTGTGGTGCGATTAGGCTTCTCTGCTTCGAATAATAAATCCGAGTATGAAGCGTTGATACTTGAACTCCAAGGTGCAAGTGTTTTATGATTCTCAACTCGTCGTGAACCAGATGAATGGTGTCTATGTGAGACATTCGACCTCATAGAATGGTGTCTATGAATGTCAAGATGACCGGATGCGTCGTTATGTTCCTCCGTGATCTATGTGAGGCATTCGACCTCATAGAAGTCATGTATATTAGACGAGATGAGAATTGGCATGCAGATGCATTGGCCTATATTGCTTCTATGTTACAAACTAGTGAGCCACAGACAGTCCTCGTGGAGTATAAGGAGCATCCTTCTATCGAGTTGCAGCAAGCACGGGAGAGCCTTCTCATCAGCACGGTATCAAGTTGGATGATGGGGATAACAACTTATTTGAAAGACGGGATCATCCCTATTGACCCTAAAGAATCTCGACGGATAAAGTACAAGACACCACGATATGTCCTTTTGCACGGAGAACTTTATAAGAAATCATTTGGTGGACCTCTACTGAAGTGTGTACATTCATCCGACGTTGAGAGGATCTTGGCCGAAATCTATGAAGGAATTCGTGGAATTCATTCAAGAGGAAGGACGATAGCTCACCGTGCACTAGGGCAGAGCTACTTCTGGCCTTACATGCAAGTGGATGCCAAGAAGTACGTACTGAGATGTAGTCAATGTCAGCGTCATGCCAAGATGGTCCATACTCCAGCTCAAGGGCTCAATACTGTGTCATAGCCTTGGCCATTTGCACGATGGGGGCTTGACATCATGAGACTACTTCCCAAAGCCCTTGATAACATGATCTTTCTCCTGGTGGCAACTGATTATTTTACTCGATGGATTGAGGTCGTCCCTCTCGCAAGGATCCGTGAGCAAGAAGTAAAGAAGTTTCTATGGGAGCATATCATTAGTAGGTTTGGCATCCCTCAGTCCATCATTTCTGACAACGGGAAGTAGTTCACAGACAAAGTCATTGCGGAGTTTTGTAAAGAACTCAATATCAAGCGTATCTTTTCGTCTCCTTATTATCCTCAGGGGAATAGACTTACCGAGGTAGCCAAAAGAGTTTGCTAAGTGCAATGAAGAAGAGGTGGGGTGAGTCCAAGGGGAAATGGATAGTTGAGCTATATAATGTCTTATGGAATTATCAAACTACACCCCAAAGTCCCACAAATGAAACTCCATTCTCTCTGGCTTATGGGATGGAAGTCGTAATCCTCACAGAAATTAGCTTGCCCACAATTCATTCTCAATGAAAAGTCAGCACGGATGAGAAAGAAAAGGACCAATAGCCCGAGATGATGGCTATTCATCTGGATCTAATAGAAGAACGACGAGAAGAAGTAAGTATACAAGTAGAATGCTATCAGCAACAACTCAAGAAAGCTTACAACATGAAGGTATGAAAGAGAACTCTCCACGTAAGGGATTATGTTCTATGACGGGTCTTTTAGAACACACAACAAGTCAATAGTGGAAAGCTTGGGCCAACTTGGGAAGGACCTTATATCGTAGATCGACTCGGGAGCCCTGAAGTATGCTATCTCAAAGACCTAGAAGGTAAAATCATACAAAAGTCCTGGAATATAATGAATCTAAGGCAATTTTTTCAATAAAAGAGATGTATTCGACCATGTAAATAATTCATATATGAGTACATCGTCCTCAGACATTCCGTCCTAAGAAATGTTCAATGAAGTATCAAATGAAATATCTCATACAATGTCTAATGAATGATCAATGAATTGTCAAAAGATTTGTCTAAATGTCTCAAATGAAATGTTAAATGATTTATCATCTGAGCACGATACTCACCACTGGGCACGTATGACTCAATCAAATAAATTATCATCTAAGCAAATGTACCCACCACAGGGTACGGATGACTTACACTAATGAAATGTCATCATGTTCTCATAACGAGGAACTTAAGATTCCAATTATGAAATTTCATTTGTCTGATTACATTTATGATGTTTTACATTGGTATGTTTCCATGCTTATTTATTGTCATCTCATCACGTTTCCGTACTCTACAGCCTTAGCAATAAAGGTTGATTCATTTTGGAATGGTTAGAAGTGTTACTGATCTATTACATGATTTTTTTTCGTATTTTATGTACATTCTCATGCTCTACATACTTGGAAAAAGAGATCATCAAAGAAAAGAAGATATGTAAAAAGAAATTTCTATTCATAATCATCCAAAAGACAGACGAGACGATTACAAGAATAAGCTAAGGAAAAGAAAGAGAAAAATATAAAGGCTCATCTGAGCTGGATACGCTTATTACATCCAAAGAAAGAAAAACTAAGAGACAATGGGTTCGTTCGAGGTGGGTTCCTCTGCAGCAGTGGCCTCGGGCTCAGGCTAAGCAGCGACGGAAGAAGTCTTGGTGACGAAAGAAGTTTGAATAGGCATGACGGGCTCGATATGCTCGACAAGAGGCTTGGGTTGTAGTGGCGCAAACTCTTGAGGAAGAGAGGGATTTTCCACGATTTGGGCCCCGTCACGGGCATCCTCCTCCTCTTCCTCGAGGATGATGACGTCAAGAGAAGCACGATCAGACTGGATAGCCTCGTCCCGTGGTGGAGAAAGGTTCTTCGTCAAACGTCCTGAGTCTTGGAGAGCCCTCAGTTGTTCCTCAAACTCCTTCTCCATCTATTCCTGTTCGGCTAAGATCATCTTCTTGACCTCGTCCTAGTAATATTTTTGAAGCCTCACCTTCATCGCCTCCCGTTTACACACCTCATCCTTGACTTGTCTGCTCAGAGCTTCAACCAAGCTCGCCAATAAGGACATTGGTTGCAGTGACATATGCCAAAACTTTGTTGTTGACCTCCACAGCCTTTTAGACTGCTTCTCGGGACTCGTTGCATTGTGCCTTATAGCGATCAGCATCAGTTTTGCATTTACCGGCCTCAGCCTTATGTTTTTCAACATCAGCTTTGGCCTGGCTTGCTTGAGCTCGAGCCTCTTCTACCTCTTTGAGCTGAGTCATATTCTCGGCCTTCGCCTTCGCCTCTGCCTCCATCATTGCTTCCTGAGCCTTCCAATGCTCCACGGCATTGCTCAGGCGGTCACAATAATCAGACATCTTCGAGTACATCGTATTGATCTGACAAAAGAAAAAGTATGTGAGAATTAGTGATGAAAAAGAACAAATATATGAAAATGAGCAAAAGCAAGTAAGGTTTCCGTCGCAACAGTCATGGCATGATGGGAATCGAGCACAGACTTGGTCGCCTTCTTAGCCACAGCTTCATCGAAAGGAAGTCTGACCCCTCGACTCCATATGATGACCTTCTAGCCGCCCTCCATTACCGTATCAGCATGGGTTAGCGACTGCGCCCCGGCTTTGGATCTGAAGGACGGACTCCAAATCTGGGCTGCCTTTTCGCTCGCCCTATCCCCATGAGGTGGAGCAAATGAAGAAGAAGGAGCAGTCACACACACCAGAGGTTGGTGAACAACCTGGAGTTGCGCTTCAGTGACTGGCTCTTGGACAGTTACCTACCGAGCCAAAGGATCCTTGGCAGCTTTGCCTTTATCTTTGGAGTCCTCTCTCCTCTTCTTGTTAGCCGCCAGCTTGGCCAACATTGTTTGCCTTTTCTTTGTCTGGACCTCGACAGCCGATGATGTTCTCCAGCTCGAACGGCTGGGACAACATTGTGTATATGTCATGTCTGGTTCGTTATCAGTACTGGCCTCTTCCTTCTGGAGGTAGGCCTAACCAGGGGCCAGGGGTTGTCGTTGGCCATTTCCTCCTTGAACTCGTCAATGGCAGCATGAAACTCGGATGGACTGGCTTGTGCAACAAAGATAAGCTTTGCAGTTGTTTCATCGATCTCACACTCAAGATCTTCTACAAGCTCGGCCTCAACTTCGCTCTGGGGCCTCCACATCATGTACTCGTTCCCCTTCTCGGCTCTGATAACTTTCAGACGGCGAACTTCTTCCGCGGATAGAGCCTTGTAGTTGAACTTCGACGGCCTTGCAACAAACAAAGAAAATCATATATAAAAAATAAAAGCAAGAAGAAAAGAGATAGAAGACCTAGACGGAAAAAGGTTGTGTGAAATCTACATTTCTGGAAGGCATTAGGGACAAGGTGAATGCTCTCTGTCCTCCATGCTCCCGAGACAATGAAGGATTTCGCTCTCCACTTCCTTTCCACATCAGGAAAATCATTTATGAAGTCGAAAGTCTTGGCTTTGGAGGCCCACGTATAGTAAGGCCCCTATTCCTTCGTCCCCAGGCACATAACAAGGTGCTTGAAGTGGAAGAGGTGATGGGCTTCGATGACATACCCGTCCTTGATGAACTTAATCACCAAGGACATGTATGTGAGCATGGGTTTTAGTTTACTGGTTTGACTGAGAGTCGCCACCTATTTATTTTGAGGGATAGGTCTCGGGGTTAGATCAAGGTTGATGGTCTCAATTAAAGTTAAGATAAATGGTTCAATTAAGTCCTGGGGAAGGTGTTATGCACCTCAGGACCCCTGTCTAAGACAATTACATACTCCCTAGGTTTAAGCCAAATTAAAGTCAAGATTATTGAAAATATCTAAGTATTTAGATTATGCTAATTCAAGAAAAAGATAAAACTAGACTAGGGTCGAACCCTGGTTGGGTTGCCTACGTACCCGCTGGGGCGGGATCAGACCGAGTGTAGTTCGGGCACATAAACCTGTGTCGGGGTTAGGGGGAGTGTCTGTGTGTGGACCGAGGGGACTTAGGGTTAGCCTGAGGACTAGGGTTGAACACAATTTTTTTTTTTTTGTTTCATTCACCTTCCCCTGCACGGCCTCTTCTCCAGCAAGAACTCCCTTTCTCTTTTTCTCTAGAAGTCCACTATTCCATTAATAGAAGATGAAGCTTGCTTGATCTATTTGAGACATTAATTTCGCCCACTCAAGCTTCAATTAGTAAGGTTTGCACGATCTGAAACCTTAGAGGTAAGTGTATTTTTTTCCTGAAATGTATTATAATACATAAACATCATTAATGGTGCAATTAGGACTCTTATTTTCATCTCATTTTGGGAATTAATCCATTGTTTTTTATTAAAAAATCTGTAAATTCCATTAATGGTAGGCCACTTAATATTTCATTCTCGTTTTGGTCATTACCCATTATTTTTAGTTTTTATATACTTTTTTTCAAACTTAAAACATAATTAAGGGTATAATAAAAGCTCAAAACATTGTTAATAGCACATAAAAACTCAGATGCCATTATTGGGGCATAGAAAGTCAATACAACAACTACCGATTGAGATATAGAAAGTCAATACAGCAACTACCGATTGAGATCGGTACAACCACTGATTTATTTGAAAATCGCTAATTTGATGGAAGACTAAAAAAAATAAAATTCTTTCACATAGAGAAACAAAAAGGACTGTAAGATGTGATCGGTGCTTTCTCTGTCACCATCGATCTCAATTCGGTGGATTTTGAGCAATAACGATTCGAGAAAACAGATAGTGAGCTTTTTTACTACAATCACCGATTTGAAATTGGTTCGGGTTCGGCAAACTTTTGGTTTGAACGGCGAATTTGTTCTTTAAGTTCAGCGAACTTATACTTCGAGTTCGGCGAATTTGTTTTATGGGTTCGCAAACCGGCTATAAAACCTAGTTTTAATGTTTTTTTTTTCTAAAATAACCTATTTTTTAATACTTTTTTTTTTAAAATAAATATTTATAATATATTTATTTGCACGATTTGTATATATATATTAATATTATATAAGCGAACCAAGCTAGCGAACCAAACTAAAGAACTAAGCGAACCGAGAAACGAACTATCTCATCCTATTTCTACCACTAGCGAACCGGATTCACTATAGAGTGGCGAATTGTGAATTGCGAACCCAAATTTGAACCAAGCGAACCGACGACCAGGTAACATTGGTTGGGAGCCCCTTGTTTCGTAGAAAAAGGACCAGTCGGTCGATCGGTTGTGAAATTCGATCGACTGAATTGCTAAGGGAGACCCAACTTTTGGTTTTTAATCAGTCGGTCAACCAGTTGTGAATATCGTTCAACCCGTTTGCTCATTTTTCCTTAGTTTTGCCATTTTTCTTTTTGTTCCTTCGTTTACTTAATCCTTTATATGTGTCGAACACCCCATAAGCATTAAATAGTATTAAACATGCAACACATATAATTTAAGAAAAGTAAATGTAGGTCTCTACATTACCCCTCAGGTTTACCGGTGTTCCCCATCTACCATTACTTTTAAAATATTAACCAATCTATCATTCTCATCGTTTACCTGATTTTTAGCATTTATGAAAAGTCCTTTATACCCCCTATCCTCATCATCATCTTCTTCTTCTTATTGTTAGCTTGAATACAATTTTTTTTTCATTCACCTTCCCTACACGACCTCTTTGCCAGCGAGAACTCCCTTTCTCTTTTTCTCTAGTAGTCCATTATTCCATTAATAGAAGATGAAGCTTGCATGATCTATTTGAGACATCAATTTATCCCACTCAAGCTTTAATTAGTAAGGTTTGCACGATCTAAAACCTTAGAGGTAAGTGTATTTTTTTCCTGAAATGTATTATAATACATAAACATCATTAATGGTGCAATTAGGACTTATTTTCTTCTCATTTTGGCAATTAATCCATTGTTTTTTATTTAAAAATCTGTAAATTCCATTAATGGTAGGCCACTTAATATTTCATTCTCGTTTTGGTCATTACCCATTATTTTTAGTCTTTAGATACTTTTTTTCAAAAAGAAAAGCTTAAAACATATTTAATGGTATAATAAAGCTCAGAACACTGTTAATGGCGCATAAAAACTCAGATACCATTATTGGGGCATAGAAAGTCAATACAACAACTACTAGATTGAGATGTAGAAAGTTAATACAGCAACTACCGATTGAGATCGGTACAACCACCGAGTTATATGAAAATCGCTAATTTGATGGAAGACTAAAAAAAAAAAAAATTCTTTCACATAGAGAAACAAAAAGGACTGTAAGATGTGATCGATGCTTTCTCTGTCACCACCAATCTCAATTTGGTGGATTCTGAGCAATAACAATTCGCGAAAACATAGAGTGATTTTTTTTACTGAAATCACTGATTTGAAATTGGTGCATCAGTACAAACTCGCTTTTCCAACAAAACTACCAATCCAACTCATCTTTTGCCAACTAAACTATCGATCTGACTCGTCTTCCCCAATGAAACTACTGATCAATCTGTGCAGACAAGTCTTCCCCATTGAAACTACCACATTACTTAGTTTTCATCACAAATCCATCTTCTTAGCCATCTAATCTTCTCAAAACACACAATTATTAATTTTTTTCGAAAACAACGTTAAAGTTTCAAAAAAAACGTGTTCTACGTAGGTTTTCCGGTAAAATTGTATGTGAACCTCACTTTTTCGGTATAAACAACAAAGAAATAGATAGATGAAGAGACAAAAAATGAGAGAGTACTTACAAATTTATTAATGTAGAAGAAAGTTGGGAGAAGACGAGAAAGCGACGTTGGTGATGCAAGTAAAACTAGAGAAATGAGACACTTGTCAAAGTTGGAGAAAATTTGAATTTCCAAGCAAGAGATGACGGAGAAAATGAGAACAACAGATGAAAATGGTGGCCAAAAAGACACAGGAAGAATGGAGTTTGAAATGAGGAAAAGAGAAGGAGAACGGTAGTTGTTCAACTAGAATGGTGGATTCATCGATGATCCACCGATCTAAAAGGATAGTCTGGTCTAGAACTTTTGAGTTCACACACTTCGTGTGTGGAGTGACAGATTGGTTAATATTTTAAAAGTATGTAAAAAATCACATCCTCGATTGGTGACACGAGGATGTGCATTTCGGCTTCCCTTTTCTTGCCACGTGTCCCCCTTTTAACTCCATTTAATCGTGGTTAAGATTCAGTCACTCCTAGGGTTCACACATCTACCCTTGGATTTTAGAAAAATAAAATAAAAAAATTTAATCTCAGGGTTAAAAAAACTTTAGACTGAGTTTATGTTGAGTTGAAGGGATGGCCATGTGCGAGCAAGGAGCAATTGTTCCCACCTCGCCTGTGGAGAGAACTATCTTTACTATTATAATGCGAGAGCTAGGCATAGCCTGATTTTTCCGAAATTCCCTATCTACCCTCATATAAAATAAAACTTTGATTTAATGTTTTATTTTAATTCCCAAACTACCCCTTGCTCATCTATCTATTTAAATAATAAAATCATAGCCAATCACGATTGAACTCGGGGAGAGTTCAATCGCACCTGTGGGTTAACACGTGTTCCTTTTAACTTCTATTAACTGTGGTTGACTCCTTCCCCTCGCTTTCACGTGCATCACACGTGCCACCCGCTAGTTACTCTTAAAAGTAATGGTGTAGATACGGAACATTACTTAGACCTAAGGGGCACTCATGGAAAAGCCCTAAAAGCACGACTTACGTTTTTTGCTGTTTTGTTTTCATCGTTTATTTCAAAATCTACGGGGCTGGACGTTACAAGACCAAGATTCTCGCGATGTATTATTACATGGTTTTTTTTTTTTTTTGGTCTTTTGGAAATGGAAATCGGACCTAGGGTCACCTTAAAAGCTGATCGAGTGACCTCATTGATCCAGCCCCCTTGTTTTGATCATGGACTTTGCTACTGAGACCACATTAGGGCCGAGACCTCACGCATGTGCACGAGATTTCAGGTGGGGCCCATCATCACATGGTGGGCCCCACCTGAAATCCCGCGCATGTGCGCGAGGTCTCGGAGGTCTCGGCCCTTATCCGGTCTCAAAAGCATTTCCCTTTTATCATCCATCAACTATGGTTAGACCTTTAACCATGATTTTTAGAAGAGTAGTGATAGGCGGACCCATAGATCCCATTAGCTAACCTAAGGCATCCACCCATTGGTGGATGCCTCCCCTCTTAAATGCTCACTACAATTAATGAGCATTTAAGAGGGGAGGCATCCACCAATGGGTGGATGCCTTAGGTTAGCTAATGGGATCCATGGGTCCGTTAACTATTTTCCTTTTTAGAAAAAACAAAAAACAAAAATATTTATTTTAATATAATTAAGCTTAATCATGGTTAAATAGGGGTTAAAAGAGATGCGGTCAGAGACTCAGAAGAGGACCCCTCAGTCCTTTTTTTTTTTGGTCAAGATTTTTCCAAAAACAGAGGGTTCATTTTTTAAGCTGCCATTCAAACGGGAAAACGCAATCGGAGAGTTGCCGATAAACAAAAGGAAATATATATGGGGAGGAAAGAGCGGGCGAAGGAGCGAAGAGAAAAAAGACTCCACGAAATCTCCGAGCAGAGAAAAATCCCATACACCGATCAAGAGAGGTAATTGAATCCAAGACCCTAACCCTAACCATAAGTGTATCCTCCAAATCGATTACTAGTTCCAAAACCCTTATCAGAATCTAGGTTTTTACATGTTTATGAGGCAAAACAATGTTTTTTTTATATTTAAAATATCTCTGAATTTCATGGAATTGATAGATTTGATATATTGTATTGGGGATGTCACGATCGATTAGATCAAATATTTCGATAAATTTGTCGACCATTTGCGCTTAGTGAAGATAAAGAAAACCCGTATTAGTAATATGAGAACGGGGATGAGTGAAATGAACGAACAAACAAATAAGATTTCACGTAGAACGGGCTCAATGAACAATGCTGCAACCCTATTTAGTAAGGGATTTGATTAAACCAAAAAAAAAAAAGGAGATTTGATTAGATTTAGTTGATATTTAAATTACATGCACTACAACCCTAAAAGTTTCTCACTCAAAATTAATTTACCTTTGGTGTCCTTAGACCATACTCAAGTATCGCAAAGATAAGGATGATTGGAGACAGAAGAAAGGCACGTGAGGAGTTTAAGGAAATTATCAAACTCCCAATCATTCAGGTTTCTTTGCAAGCTGAGGACTTGAAGTCCCTAATTCACCCAGCCAATCAATTGACGAAGCTACCGGCATTTCTTATGGAAAGAGAGAGTGACCAAACAAAAAAACCACCTCATTGATTGGAAAATAGTTTGCATGCCGACCGAAATGGGCGGCCTGAACATCCGCCCCCTCCCCTTGGTCAACAAGGTCCTCTTGGGAAAATGGCTTTGAAGGTTTGGCTCTGGGCACAACAGCCTCTGGTGGAGGGTAATCACATCTAAGTATGGGTCATCTTCCATCTGGGATCCTCCAACAATTAATGACACACACAGCATCTGCCTGTGGAAAGGCATTATGAAAGGTTGAGACTTATTCTCTGCCAACATCGGTTACCGGGTTGGTCGAGGCAATAGGGTTAGGTTCTGGACAGATAGATGGTGTGGTTCCTCCTCCCTTTGCGAGGAATTCCCCTCAATCTGGGCCCTAGCATCGGACAAATCTGCCTCTGTTGAATCCTACATCAAGTATCTTCCTAACAAAATAGTCTTGTACCCTCGCCTGAGACGCAACCTCAATGATTGGGAGCTAGACAGCTTCCAAAACCTCATCTCCCGAATCCAACAAGTCTCCACTTGTCCCACTCTTTGAGACGTCCGTCTACGGTCCAGAGGCACCAAATGCCAATTCTCAATGCAATCCCTATATCAGGCCCTACACCCTATCATCGGTCATCCCTTCCCTTATAGATCGGTTTGGAAGGTAGGTTTTCCTTCCAATGTATCCTTCTTCATTTGGTTTGCAGTTTTGGATAAGATACTCAAATGCAATCATCTTATGAGTAGAGGATGGCAGATGACCAACGACTGTTTTATGTGCCTAGCCGCTGAGGAGACGGTTGATCA
This sequence comes from Tetracentron sinense, assembly GCA_015143295.1. Taxonomy (NCBI): domain Eukaryota; kingdom Viridiplantae; phylum Streptophyta; class Magnoliopsida; order Trochodendrales; family Trochodendraceae; genus Tetracentron; species Tetracentron sinense. The sequence goes on along the minus strand of CM026568.1, from coordinate 37,118,576 downwards.
TCTCCTGTTGCACTCTCCTTTCACCCACATGGTCTGGAGTTATTTCCTTTACCACCTGGGAATCAGCTGGGTCTTCCCTCACTCCTTCAGGGACTTCTTTCTTATCTTGACATTCTCGGTGCATTTGGGGGAAGAGGGTTTCAAAGGAGGACCCTTGCTAATTGCATTGGTAGGTTGGTCTCTTTAGAAAGAAAGGAATTCAATGGTCTTTGAAGACTCTCCCTTTTCTCAAGCAAGAATCTGCCAAATAGCCGGTCATCTCTTGGCACAATGGTGCTCCATCTGAGTTTTTTATTGGTAAAGCAATATTATATATAAAAGAGAGGGAAAAGAGGGCTACATCCCTAAGATCACCAATAGTGAACCTAGGAAAAAGAAGGAAGAAAATATAATCTAGCTAAAGACACAACATAAAGTAGGATCCGGCCAATCAAAGTGAAAATGTATTCCCCCATGGATCCTTCAAATCACCCTCAACGAAACCCCAGGCTGAGACTAAATGACACACCCTAGCTTGAATGCGGGAAGTCTCCACGGCGGAGCCCTCAAATACTCACCTATTCCTCTCCTTCCAAATGGACCAAACAACTGCCCCAGGGAAGAGAGGCCACACATTCCCTACTGGCGACAGGAACACCCCTGACAACCAGCAAAATAAAAAGCTCTGACAAGAGTCAGGAAAGATCTGAGGGATGTCTAGGTGCATAAGGAAATAAGACCAAACCTCTCTCGCTACCGGACAATGAAGCAACAAGTGATCCACTGATTCCTCTGTTAATAGGCACATAAAACATTTGTTCGCTAGCTACCAACCTCTATGTATGAGACGATCGATCGTCAAAATTTTATCCAATACCGCCGACCATAAGAAAAAAGATACATTCGATGGAATTTTTGGGAACCATACAACTTGATGAGGGAACAGTAGCAAAGTTCTGAGACGCATGACTCGCAAAAAGGATCCCACAGAGAACCTCCCCTTGTTGTCTAAGGACCAAACACAATTATCCCTGGTGGATGAAGATGGGGTGACCTCCGACACTCGAGCTAACAAACCTAGGAAATCCGGGATTTCCCAATCGAGGAGGTTGCGCCTAAGTTTAGGGACCCACACTGGAGCCCCACTATGCCAATCCAAATATTCTGCTATAGAGGCCTTTCTGTTAGACTTAAGAAGAAACAGATTCCCGAAAGACTACCTAAGCGATGTTACTCCACACCAACGATCATTCAAAAAACTCACTTGATCCCCAACTCTCACTTTAAGGTGTGTGTGAAAGGAGAACTCCTCCCACCCTTGCATTATAGGCTTCCAAATCCCAACTCCCAGGGGGTCCGGTCCAGCCTTTAGGTGCCACCTATTGACCAACCCATGTCTGGCTAAGATCACCTCCTTCCACAAACACCCCTCCTCCTCCCTGAATCATCAGAGTCACTTTCCCAGTAAAGCCTTGTTTACCCGGATCAGTGGAGGGATGTTTAAGCCGCCCCCACTCTTAGGGAGGGATATGGTTTTCTAGTCCACCAAATGATACTTGCGGGTGGCAATCTTTTCATTTCATAGGAAGTCTCTCCTAATTCTTTCTAATGTGGAGGCAATTGAGGTTGGGATGATTAGTAGAGATAGGAAATATGTCGGTAAGCTGCACAATGTGCTCTTTCCCCCTTTGGATAGAAAACGAGCCTTCTAACCTTGAAGGCGCTTAGCGAATCTTTCTACAATCGGGTCCCAAATAGCCTTGGCTTTGAATGTGGCGCCTAAAGATAGTCCGAGATATGTCGTCGGGAAGTTCCCCCTCCGACACCCAAGACAAGCAGCCAACTCCTCTAGGTTGGGCACATTCCCCACCCCATACATCACGCTCTTCCCAAGGTTTATATGTAATCCCAACGCTGCTTTGAAACAACGGAAAAGACAACAAACGAGGGCCAATTTTGAACATGACGGTTTAAAGAAGATGAGGGTATCATCTGTGAACTGGAGATGAGATATTTTAAGTCCACTGCGCTCAATAGAGAAACCTTCCCACTGAGGGCGAGACCTTTTGTATCATTCTGCTTAATGCTTTTGAGGCGATAATGAACAGAAGAGGTGAAAGTGGGTCTCCTTGCCTAAGACCACGCGAGCTCCGAAAGAATCCATGGGGAGACCCATTAATAAGCACTGACGTCCGTACAGTGCTTATACATGCCCTCATCCATGCCCTCCATTTGAGTCTAAAACCCATCCGACCAAAGCATATATTCCAGGAAATCCCAATTGAGGTGGTCTTATACCTTTTCCATGTCAATCTTACACAAAATTCCCGGGATTTTCTTATGAAGACGATCCTCTAGACATTCTTTTGCTATCAGGGGGGTCATCTAGAATTTGTCTCCCACCCACAAAAGCGCACTGGAACTGCGAGATGATCAAATGCATGACCACCAGATTTCTAAGACTTTAGCCAAACTTCGACACAGCACACTTAACTTTCTTGTTATAATTGTTGTATTAGTTTCCCCTCCTCTCTTTGTATGTACTTCTAGTTAGCTCGCCTTCTGATTCATTCCTTTGTGAACCCTTGAACCTCTTTTGTATTTCCGTTCTCTTTATTTTACTGCAATCTCTCCTCTATTACCAATCAAAACAAAAAGAGTACCAAATTCGTGCTTAAGTATAGTTTCACCGCACCGAAGGTCTAACCAGAAGCGCACCCGTCCCCTTTCCCAACTCTAAACCTGACATATTTATTAAAACTTTCCCTCACCCGCACAATTGACTTCCACAACCACACCCCATTTGCACCCTAGCACTATTGGGTTCCCATCTATTTAGTCTCGCAACGTTCCTCCAAAGATTACCCTTCTCCATCCCAAAACACCATAGCCAGTTACCCAACAAAGCTTTTTCGCCTTTATAAGTGGTCTAACATTCAGGCCTCCGCCTTTTCAGCAGATAGTTTCCCAATCCACCAAATGAAATTTCCCGATTTCAACTCCTTCATTTCACAAAAAATATCCTTTGGATCCGCCCATTCTTTCCGCGACAAATATTGGGGTTCATAATAGTGATAGGAAATAGGTCGTAGGCTATTAAGGGTGCTCTTTAATAAAGTTAGCCTACCTCCTTTCGACATGTAGACAACTTCCGCCTCTCCAATCTCTTAAAAATTCTCTACCACTGGGTCTTATGCCGTCTTAGCCTTGAAGCTGACACCTAAAGGCAAGTCCAAGTAAGAGGAGGGTAGGGTTCTAAATCTACAACCCAAGCAAATGATTAGCATCTTGACATAATATTTACTAAAACAACATTTCATAGGCCCCTTGTTTGCATGGATGTACTAACATGTCGTTACATTCATATTCTTGTTAAAATAACAGTGTGAAAGTACAGATTCAGTTTCTATGACCAATCCTATGTCAACGCAATTTTGTCAGCAATTTTTGTCTCTCCAAATAGGTTCATGTAAATCATAGTAACAAAATTCTCTGATTCTTTCAAAAAGTCCCTAATAGTTCGCGAAGTTTTCATTGAATGATTAATTCACGAAGTGTTATGACTTTTTTAATCAAAACTCGATTTTTTTTCTTCTTCAAAAAGTCATGAATTAAACGTGAATTATTCACAAGATTTTTAAAAAGACCCGAACAAAATCTAAAAACGAAATATATTCATTTATAATTTTCATAATCCGTAATCTCATTCATTATTATTTTCATATTTTGCCAGACATAATCTTTTTTTTTCAAATTTTTGCCGATTGTTTTTTCTTCAAATTTTTTCGTAACCGAATAATTGCTGAACTCCGACATTGTCACTATGTCGTAAAGGAAAATAATCACCTCCTTGGTCGGTGATGCGAGGAGGGGCATCTCAGCTCCCATTTTCTTGCCATGTGTCCCCCTTCTAACCCCATTTAACTGTGGTTAAGATTCATCCACCCTTAGGGTTCACCCATCTACCCTTGGTTTTTAGAAAAATAAAATAAAAAAATTAACTAAAGGATTAAAAAAAACTAACCCTAGTTAATGGGAGTTGAAGGGTCGGCTATGTGAGAGCGAGGAGGAATAGTCGCCTCCTCGGCCGACGAGGGGACTATTGCTCTGTCGTAAGTTACTCCCATTTTTGCAGTTTTCAGTTGTTCAATGCTGAATGAAAGATTAAGTTGCATTTTTGCAGAATATTTTGTTCTGACTTAAATTTAAATCTATGTTTCTCCTATATAGATTGCGGAAGTTCTGTTACAGTTGTGGTGTCTATAACATTGACTGGAAAAAAGAAGATTCTCAAACAGGAAAAGCATGAGAGTATGATGAAGATTATGTAATACGGGGAACGAATTAAAGGGAAGAGAATAATGGATATTGTATTTAATGCTGATTTTCCAACCCTTCTAGAACTAAATTATATATAATTGAAGTCCAATGTTAGCGATGATTTCCAAGTTCAACAAAGCTTCAAAATTCAGTAACCTTTATATTGCCGTAGAAGCCTTCAAGGCTACAAAAAAAATTTGTAATGCAAATGTCCAAATACAACTGAAACCTCTCCTTGGCCAGAGTGTACTAAAGGCTTAAGCTATTTTCCCCTAGAGATTTATTCAACTCTAGAAATAGTGCATGATGATGATTACTATAACCTCAACAATGCTTAGAAGCATCCTACTGCCCTGTTCCTGTTTAAAACTTAAAAATCTTAATTGAAGATGAGAACATAGACAATCACAAAAAGCCCTTGATTCAGTCGAATGCCAGGACAACTTTCATATAGCTGATTCCAAACAGTTGGTACACGGCTTGGATGATGATGCTGACCTTGAGGACAGAAGGTTGATAAGTTGTAATGGAATTACAGGGACTACAATGGCTTTTCTCCTATGCCCCTATTGGCTGATTAATATATATCAATATCACATAAAAATGAAATAGGTGATATAATTGATGTGTGGGTACGGATAAGGTTTTCTTTCCCATATTCTAAATTATATTTGTCATATCCATGATATTATGACTTAGATCATTACAAATACATGGGTCTGCACTCTACAACATGATTCATTTGTTCATTCTTAAATTTCACAACACATTTATTCTCCCAAATATTGTATTTTGGATCTGATTTATTTATGAAATTTTTACTCACTAAAATCACGATCACCAAGTATGTATGCATGATGCCCAAGCTAACCACTGACCGTACTAACATAGACAAAATGATGCCTGCACCCCAAAAAAAAAAGTATGTATGAATGAAAATCATATTATTTTACTTGTTTTGAATATGGTATAGGTGGTGGTGCTCAGAAACAATTGCTGTGGTGACCGGGGCTAACAGAGGAATCGGATACGAGATTGCACGACAACTTGCACTGCATGGGTTGAATGTTATTCTCACATCAAGAGACAGCAGCAACGGCCATGAAGCGACGGAGGTCTTACGAGAAGAAGGTTTGAATGTGACCTTCCATCAACTGGACATTTTGGATCCTGTATCTATCCAACTGTTTACTGGGTGGTTACAACAGAATTATGGTGGTATAGATATTCTGGTGAGATTATTAGTACTTTACTTTTCTTTCATGCACTAATAACATTTTCCTTCAGATTTATTTAATATCAATTTAGTTTCTTTGCCGCCCTACTTGGAAGTGTTTAGGTTGTCACTTTTGCTCCTGATATCTCCAACCCTGCCTCATCTTTGTTGATAAATGACTTAAGATTTGAGTAACTAGAACATGTGATGGTTTAGACACTGATGATGGATAGAATTGGTGATCTTGTAAAAGTTGCTCATATTTGATACATTTATATATCATATAACAAAATTGAAAGATGCATAATCATTATAATTATGGACATATTAATACATAGATCACAATCTATAATAATTAATTTCAGATGAATGGAAGAGATAAGTCTATCCATTAAGGAAACAAGTAAGGTTACATAAGAAAATGGACAGATACATAATCATTATAATTATGTATAACAAGTAAGGTTATATACAATAGTATGGAAACATTGTAAGAAAGAAAATAAGTTATATCACTGCTGTACTGTACTGACTAACTATAGAACATGAAAAGGAATAGAAATGAAATAATAGAAGCACAATATGTCACAGCTGTTCTTGTCACCTGATTGCTAGTTATCTGCTTATGATTATGGTGCAGGTAAATAATGCAGGTGTTAACTTCAATCTTGGGTCAGATAATTCTGTTGAATTTGCTGAGAAGGTTGTTGCAACCAACTATTTTGGCACCAAAAGTATGATTGAAAGTATGATACCATTGATGAAACCTTCTGCTCTCGGTGCTCGTATTGTGAATGTGAGCTCCCGACTTGGTAGACTGAATGGCAGACGAAATGTAAGTAGGAGCTTCTCTCTTTTTGTCTCTTTTCGCTTGAAATCTTTTAGCCCTATAAAATATCCAGGTGGTTTGCTGGCACAAGACTTTTTTTGCTTGACTAGTAGCTATGCTTATAATTATACTTCACAAAGTTTAATCTTTTCCGCTTTCCTCTGAGATTTAATAGTGTTTAATACATAGTTACCAAAGCGAAAAACAAAAACGAGAAGCGGGAAGTGAGACTCAAAAAAACCATAGGAAAAATGAAGCGAGAAATGAGATATAGGCTCCTCATTCCCATTATGTTATTTATGGGTAGTTATATCTTTGGTTTTATCTTACATGAGATTTTTGTAGAAAAGCAGGTGCCTTAGGTTTCAAACCGACGATACTTACTTAGAGTCTACACCCTAGGCTATAGATTGTGGTCTACCACATCACTTTACACATACAGCTCCCTTTGACTATTAGATGAGACATGATGGTAGCGAGCTTCCTAGGAAGAGAGTCTGTTCGAGGAAATGAGCTTCCTAGAAAGCGAGTTTGGGAAACAAGGTTCCTGGGAAGCGAGCTTCCCACCCTGTACATAGCTTCTTGGAAACTATGGTTTAATACCAGTTCTTATAGGCTGATTTTGCGAGCCACTAATTATGTTGGACATCAGGTCTGGCATTTTGATACCCGTGAGATAGACATGAATTTTGATACTTTTGATTTGATGAGAAATGACAGAATATCCTGATTACTGAGAGATTAAAAAAGACAATGAGGTTTTATTGTGCTGTCAATTTGTTTTTTATATGGACACTTAAAACTTCTATAAGCACGCGTTGATCCATATCAAAAAAATTTATATGCTTTGAACTTTGACAGAGACTGGGAGATATAACTTTGAGACAACAATTAGCTGATGAGGACTCACTTTCTGAGGAACTGATTGACAGAACTGTGAATAATTTCCTTGAACAAGTGAAACAAGGCAGTTGGGCATCAGGTGTGTGGCCTCAAATGTTTACCGACTACTCCGTATCAAAACTTGCAGTTAATGCTTACACCAGGCTAACAGCAAAGACACTTTCCAACCGGTCAGATGGGCAGAAGATTCATATTAACTGCTACTGCCCAGGATGGGTGAAGACTGCCATGACAGGTTGGGCTGGGAATATTCCAGCTGAGGAAGGAGCAGACACAGGAGTATGGCTAGCCCTGCTTCCCAGCCAACCAGTGACAGGAATTTTTTTTGCCGAGAGGCGCGAGATAAGCTTCTAAAGCAGTCTCGGCACAGACAGGCTTTGAGTATCCGATTCCAGTTTTCCCTTCTATGAGATTCTTACGTCAAGCAAAAGGGAATAGAACATTGGCCAAAAGAAAGCTGTTTTGAACTGCTGCCTGTCCTGAATGGCTTGAGCTTGACTGATCTATTCAACTGGGCTATCAGGTCAAGCAACTACTACTGTTGGAGCGTTGGGGAATAGAGGAAAATAGTTGCAGTTTTTGGAGATAAATGTATTGGCTGGTCCAAGTTTACCTTGTTCGCAGCTCAGTTCAATCCATAGATTTGCAAGCTAAGGGCAGTATGGTTTTTGACTCATTAAAGGTCTGATATTCCTTAACGGCTGCTTACCTCAAGAAAGACAAGTTTATGCCTTACCAAAGCTAGTCTGAAACTGCAGTCAATCACAAGGCCAAAGAGCTTAAAGAAGTGGAACTTTGATTTCTTAAGCAACACTTTGTGTCAATCTAATTCAGTTAAGTTGGAGCTACACTTGTTCTTTAACGGAGTTCTTTGTCAGATATACCTCGTCAACTTAATTCATGTTTATCCAAATCCTGATGTCGTTGGTTTGTTGCCCTTAGTTCCTTGAACTCACTGTTTCAATCAGTGGATCAAGAGGTGCGGCTCGTTTCTGCATTGACATTTGACTATAGGTACACGCGGAGATGGAGCAGATGCAAGCTAGTCTGGACCTACTATTGATTTGGCTTAATATAATTATCGGTCTTACCCAGACTTTTATTTTGGTCGTTGGTCCATTATCTTGATTTAAGTCACGGCTTGGGTTGGGATCCTAACCATTGGCCCTTGAATTGCACCATTAGAATCTTAATGAAGTCTTCGATTTTTGCATTTAGGATCATCCAAATAATGTATGGGCCACTCACGCTTGCTCCAATGGTAGGGTGTGGCCTCTACTTGGCGAGAGGTCTCGGGATCTAATCCCCAGGTGATGAGTAACAAGCGCTCCATGCCCCACTGCTAACTCGAACAGATACTAACACATTATCTGGGGTTGATGGAGAACCATTAATGAACCCCCCTGATACCAGTCCAGGAAAGTGGGCCTGAGGGATGAGAAGCTCTATGCATAGGGTAGATCTCAAGGATGGTATCTCTTTGCTTATTTCCTCTACTGGTATCTCTTTGCCTAATAATGATTTACATAATTCCTTCTCATGACTATATGCTGATCATGGGGATGCAACTGCAATTTTTCAGTTTTTTTCTCCCAGTCCAAATAGAGGAATCTCGTGGTCGTGGATTTGTTACTAGTCTTGTAGACTTTGGGCCTCCGCTATCTGAGTGGGCCTAACTGAGGTCTCAGGCTTGGACTGTATCAATAGGCCATGTGACCAAGGCCAGCTAACTAAACTCTTAAACCAATCCCCTGAACTAGAATTTGAAACTACCGGAAGATTATTGGTTTAGTTTTTAGCAGGAATCTCGTAATGATTTGGTAGAAGTAAGTGCACACAAAGAATACAAGTGTTAAATGATTACCTTAAACCATTAATAATAATAATAATACAAATGTCGATTTCCACCCAAGAGGGCCAAAAAAGAAAGGAGGAAGTAGAATTTAATAAGGCGGTGAAGCTGGTGAGTTGAGACATTTTGAGTCAACGATTAGAATCAGGGGTCGAGGTCCATTGAGGTCAGGGGCTGACCAGCTCATCCAACAAATATATATAGAAAATGGAAATAGGATTGAAGGCTCCTTTTAAACTAAATCCCCGTTACCGCCTGGACCACTTACTTTTTTTTTTAATCAAAGACCTTTTAAAGTGACCTCCATTTACATCTCTTATGTGTTCCTCTTAACATCTTAATCTCCATGTGCACCACCTCCATTCTTATATGAAACTCAAGCTCATGTGCTTCTTCTGGGAGAAAGATCTGGATTAGGGTTAGCAAGATAACATTCACAGTAACTTATTGGGGGAGTGTTAATTCGCTCCTCGCGGAACCCCACGAGGAGTGGCGTCTACCCCCCTAACTGTGGATAATATTTTTTAACCTTTATTTTTTTTCTTCTAAAAACCGAAGTTAAAATTATTAATTCTAAGGGTTAGTGAATCTTAACCACAGTTAAAGAGAGTTAAAATGGGACACGTGTTGGTATTTATTGGGGGCGAGACAACGCTCCTTGCAACACCTTATTTTTCTTTATGGGGATGGACCTCTCTAGCACCATGTGCTCCTCCTACTCTGAAGGACTACAGATCGTAGCGAAGTAGGTTGATTAGATCTAGTCATTTGCTCATGTGGCTTGTTCCCTGAGGAATATAAGGTTCACCCCAACTTGATCTATTTTATAACCCTACTCGGTCTTGGATCTGGCGATATCGATTCGATGTCTTCAGCTTAAGATATTGAAACAAATGATTTCAATCACTCATCAACGCGAGACCGAAGTAGTGTTATGTTTATATTGTAGCACTGACTTGAAGACTGGTCTCTTGCCTACCGGCATATGATTAAGGTTTCGGTGCGAAATTTAGACTAGACCGTCTAGAGCTAGGTGTTATATTATTTGTTGCCTTGATTAAATTAGTTGACACTTGGTAATTAGATAGATTTTGCATTTGGGTTCGTGCATATACTACTAATTAAACACAACCGACAAGATTTACGTGTCGTTCGAATATGTTATTAAAGCAATCCCTAAGCATGTGTTACCTACCTACCTAGCAGATTAACTGTATTAGTCGTCTCGGTAGAGGTTAACATAAAGGGGTGGAACCCATGTGAAAATCTTGATTAGTGCTAATTAATCATCTTTTGTGGGATTTTTAGAGATTTGAATTTTCAGAAGGCCCAACGGTTACTCTCATGAGAAGGGGCAAAATGGTGGGTGTGTGTGACATATAAGGGGTGGCCTCTAACGCAAAGGTTTTGAGTGTTTTTGACATTCGCAGGTTCTATTATAAGGAGTGCATGAAGGAATTCTTTAATTGGATGCTCTAGCTACCACTAGGAGTAAGATGAGCAAAACTTCGGCTACAATAAGACCAATAGTATTAGAACATATATGAACCCTGCCAACCAACTAGTTCAGGCCTTGTGGGCTGGGTGTGTATAGGAGATAGTGTCTTATTTGAGTGTTACAAAAAAAAATCAGCGTGTTCAAAAAGAAGGAAAAAAAAACAAATAATAGTCATAACCCTTCTTTTTTTTTTTCAGGCCAAGTTCATGGGCAATCGTGTCTGTTTGTATCTGTTTGTAAGGAATAATTTTTTCTCAGAAGTTCTAGAGCCCCTATCCCCCGACTTTGTTCCTCTCCCAGGTTACACCCCTATTAGTAGTATAGGATTAATTTTTTTATTTTTAAAAAAATCTGGGGGGGGGGGCTTCAGCCCTCCTAACCCCCATGTGGCTCCTCCCCTTTATATATTGTTGGGCTATACACGCACACCTCCAGAGCTTGCAACCTGTTTTCTTAGGCATTCATTAACTGTGGTTAAGATTCACTCATTCCTAGGGTTAAATAATCTAACCTTACTTTTTAGAAAAAAAAAATTAACCTTGCTTATGATTCACTTACTCATGTGGTTAATTTTTTAAAATATTTTATCTAAGAAAATATTAACCCTAGGAATGAGTGAATCTTAACCTTGCTTATGATTCACTCACTCATGTGGTTAATTTTTTTTACATATTTTATCTAAAAAAATATTAACCCTAAGAATGAGTGAATCTTAACCACAGTTAAGGAATGCCAAAGAGGGCACATGACAAGCTTTGGAGGTCTGCGTGTACTGATCAATGATACATGCGCATGTATGCTATCACCTCTTCAATTAAATGTCTTCCCACAATCATGCAAAGAGAGATGTAACTAGAGATAATCCATTGCTACTTATATTATGCATATGTGACAACTTTTCTTATGTGTGAGAATGTTATTAGTCCTTTGTGGGCCATATTCATACACATCTTTACTATTATAATGCCGATTCTCAAAACGTTGACGGAAGTTTTTGCTAATTCCAAATTTACCCTTTGTAATAAAAACTTTGATTATTTTTTGATAAGTTTCAATATGACCCATTCGATTACTAATGATATTTTACTAAATTTCGATACTACCCCTTCTATTATCTTATGAGTCCTTTGCTTCTAAGCTAACCCAAGTGTCCCATATCCCTTTTAAGCCCTGTTTAACCATGATTAAGTTTACTAAATTAAAATTAGTAATTTTGTTTTTTTGGTAAAAACCATAGTTAGAATGCATAACCCTAAGGAGTTAACCACAATTGATGGGTGGTAAAAAAATGACTTGGACTAATGAGGTCGGGGTCCTTTTTATATTTCCCTTTTCTTATCTTCTTATATATGCTCTCCTTTAAAACGTATGATTTTTTCTAAATCTACCTAGGAGTCTGGATACGCCACTGAGATCCAATGTGTCTCTTTTAACACCCCTTAATTGTGGTTAAGATTTACCCACCCTTAGGATTCACCCATCTATCTTTGGGTTCTAAAGCTTTTGTTTCTCAAAATGTCTCTACATCATATTTTTATAACCAACGTGTCTCTCACAATTTTTTATATCTAAAATGTCCCTTAAGTTTCTATACCTAAAACATTCTTTAATTTTTTTCTAAAATACCCTTACTAGATTTCCTCTTTCCAATTTTTCTCTCCTTCCCCTATCTCTCACGTGCATCACACGTGCTGCCCACTAGTTAAGATAATATCAAATGCACACACCTATCAAAAAAAGTCACATCAAATTTTTATATTTAATTTATAGCTGTCAGAAATAAAAGCCACAACGATAAGTAAATTGAAAGCAAAAAGTGGGAAGCGAGATTTAAAGAATAATTAGAAAGCGAGAAACGATAATGAGGTATAGGCACCTCATTCCCGTTCCCATTATATTAGTATGAGCATTCATACCTTAGATTTTATATTACATGATATATTTGTGGAGAAGTAGGGGTCTTAGGTTCCAATCCAATAATACTTGTTCATGATCTATACCATAAACTGCAGATCTTGGGTCTATCCCACTACTTCCCACATACATATCCACTCAATGAGATGTGATGGAAGCAAACTTCCTAGAAAATGAGTCTAGGAAAATAGATTCTTTAGAAGCGAGCTTCTCACTTCTCACTTTGTACATAACTTTCATGCAACTATATATTTAACACTTTTCAAGCATATCTAACACTTTTTTGATGTGTTAAGAGTTATTTGTCATTTATAATCTTTTAACCGAGATGATCTAGCTACCACTGCCACGAAGAGTGAGAGAAGGGGGTTTTTTGACTATTTCTTGGAGGATATTTCCAAGAACCTACCTATTGGAGCTTCCTTTGAGGCATGATATCATCATAAGTTTCTAATAGGGTCTTTCTTTCTAGGGTTTTGTGTTAGCTGTTATAAAAGCTGTTTCTAATATGTTTCTCTTACTGCTTATGAGCATATTTAATTGCAAAATAATTTAGGAGTAGATGGGTGTCACCTTCTATATTCTTTTTCTTGGGGTTTGAGGGCTTGTGGTTCTATTACGGACAGGGTAGGGTTTTAGCCTTTGGAGTAGGGACCTCTACAAGGGCACTCTAGCCATTCCAATGTCACATGGCTCTTCTTCCCGCCTTTGTTACAGGCAGCAAGCAAAGTAGTTTTGAACAATTTATATATGTTCATCCAAAATATGTTATATTGAATATTTTCTGTCTCTTTCCTCATACCCAATTGATTTTTCAGTGGATGCTCTACACGAGGACAAGCTGGGTATAAACTTGCAGGACCTATCCCATTGAACACCACTCTAAGATCAACAATGGCTGGGCCTTGCATACACGAGAGTAGGCCCAATTTTTTTCCAGCTATAGATGATCCTAACAAGAATGCCACAGGCCTTTTCTGCTCTATTCTGGATACAGGACCAAAGGTTGCTACCCAAACTGATCATAGACAGGACAGGCCCATAAGCCCTTTGGCGAAACATGCTTTCTCCTTTTTGCTATTTTACTTTTTTATAATGGTATAGGTCATGGTTAGCTGATTAGTAGTTAGTCCCCTGTTCGCTTTGGGCTATCACATTGGGCTAATGATGAGTGAGCCACAGCCACATCACCGATGTAAACTTTTACCAATCACAAAGTTTTTTTAAGACTCGATCACAAGACGACCTTCAAACAAGAGGCACACCTCTCCATCCTAGCTCGAGATGTGGGTTTTTGTAATGATAAGATTTGTGTTTTTATCATGATACCCTTGTCATTAGGCATCTACTTCTCTCCTTGAAACTTTGATTTGGACCACCCTCAAGGGAGGGGCGAACCTCACCATTTTGTCAAAAGAGCAATGGTAATTGCTACCTCCACTTTCCCATTGTCCACTCTCTCATAATTTTTAAGAGTATAAAAAAATAGGAGAAAATGGACAACCGGAAAATGGACATAGCGTTGCTATTTGTAAGAAAATAGAGAGCCTGTGATAATATGCATGATTGCCTTTATAAAGTAGTGTTAATATGATGCAGAGCTGTAAAAAAAAAAAAATAGCTCGCATTTTTTGTAAAGATGATGATGTTTTGGTAATTACTTAGTATTAGAGTGTTCTTTTTGCAAAAGATTTCTAGATAATAATAAAAAAAATTGCCACTGTATTTACAATTAGAGCTCCGGATATTCTTTTTCCAGAGCTCCACACCTTATTAAACACCTGTAAATACTAGAAATCTCTTCAACGTAAAATAAAAATAAAAGGAAAATATTCACCTTCTCGGTCAGTGACGCGGGGAGGGGCGTCTCAGCTCCCATTTTCTTGTTGCGTGTCCCCTTTCTAACCCATTTAACCGTGGTTAAAATTCATCAACCCTTAGGGTTCACCCATCTATCCTGAGTTTTTAGAAAAATAAAATAACTTTTTTTAACTAAAGGCTTAAAAAAATTAACCAAAGTTAATAAGAGTTGAAGGGTCAGGTATGTAAGAGCGAGGAGCAATAGTTCGCTCCTCGCCAGTGGAGCGTACTATTGCTCAGAATAAAAATTCCCTCTCTCTCTCCTTGCTTTGATCCTTTTCTCTTGCCCTTTCAAAGAGCTGTCTGTCTCCCTGTTAAGGCACCTTCCCTGTTTATTTTTTTAACCCGAAAATCTCCGGCAGAAAATCCAGCAAATCCCGCTATCTCTGGTGTAAGAACTTAGAAAAATGACAAATTTACACTTTTTTTTTTCTCTATATTGATTTTATTAAGCAGATAGTTTAATTTAATAGATGTTAAACTTTTACAAACTTCACGTGAAACTACAGTTTTGGGACCTGTTTGGCCCACGCCAGAAAAGCAGTTTTTAGAAAACAAAGTGATTTTTTTAGGGAAAAAAATCACATTTTTCTTGGTTGGATTGCTGTTTCTTCTGCTTATTTCGTGAAAAGTAGCTAATTTTCGTTTATTTAAAAATCGATAACAAAAGCAAACAAGAAATAAGCAATTGCTGTATGTCTAGAAGGGTTCCAAACAGGTCCTTGAATCTCCATAGAACAAGATAAAGAGAAACTAACTACCCATTTGTTTCTAGGCTCTTTATCACATCATTCTGAATTGAAGTGTAAGCCTTGCGTCTGTGAATTGAATCTATATGAAATGAAGCCTGTTTGATATTTTCATGAAGTTTTGTCTTTTATATGAAATGAAGTTGCTTAATGATTTTCTAAAAATAGTACTTCCCCTGACCTCAATTCCCTTAATTAGAAACACCCTTGTTTTTAGTGGTGCATTGTGGGCCAATTGCATGCAAACGCTTTCTGACTTCTTCTCATGAAATTCATACTCAAACATGGTTTTATTGGGATTTTTCGAATCGAGCTCCGGAGAAAAAAAAACTTGGGATTCCATAGGTTGGTCTCCTGTCATAATTTTGATTATTCAACAGTAGGTCCTTGAAAGACACAAATTATATATTTTTTTTCTAAGTTGTTCTTCCATATTGATGCTTCAAGGATTGGATCATTTCTAAGAGAAATTTGATCTTCAATTTCCATGAGGTTGATAGGTGGGGAACATGTCAGTGTGGTGTGGAACAGTTTACATCAAGTGTAATGCAATCTAGGGTGTAATATGGTACTAAAGTCTATTCTTGAAAGCTCCATTAGTTATTGAAACAGTAGTAAATATGGAGATTTCAACTAGTATGCACATGACATAGCAGTGGCTGTATCATAGGACTGATGAGCCTCGGTTTAACACTTTTTTTTAATCTCTGGTATAGTAGCGATCCCGTGAACTCAAGTTGGTGACTTCGAGCACTGTCAAATAGGGTACAGATTGGCTCAGCCCCATTGTAGAACATAGAGTCGGATGTCTATTTTGGAGTTTTATTTTTTAATTAAACAGTTGTAAATTTGAATGTTTTCTGCTACCGCTAAGTTTGATGACATCTCCTAGTATTAGACTAGATAAGATGTCTTGATTTGAAAGTTTAATTAATGAGGAAACAGAAGGGCTTAGCTTGAAACGATTTTATTTTCTGAGTGCCACAAAAGTCTCTGGTGGGTATCAGTACATACCTGCTGATGGAAACTTCCAAAACTCCCTACAGACAGTCTGTTGTCTTCTTCAAATCCATAATACTATCAGCCAAAAGAATACCCTTTGTTTTGTTTTGAAGCTCATTTTTGGCCAAAAATGTGACAAGACCCAACTTAGTGAGGTCATGGGAGGTGTATTCCACAATTCTCATGCATTCCTCCATGTGTACTGCCACCTAAAACCTCTGCTAAAGACTAGCAAACCATGACTAATTCCCGCAGAACAGAACAGATCGAGGACCCCCCCTGAATTGTTGTTTCCTGTTGTGATCTCCTCGCATACCACACGAGCTGTAAAGGGAGCTTCTCTACGATTGTCGGTTCGATAACATTGTCCTCTTATTTCAAATATACTTAGTGGATTTAATAATTTTCACAAAACATTTGCTTGCTGTTAGATTAATCTGAGACTCTGAACATTAAATTTATTGTTGAAATATAAATTGCCATCTAACCTTATCTTAATATTGACTAAATTAATATTTTTTTATACTATGCTACTGATTGGGTTTGAAGTTCTGAAATATTTGTTTTCTTATTTTGTTAATTTTATTATTTATTTATCTATTTCCTGAAGTATTACTAGCTGATTATAAATTAAAACTTGTATGTATTTTTTAGCCATAATAGTTGCATCTAATCACAGCTTACCAGACAAGGCCACGTGTGTAGGACCTACATGGCCTCCACTTCCCCTACATTTCCTTCTCTTTTATTATTAAATTTTATTTTTCAAATAAATCAATTCCCAAAAACCCCTCCAAAACCAGTTATTTAACCATTCCTCCCTCTTAGCTACCAAGAAGCACATCCAAATTCAAGACAGAGAGAGAGAGAGAGAGAGAGAGAGGTCTTGCAAATATTAGAGAGCCCAACAAGAGGCAGTGTGGTTAGATGGAGGTTCCTCTCATTCTGTGTCCTCTGAGCATCCTTTGTGTTTTTGCTTTAGCTGATGATGCTGTTTTTTTTTTCAATTCAGTTTACTAGGAAGAGAGGCTACCACTCCCATGAATTCATGGTCTTAACTGATTAAAGAAGCTCTACTGTTAATTCACATTGGAGTTAAGGGACAGTTGATGAGATTTTTAGAGCTACCAATATCTCCAATCTAGAGCATACATTTTAGTGTTGCTCTTCGTACTTTTTCAAGGATGTTGCTAAGTTGTGATCCTAATGACAAAGAAGGTAGTATGAACCTTCTGGAGGATCTAACCAGAAATGCAAATCAAGCACAGCAACAGATACTAGAGGAGATACTAACACAAAATGCACACTCTGAATACCTGAATGGCTTCCTCGGCGGCTGTTCTGGTAAGGAGCTCTTCAAGAAGAAAGTTCCCATTGTGAATTATGAAGACATCAAGCCTTATATTGAGCGGGTTGCCAACGGAGAACCATCGGAGATCATTTCGGCTAAACCCATCTCAGAGCTTCTCACAAGGTATGGACCATTGTTATAAATTTTAATATTTCTCTTAATTCCATCTTAAAGTAACATTATTTTTCATGCAGCTCGGGAACTTCAGGAGGGCAGCCAAAAATGATGCCATCCACTGCTGAAGACTTGGACAGAAAGACCTTCTTGTATAACCTCCTGGTGCCTGTGATGAACCAGTGAGAAGCTTCCTCTTCTTTAATCTTTGAAATTTTAATCTTGCATTAAGATGAATGTAACAGTGGAAGCTCGGTTACAAAATGATTTTAATTTATTATGTAAATCAGGTATGTAGATGGTTTGGACCAAGGAAAAGGAATGTACCTTCTGTTTACCAAACCAGAAATCAGCACTCCTTCTGGTTTGATGGCTAGACCGGTACTAACCAGCTACTATAAGAGCAGTAACTTCAGGAACCGACCTTTCAACAGGTATAATGTTTACACAAGCCCGGATGAGACCATCTTGTGTTCAGATAACAAGCAAAGTATGTACTGCCAATTGCTTTGTGGTTTGGTACAGCGAGACGAGGTTCTTAGGGTCGGCGCAGTCTTCTCATCTGCCTTCTTGCGGGCAATAAAATTCTTGGAGGATCACTGGAAAGAGCTATGTTCTAACATAAGGAAGGGGCATGTCAGTGACTGGATCACTGACACTAGTTGCAGAAATGCCGTGTCTATGATCCTTAAACAACCCAATTCAGAACTGGCCAATTTGATTGAGTCCAAGTGTAATGGGAAATCATGGGAAGGAATAATTAGGAAGCTGTGGCCTAGAACAAAGTACGTCGAAGTTATAGTTACAGGGTCCATGGCTCAATATATCCCAACCCTTGAATTCTACAGCAATGGGCTGCCTCTGGTTTCAACTATGTATGCTTCATCTGAGTGCTACTTTGGGATCAATCTCAAGCCCTTATGTAAGCCGTGTGACGTCTCCTACACCCTCCTGCCCAATATGGGCTACTTTGAGTTCCTCCCCTTGGAGAGAAGCCATGGAGAAGCGACACAAGGTAGCATCCAATGCAATGGGGCTTCTGATCCTAATTGCTTGAGAAAGAATGGTGAAAATGTAGTAGAAGAAGCTGTTGATCTCGTAGAAGTGAAGCTCGGTCACTATTATGAACTTGTCGTCACCACTTTCACAGGTGAACCTTTTCTATTCAGATCTGACCCACACGCCTCATTTATTTCCTTCTCTTTTGTTCTTACTGGCAAGAACCTATCTCCTTTGACAACACATCTTGGATTAAACAGGTCCGTGGCCATTTTTAATCTAGCTACTTGGATTCTTGTTTATCTCCAACAGTTGTTTTTTACTTATATGAGCCCATCAGGATGTTCTCATTGTTGATATCCTAAATCTGACCCACCAATATGTCTTTATTAATTTATCTTTTTCCATCCTCTCTGCAGACAGAGAATTGTACTCGCCGTCTTAAATTTAAAATCATTGGATCAGTCACTGGGGTCTGACCTTTATTGTGTTCTTATCTATTGTGACTACACAGATTATCCTCCCAAGGAATCTGACTTGCAACTTATCCATTAGATCATCCGAATTCACTGACATTACATCGCCTGATTGATCATCAGAATCTGACCCACAATTTATTTTAGTTATCTTTCTTTTCCAACAGTTAATCCCTGCATTACTTTCAATAGCTTAGATAGTTACCTGAATTACTAAACCGGAAATCTGACCCACAATTCCCATTATCTCTAATGAACACCCACAAAATTATATTGATATGCTGAGTTAATCTTCAAATGCGTAGTTAAAGCCTTCAATCTCTATTTCTCCTTTGTTCAGGCTTATATAGATACAGAGTCGGAGACATTCTAAAGGTGACAGGCTTCCACAACAATGCCCCTCAATTCCGATTCGTTCACCGACGAAACGTTGTTCTAAGCATCGACACGGACAAGACCAATGAAGAGGACCTCCTAAACGCAGTAACACAAGCAAAGCTCCATCTTGATCCGCTTGGCTGCCTTCTCACTGAGTACACTAGCTACCCTGACACTTCCTCAATCCCCGGTCACTATGTACTGTTCTGGGAACTACAAGTGAGAGGAAAAAGCGATCTGCCAGAGCTCGATCCTTCAATAATGGAACGATGTTGCACCACGGTTGAAGAATCACTCGATTCTGTGTATAGGAGATGTAGAAGCAAAGACAAATCGATTGGGCCCTTGGAGATTAGAGTGGTGAAGCATGGGACATTTGATGCACTCATGGACTTCTGTGTTTCTCAGGGGTCTTCTGTAAATCAATACAAGACACCGAGGTGCATCAAATCGGAAGAAGCGATTGAGATTTTGGATACAAGGGTGGTGGGAAGTTTTTTGAGTAAAAAAGCTCCTTTCTGGGAGCCCTTTAGAATTGAAGCTAAATAAATTATATGCCCATGGCATTGCAGTTCCATGGTTTATGGTTTTTCACCGGAATCCAGCATCTGGGTATGTTGCAGCGGTTAAAATTTCCGGAGTAACTGATTACAGTTTGATTTGTAAAAGCTCTCTTTGTGTGTGTCTTTTTTTTTCTTTTTCTTTTTTTGTATGTTGGATTTGTATGAAATCTGACGGTTGGTTTGTTCAACTGTGAATTTCTTAAAATGACGTAAATGCCCTCAATGGACTTATTAGTTCTTTTTAGTTTTTAGTAACATAAGGGTACTAGTGTCATTTACAGAATGTCCGGTTCTTGTGGTAGTTATTGTGGCCGTTAAAAAGCGGGAAATACTGCTAATTTTTCCTTGCGTGTTGAACACCGCATGTTGTATGATTGTGATTCATCCTTTAACAACACTGAGGATGCTCGGTTCAACACAACTATTGATCCGGACTATCCAATCCAGAGACCACATGCATCTTGGATGGACTATATCCCAGAAATGGTTTATAAACAAAAACAGAACCTTGATATATACGAAAGCATACACACTCACTCGTGAAGGATCATATAGATGGGAAGGCAAAAGGCTAATATGGTAATATGTAGCGACTATCGGCAGTTAAGCACAAATCCAGGAGCCATGAACACATGCAGGAAAGGGACATTGCAAAGGGAGGGAGACAGCAGGAACTATTGTTTAGGGAGGTTTGCTTGCTCAGAGATCCATGGTTTTGGGCACCATTTATGGGAAACATGTGGCCTTAACCACCACCACCTCCTCCCCCACCATTACAACAGTAACATGGCTCCACAACCATTTCTTTTCTTTTCTTTTTTAGGTTCATGCTACAGATATCAGCCCCTAACGATTGATGCCAAACACCAGACCACTATTAAAAGTCATGACTTCGGATACCCTTATAATCATCCAGAAGACTGTTGAAGTGACTAATTTCTGAAAATAGGGGACACGGCATGCCAACAGAGAAATTGTTGGAGTTACCATTTCTATCTAGCACAAACACACTTGATCTTAAGAACATGAGGCGTGCTAGCCCTACTCTTAATCAACCTCTACTTAGCCACCACTAACCACCTATTCATTATTTAACCAATTGCAATAGTTAAAGCACTCTCTCATCAATATTGGACATGTGGTTGGTGAAGGCTGAGAGCTAGTATTTCTCAAATGAAAATATCTCTTGCTGGAAGGATGGCTGAGATTTCTGGTAAATACACTAGCCCTATCAGTTCATAATGAGAATGCTTCAATCTTTTTTATTCAATGAATCATTACCATTGTGCACAACATATAAAATAATTTGGGTTTATGTGTGTTGTAATTCTAGGAAATCTGTGGACTCTTGTTTACTTGGAATGGTGATCCATAAATATAGGAGTCCTTGTTCGGATAATGAATAAAAACTTCTTCAAATTAGTATTTGAATATTTAAGAATCCTCAATCAATATCAAAGGGTGGTGTTAGTTTTTATTTTAACTTAAAAATGGGTATTCACATAGTTTAAACTTTTCTGGAATGGATATATTTGTATGCTATCAATCTTTCACACTAATTACTTTAAAGTACGTATTTCAGAAAATATATTAACTACTTTAGAGTATCTCATAATCACCAGTTCTAATTACAGTCTTGGTATTCTTAGTAAAATTGAATGTATATATTTTGCATTTGCCCAACTTATTTTAAGCCTAAGGTACTTCTTCATTACATTTGCCTCTCTACAGTTCTATAATTCTATTTTGTTTTTTGGGTAAATATGAGTATCCTAGGCCTACACCCAAACTAGTCTCTTGTGATGTATAGGTAAACCCTCAACTCAACTCAACTCATACATCTAAAGGAGCCCAAATTTGATCTTGAGACCTACAGTTCATCCTTCGACCACTAGGCTACACCCTGAAGTTATAAATCTATTAATTAATACTAAATAACAAATACCACAAATCTCCTATGCAATATTAGTCATCAATCCATCCGTAATGGATATAAAGATAAGCTACTGTCTCACCACCAAAGGGGGGAGGGTTCCGGACTTCCGGTCCATGTCTCACCAGAAGGGAAATATATGTGGTTGGCATTTGACAGCGTTGAGACCAATGAAGATAACGCACGCGTGTGATGGACTTCTGTTGGGGACGTTTTGGGGAAAAAGACAATTTAGATCCTTGTTTTGACTCAAATTTTGGAGAGTAGTACCTCCTTTAATAAGCCCTACAGCCTAGCAAGGACATGGCAGAAGACAAAACCTTCATTTTCCTTTTTAATCAGGAAAAGGACATGTCCTAGAGCCATACCTTATCTGTCTTGGCCTCCTGGGGCTTCATGCTTATTTGAGATGGACAAGAGTAGTCACTCAAGTCCAAGCATATCAAGCTCTATGTGGCACCCTGGGGAGGTCTACAACGTCAAACAAGCCTATCCCTCCAACCCTACTTGGGTCATTTTTGGAAACGCTTACAGTTTAGTTGAGATATGTAGATGAAACATTTTGTAGCCGTTTAGTTGTCAGTTTATGATTGTTTGGTAACATAGAAGTCAATCTAAAATAAAATCAAAAGCTCGTTTGGTTGAATGACTAAAAACAAGAGTGATAATTTTCAACCCAACCCAATCCATCAACTCAGCCCAAAATAGCTCAACCTTTCACAAGGGTTAAGGTTGAGGTTTTAGACCCTTGAGTCGGATTCAGTTCGTTTTCCCACAACCCGTTTTATATGTGGATCGGATTCAAGATTGGCTACCCTCGATGGGTTATTATACCTAATTAATATATTAATAATCATGTAAATGATATATTTATTAACTATAAAAATTTAAGTTTAAATTTGATCGTAATTTAATTTTTAACTAACTTATATAAATATGATTTACTAGATATTTAATTATTATTTGAAATCTATTTAATAATTATGTTCGTATATTATATTATATACATTAATTTTAAATTTAAATGTTAAACATGACTCAAATTATTAATAAATTTATACATTTAATTATAACATATATTTTTATATTTAACTAGCGGGTGGCACGTGCGATGCACGTGAAAGAGAGGGAAGGAGTTAACCACCGTTAATAGGAGTTAAAAGGGACACGTGTTAACCCACAAGTGCAATTGAACTCTCCCTGAGTTCAATCGTGATTGGCTGTGATTCTATTCTTTAAATAGATAGATGAGCAAGGGGTAGTTTGGGAATTAAAGTAAAATATTAAATCAAAGTTTTGTTTTATATAAAGGTAGTTTGGGAATTTCAGAAAAATCAAGCTACGCTACCTCTCGCATTATAATAGGAAAGATTATATAATTAATTGTATATTAAATATTTAAATTTATTGATTTATTTTACCCAAATTATGTTGAGGATTTTCTTATACGGGTTAGGTCATTGAGGGTATTACTCGACCTAAGCATAACCCTATCAAACCCATTGCATTTGCCACCTTTAACTAAGATTTTTTTTTAACATGTATTAAGAATATCCAATATATGTGTATATATGTATATAATGAGGGCCATATCATTCAAACTTGTAGTTACAGTAAACAAAATGATTATTGATATTGTCGCGATCCAAAATACCTCCTACGAGTTAGGGATACTTTGGCTCATGATGTTTCATATCCGATACCAAACCATCCTCTAAAAATACTCAAGGCATAACATAGCAAAAACATAAAATAATGTGGAAGCGTAAACTAATTTTTTCTTTTTATACATATGACTGTATTCCAAGTTTGTACAATAATAAAACCAAAACAAGAGTAGACATGCCCACTCATCAAAATACAATTGTAATTTCTCCATCACCCACTCTCAATAATATCCAGGATAAGGTCACCTGTCAAGGTTCATTTTCTCCTCTGGTTGAGCCTCTGCTGGCTCCTCCTCACCATAATCCTCCTCGACCCACGAACTGGGATTGCAAATGTCGAACGGACCTGTCGATATAAAATGTACGACTAAGCATGGAATACTCAACGTGTACAAACTACTAGCTAATAATATTATAACAACAATAACATCACATGCGAGTATTTAAAAGAATACAATTCATAATTCGTGCTTAAAAACCAACATAAAAAATCTTTCGTCAAATCTTATCTTTAATGGAAAACAAAACACCTTATATATGCCTTTTGAGTTCTTATGAGCTTATGAGTTCTTGTGAGTTTCTTGTGAGCTTAGAAGTTCTTTGTGAGCTTATGATCCTTAGAGACTTGTGAACCGATCTTAGACATGATCCATGGAGCTTATGAGCACTTATGAGTCTTGTGAGCCTTGTAACCGATCTTAAACTTATGCATTTCTTATGAATTCTTTGAAGTTTTGCAAGATTTATGATCATTGGAGTTTATGCAAGATAATAGACATGATCCTTGTGAGCATGAGGTAACTGATCTTAGAAATATCTATCCAAAGTTTGGCTTGGTCAAAGCTTATGAACTTATGTTTCTTCTTATAAATTTTTCTTTGAAAAATCTTTCTTATGATTCTTGAAATACCCTGCTTATGAGAAAACCTCGGTTATGTAAACATAGAGTGCGTGAAGTGATTGTGAGCATCACAATATACTTAGGAAACTTTAAATATTTCATACATGTTCATACAAAACATATTAACATCATAGTATACTTAGAAAAATCCTAAAAATATGTAACATCTTCATTCATGGCATTACATCATAATAATCTTGATCATTAAGTTTATTTCATCAAACATTATACCTACATCACATTTTCTTTAAAAATAATAACTCAAAAATAGATTTATCATTGACCTTGAGAAAATCTCTCAATTTAAAACTTTTATTTCTAGATTGAATCGTAGCAAGATTAAATAATAGTTGTATTTACTTATGAGATTACAACAGACTAGTTAGTAGAGTATGTTACCTTCTAAGACAAAAACTCACTTTGGTTGAAGCTTGAGAATTGCCTTGGACGCATGATCCAAGCTTGAGAAGGCTTGAGGAAGAAGATCCAAACCTTGAAGAAGCTTGAGGATGCTTATAGAAGCTAACTCCAAGCTTCAATGGTACAATGGAAGGAAGATCCAAGCTTTGAGATGAAGATCTAAGCTTCTAGGACAAGAAAAAATCGAGCTCCTCCTTGATCCAAATGAAAACCTCTTTTGAAAAACCTAGCTCTCTCAATTTTCCTCTCAAAATATGTTTCTCAAAGTGTTAAAACCCTTAATCCCACAAAAATTGGATATTTATAGGGTTAGGGTTGTCAAAATCACAATTGTACCCTTTAAAGTCCCCATTTTCGCGATCCTCGCATGTAAACGTCGATGTCTGGGTTCCAGATATCGACGTTTGGGTTACAGACGTCGATGTTTGGGTTACAGAAGTCGATGTTTGAGATTTTTGAGCATTTTGTTCGTCCCCAAACATCGACGTTTCCATGGCCCTCTGGTGCAGACGTCAACGTTTGAGTATTTCGACTGGGTTGAGTTTTTCTTGTTTTCGTATTTCGAGCATAACTTTTGACTCACTTATCATATTTTGATGATTCAACTGGCGTTGGACTCTTTATTCAAAGGAGAACAATTTTATGTCTAACAAACAAATCATAATTTTGATTTCTTAATGGTCTAAATGGGCTTTAAAGCTGACTGGTTTGTAATGAATTACAACAGACCAAAATTTTAGCAGATCAGACTTCGGAAATCCAACTTTTAACCTAGCTTCGACAAAAAAATCTAGAAAAATGATAAACATGAACATCGAATAGGGTTTCAATACATTTCTAATGGTTCAATAATCACTTGATTCCGATACCCGGTGACAAAACTAGAGTTTCCTATAGTTGAGAGTATGTTAAGACATAACCTTTTTTGATACTTAGAGTATTTTATACTCTTACTCCTTCATCACAAATACCCATAAACTTAAGAAAATATTCTTAAGACCTTAATACATGTCATAACACATCATCCACCCGAAATATATCAAAACAAAATTCTCATTATCATTGATAACCATTTAAGCATTACAATAGGCTTTAAGCTTTAGACATTATTCACAATACTATTTACCATGTCATGCCATCAAGATCCGGGGTTTTACATATATATTAATTATATTATTCTAAATTCAATTACAAGATCACCAATAATTAAAAAACCTTAACTTTATAAAGGAAAATGACAAAAATATACTCAACTTAACATGAAAAATTATGACAAAAATGAAACTTTATACAAAAATCACGCTTTCTAAGCAAATGATCTCCGAAAATCATAAACCATGCTTTCTATAAACCATAAATCGCGCTCTCCAAAAGTTGGAACTGCACTCCCAATGTGAAAGCAAGGTTTGAGAGCAAGAGCAAGATTTGAGAGCGGGAACGAGTAGTAGGTTGGGAGGTTTGGGTTACTAAAAGTAGGGCTTATACCTAAATCTATATTCTAATAGTGCTCAAACTGAAAATGATGGGTCGGCCCAAATATGTTGGGCTACTAAGAGTAGGGCTTATACCTAAAGCTATATTCTAATAGTGCCCAACCTGAAATTGATAGGTCGGCCTAAATATGATCATCTGATAATGCTTAGGCCCAACATGACCCATTTACTAACAGCACTTTGGGCCTCTAGGTGCTGCCAGAGTCAGATGCTTTAGTTTTAGCTTGGGCTAAGATTCTAGGGCCTCAAATCTCAAGCAATGTAAAGATCCATGATCTACATGTCAAATGTTCAATTAATTGGGGTAACGGAAGACAATAACACATATCTTTCCCATAAAGAAAATAAGTTTGAAAGAAAGTCCCCATTTATTTATGGTCTAAAATTAAATCTTCTCATAAGTATCTTTAAATTCCTCTTAACGGGTTGTAAATTCCATCATCCTTCAATACTCAAATAGTTAAGGAAATGATGGTCCTGGATCAGATGGCCCATACTCAATACCATATAACAACAACCTAATAAAAAGAAAAGGGAATCAAAGAGAATCCAAATCTAAAAAGAAAATGAAAGAGAGATGGACCCCACCAGGCTGTAGAAGATTCATCAGCAAGCATTGTGGATTGGTATGAACCTGCAGATTATTCACAGTTCTCAAATTTTCATTCTCTATCATTCTAAGCAATTCTAGAATTGCGGAGGCAAAGGCTACGCTGATTGGCTTGTTAAATGCTAAACAAAGAGGATGGGCAAAGTTTACCTGAGAAGGTTCAGAAAGAGTTTATTGGAAGCTAATGGTGTCAATGGGCTGGGTTGGGCTCGGACTTTCCTTTTTTTATGATTTTTAAATATGCATAGACCAAGCCCTGCTTGTTTACAAGAGATTTTTTTTGCCCAATTGAGCCGTTATCACCCTAAAAATGGCGATTCCCCTCACCAGGACATTAGAGATCTAATCGGGTCCAGTTTGCTACAGTTGAGAAGAACCTCATTCATATCAATCTTGCCTGAAAGGGCCCAGCTCATGTTGAGCCTCAGTTTGGGCTCACCACAACAAAGTATGGGCTGGACCTTAGGATCAGAGAGAAGTCCAATGTAGTCCTCTTAGGCATGCATGCTCAAACTCAGGATTTTCTTGTAGGGCAAGCAATTGTTGATTGAAAATGCTATTATTTTTGGTGGATTTGTGGAGAATGATTAAGCAGGTACAACATACTTTAGGTCTAGGAGGTTCGGAGGCTACGTCCAAATTTGTTTTTATGACCAAGTTCGTGAGTCATTTCATTTGTACGTTTCATGCCGATAAAATTGGTGAAAACATGGAAAATGAAAAGAAAATTTGGAATTTTTAATACAATTTTTAATTGTGTTTTGTCTGATTTTCTTTTATTTTCTCTCTTTTCACTTATTTTCTCAACAGTCAAACATAGGGTGAAGGGAAACCTTTGGTGTGTGAGTCACCCGACAAAAGAAGCGAAAATGTCAATGAGTGTATTTTTCTACATGTTCACATGAACATCCTCTCAAGTCTCAACATGTCTTTTGGACTTTTGGCACTGAGCAGGGCCTACAAGAGATTACCATAAGGCCCTAACTTTGAATAAAATGGAAAGAGATCGGGATACTGTATAATTGATTAATTTCCAGCTTTTGGATAGGTAATTGGTAATAGATATCTAACATGGGCCTTGATAGCTAAAGATGGGATTGGCTTTTGTATAGACAACAGTGAGAAAACTAAGAATAAAAGGACAATATGTCAGTTAAGCATTCTCTTTGGAGGTGACGATCTTGGTTTAGCATTTGTTCTGTCCTCGAGCAATTTCCAAATATCCCCAAAGAGGGATGATAACTGCATGGGCCTCGTCAGCTTTGAGTCCTTACGCCTCTCGTGTATTTATGATCTTACACCAACTGATATTCATGTAGAAGTTATCCAGAATTGGAGTTGGAATTTGGGCCGTTTACTCTCCAACATGGCGATTGCAGGGAGGACATGCTCTTCAAGGGTGAGGCATCTGATAGCGGTGGTTAAGAAGTTTTAACGATTAGATTGTTTAACCCAAAGGGTTAGTGAATTATAACCACAATTAATAGGGTTAAAATGGGACATGTGTTGAACTGTGGGTGCAATTATTTATGATCACAACTCCCACTACATACCAGCCTGTTGCGTCAGTTGTAGTGTTATCCCCACATGATCAGGAGTGCTATCCCCAGTCACATTTACTCCAAAAGTTTCTGCAAACATAAGGTAAGGCATATCACGTGGACATGTTTGATATTTTAATATATTAAAAAAACAAAAACAAAAAAAAGAGAAAGCTTGTGACATTTGTAGCCACTAAGTTGCGTTTGTGGAAGTTTTGTGATTGGGGCTAGCAAAATCCTCCCCACATTGGGGTTATTAGCATTCCAATGCCTTCAAGTACGACGATTGAGATGCCCATCTTTTGGTTCAGCTTCCAATGTTCGGCTTTTAACTATTGAACAGATAATAGCACTACTAAAAGCTCCTCCTTGTCAACCTTGAAAACAACCGAAGAAGAATGTTCAGAACTTTGGGTCCACAGGGCCTGAATTGATTTAACAGGGCACTTGGAGGTCCATCCGCATTGAGCTGGGCTTGAGATGGACGACATAATTGGGCCTGGCCTTCTCTTTCCAGATCCAGTACGTGCTGTTGCCCACAAAGAGAGCTTGTATTTCTTCTACAGGGTGGGTCCCACTATCTTAAGCGGACCACTAGATCATAATCGGACGGAAAGAAGAGGGTCCAACATTGAAACATACGGTGTTTCTAAAACTATATAGAACAAACAAATCCTTAGCAAATGGGCCTTCACTTGCTCAGATCCTCACACTAGCTCTTTTCAGAGGTTTATTACTAGAGACTAGAGAGTACATACAGGCATAGACAGCCTCCCGAGTTCTGAGACCCCGAATCTCCGAGTTCCGACCCGGCAAAAATGATGCCACCGGAGCTTCAAACTCGTTCCCTCCGTTCCTTTATCTCGTCCTCCGTGAGTGCTCCGACCTTCTCCGCCTTTCATGGCGGATTCTCACCAGAACGGAACCCTAACCCTAGCACCAGTAGCAGCAGCGCCAGATCCTTCAAGAACCCTCGCTTCTCTCCTTCATCGTTCATCCACAACCCTAGAATCGCAATCGCTCTCGTCCCCTGCGCCGCTTTCCTTCTCGACCTCGGCGGCACCCCCGTCGTCGCTACCCTAACCCTAGGTCTCATGATCGCATACATCCTCGATTCGCTGAATTTCAAGTCCGCTTCCTTCTTCGGCGTCTGGTTCTCTCTCATTGCTGCGCAGATCGCCTTCTTCTTCAGCTCCTCTCTGTTCGTCTCGTTCAATTCGTTCCCTCTAGCTCTTCTTGCCGCATTTCTCTGCGCAGAGACCAATTTCTTAATCGGAGTCTGGGCGTCGCTGCAGTTCAGGTGGATTCAGATCGAGAATCCTTCAATCGTGCTCGCTCTCGAGCGCCTTCTGTTCGCTTGTGTGCCGATCGCTGCTTCTTCTCTCTTCACGTGGGCGTCAGTCTTTGCGGTTGGTATGAGCAACGCTGCTTACTATCTCATGGTGTTTAATTGCGTTTTCTACTGGCTATTCTCTATTCCTCGGGTATCTTCATTCAAATCGAAGCAAGAAGTAGGCTACCATGGCGGAGAGGTTCCTGATGAAACCCTAATCCACGGCCCGCTTGAGAGTTGTATCCATAGTTTGAATCTCCTCTTCTTCCCTCTAGTATTTCACATTGCTTGTCACTACACTGTGTTGTTTTCTTCAGCTGCTTCTGTTTGTGATCTGCTTCTTCTTTTCTTTATTCCGTTCTTGTTCCAACTCTATGCGTCCACAAGGGGTGCTCTGTGGTGGGTCACGAAGAATGCCCACCAGCTGCAGAGTATCCGTGTGGTGAACGGTGCTGTTGCTTTGGTTGTTGTTGTAATGTGCTTGGAGATAAGAGTTGTTTTCCATTCGTTCAGGCGGTACATTCAGGTGCCACCGCCACTGGATTACCTTCTCGTGACCATTACAATGCTCGGAGGGGCATCTGCATCTGGTGCTTATGCTGCTGGTATGATTAATGATGCTTTAAGCTCTGTGGCCTTCACGACTTTGTCTGTCCTAGTTAGTGCTGCTGGAGCTATTGTTGTGGGCTTTCCGATGTTGGTACGCCAGATGCTTTCTCTGTCTTCTTTTAGTTTAAATTCAACTGCCTATTCCATGGTCTTTTTGTTATCGGTAAATGTCAAGCAATATATTAAAGAAGATAAAGAGTCCAATGACAACACGAGTAAAGTAAAAAAGAGCAAAGAGTTGATCAGTAAACTAAAGGGAAGGGAGGGAGGGAGGGAGGGAGAGAGAGAGAGAGAGAGAGAGAGAGAAACTAAGCTAGCTACTATAAAGACCCAGAACAAATCAAATAGGGAATCCACTCCTTAGACTGAAATCATCCATGGAAATCTCCCAAGTCCACCCTCACTCTTTTGAAATTGAGCCCCACATTAAGATTAGATATCTAATACATGAGCAAATACAATGGGAGGGCAAAGGAGTCATAAAAAACTCTTGCACTCCTCTCTTTTGAAATTGACCATGAGATGTCCCATGCAACATAGACCAAATCGCTTGCCGAGCAAGATCCGGACTCACCCAAGACCAATGAGATAAAGAAACTCTGAAAGGAAGAACAAAAGACCTAATCCACTTCTTGACGGGAATTCTAACCCCTTATTTGGTTACCGAGAAAACATGTGAAAGCAGAGAAAAGAAAAGAAAATTTTGGTTTTTCTCACACAATTCTTAATAATTTTTTCTTTAATTTTCTTTTCTTTTATCTATTTTCACCTATTTTCTTGACATTCAAACATGGGGTAAATGCAACAGGGCAATGCAAAAGCAAATGATCCACTGTTTTTTCTCGAGAAGACACAAAAAGCAACGATTGGCCAACTTCCACCATCTATTTTTCAAATGGTTGCAAGTGTGAATCTTATTTAGAACCGCAGTCTAAATGAAGAAAGATATTTTCGATGGAATAATAGTATTCCAAACAGACTTATGAATAAATGGGGACGAGGGAACTGAAAACCAACCACTGTGGCCTCTAGACTATATCCTTTTGTCCCTAAGTTGGGACCAAGGAGAAACAAAGCCAAGGGTGTGCAAGAGGTGAAGCATATAAGCAAATTCCCAATCCATCAGAGCTCCTCAATCTAGGGCACCATACGAACTCATTGTTTGTCATCTTGAAACACTCTACTATAGGGTGTGCAAGAGGTGAAGCATTTAAGCAAATTCCCAATCCATCAAAGCTCGCCTCAATCTAGGGCACTAGACGAACTTGTCGTTCGTCATCTTGAAACACTCTGCCACATAGGTGTCCCTATAAAATGTGGGAGAGAATATATTTTTGAAAATTTTCTTAAGTCTCATCGGGTTGCACCATAGATCCTTCCAGAATTTAACCTCGGACATGATGTCTACCTTAAATTTGATGTGGGGTGGCAACAAATTAGCTATCACAATAATGCATTTTCATAAACCTCGACCCATGAGAGCCTTTAACCTCCTTAGGAACCAACGAGATAATTCGCCATACCTAGCGACAATCACTTTTTTTCCAAAAAATTGTCACTTCCTTACCAAATTTTCACACCCATTTTCCTAACAGTGTTTTGTTCACTTCTACTAAAGATCTGACAGTCAATCCGCTGCTCTTCAAAGGACGACAAACCTATCTCCACTCCACCAAGTTCTATTTGCATTTGTTCCCTTTCGGTTGCCAAAGGAAATTTCTTTGAAGACGTTCAAGCTTTTTAGCGGTTAAGGTAGACATATAATAAGTTAGAAGACTTCTAAGGGTGCTTCTGATGAGTGTCAATTTTCCCCCCTTGGACAAAAGTTCAATCCCCACCTTGCTAATCTATGCTCAAAAATTTCTGATAACTAGGAGTCACAAAGCCTTGGATTTAAAACTAGATCCAAGAGGCAGCCCCAGATACATGATGGGTAAAGAGCCAACCTTGCATCCTAGACAAACTAGAGCCTCTATGTTTTAAATCTCGTCGATCGTAACCAACTCACTTTTCCCCAAATTGACTTTTAACGCTGACACTATTTCAAAAGACCATAAGAGACAGCTATCTGGATATTCATGTTCATTGACTGGTGTAGTCATAGAAGATTGTTTTTTTTCCCGTATAAACTCTTTAAATTTTGTTTGTCAAGTGGATTGGACTCATCTAGAAATATTATTTATCTGACGAGATGTTTTATAGTCTTTTTTCCCCTTTGGAGCTTGCTTTCTCTTCTAAATTAGTTATTAATTATGTTCCACTGGCTTAGGAAAGAAAGTTAGATCTTTGAGTTCTCCTTCTGATACCATCAATCTAATTGCAAATACTTTTTGAAGAGGAAATCAATATACTAGTGAAGTAGGACTATGCAATGGCCTAAACTCTAATGTATTTGAGATCAAAATTGAATTAAAAATAATAAAGAAAACTATAAAATTACAATCCTATCACAAATAATTATTCCAAAAAGTTCAAGTAAAGCAATTTTATGAAGATCCAAGGCCACGTCACAAACCTACAATAGTGACCCTCAGTTATATCGCGAGGGTTGTATTATTTATGAAAATTCTATGTTTCCAAAAGCTTAGGGATTAACCTTTTGTTCAATGCAAATTTTCTTGTCAAATTGAGGATTTCAAGAAACTAATTTCAGGCTCAAAAATGGTTATAGAATGAAAGTGGCATGTGAGGTGGTTACGAATATTAATGAGTAGGGAATCACAAACCAGCAGTCTAAATAAAGAAATCACAGGGTTTAGGTCTAGGATTTTAAGGTTTTAAAGGGTAGAAAGTATTTCAAATGGGGAATTAGGGTTAGGGTTTATGTAGGGTGGCTGTTTTCAGGGTTTGAGATTGCTGTTTTAGGGTTTCCGAGTCTGTAAGAAGGCTGTAGGAGGGTTGGAGAGCACTGGAATAGGGCTGGAATTAGGGCAGCAGCCAGGACAGAGGTTCAGCAGCATCAAGGTGAGCTGTGGGGGGTGCAGCAAGGGATGATCTAGGGGGGGCCTGCGGCAGCACTAGGGTGTCTGCAGGGATGGCCGGCAGCAAGAGGAGGGGCTGGGGGTGACCTGCAGGTGGCTGGTGGTGGCAAGAAGGGGACTAGGATTTTGTTGAGTGAGGACTTCTTGCAATAGAAAAACAGCAAATTGACATGAAGATTGTACTTTCAATCTTTAGGGAATTATTCCCATGACATCACACCAATTTCCAATCACTGGATAATACTCAAAAACCTTAAATTTTTTATTATCATTCATTAACTAAAAGTTTACAACAAAAGAGTCTTTAAATAGTTGAAGCCCTAATAGTAAAAAGACTTAAATAACCTAAAACTAATAAAAAGACTATAATGACCCACACTAACAAAATAATTAATAAGACATCCCTCCCTGGTACTAACCCAGCCCATTGGGCTTTTCCTAACTAAATAAGACATGTCAAACCACCCTATATGCACACCTTCCCAATGGGGACTTTCCTAATGATCTATGTGTGCATATGAGGTCTTCAATACCCCAAGTCATTTATCCAAAGTGACATGAGGGTCTTCTTCTTCCTCCACCTTCAATAAACCTGAAATTTGTTGGGCTTTTGGATGCCCGAATCAATTAGGTTCATTTGTTTTCCAATATTTTGATTAAAGAAGCTCAAGTCATACAACTCGTGTTGCCGAGGCATCAATATGCCTTGGTAATGAGATTAGTAAATCACAACTTTAGATTCCATGAGACATCAATTTATTTATTTTTGTTTCTAAAGCATAGACAAGCACGATATATTTGGGGAAAAAAGGAAGCAATACAAATAGCTCAAAAGCGCAAGGGGTCACAAGAGCATATGAACCCAGAGGCAATGCAAGCAAAAGAGGGCAAAATAAAAGAGAAAAGAAACATTGTAAAATAATAAAAAAGACATAAGACCAAGACCAAGCCAATTACTGGATCACCCTAAGACAGATAAATCCACCTTCTCGGGCTCCCCTCTTGATTCAGTGATATCTCTCATGGCGTGACCGTGTATAATTGCCACAACTGACGGTCTGAGAGCTGTTCTCTTAAGTTCGTTTTTTTTCACAGTTGTACCATAGTTCAAAAACCTGAAAACTCGACTCAACTCGAAAGTTAGCTGGATCGAGTAACTCGGAAAACTCGAAAAAAAACTCGACTCAGTCCAACTTGGAATATATATGTAATAACTTGAAAATTTTGGGTTAAAAGAACTCACAGTAAGCTGGTTTTACAGCCTTAAATCTATAAACTAACCCATAGTAGGTTGTCTTTATAGACCAAAAAAAATATGATACAAAAATAGTGTGACGTTCGATTTTGCGTTTAAAAAAATGATAAAAATATCCTTATGTGACTCGACCTAGTTTAGCGAGTCGAAAAACTCGGCTTGACTCGACCGAGTCACCCAAGTAACTCAGCAAATAGTGCCTCCTTCGAGTTTTGAGGTAACTCGACTCGAAATTCAACCGAGTTGAGTAACTCGGCCTAATTACTCGAGTGACTCGCCGAGTTTTCGAACTGAGTTGCACCCATACCGAATTCTTCTATTCTAATCTGTGGAGGGATTGAGGTTGTGAGTGTTCATAGGGATATAAGCTTATCCTATTGAGTTTTACTAGCAACAATTCTAGGAGCATAAAATTTTCATTCAGATGACTTTATTCAGTTGCTTTTTTTTGTTATGTGTAGTTATGAATTTTATTGGATAAATTATTCATTTTCAAACAGATCGGCGGATGTTACTTAGGTGATTGCAAGTTATTGCATATAAAATGATCCTGGTTCGTTCAGATGACTCTATATAGTTTCTTACACTTTCTTTTTAGCAAAGAGAGGCATCTTTCATAATGTTTTTGTCAAAGTGAGGCATTTTGGCATATCCACCAAAGATAATAAATTGTGGGAAGTTGGAAAATTATTATTGAACTTCTAAATAGAGATGAGATCATAGTTGTAGGGAAGCTATGTATAGGATGCGAAGCATGCTTCCCAGGGAAGCACTTAGGAAGCAAATTGGATTGGACTTTCCCATTTTCCGAAAAGCGATTGGGAAACGATCTTCGAGTGGGCAAAATGTATCCAGGAAGCGACTAGGAATCAAGTAGGAAGCGACTAAAAATAAACAAAAAACCCTGAAAAATCGTCTTGAGAATGACTGTCATGATACTCTCTTAAATTACTTCGTGATGATCAATCATAAAATGAAGTAGAGGCTACCTCAAAGAATCATCCTCACGAATTGCCGGAATTGCCGGGACCTCGCCGGAATTTTCATCACTGATATAGCGAAAAAGACGAACATCATCATCATACTTCTTGGGGCCTTCAAATCGTATCATCCATGGCTAATGTATTTATATATGTATAGTAATGTGGATTATGTGGTAGTAGAAAATTTGTAAAAAGTATTTAGACATGCATAATGATGTAAAATTAGTAATGTATTTACATAACGTACGTATATGCAAGGTTCTAAATATCGATATCGCTCGACATGTCGAGCCGCGGAAAAAAGATATATCGGAAGATATATCGTTTATCGGTGATTTTTAAAAAAATTGTAAAAAATAGGACTAAACATGAAATTTTGTAATGAAACTTCAGGACATGTTAAAATAGATGTTAATACACCTTTTAGAATAAAAACATTTAAAAAAATAACAATGTACATGAGAGATGCAATGAGAATAGAGCAAAAATGTGCGTTGGCGAGGGACGATAATGTATGATTGATTCATGTTCATTCATTTCTCAATCAATCATAAATGAGGATACAACAATGGTTTTTTTTTTTTAATGCCAAAATCTATTTTATTCTAACTAGTTGAAAAATATAATTTTAATTCTTTTACAAATTATAGAGTTGTAGAATTACTGGGTTAATTCTTTTACAAATATAATTCTCTTACAAATATAATTTTTTTCCAAATATAATTCTTTTACAATAATTTGAATATCAAGAATTATTAGCTATTAATAAGAATAGCAAAATATTTAAAATTCTTTTACAAACATAACTAAAATTTTTTTAACCCTTGAACACTATATGCTCATTCAATTTTTAAAAAAATATTACTAAAAAGCCCTTATGGGCATAATCTTATTACCAATAAATAATTTTTAATTTATAAAATATTATTATGAAGTAATTATGTTTTAACATAGTGAAATTAGCATTACCTTTTTAAGTTTAGGTTAAAACCCTTAACCCTAGCATTACTCTTGTTAGCTTAAAATAATTAAGAGATAATATTAGTAACAGAGAGTGAAATTAGCATTACCTTTTTAGGGTTTAAAACATTTAAACAGTGAGTGATATTAGCATAACCTTGTTAGGGTTTAAAGGTTTAAACATTTAAAGTTTATAAAACAAGTAACATAATGGGAGTGGAGATAGCATAACCCTTGTTAGGGTTTAAATTATAAACATAACCCATTCGATCAAAACAGCAAACTAAAAAAAAACCGGCAGCAGAGCTCGAAAAGCTTGCATGCCGAAGAGAGGGGAGGAACCTTGGCGACGGCGACGGCGATGGCAGACGTGAGATGGCCAAGGTACCTTCCTTCTTCCTTCTTCTTTCTTCTTTCTTCTTCTTTGTTCTTTGTTCTTTGTTCTTCCTTCTTCCTTTTCCCTTTTTTTTTTTTTTTTTCTTCTAAATATAAAATATTGCACATCGGTTTTTTTTTTATGGAAAAAAAGGGGAAAAAGATGATCTCCCCACTGTTTTGGGATGATTTGGTCGATATCGGTGGGGTATCGCCGATATTTCGTCGATATCGCCGATATATCGGCGATAACCCCCGATATTGTGCAATTGTTTTTTAATAGGCTGTCGATGCATCGGTCTTCACCGATACCGAAAAATATCGGCGATATATCGCCGATATTTTCGATATTACGATCCTTGCATGTATGCATATAATGAACAATAAAATTAAAATAAGACTAGAAGAAAAATAAATGAAAAATTAATGCACACATAATATATATATATATATATATATATATATATATATAATAAAAATAAGTATAAAATACACTAATTGTTAATCGTATTAAAAATATATCTATTATAAAAAAAAATTGATTGTTAATTTAAAAATATTTTTTTTATTGGTAAGAAATAGAATACACTAATTAATTATATATATACATAAGTAAAAATATTTCTTTTGCTTCTTATTTCCCAAGGATTTTCTTGAGCCTCACTTTCCGGTTTCTCGCTTCGGTGACTATGGATGAGATGTAATATTTGAGCATGCTTTCTTTGTTGCTTGCTGTTAAGATCATTGGTTTCGAGGGATGGATTGGAAATAGAAGACATTGACATGCTGCCATGATTGATGAGCAAGGGTTCTACAGTGAGAGTGATGCAAAGGGCTAAAGAATCTAATGGGTTTTAGATTTCTTTGAGGGCTTCTTTTGAAACCGCGAATTTGGGCCAGTTGTGATTGATCCTTCTAATTTTATTTATTTATTTATTTTAAGAAAACAAAGCATGTCCCAAGAAATAGGCATTTAATGGCGAAAAGAAAAAAATGTTTCTAAAAAAGAAATAAAAAGGAACCCGTGAGTTCGAATCTCGCTGTCCAAAATTTTTTGGTTTCCAAACAGGGTCCCCTTAGGTTTAACTCTATTTCTTTAAGGAATCGGTCATGTTTTGGCATTCCTTAGCTAAAAAAAATGATCAACCTTCTGCTTTGATGAGTTATTGAATTAACTCAAATAGAATATACGGTTTGGTTGTTGGACTTGACAAAGTTTTTTTTTTGGCCTTCTCTTTTAACTCTTTTTTCAAAAGGAATTGATGTGTTGTGATTATATCATCTCCAAGTGACTTGTTCAAAATGGATCCATAATATTTTGAGGTTTGAAAATGATTGTTGAGCAAACAAAACGATCTATAGTTTTTGTTGGATATTATTGAATAGGAAAGAAAAATGACAGTGTCTGTTTAGCTTGTTCAGGATGGTGTTGCATGGATGTCTTATTGTCACAACAACATTGGTATGAGCAAGGATTTGTGCCTTCGTAGTTAATTTTCAAGAAGGGTAATAGATGAGATAGATGTTTTTCCTGTCAATCTTGATTGCAAGAAGTTAATCGGTTGTTTAGGATTATCGGTGGATTGTTAAAAGGACATTAGAGAAGAAATACACAAGTTGTTCTCACTCTTGTATTTTGACCTTCCATAATTAATAGACCTTGGATTTTACACCAAGAGGCTTCTCTATAGTACTTGCAAAATCTTAAATGTTTTACATGAGGCTTGAGAGCATGGTTCAAAATATCGGTATCAGTCGCCGTATCAGTAAGTCTAAAATAGGATACGGATCGGTACCGTATTGGTTGGATACAGCGAAAAAATTCAGGATACGCTAAAAAAAGTTTGGATACGCACGGAAAAACTTGAATATTTTGCATAAAACCTCTTTTAATGCAAATATAAGCTAAAAACAAACTAAATAAAGGCCTCCAAATACATTTATAATCATACATATGAGAGTTAACAAATTTATAAGTTAAAAAATGTGTGCACGCTGATAAATATATATGAAAATACAAATCATAGTTACTTAACCAAGTGATAAAAACTCACTTACATTCATAAATCAAAAATTTGAAAATACATAGACCCTTGTATTTACAAATCAAATTACATACATGATAGAAGCTCAATACTATATTGAGCTTTGTGCCGGCTCATACTCTATCATTGTGGGATCAGGAATTGAATAGAGTGATACATTATAAGTAGTCCAGACATGATGACACCACTGTGTCCAAATCATTCTCGTGCAGTACATGCCCATATACATTTGTACATATGTCTGCTACTGAGTCGTGATATGTCCATAACTGTCAGTCGAAGACTGGGACTGAGCATCATAACCAATGGCTCTTATAAGTAGGGTTGGCCTGAGGCATCATAACCAATGGCTCCTGATAAGTAGGGTTGGGTTGGGCTGAAGCATCATAACCAGGGGGATAAACTTATTTACATATTAATATCTAAAGTAAATGAAAGTAAAATCAGTTAAAATCATTTACTTAAATAATATATTATGTAAATAAGTTGTGTATCGGGTCTATATTGTGGATCCTAGTGTAAATAGAAAGACAAATAAAATTAACTAAAAAATCCTCGTATCAAGTGTATCGGCCCGATACAGTGGAATTTTTTTTTTCAGCGCACCAATGTATCGGGTAGCTCCAAAAAAGATACGTATCGGCCCGTATCGGTCGATACGTATCGATATTTTAAACCATGCTTGAGAGATGATCAACTTACATTTCAAGGGAAATATCTCCAGGGTGGTGTTCGCCAAAGTTGGAAATAGAAATCAATGGAAGTTCTATCATAAATAAGTGCTTTGACTCAACAGTAAGAAATGGAGAACAAGGTTATTCTTTCCAAACCAAAATGAGAAATGCCCATGATTAGCTTACCTTTCTAAGTTCTCCTTCCAAGTCATGTTAGTGTTGTGCCTTGTAGGTTTTAAGCGAAAGAGATCATATTGATGTTCCTTCTCACACTAAATGTTGGATGGTGTTGGATAAACCTGAGCTTATTTCCGTTTTATGCAATGGTTGTTGGGAAGTTACCCATCAGTTCCATTTCAATCTAAATCACTTGTGAAAATGGAGAATTTAATGGGGTTGTATAGAATGGAAGGGGTTTGAAGATACTGTACGGCAGATTCGAAGTTGATGAGTAGTCTGAATAATC
Organism: Tetracentron sinense; assembly: GCA_015143295.1. Lineage (NCBI taxonomy): Eukaryota > Viridiplantae > Streptophyta > Magnoliopsida > Trochodendrales > Trochodendraceae > Tetracentron > Tetracentron sinense. The sequence continues at coordinate 37,078,327 of CM026568.1, read as the reverse complement.
TTAGCAAACTGGAATGAGGAGACAAAGGGTGTTATCATATGCTATTGGTGAGGGGATCTAGAAATATGTTCATGGTTCAGTTAAATTGCAGAAGATAATTGTCTTTGGTATGAACGTAGGATAAGGATTGAGATTGCAAATATAACTGGGTGGTTCTGTTTACAGGTTTGGAGGTGTATTTATGAAATCTATGAGGAGTTTAACTGTGGGTAAAGAAAGGCGGTACAATTAGACTTCAGGAATGCATTTGATTTCAGGGGTTTAAGTGGTTTCAAGTGACCAAACCTATATGCAATATGCATTGTACTAATACATATGATAGCTTTTTGAAAATGGTGTTCCAGTGGTCATCATTTTGGACAGTATTCTGGCTTTGTTTCACTTTTTTTCACGAGAAACAGCGATGAACCATTATCCTTGGAATATTAGATTACCACACATGCTCAGATACTTTTGTCTTACAAATAAGAAGCAGAGAGAATAGTCTGCCCATCAGCTGGTGGGTTTTTTGCTGAAACTATGAACATTTCTTTAGAGTGTAACTGTTTCACTTCCTAGTCGTAGCAAACTTTAAGCGGCCTCCAGCAGGAGAAATAAATATAAGGGATTTGTGCATGAGCAAAGGCGGAGTGACAAAAAATATTCTTCAAGTTGAACAGAAAATATTCCATATGTTGTTTCTTTGCTAAGAAATTGATGCGGGCATTAGAGGTTGTGATCGTATTTTCAATGGAGATCCACTGTTGGATTGAGAGCGGGAGGATTCGAGGGCTACGATTAGTCCATAGGATGGCATAACCTATCATTCGATGGCTGGCCCCCTTATTAGTTATCTTAGTTTATTTACTTTTGTTTTAGTTTATTAGTATTTGAGATTGTTTTTAATAATGGTGTTTTAGTAATTATTTAGAACTTAGTAATGACACTTTTGTAGTTACTGGGATTAGGTTTTTATTCTTTTTCCTATAAATACACTCTTTAGAAATTGAGAATTTACAGAATTTTTGTGAATGAAATAAGTGAGCTTTTTTTGCTTTTGAAATCTCCTATGAAAGGATGGTGTGAAGCCAGATTAATCCTTGGTATGAAGCCAGGTTATCTTCTTCTTTTCTCTTCTAATGTTTAATTTTCTGTTTTCTTACAAGAAAACCTGGGAAGCACGGATACTTTGAAAATAGAAACATACCTGTATCACCGTACCCGTATCGGATACGTATCGGTAACGGCACTCTAAGGTAAAACTTAGCTGTTATCGCCGTACCCGTATCGTATCACTGTATCTAAGTATCGCCGTACCCGTGCTTCCTAGAAGAAAACTAATCAAGCAAATCCTAGACCGTTCCCTATTGCTACCATACCCTTTTCCCCAACCCTTTTGCCTGTCGCACCATACCCCCAGCCACCTCCATCATTACTGCAACCCCCATCATCCAAACCCTCACTGCTGCAAGCCCCCGGCCCCTTTCCAGCACTGCCACAGGCTGTCCCAGCCCTCTGTCCTTGCTGCCGCATCATCCCAACCCCCATACCAGGCCTCCTCAACCCTGTTACACTTGTCCCAACCTTGCTGTAATTGTCCCCATCCTATTTCCCTGCACTGCAGCCTACCCTGCAGCTGTAATAACCCCACAGCAGCCTACCCTTCAGCTGTAATAACCCACAGCCTTCCCCCATTGATATTACAACCCTCCTACATCATTCCCATTAATTCCAAACCCTAAAAACAGCAATTTTTCATAAACCATGACCCTAATTTCTTTTACAATTGCTATTAGTTTGCCGTTGGATTTTGTGAGTCAAATCAACATTGTTTGAAACATTAATTCAGATGCATATTTCAATCTGTAGCCATGGTTGAGCCTCAATAACTTTTCTTGAAAAAATCACCATGACTATTGGTTTAAATCCCTAAGCTAGTGGAAGTTCTCACTTCCATTACGGTCACTCTGTTGATTTTGAAACTTATCACTGTGAGATTGTGACTTGACCTAGGATCTTGATAATTCCCCTTTCGATTTTCTTAATCATAATTGTGTTAATCTAGATTATTTTATAAAGTCCGGAATTAATTTCTGATATCTAAATTGCATCATCCTAGATTAGTTGCATGGTCCTGCATCAGAAATAGCACTAGACAAGCTCCTAAGCATCTATGACCTTGTGGTACTTAACTAATTGAGAATGTATGACTTTGTTATGCTCCCTTTTAGATAATGTAGAATTACAATATTCCTGCTTAACTAATTAAGAATGCCCTTGTGGGAAATTTATAGAAGTTAGATCTAGTTAATATCTTGAAATGAGGTGTACTTGTTACTCATTTAACAAATCATTTTTTATCAGTTGGGATGGAAACTTTGAGATCCCTCTAGATAATCAGAAACTTCATCACACGAAAAATTAAAAATAATAAAATGACCGAGTTTAATAAAGACGGAATATGATAGTAAAGATGAAAAGCTAGAGGTAACACGGAAAACAAGAATTTACTCAAATCTTGCTCTAAAATCTGTTAAAGGGAATAAGAATAAAAAGATGTCTTCATTACTCAGCGTGTGCCCAATTACATCCGAGCTATCTCAAACCACACCAATCATGAGAAGCATCCAATATTGTAGACCTAAGGAGTATTTATTCCTTAGGAGGACACAAACATTCCCTGTACACAGTTGTGCATTGTCCTGTAAAAGATATCATGCTACTTGATAGGTCTCATGTTCTCTAGGTGATTTGTGTGCTTCAAGATTTTTAATGTCACATTTATTTGAGCTTCTTTTAACTCATAAATCATAATTTGGAGGTGAACTTGTGGATTCTCAAGTTTATAGTTGATACTGCATTTTAGTTGGATAATTGTTCTCTGAATAAATGAGTGCTTCTGCGTTATCAGATTAACTGCACCTTTTCTCGAGTGTCTATGGTTTATAGTAACATCAAAGTTCTTTATCATCTTTTTGCAGTTCCTTCCACTTCCTCTGATCTCTGGATTTTATTTCGCTCGATTTTTTACAAAGAAGAGCTTGCCATCCTACTTTGCTTTTGTCTTGCTCGGAAGTTTGATGGTCGTGTGGTTTGTTCTGCATAACTTCTGGGATCTTAACATTTGGTTGGCTGGCATGTCTCTGAAATCCTTCTGTAAGCTTATAATTGCAAATGTAATCCTTGCTATGGCTGTTCCGGGTTTGTCTCTTCTTCCACCAAAACTACGTTTTTTGACTGAGGGTGGTCTGATCAGCCATGCATTGCTTCTGTGCTACCTTGAGAATCGGTTTTTTAGTTATTCCAGCATTTACTATTTTGGATTGGATGATGATGTAATGTATCCAAGCTATATGGTTATCATGACAACTTCCGCGGGCTTGGCTTTAGTCAGGCGAATGTTTGTGGATCATCGTATTGGACCAAAGACGGTTTGGATATTGACTTGTCTGTATTCTTCAAAGTTGGCCATGCTCCTTATTACATCAAAGTCTGTTGTATGGGTTTCAGCTGTTCTGTTATTGGCCGTTTCTCCTCCGTTGCTTCTGTACAAGTATTGACTGGACCTTCCCAATTTTATGTTATTTTTCTTTTAGCTTATCTAATCCCTACATAAACCACCTTTTTTTTTTTCATTGTCGAATTTTGCAGGGAAAAGTCAAAAACTGGCTTGAAAATGAAAACTTGGCAAGGTTATGCACATGCTGCTGTGGTTGCTCTATCTACCTGGTTTTGCCGCGAAACAATTTTTGAAGCTCTCCAATGGTGGAATGGGAGGCCTCCATCTGACAGCTTACTTTTGGGTTTCTGTATTGTTTTGGCGGGAATGGCTTGCATACCAATAGTTGCTCTCCACTTCTCTCATGTCCAGGTAATAATCCTATTTTATATTTTCTGCTTGCTCTTTTTATTTTATTTCTTTCCTTTTTACCTAAAGCGTGACAAATTGAACGATTCACCACATTAACCTTCCCAATTGCATACTTATCTATTTTGTATAAAATTCTGGAATTTGAACACGAGTACAAGACCACATTGACTGAAAAGATTGCTGGAAACTCTTACCAAGTGGAACGACCTAGTTTCTCCCTGATCAAAGATTTCTAACTAGAATTTGTTTCTCTTTTGACTATTATTACATGAAATGATACTTACCTGTAGAAAATAGTGAGGTGCTTCAGCTATAAAAAAAATGTGTAAGGTGCAACATCCAGATGAGTGAAGTTTTAATGTGATGATGTTGATCATTAGCCCTGATGTATCACTCACGATTGTTTGTTCAGTCTTCATTTTATGCAATTTTCCTAGTACTTTAGAATAATCTAATTAAAGATGCTTTACTGTTCCCCGCGCAGTTGGCTAAGAGATGCCTAGTGCTGGTGGTAGCAACAGGTCTACTGTTTATCTTCATGCAGCCACCGATATCATTATCATGGGCTTTCCATTCTCACTTGATCAGAGCTGCTCATCAGTCTGCGGATGACATCTCCATCTATGGCTTTGTGGCATCAAAGCCCACATGGCCATCATGGCTGCTCATTGCAGCAATCTTGCTCACACTGGCAGCAGTTACCTCCATCATCCCCATCAAGTACATGGTCGAGTTGAGAACATTTTACGCCATTGGGCTAGGGATTGCACTGGGCATCTACATATCTGCAGAATATTTTCTCCAGACCATTATCCTGCATGCACTCATTGTTGCAACCATGGTCTGTACCTCTGTCTTTGTGGTCTTCACCCACTTACCATCCGCCTCGAGCACAAGGCTCCTGCCCTGGGTGTTTGCTTTACTGGTTGCTCTCTTTCCGGTCACATACCTATTGGAGGGCCAGGTGAGAGTCAAAAACATTCTTGGAGATGGTGGATTTGGAGGAGTTGGAGAAGAAGACAACAAGCTAATCACGCTACTAGCAGTCGAAGGGGCAAGGACATCGCTGCTCGGGCTATATGCAGCAATCTTCATGCTTATTGCGCTGGAGGTCAAGTTTGAGCTGGCTTCCATGATGCGGGAGAAGGCTCTTGACAGGGGCATCACACATAATCAATCAGGGCGCAGCAGCACTGCAGCTTTCCCTCCAAAATTGAGGCTCATGCAACAGAGGAAGGCCTCTACTGTGCCGACCTTCGCTGTCAAGAGATTGGCCGCTGAGGGTGCTTGGATGCCTGCGGTTGGTAATGTTGCTACTGTGATGTGCTTTGCTATTTGTCTCATCTTGAATGTCAATCTCACTGGTGGCTCAAACCGGGCGATATTCTTCCTTGCGCCAATCTTATTGCTTCTCAATCAGGACTCTGACTTTGTTGCTGGATTCGGGGACAGGCAAAGGTATTTCCCAGTAACAATGGTCATCTCAGCCTACTTGGTCTTGACCGCTGTCTACAGGATATGGGAGGAGGTCTGGCATGGGAATGCTGGGTGGGGCCTGGAGATTGGAGGGGCAGACTGGTTCTTTGCAGTCAAGAATGCAGCCCTCCTTATTCTTACATTCCCCAGCCATATTCTGTTTAACCAGTTTGTGTGGAGCTACACAAAGCAGACAGACTCGATGCAGTTGCTTACGATGCCCCTTAATCTTCCATCTGTCATAATAACAGACGTGCTCAAGGTTAGGATATTGGGGCTATTAGGAATGATTTATTCCTTCGCCCAGTATCTAATATCTAGACAGCTCCATATTACCGGGTTGAAGTATATCTAAACAATACAAACTGTAAAATATCTTTCGGCAATTTTCAGGTGAGATGTGAAAGTTCCAAGTTTTCTCTTGGTTTGTTCTTGTTTATCTGTTACTTTTGCCTACACACAGGTCAACAATGCAATTCCAGTTAGATTTTTCCATGATCTGCTGGGTGTCCATGAGTTACTATAACATTGTTCTGATTAATGTTCAACCATTTAGACTGAATATGTTTTTGACTGCTTTAGAGCTAAAAATCGATGGAAATCCATATATGGAGGTGTAAAACAATGAAGGTAATGGATTGTACTGGGTCGCTGCTTATTTATTTATTTATTGTTGGTAAAAGATCTAGGTTGATGCTAGTTAAGACTATTTGGAATTCACTATCACATTATGCATAGGTGTTCAGCATCAGTTTATGCATATTTGAATCTGACGATTTCTAATACGCAAATATGAGTTCTTTTTAACCAATATATATATATATATATATGTCGAGTTCTTCATAATGGGTGTGATGGTCTTACTCAAGAGATGAGATGACTTTGAAGACGATAAAATTAGTTGTTCTGAGTGTGGATTTAGCTATTCTGGATGTATTGCTCCAATTCTTATTTGGATGATTATCGTCAGTCACAAGTCCACACAGAATAAAAAGGGTAAAAATGAGTTGGAATTTCGGTAAGCAAAAAAATTCTCGCTTCTTTTATGCTTCATTTGGTTAGCAGCAGTGGGAAAGTGCATTTGTTGGGACTCGGGAAAGTAACCTTGTTGAGCCTTGAAAGATTTTCCTGCATGAAGTGGTGGAAAAGATTTTTAAAAAAAATGGATTTTTAATACAATTCTAGGTATGTTTTGTCTAATTTTGGATTTTCTTGCATGAAATTGTACAGCTAATTTTAATAGAAAGCGGAACTTTATGTCTAAATTAAAGGTGAACAGGGTATGGAGAGAGGGGAGCAGAGAGTTAGAAGATAGCATTGTCTCTTTTTATAAGGATTTGTACCAAGAGAAGGAAATATGGAGGCCGAAGGTGGAGGGTCTCTCCTTTGCATGTTTGTCCCCTAGCCAAAGCTCCTTGTTGGAGGAGCCCTTTGAGGAGGAGGAGGTTTTGGGAGTCATTCTGAGCATGGCCGGGGATAAGGCCCCTAGGCCGGATGGTTTCTCTATTGAGTTCTACGGGGCGTGTTGGGAGATTGTGGGTCGCGATGTGTTGGAGGTGTTGAAGGAATTTCATTCTTCAGGCTACTTTGATAAAATGCTGAATATTACTTTTGTGGTGTTGATCCTGAAGGAGGGGGCAGTAGAACTTACGGATTTTTGACCGATCAGCCTGGTGAGTAGCTTGAATAAGATTCTTGCGAAGGTTTTGGCGGGTCGGCTTCAGAAAGTTATGGTCTCTATTATTTCCCCTTACCAAGGTGCTTTTGTGGGAGGAAGAAAGATTCATGATGGGATTCTGATAGCAAATGAATGTGTTGACACCCATATTCGGGCCGGGTCTCCGGGCATTGTTTGTAAAGTAGACTTGAAGAAAGTGTATGGCCATGTTAACTGGGATTTTTTAGAGTATGTTATGGGCAGGATTGGATTCGGAGTTTGTTGGAAGCGATGGATAAAGATGTGTATTTCCTCTATCTCTTTTTCTATTATTCTGAATGGGAGTTCAGTAGGTTACTTTCCTAACTCGAGGGGGTTGCGGCAGGGCGATCCATTATCCCCATTCATTTTCGTGTTGGTCTCTGAGGCTCTGAATAGGATGATTTCTAGAGCGGATGGAGTTTTGTTTGAGGGCTTCTCAGTAGGCTTAGCTCAGCTGCATATTTCTCACCTTCAGTTTGCTGACGATACCCTGATTTTCTGTGGCGCGCTGCCTAGCCATATTTTGTATATTAGGTGTCTCCTTCGGTGCTTTGAAGCAGTGTTTGGGATACGTGTCAACCTAGCCAAGTTAGAGATAGTAAGGGTAGGGGAAGTCTTAATCATGGACCAATTGGCTGCTTGTTTTGGGTGTAGGACGGGAGCTCTTCCGTCAAAGTACCTGGGTATGCCCATAGGGGGCGGTTTCAAAGCCAAAGTTGTGTGGGTGCCAGTTCTCGAAAGGTGTGCTAAGCGTCTAGCAGGTTGGAAAGCGCATTATTTATCAAAAGGAGTCAAACTAACTCTTATCCAAAGTACCCTCAGTAGCATCCCGACTTACTTCATGTCCATCCTTACCGTGCCCAAGTCAGTGGCCACTTCTCTAGAACGTTTGCAACACAATTTTCTGTTGAATGAGAAGGTGGACTCTTTCAAATACCATTTGGTGGCTTGGAACCAAATTTGCCAGCCCAAGAAGAATGGGGGGTTAAGTTTGAAGTCTTTGGTGTTAGTGAATAAAGCTATATTAGGTAAGTGGATTTGGCGGTTTGGGGCGGAAAGATCAAGTTTATGGAGGGAGGTGATTGTGGCCAAATATGGGGCGACATCTTGTTGGGTTCCCAAGCCGGTTCCTATTTCTCATGGTGTCGGTATCTGGAAGGGGATCATGGCGACGGCCAACCAGGTGTTGTCTAAAGTCAGGTTTCAAGTGGGTCGGGGGACTGAAGTGAGATTCTGGGAAGATGTGTGGTGTGGCAACTCTAGGCTTCAGGACGATTTTGATCTCATTTTTATGCTCGCTACCGATAGGGAGGCTTTGGTTGTGGACTATTTCGAGAGGAGGGAAGTGGGGGTGGTTTGGTGCCTGAAGCTGAGACGGGATCTTAATGATTGGGAGATTGATGAAATGGCGTGTTTGTTGGCTCGTTTGAATTCCTTTTACCCTTGTGAGGAAATTAGAGATTGCAGGGTATGGTTAGGCAACAAAAGTGGATGTTTCTCAGTGAAATCTCTCTTTCAGTCTTTGGGTACGAGTTTTCTGGTCTCTTTCCCGCATCGGGTAGTGTGGAATCTGGGTATTCCCTCCAAGGTTTCTTTTTTCCTCTGAAATGCAACTTTGGATAAAATCTTTACGTGTGATCACCTTCAACATAGAGAGTGGAGGTTGACGAATAGGTGTTTCATGTGTTTCCAAGAGGCAGAGTCAGTGGGTCATCTTCTTTTACATTGCCCTTATGTAAGAGGCATTTGAAGTTTCTTCCTAACTCGTTTAGGTTTGGCCTGGGTCTTCCCTTTGTCTTTTCATAATTTCTTAGCTAGTTGGCCCAAGCCCAGGGAGGGTGAGGCTAGGGAGGTCATTTGGAGAATGTTGTCGGGTGCTATTTCTTGGTCTATATGGAAGGAGAGAAATCTTCGAGTTTTCGAGAATGTGTTGCTCTCTCAATCCCGCCTTTGTTCTCGTATTCGTTTGGTGGCCCTGGCATGGGCGGGTACGATCTTTGATAGGGAGGAGCTAAAGGCAGCATTGAGTTGATTTTCCTTTGCAAGGGGGTCCTGAGGCTAGGATTCAGGATGGGCTTTGCTTTTGGATTTTTGAGTTTATATGCTTGTAAATTTTAGATTCTGTTTTTTCTTTCCTGTATCTTCGCTTTTTCAGTAATATATTTTGTAACTTTTACCGATCAAAAAAAAGTGGTGGAAAAGAGAAAAAGAAAATACTTCATTTTCTTTTATCTCACGATTCTATCTTTTGGGTGGAATGGTTAAGAGTGAAAGTGGAAGAAAAATGAACACGGGAGAAAAGTGTTTCTCGAGAAATAAACATATTCTCCTAAGCTGAAACGTGTTTTAGTGAGTTTCTCCCACTTTCCTCCACATTCACCCCAACTAAACACACCTTTAAATTTTAAATTTTTAGGAAGTTAATTCTCTAGAAAAATATAAATAGTCCATTCACGCAATACTCGCAAGAAAGCTCAAGATTTATTTTATTTTTTTTTGCCGTTTTCTTTCTAATACTTTTTTTTTCACCATTTTCTTGCCAAACAAATAGACCTTCAGTTCTTTCTCTTACTTCCGAAATGGGAAATGGAAAGTAATCGGTAAGAGAGAGGGATTATTGAAATATACAAGCTTACAGAAAAGTTGGGCTTGTTGGTACTAAACGAGAGACGTGAACTATAATTTATGAAAATAGTTTTTGATCATCAGATTGATTTATTTGTTCATAAATTCCCATCTGGTTCAGATGTGTATGAAATGAAAGCAGATGCGCAGCAGACCCTGTTGCAGTCCATTGGGCTACAGCAGGTTGGCTATTGGTCTACTACAATATGAATACCTCCACCCAATAGCCAATAGCCAATAGCCAATAGCCTGGTCTTCCCTAGAAGTTCGCCCTTCATAGGTTCCCAACGATTGGACACTAGTCTTTCAAGTGGGGGTGTGTGTGAAATCCGACACATCCAACAATGTAGGTAATGACTTATAAATCAGATTGCATGGTTTGGATTAAACTCGGTCAGATCAAACTCTTTACTTGTAGGATGTACCACACCATTACTTAACCAATTTGAGAACAATTAGTTAAATAAATAGAGAAACAAGCTTTGTGTATATATATATATATAATGAGAGAAACAAGTTCAAAAAAAAAAAAACAAAACAAAACAGGTTAAGTAAGAGTGCCATTGATCATCTTTATTTTAAGCTTTTCTATAATTTGATTGGCGAAGGTCACTTGACCTATTGGTCAATTTTCAATGAGGGATTGCTTTTTCGAATTCTATTCTGGTTGAGTCATTTAAGAAATATGAATATTATCTCTATAGTGGCATTACCAACTAATCGTGCAGCTAGGTAAAGTCCAACAGAGCAAAAAAAAAAAGGATGAGAAACACCACTTCCTTTCTCATCATTTCTTTATGCTGTTTGTTTGACTTTATTTAGCCGCACAACTATTTCAAAAACAGAGAAGATATTCATATTTCATAAATGTCTGAACCATCTCATCAACAATTAGAGCAATCAAATTGGAGAGAGCTAAAAATAAAGATGATCAATGGAAGTTTGATGGATGCATAAATGGAAGACTGTACTCTTACCTGGGTTTTTTTCAAAACAAACAAACAAACTTGTTTCTCTATTTATTTAACTAATTGTTCTCAAATTAATTGGTAATACAGTTAAGTGGATCCATTGGATCCTACGAGGTAAGCGTTTGATGTGACCGAGTTGAAGTTCACCTTCTCTTATGAAAATAACTGTGGGTTCTTTAACAGCGTCTACTTCTCGGTTATTGCAATAAGTTTCTCTGTAAATTTGTTTTCTTTCAATAAGCTTACATAGAAGAAAACAAGATGGAGATTGGAGAATATCTGATCAAACTGACAAATAATGGTTTTTTCAGCACAACATACTTCAGTAAACCATACCATATCATTTCTCACTAAAACAAATAGAAACAAGCAGAGACTCCATCTAGCATTCGAGACAAACATACATACTGAGAGTCGCAAAAATCAAACATGCAAACAAAAAGAATGGAACGAAAGGTCGTCAAAGGAATCACGGAATCACATAGCTTACGGAACAATAGAAATAGTAGATCGACAAAAACCGCACATCTGCTTGAGGTGCCAGTCCCGGGGAGCTGGAAATCACAAATATTGCATGTGGATGTCGATTGAGTTAGTTACATTTTCAAATACTCATATACATGAAGAGAGAAGAAGCCTACTTTTTGAAGATGGGATCAGGCATTATTAGCACCCTGCTTTGCCCTAAGCACGAGTTCCTCTGTGGTGGTGCCAATAATCTCATTAGCACGCTTCAAACCTAAGCAGTAATATCTTCCGATTGTGTCCTGATTTCACAGATAATATCTTTATGGTCAGAAGAGGTCCATGCGAGAAAGGAACTATAATATCTTTCTGGTCAGAAGATGTCCAAGCGAGAAAGGATCTTAAAACAGATTGGGTAAATAAATGCCCTCTTAAATCCAACTCCATATTTTGCTGTAATAACAATGGAAAAATCATCATGCTCAAATTTCTGATGAGACTCAATGCTCAACTAGCGTAATCTGAAATTGTCTGCTTATTTGGGAGTACTTTCCCTTAGAATAATATTATCTAGTTGATATATATAATATGTGGTTTACCGATCAAAAAAATATATTATCTAGTTCTGTTTGCATCATGAAAAAAACCATATATATGTAACCCATCCCAAATACAAAAAATCGAGGGACATGAGTATAGTGACAAAGTTCTCTGATTTTTTCAAAACATTCTTAATAATACGTGACTTTTTCATCGAAGATTAATTCATGAAATATTCCCGACTTTGGTGGGGGGAGGAATAATTTCAAAAGTCGTGAATTTCGCGACAAACACGAATTATTTACATTTGAAAAAGACTCGAGTAAACATATTATAATTTATATATGAAATATTTGTTTATAATTTTTCATAATTAGTAATCTTATTTTATTTTCTTTCATATCTTGCCCGACATTTCCAGATTTATTTCCAAAATTTTTTAATTTTGCTATTTTTTCCCAAACTCCGACTTGGTGACTAAGGATAGGTGTACTTGCACCAATGAAGAAGGATGTGATTCTTTCTGCCTCCAGCTGACATGTCACACATTAACCAGGCCGGGAAACACCACTAAGTGGGTTCCATCAACAAGATCTTCCACACAACAATGTCAACCAATCAGATAATCGAGATCGAGTTCATATAAGTGTTGGGCTGTGTTTACATATTTTTTCAAATCATCTGAAAGAATAGTACATGGAGATCATCCATTTGATTCAGATTTCGCCTACAATATCTCATAGGTCAGACCCAAAATAGTGGTCCCAACTCCCAAGTCCCAACCACTCTAAATCATTCTTATTATCTATTTTGTGTATATCAATGATTTCCATGACATAATTTCAGGTCACTAACTAATTAATGAGAACTTATTTTAAATTGAAGAGAGAAAATAGATACCGATGTAAATCTTACCCGAGCAACTATGCCAAGCTTCTCTAACTTCTGGACTGCATCATCCACATCAAAATTGCATGTCCCACCAAACTCTTCTTTAATTAATTCTTCACACTGAAGGTCAAGATCCTACATATAATATTTTATCATAAGTTGAAAGTCAGTAAAGCTCCATGTAATCTACATTTAAATTTTCTACAAAAATTATAAAAGTGAAAAAAGGAAACAGGGAAGAGCATGGGAGAGTATCATACTTGTCTCGTAGCTTTACCCTGTTCCATCAAAATAAAGAACGAAATGATTACCTCTTTGACCTGCACATTGAAATTTTGAGTGTAAGTAGTTGACAATAAGTTATTGTTTACTCTTTACACTCGGGCAAGTCAGCTGACGATCCAAACGAGTAACAAAATTTATTTAACAACTTAATAAATGTAAAAGTTAGTTGTTGCTAACAAATATACAATAATAGCTTCTATACTGGACTCAACAGAGTTACTGCTGAGTGCTGACTCAGATAGTTACTAATTCATGCAAACAACCCATGAGACAAAAGGCTAAAGCTGGTCGAGTCACTGACTGGTTTGCCAAGTTTTTCAACTACACCGTCCAAAAGTAAGAAGTTAAAATTCTATTGGAAATGGAAAATCAACAATCAAGGTTTTAATGAATCAAATGGTATCGTCCTGGAACTTGGGAAATCTTGAGTCGCATCACCGTCCCCTTAGCTGTATGCTGGAGTTAGGTAACTTGTTATTTTTTCTTATTTTTTTCCCAAATAAAATGCCAACCCCAACTTTTACTGAAATACACCAATTATGAGAAATATTTATTTTAATAATATTTTTTTATGAAAAAGATAAAAAACCATCTTCGTTATTGTTCCCCAACCAAAAAAATCTATGCACTTTACTCTCTGCAACTCCCCCTTCTCTCTCTACAACTCTTCTAATTTCCCTGCATTCCTCTCTCTCTTCTCTCATGCATCTAGGTATATTGCTTTGTATGCTTTAGAAAGGTGATGTTTCTTCAAGCTTTGCACATTGTTGGTGAAGCTTTACTGGTATATGTTTTGAATCTATCTTGTTTAGCTTCGAAAAAAACAGAGGATTTCTGTATATAATGCTCTCAAGCTCCGATTCCTTTTAGGATTCCACCATATGGCAGATTTAACCCTGAAAATTGTTCCACAAAAAAAAAAACTCTAAAAATTGACTCAATCTAGAATTAATTGCAGATTTTGTTCCATTCATCAAGATTGCAACAGAACTTCCACATAGTCTCATTCCACGAGTTCCTGCAGATCTTTCTGCAAGCATGAACAAACGAACAAAACCTCTATGACTTCTGTGACTCCATCGGAGGTCCTCCGTCGCGAAACCCACTGCAGCCTCCACCATCGAACTGTCCGCTCCTACAGCTACCTTGGTCGCTGTCTCCGCCACTAAAACCAAACAGAGAAGAAGAACATCTAATTCCTTTTTTAGAGAAGAGGGTTTTTTTGGTCTTTATACATTGTTTTTGGGTGTTTCACTCTAGATTTCATTAGATTGGTGTATTTCAGTAAATTATGGGGTGCGCATAGCACCACCCAAAAAAATAGCATTTAAAAATCGCACCAATAGCTCAACAACTCACAAATTCAGATTATATGATAAGCTTTTCAAAAGCAGTTGAGTTTTCATTATGATAAGTTTGCAGTCAACTCGAACAGGAGAGTACATGGAATCTGAGTGGAATGCCAAATTTTCGAGGCTTGTATAAGTTTTTTCATTTTTTTTTTTTTAAATCTTGCCTGTAGATTAAAATATGGTCAGCAACAAAAACTTCTTCTAGTTTGGTACTTACTTCCTGTTGAATCACATCATCGCACAAGTGAAGAAGAGTGCCCCTCCCACTATCCAATTGTTTGTCATACATGGACTGTGTGATTAAGTTCTGATAGGTGGCCATGTTTTGCTGAAACCTACACAGAGTGGATGGAACATTATCCATGTTAGTGATAGGAATTCAAGCATAAAATTCAGATGTAGATAGAACAAAACCATGTGGAAAATTAAGGCACCTAGTTACACCTTCGCAACAGCCTACCATTAGCATCAGTGTATTGACATACATGCAGGAGACGGGACCCACTATCGAATGGATTTGACTAAGGACATATTTCATTTCCAAACAAAAAAAAGAACATGTGGCCATCAAAAAAATTTCCTGATCGATGGACAGACCTCTGTCCTCCAGAGTGTGAAAAAAAAAAATCCCGAAAGGTTTAGAAAATGGATCATTGCAAACGATCAATCAGGTTAATTGTTTCAAAAAAAATCTCGTGGTGGACCCCACCCCCATATGTACACCATGTGTACGGACTAATAGACTAGCTAATACAATCGCCAAATACATCTATTTCACCAAATACAAGACACTTAACGTGAAGTAAATCTTCGCACAGTAGCCAATAAGTCCAGAGAGGATGGCAATTATGACCCAGATATCAGCTTTAGGCATTTCAAGTGAACCAATGAGCGCAACCTGAAAAGAAGAAATGGCAGGTGCACCAGAGTTAAATGGAGGAAAAAAAAGGTAACCACCATCGAAATTCACAGATATTAAACAACTAACCAGCCCAACAACAGCAGAAACGAGGAACTTGACCCAGTCCATTGGGGTTAAACTAGGATTTTTCTTTTCTGGCTGTTGCAAGAAGTACCAATATCAGGAGCTTAATTAAACACAAATTGTAGGAAAAGGGAGTAGAAAAACAATGTCATATCCAAAGGAAAGAAGGGGGAAAAGTAGCTAAAAGACTCACCAGAACTATTTCCATATCAGCCATAGGAATGTTTCTAAAATGCTTCACATATATTCCTCGTTCTGTCTTGGTTTTGGTACTTGCTCTCCTGCAAGAGATACCGTTCTTATCAGACATCAATGAATGACTATCACGTTCTCTCATGAACATGGGGCAGAAACTTCAGATCAGGACCACCATCCAATGACTAGCAGCTATAAAATATTCAAGGCAAATAAAATCAGCCCTGGTGATCATAGCAGTCCAGTCCATTGAAATTTCTCTCAACTGCTTGTAATATTTCTTCCGATAAATCCCGTCTCAAGAGGCTTTAGGTTTCATCAGGAAGAAATTACTAGTTTCTTTATATCAAGAAATAATAAGACCTAAATTGCTCACACTCTCAACCTCCCTTTCTCCACCAATCACAATCATATATGCACAATCTCCCAAAAAAAAATACAGAAATGAATTCGAACTTCATTTTCAATTCAACATCGTAATAAGATAAAACGCTCAGTACCTGTAAACAACAATCATCCTATCAAAGGTAGGTTCTTGGATTGTGATCTTGCTAAGCAGATTACGCATGCTGAAAGAACACAACACAAGAATGTGAAAGTCACAAAATATCCCATTTCACATATAGCAAACCCCATTGTTGTCATGTATGTCCAACACTATAAATTGGAGATACAAATCAGACATCTGGACAGGCAACACAAACAGCACTATTTATGGCCCATCCCTCCATCGTTTATTTGTGTGCGTGACAAAATGCATGAATACTGTATTCATATTTCATAAGAGAATGATATTTTCACCCAAGCTCTATACAAATTTTGGCACAGATGATAATTGAACCAGATCGCCCAGATGATGGCCTCACCTGGTAAATATATCCAAAAGTAACCCAAACAGAATGCCCTGATCATCCAAATTTTGACTTTCTTCTTCTGAAATATCTAGGTAAAACAAACATTTCTTGGCTATTTTGGATCATCCATGGTCTAGGTGATCCACAAGATGGGGAACCATCAATCGAACTTTTAGATTAGCAAGCATATGCCCAACATAGTATATAGCTAAAGTGAGGAAATCATTTCCATACACATACATATATATGATATTCTACTCATCCTATCTAATACATATAGAACTTGCCAATATGTGAGATTCTAATACTTGAGTCTCAAATTAGAAAATGTATTAGAAGATTGTCAGATATTCGAAGACACTAGTTGAAACCTGAGTTCCATATCTTCCATCCGAACCCGTTCGACATATAGGTCGTCTTGATCTGCTTCAGTGCATATTTCATCAGTTTTCTTTGGATCTTTCTTCCGTCGTGCATTGGAGTTTCTGGATAGAATTCGTTGCACTCTGAAAACACAGTCATCAACCCAGAAAAAATCAGTTTTACCTTTAAAATGAAACACTGAGTTTTATATTGAAAGCAACATAAGTCTCACGGAATTTAGTAGGAAAAATTGGAAACTGAAAACAGTTATCAGCAATAATAAACCTTCCAAACTAAAATCTCTAATCTAGTAGCTTCAAATTTTGGTTGCAGAAATACAAGAACAATAAAATATTGCTTTCAGGTCAAGCTTCAGTACAATTAACAGAGCTTTGTGCCACAATGTGAATAACAAGTTCTATCCTAGCTTACCAATCAGTAAAGAAGTAAAAAACCATAATTCCCTTTACAACATTAGTTAGTAAATATATAAGGTAATGTTTCAAAATAAACGTGGTTTGGATGATATTTCTAGCATTTTATGTATTCTATTTTATGCTGTCAATAATAATAAGTTCCCAAAAAACATAGCTCCAATAATATTGCAAGAACAATCAACATTCTAAATTATAAGCCAAGTAACCACTAACCTTGTTACTCTAAGGAGCCAGGACCATAAACGTGCAATGATCATATCCACTTTCTCCATGAAAAAGTAATCAGTAGTCTTATCGATGCCAACACCCCGTCGGAAGATTATGTACTTTGCATGCACACATGAACTCAGATTAGTCTAAGGTTTCACAGAGAGAGAGAGAGAGAATTGATCAACTAGTACCTCTAATGTCTAACGAGCAAAAAAGTAGAAAAACCACATAACTATTATTATCTAAAACAGAATCAAATTGCACTGTCATACACAGAGATGTTTTATATTGTACTGGACCTACTGGTCAAAGCTGAATTAATATGCTTCTAAGTGCTCAAATCATACAGATGAACAAAGATTTATTTTAGATATTTCCCCTTCCAATATTCTTTGATAATTCTTTATAAAGGTTGCCCATCATGAACACCATGAAACCAAGAAGCTTACGTGGTTGACTACTAACAATCTGAAGATAAAGTCGGGTTTAATTTAGAGATTTCTTTGTATCGGTAAAAAATTATATATATATATATATATATATATATATATAAAGAAAATGAATTACAAAAGCAACTCAGGTTCACAAAGAAGATGAACCAAGAAAGCACAGACTAGAGCACCAAAGAAAGCACTAAGAAAAGTCGCAACGTGGATAACCACTCCTCATCAAAATCCTTTTTGATAAAGCACCAAGCTCGAAGTAGCTTACACAATCTCGAACCAAATGGACCAATCAAAAACACCTAGTAACATGGCCCAAACCACCAACATAGGAGCCTCCAACCTGACCAAAAGCCACCCCAATAAGGAGTCCCAGAAGGACCTAGGGAAAAACCAAATGACCATCAGATGAGGCAAGAACTGATTCCAAACGGCAGAGGCAACTGGACAATGTAGTAACAGGTGATCCACCAACTCTTCCTCTTTCAGGCACAAGAAATAATGGTTGGCCATTCTCTACCCTTTATTCTTCAAATGATCGCATGTGAGGATTTTGTCCAACATTGCCAACCAAAGGAAGAAGGAAACCTTTGATGGAATGTCAGGATTCCGCACAACATGATGGGAAAAAAGTAAAGAAGGACTGAGTCGCAATGATTGTAAAAAGGATCTCATTGAGAATTGACCTCTGCTGCTCCTAGATCATAGTTGATCATCCAAACGCTGAGGACATGGGGTGACAGAAGACACACGTTTAAACAATATAAAAAGGTTTTTCATTTCCCAATCATTTAGGTTGTGCTTAAACCTCGGTGTCCAAACAAAAGACGTGGCATCCTTCTCAAAATAGGAGGCCACTAGTGAAGATCTATCCAAAGATAATATGACCAGGTTCCCGAAATCTTCCTGTAGGGGCCTTGGTCCACACCATACATACTCCCAAAAACTAATCTCCCCAAAGATAACAAGACCAGGTTCCCGAAATCTTCCCATAGGTGCCTCGGCCCACACCATACATCCTCGCAAAAACTAATCTCCATCCTAAAGGACATGATACATAAGCTACAAAGGTTCACAAAGGATATGAACCAAAAAACTAACTAAACTAAACGAAAACAGATAGGAGAGAAAACCAAAAACAAGGGAAACTAAAAGATCATAACACAAAAGGCAATTGCTCTTCCTCGAAGTCCTTCCTAATAGAACACCAAGATTAAAGGAGCTAACAAGCACTCAAAAAGACTCGCTCCTCGAAGGATGCTAAACCGTCAAAAACTCTCTTGTTCCGTTCATTTCAGATAGACCACCCAATTGCACCCGCGGTAAGAGCCTCCAACTATGTAGATAGCCAAGGAGTCCCGAAGGGACCAAGGAAAGATCCAAAGCGATCCCGATACAGAGAAGAAACTGCCTCCAGATTGTGGTTTTTCAAGAATATAGCATGCAGCTTCTAAGCTAATACCCCTAAAAAGGATATGCAGTCCTAAAGTTGCAAGATAGAAATTTAGAAAGTTGAATCTAACCATCTTAGCATGAGGATACTCTTAACTTTTATGCAATTGACAACGAAAAAGAAGGATTATTTCCCATATCAGGTGTTACATTTGATATTGGTAGACGTGATCATTCTTGTGGTGTTAAATGAGCAGAGGACTAAGTTAACCATTGACCACAATGAAGTGATGGCTTTCAGTCTCAAATACATAGGACGAACAAAACAAAAGGCAATGTCTAGCATTCTATAACAAGAAGGATAGAAAATGGATACTGTATGGGTATGCATATGTCTGAATGTGTGAGCATGTGATCAATTGCATACTGATAAAGAATATATGGTCCAAGCTTTGACAATCACGATTCGTGTGCACAAGTGGAAGGGTACTATATCCCTTAGCTGTGAAGAGCAACATTGGCCCGAGCTTCATTTCCTAACCTTCATGTATACTATGCATCCATGTACTCAATTACCAAACTGGTCAAGAGGGAGTCATCATCCAAGAGAATATCACTAGAAAAAGAAGAAGAAAAAAGGTACGACTTAATGATTGCAAACCCAATAAAGTAGGCAATCTCAGGATTCAACAAGATTCAATATTACTTTCCTTGAGAAACGAAAGTGGATACTTTTCACCGTTTCCACATAGTTATCAGCATTTTAGAAAGTGGATTTTTATTCAGGTGGGTGGAAGAGAAGAAGACTGGTGCTTCAGAAGAGTTCAAGAGAGGTTTAAAGAGTTAAATATATTCTATCTGATTCAGGAGATTCGGCTCCAATGGAATAATTCTTTCGTTTTTCTTCTCCAATGACGACAATGAGATAAGGAATTTCGTGGGAAACTGCAAGGTATTGTAGCAGAATCTGTCTATTGGGATCTTCTAAAACCATGTTTTGTAGTTTTATGCAGGATGCAATCTCATGCCTGGGAAATTGGATGCATGATGCAGTCTCATGCCTGGGGCATTGGAAACTATTGTTACAGAATTTGTCAGTATGGTAACCACGTTCCTCTGAACATATCCCCCAAAATCTGATAGGAGCAAATTGCCTCTCAGTGGTCCCACTCTGGCTAGTTTGGTCAAGCTTAGATTTAACAGAGTAACATGAGAAATCAGCAATATGTAGGCTACATCAGTACAGACGGTATCTATTATTTATTCAGGACTGGTCTTGCTGATGGCTGTTGGTCACGACTACTACCAAAAAGCTCCAATGAAGATTCATATTTCACATGGAGGAGTGTGCATCTTTATGTTGGGTGTTCTTCTGTCGTGCAACCCGGCGGCTTATGTGCGACCTGTGGCCCACGCCTTTTATTTGTTCAGGGCGGGCGGCATGAAATCTGATTCAATCCAGGTATTCAATCCCGCCGGTGAGATGCTCAGATGACTCCTAAACCTTGATAGGAAGATAGCTTCTTCTAAAATTCGTGCATATGGGTAAGGAAGGGCTTTTATGGTACTCTACGGAAGATGCATGAATTGGCCTGCTTTTTCCCTTTCAGTGTATGCACGAGTTGCAGGGCTTCAAACTGCTTTGTCATATTGGGTGCAGGATGTGCTTCTATCCCCTTACCGAATTCTCTGTCATTTGCAACCAGGTGATGATGGCAATCTTTCACGACATAATGCACAAAGAGATGGAGGTTTATGTCTGTCTGTAAAGAATATGAGAAACCCTCTGCTTAAAATGCCAGCTTTTTGAGTAAAAAAATAATTTTCTGGTAGGTGAGGCAAATGCTTCTTTACCAGGGCCTTCAGCACCTCCATCATTTGATCATTTACATAATTCATTGCTCTCTATGGATAGAGGCTCTGACCAAAAACAGGAAGGAAATGAAACATTTTCTAAAAGATGTTTGACATCTTCATATTTGGGATCTGTTACGGATTCGACATCCACAAAGAAGCAATTGAATCCAATGAGTTGGCCAATCAGTGAGAAAATGTTGAGCGACCCTACAGGACAGGAGTTATTTGGGTGTATATTGCATTCTTGACATTCTTCTAGTACACTGAGAGAGAAAGAGAGAGAGAGAGAGAGAGTTATACCACAATCTTCTGTAAAGATTTAAACAATACCTTGTCGCTAAAGTCTGGGAGATTTTCGCGAGGATTCTCTGCAAAATACCTTTTCAAAAGCTTCTCGTCAAGCTACATCCCACCAAAACAGAAGATAGGGATCAGCAAATGTGGGCAACACATGGAAAACATCTCATGTCAAAGCTCAAACTTCATTGTGGATATGTGTGTGTGTGTGTATGTAATGCAGTATGATTATAAACCTTAGATTCATCTACTGTGATAGGAAGATTTAGAAGATACTGCCCCGAGTGTGCAACTTCAATCTCGTCATCAGTCGTTATTTTAAAATTGCTCTTATCCATTACCTGTACGGGAAAAAAATAAAATGAATGAAAAGAATGAAGATTAATAAAAGGAAAAGAATTTTTAAAAAAAAAGAGAGATTAGATAAGAAAGGGCAATGATTGGGGTGCTCCTTATTTTTATGGGAAATGATTTCCTCAAACAAGTCAAGGGAGCTATACACTATAATTAACCATGCTTGGTCAGCATCCCATAATAAGCAGATTTTAACTAATATTGATTTTGTCAAGTGTCAACTCAATAATGTGGTCCACATGGACCAATAGGTACTAGATTTTCAAATAGCCTTTTTTGAGTTGTCTGAGGAGACCATGCCCCATCTTCACAAATGGAATGCATCTCCTTCTGAAAAGACAGTTATCCCTATACTGCATAGACCAAAAAATCAAGGGCAGTTATTCTGCTCATAGAGAGAGGGTGCCCGTTTATCAAACATAGGGGTGCTAAAATCAATACCCTTAAGAAATTGTTCCCCATAAGGAAATATACAAAGCATAACAAAGTGATTTTACTCAATTTGATAGATGGGGGAAAAAGCAAACGGGGTGATCAATTCTATGGTTCTCAACAGCAGCTAAAAGGCAACAAAAAAACGTATAAACATAATAGACCATCCATTCCATTCGAATATCATTCAATAAAGTACATACTGGATTTTGGATGGGAGTACATAAAATAGAGTATCCACCATATTCTGTAAAGTTGCATACCTCACTGGCCACTACAGTTTGAATTAGTACTGTCACATTTTGAAGTACAAAAAAAAATGTTTGGCTCGATGTTGAGTTTCCTAAATTACAAAAGATGATGCATGTTATCGTATTGGACAAAGATAGGTTTCACACAATTCGAATCATCATCATCAATGCCTTATCCCAAATATTTGGGTCGGTGACACAAATCCTGTTCCGTCATTTGTTCTATTCAATGTCATAACTTCAGTTCAGTCCCGCATTTATCAAATATTTTCTCACTAATTCCATCCATGTCATTTTTGGCCTTCCTCTCTCCCTTTAAGAGTCTTCAACTTACACCACTCACTTCTTCTCGTTGGAGCCATTAGTGACTCAGTGGTCGTTCAAACCATTCCAACGGATTATCCCTTATTGTATCACCAATTGGAGCCACTCACAAATCTTCTCGAATGTGCTCATTTTCCATCTTATCATTACATACCTTCCCACTCATCTATCACAACATTCTCATCTCGGCTACACTTCTATTAATATGTTGTTTCTTAGTAGCCCAACATTCTACTCCATAAGAATAACTGGGCTTATCAATGTCTTATAAAATTTTCTTATTAATTTGATCGGAATGTGTCGATCACATAGCACTTCGGAAGTACTTCTCCAATCTCCACTCAAGCCTTTCAGCTCTAATTTTATGGGGCAACATCCTCTACAATCTCTCCATCATTATCAATAATAGAGTCAAGATACCAAAACTGGTTTTTTGGGGGTATTTCCTAGTCATCTATCTAAAGATTCTAAACAATTGTCTCCACACCCTCTGTGTTCTTACTAAAGTTGCATTCCATTATTTTTGTCTTAGGCTAATTTATTTTTAAATACTTAGATTACAAGGTATCCCCCCACGATTTTAGTTTTGCTTTCACACCCTCTTTAATTTTATCAATTTATACTACTTGAAAACGTTTTGGCTCTCAAACAAGAGAAAGGACTAACTCAAGGAGTACTAAAAAAGGTGTTAACGGCAGTGGGTCTGCAAATAACATACACCAAGGGACCTCCTCTTGAATATGAGCCTTCAATTCATTCATAACTAATGTAAAAGGATACTGACTCATAACTGACCCTTGATGCAACTCTATTGTGTATATCCATGTACAGTTATGTGTATATACACAATTCGAATAAAATGTTGAAATGAAGGAGTAATTGCTGCATCAAAAAGTCCAATTCTTTGTTTCTCGGACTTGGAATTTCGACGAGTCAACTCAAATTCCTAGGACATGTCGTCTGATCCGATGAGAGAAAGGAAGAATTCATTATTGCACTACTGGGTATCCGTTGGTAAGGAGTGTGTGAGCAACCCTTGCAAATGCATTGAGAAATAGTTAATTCATTCTCTCCCTTAGAGTTAGGGAGCATGAGGTGAGTCCCTAGTAATTTGCCTGGACAATGAGAAGCACATGACCGAAAGTGTGCTTCCCTTTGTGGCCACTAATGTGCGTGGTTCCTCTCTATTCACATAGTAGACTTTTGCCATTGGGTTATTCATCCCTTTCACATGCCAATATATAAATGTCAGGCCCTAAGAAATAGCTTAGCATTCAAACATCTATTTGAGTAGCTGCAAGTGAGCCAGTTGTGGTTGTCTGGATCTAAATATGGGTCTTAGGCTAAGATATCAACGGATATTTCTTTCTTAATGGGATGCAGGGAGGCTTATGGTCGTTAAGGGGGTGAGGCATAGTAGCTTCTTGATTCCCGTAAGGCGTTTGCTTCAAAAATGATACCTTACTCAATTAGGGCTTAAAGCGAGACGGCTTTGAAGCTGGGGCTTGCTCAATCTGCAAAGATCAACTACTGGTGAGCTGGCAAAATTCCATCCTTTCTCAAGAACGTGGATATTCCTGGTTAAAACAACTATCCTAATTTTACTGTTAAATTCTTCAAAAAAACTATCCGACTCACTGATGCATGGCTTTGCAATAGACAAGCAAGACATTTGGCCTATTAAAACCCAAAGGTAAAATTGTCCCCTTGATTTTCTTCTTGTCTTCTTCATTTAGGTACAACCGTACAAGGCTTCCTTACAGTGACAATAAGAGCATGGATGGTTCATAAGCTTGCACATATTGGCCTGCCATTAGATAAAGCCATGTTTGTACAAGGTAGGCTTCTTCCTCTTCCTCTTCCTCTTCCTCTTCCTCTTAATCTATATACTTGGACACTGATATGAACTTATGAAGTGTCAAACTTAGTTATGTTACAAAATTCATATGCCGACGTGTAAAACAAAAGGCAAAAAGATATCTTATTACATAAATACATTTACAACAACTTTGTTGAGTTGTTTTTCTATAAAAGAATACATGTATAACAGCTGAAATCAGGATATTTGATAAATTAGCATTCCTTTGGATAAGATGGTAAGAGTATTCCACATTTATGGCGACATAGTGTATGGCACACAATAGTTTCAGGAAGGGAAAAAAAGTGTCCTAGTTATATAGGTTCTTGGAGATACTGTGCAAGGCATATTAAAAGAAACAACTTGCAGAAGATGCAATGACCAACTTACCTCAAATAAGTACGTCAGGAAATTCTGTTCAAGAACATCAATCTCTTGAGGAGATAGGTTCTGCTGCTCCAATTTCTCAGCTCCGCGAATGGGGTCGAAGAGGGAGTGCAATTGCTACAAATATAATTAATTCAGATAGGAACATAATACAAGAAAAAAAAACCATACAAAAACATTACTATGAGTACTGAAAAATGTAAGATTCACTTGTGTAAATAAGACCAGAAGGACGTGTCCATACCATCAAATCCTCAAACTGTAGAAGATACCAAGCTCGAATTGTGTACTCAATTCTTTTGCAAAGCTTCAGAAACTCAGTCCGATCAGAACCATGTTCTGCAGGACAATTTAACACTTAGAGCATTGGGAATTGGGATCCAATCGTAGGCAAAGAGGGAACATGACCCCAAACTGATACCAAATAACTTCGAAACAGGATCAACTTTTCAATTAAAACCATCTCGAATCAAAGAGAACAATATTTGACGCCCATATGATTACACAGGAGAATACAAAATTAATCAATTTCAGTTTATATACAATGTTAAACCTGAAACCAATTCATTGGTGTAAAAGCATGAACAAGACGATTTTAAACTCAAGGATCATCAACACGCATATAATGGGATTTTAAGAGTGAACACGATATAAATAGTCAAAATGCAGTAAACAACGATAGACCAATATGACAATTTTTAATTTTTTTAAAAAACAAAACAGCTATGGATAAAGGGCAAAAAGAGAACCACAACCAACCAAAATGCAGAATTCAAAAAGAACCCATTTCAAGTTCAACAAAATCAAACACAACCTACAAATCAAAAATTAAACTTATAAACAGAAAACCGCGACAACCCATTTGAAATTTGAGAAACCCAATAAACCACAAAACAACATTAAGAAGAAGAATGAATGAATGAGAGAAATAACATTCAAATGTTGTGAATCCAAACGAAATGGAGCTCCATACCAATTAGGTTAGCCAGGGTCATAACAAGCTTAGGCTTCAAAATTGGAATAACGGATTCCCTCTCCAAGCGCATGACATCTTTCTTCTTTTGGTCCATCTCTACAACAACGATCAAACAAAGAACAGCAACAAGGTTCTTTCTCCCTTAGCACCAAGAAGGAGATTAAAGGGGGGGTTTTTTTGTTTGTTCAGAGAGATTAAAGGGTCTTAAAAGAACAAATTCGAGAGATCAAGTGGAGGGTTTTCATTGGAATGGAATGGATTTCATGCTGGGCAAACAAGGAAGGCCAACCAAGAATCTGTAACTCCTCTCATCTCCATCAATTTAATGACGGTTTTACGACTTCAATTTCTCTTCTTTGGCCTTCTGTAACGCCCAGTCTCTTCGGAGAGAATTCTCTTTCCCGATTAAAGCTGAGTTTGGTTGAGTTTCTGTAAAACGTTTAGGTCCCAAAATCATTTTCCAATATACGACATCCAAAGAAAGTTTAACTTCCAGAAACGTTTTCTCAGAACTATTTCTACAAGAAACATTGTGGGAAGTGTTTGGTTCCTTTTCTTTCTGTTTTTTAAATGGAGGGGAAAATGCTTCTTGCCCTCCCCCCCCTCTTTCTTTTTTGTTTTTTCAACTACTTTTAATTATTGTTAGAATTTACTATCTTTGAATTAAAACATTTTAGCTTGATTTTTAGAAAAACAAATTAACCACAAGAGCTAAAACTTGTTATTCATAATTTAAGGACAATTAAAGGATTTTGTGAGGACGAAGAGCTCCTCCCTCATAAGAGAATTATTGCTCTTAAAAAATATATTTTATGAATATATATATATATACCCGGCAAGAGCTATCCAATCATTTCATTGTTTGGCATGGTTGGGTCACTGAGTAAACCCCAGATCAGATGGACGAAATACGCATCCACCACCTCCAAGAGGTGCTAGAATGGCCTTTAGTTTAATCGACCAGCCAGATCAGAACAGGCTAGAAGATATTCTTTGAAAATCAAGGTTTTCATTTGTTTCAATGGTAGAAAGTGTCTCTCAACGGAAAGACCCGTTCCCTAGGTCGTTGGAATAAGTGTGAAAGAGATCAAGTCGACGCAACCCAATTCAGATGGACCAGTTTTTTTTTTTTTTTGGGATAAACATGGATATCCTGGGCTCAGACTCAAACTAATCTCACGTGATGCATAAGTAAACCCCCAATACATACATTCGATATTGAGGGGAGCCCAGATTCGATCTCTAGACTTTCGGATTTACGGTTGGTCTTTTGACCATTACTATACCCCGGGTGACATAAATCAAGGGGTAACCCGGTGACATAAATCAACGTCCGGTGACATAAATCAACGCCCTACTCATTCCTTCCCACCTACTAAGAATTTCCACTCTAATGTCAAAAGCCAAGATGTTGTGATCATAACCATTCAATCTAGACTTGTGATCATTGTTGATGGACCAGCTGCCTTGTTTTCAGAACCCTAAACATTTTTGTTGACATAATCCATCAGCCATCTAACTCTTATACCACAAAATTAAATTTTGAAAAAAATCCATCCATTTTGCCGACAATGTCATTTGGAGTTTATGAAGCCGACACGCGACTCAAAAGGGAAAAAGTAGTCCAAAATTGATGGTGACACATATGTTGGGACTTTGCTATTGAGACTGCAAGAGGGCTGAGACACCTAGACCTCGCGCTCATGCACGAGATTTCAGGTAGGGCCATCTTCATATGGTGGGCTCCGCCTAAAATCTCATGCATGGCGCGAGGTCTCAATGAGGCCCATCTTCACATGGTGGGCTCTAACTAAAATCCCGTGCATGGCGCGAGGTCTCAATGAGATTCATCTTCACATGGTGGGCTCCACCTAAAATCCCATGCATGGGCACGAGGTCTCTATGATCTCGGTCCTGCGATCTCAAAAGCATTTCCCTGTATTTTACACAAGAGGCACTTCAAAAGTTATTGCCAAATGGGATTGAGGGCCTCTTTGGATGCACCATTAGTTAATGTGTTCCACCAAAACTGAATTGTGAACAAAAATACTTGAAAAGGAGAACGGCGCAGCAGATCTAGCTTTAAGCTTTTACAACCAAACTATTTACCCTTTGTTTGGTTTTGGTTGTCGGGAAAAAAAAATAAAAAGAAGGAAAATAAAATAAATTTGGATAAAACACATTGTATTAGAAATGTAAAAAAATCTTTTTTCATGTTTTCACCTCTTTTCTCCGCAACCAAATACTTAAAGAAAACTCAAGGGCGTTTGAGCTTTCTCCGGTCACCAACCTTAAAAAGTGTTCAACTATAGTCGTCAACCCAACAACATTATCGATTTGGACAAGTTTTCCTCATACCCATTGAAAACTTATGTGAAAGCAGCTGCTTCTATTAGTTTCCATTTCCTTTGGTAAAGCTTATATTAGGTTGTTTGGTTCAGGTTATCAAAACCAACATATAGGGCTTGTTTGGATAAGCTTCTCAGAGAAGGGAAGGACTTCTTTAAAACTTCTAACGAAAATAATTATTTTTTTTGAGTTGAGACTTCCCACAAAATTAGTTGGGGGGCAGCTTCCCATAAAAGCTAACCTTTTAATTTTTTATGAAGTTTAACTCATGGAGAAACTCTCTTAAGTAACAATTTAACCAACTTTTGACTATTTAAGAGCCAAAAGCCACTAAAAGGCAATTTAGAAGTGTATCCAAACACTACCTTATTCACTAATAACAGTCACTTCTATTAGGGTTGTTTGATATAACTAATTTAGTCACTTCTAAGCGCCAAGATTACGAAAAAATAATACCATTTGGTTTGACTCACCATAAGAAAAAAAAAATGGGTTATGTAAGTAGTCAGGTTTCCAAAATCTGCTGGGTCGTTTATGGGGGAGTATAACCACACTTATGCACCTTTAAGATTATAATGAGTATTAAAAACACTCAAATTGCACCCTCCTACAATACCCGTTCAAATAATCACTTATCAATAGAGTACTTAACCAAACAGAGTTATACATGACTAGGGTTGCACAAAGCCCGATCGACCCGTTTGTGTGGCTCGGCTCGGCCCGATTCAGCCCGAGATCGACTCGAATTTTAAGCTCGATCGGGCCAAGCCTAAAAAAAGCTTGAAAATTCAATCAAGCCGAGCTCGGACCAACCCTTGTTTGATTCGGCCCAGCTCAATTGAGGTTCGGTTCGGCCCGAGCTCGGCTAGCTCAGCTAGAATATTATTAAAATAATAAAAATATTATTTATATATATCATTATTATATATATAAAATATTATTATTAAATTTTTTTTTAAGTATTCAAGCCAAGCTAAGCCTAGCTCGAGCTTGAATCAATTCAGGCCGAGCCGAGCTTCGAGCCAGGCTTTTGAATTCGGCCGAGCTTTCAAGCTTGATTTCGGGCCGAGCCGGGCTTCAAGCCTAAAACAAACCCTTTCAAGCCGGCCCGAATACAGCCCTTTGACCATGACAGCTAGCTCTCTCTCTCTCTCTCTCTCTCTCTCTCTCTCTCTCTCTCTCTCTCTCTCTCTCCAGTGCATACTTGAATTTTGATCTGATAAGATCATCAACGACCAATTGTTGTCTTTCAGGGAGGCAGCACCTCGCCCACTCATGTAGTTGAGTGGATGAGCTACCAGCAGGAAATCATCATTGTTTACCAGGATTCCCCCGCCAACAAAGTTCCTCCCCGGAATGACTGCTCAGAGGCGCTCAATGAATCATGAATACAAGACTGTAATCTGTTATATATGTATAATGTTAAACATGCTCTCATCGGCATTGCTTCCATTTCCCAAGCATTGTCCTGGGCCACCACTACAATCCAAATTGGACCAGACATCACGAGCTTGATGCTTATCAGGAAACCAATTCTGACCCAAAAGTCCTGTTGGGAAAAAAAAATTATAGCAGTTTTGGAAATCTGGTTTTTTGTAAACTTTGATTAAAAATAAATGTGAGACCCACACGGGTTTTGAGGCGGGTCCAAGTGGATTCGTAATAAATGTGAGACCCACACGGGTTTTAATGCAGTTTTGGAAATCTGCATTCTGTAATTTTTAAATTCTGCATTTAAATTATGTATTTTAGAATTCTGAAATTTAGAATTCTGCACTTTAGAATTTTGAAATTTAAATTCTGCACTTTAGAATTCTGAAATTTAAATTTTGCACTTTAAAAATTTTGAAATCTTAAATTCTGCATAGTAATTTTCTGCAGTAAATTTCTGCAATTCAAATTCTGCATTCTGAAATTGAAATTATGAAATCTGCATTTTCAATTTCTGCAACTTAAATTATGCATTCCAAAATCTGCTTTTTCAATTTCTGTAATTAAAATTATGCATATTGAAATTCTGAAATCTGAGTTTTCAATTTCTATAATTTAAATTCTGCATTCTGAAATTTTGAAATTCTAAAAGCTGCATACTGAAATTTAGAATTCTGCATTGTTAAAATCTGAATTGTGAAGTTAGATTACTGCAATTATAATCTTCATTTCTGTGCTTAGTTTTAAATTCTGAAAATTCATTTTTATTATATTATTGTTTACAGTCTAAACATACATATGGACACCGGAAAGACTATTGTTACTACCCCGATTGTGGCCCTAGAGCCATCTATCCCCACTTCTGGCCCCATTGCTCATGGTGAGAAACCTGAGAAATTCAATGGGATGGACTTCAAGAGATGGCAGCAAAAAATGTTGTTATATCTGACCACCTTAAAATTTGCAAGATTCTTGCAAGAGGATGCCCCTACATTGAAAGATGGTGAATCTGATCAGATGGCAGTGGCTGCAATTGAAGCATGGAAACATGCTGATTTCTTGTGCAATAACTATATCTTGAATGACTTGGACAATGCATTATACAATGTGTATAGTCCAATTAAGACTGCTAAAGAATTGTGGGAGTTCTTGGACAAGAAATACGAAACAGGGGATGTCGGGATGAAGAAATTTGTGATTGGAAGGTTTCTTGATTTCAAGATGGTTGATTCAAAGACCGTGATAAGTTAGGTTCAATACCTCAAATTGATTTTTCATGAGATTCATGCAAAAGGTATGATAGTGAATCATTCCAAGTTGTTGCTGTAATTGAAAAGTTGTCTTCATCTTGGAAGGACTTGAAAAATTACCTTAAGCACAAGCGCAAAATAATTGGGGTAGATGACTTGATTATACGACTCAGAATTGAAGAAGATAATCGAGTATCTGAGAGAAAAGCTGGAAAGCGGGTTCTTGAATCCAAGGCAAATGTGGTGGAACATAAGAACAAAAGGAAGATGAACCATTCTGAAACAGGTCTAAGTCAGAAACCCAAAGGCAAGGAACAAAATAGGTTCAAGGGTAACTATTACATTTGTAACAGGCCAGGACATGTGGCTAAGAACTGCAGAAACCGGAACTTCCAAGGGAAATCCAAGAAGGGGTCCACTCAGGCACATATAACTGAAATAGAGAACATCACAGATGATGTTTCTGATATGCATCTGTCAGTAGTTGTTTCAGAGGTTAATATGGTGATGAATTCCAAACAGTGGTGGGCAGATACTGGAGCAACTCGTCATATTTGTTTAGATAGGAGTGCATTCAGTAACTATCATAAAGTTACTGCAGTAGAAAAACTTTATATGGGAAATTCCTCTACCTCAACTTTTCAAGGATCCAAGAAGGTTGTTCTGAAGATGACCTCTGGCAAAGAGCTTACTTTGAACAATGTCCAGCATGTACTAGACATTAGGAAGAACCTTGTTTCTGGAGCACTTCTCATTAATAATGGATTTAAGTTAGTCTTTGAGTCAAATAAGTTTGTTCTGATTAAAAATGATATGTATTTTGGCAGAGGATATCTCTGTGATGTGTTGTTAAGATGAATGTAATGACTGTAATGCCTTTGGGCAACAATCATAATGAAGCAAGTTCTTCTGTTTATATGCTTGAGTCATTTGATTTATGACATGCTAGACTAGGACATGTTAATCCTGATTCCTTACGTAGGCTTGCTAATTCAGATTTAATTCCAAAAATTAAATTTGACTCAAATCATAAATGTAAAATTTGTGTGGAATCCAAATTATTAAGAACTTCCTTTCACTCAATTAAAAGAAGTTCTGAACCTTTAGGATTGATTCACAGGGATATCTGTGATTTGAAATTTGTGCAAACAAGAGGTGAGAAAAAATATTTCATCACCTTCATTTATAATTATACAAGGTATTGTCATATCTATTTGCTAAGTAGCAAAGATGAGACATTGGACATGTTCAAACTTTATAAAAGTGAAGTTGAAAATCAACTTAACCAAAAGATAAAAATATTAAGAAGCGATAGAAGAGGTGAATATGTGTCACCATTTGATGAGTTTTGTAGAGAACATGACATAATTCATCAAACAACCGCTCCTTACTCACCTGAACCGAACGGTATTGCTGAACGCAAGAACCGAATATTAAAATAAATTATGAATGCATTATTGATTAGTTCAAGTTTGCCTCAGAACTTGTGGGGGGAGACAGTTTTATCTGCTAATTATATTCTTAACAAATTACTCCATAAGAAGTTAGACAAGACACGCTATGAATTGTGGAAAAGTCGAATACCTTCCTATAAATACTTAAAAGTGTGGGGGTATTTAACAAAGGTAGCAGTTCCTACTCCTAAGAAGGTTAAGATAGGACCAAAGTCAGTGGATTCCATCTTCATTGGATATGCTCACAATAGCAGTGCATATCAGTTTCTTGTACACAAGTCAGATATTCTGAATATAGATGTCAATACGATAATGGAATCAAGGAATGTATATTTCTTTGAAACTACGTTTCCTTGCAATAACGTACAAGAACAAAATCCAATAAAAATGATACATGACACTATTAATAGTGATCATCAAAAAAATATAGGTCAAGAGTCTATAGATAAGGAAAATGAAGATGAACCAAGGCATAGTAAAAGAACAAAAACTACTACATATTTCGGTCCTGATTTTCTAACTTATTTGTTGGAAAAATAAGCTTCAAAGCTTTAAGGAAGTCATGTCTTTTCCAGAAGCACAATCTTGGAAAGAGGCTATAAATAGTGAAATCGAGTCCATCATGCAAAATCATACTTGGGAACTGATGGATCTTCCTCCAGGGAATAAACTATTAGGATGTAAATAGATATTCAAGAAGAAGATGAAAGCTAATGAAACGATTGACAAATACAAAACAAGACTTGTAGTAAAGGGCTACAAGCAAAAGAAACGTATCGATTATTTCGATACTTATTCACTAGTTACCAGGATAACATTCATTCATATGTTAATAGCTATTGTTGTTGTTAACAACTCAGAGATACATCAAATGGATGTTAAAACTACTTTCTTAAATGATAATTTGAATGAAGCAATCTACATGGAACAACTAGAAGGTTTCATGACAAATAACCAAGAAAATAAAGTATGTAAACTTGTTAAATCCCTTTATGGATTAAAACAAGTTCCTAAATAATGGCTTGAGAAATTTGACAACGTTATGAAGTCAAATGGTTTCAGGATCAACGAGTGCGATAAATGTGTTTATGTCAAAAGCACTGAAAAAACATATGTCATTGTGTGTCCTTATGTAGATGATATGTTAATCATAGGTAGCAGTAATGAGATCATTCAATCTACTAAAAGAATGTTAAATAAAAGGTTTGACATGAAAAATATAGGTGTTGCATATATAATTCTAGTAATTAAAATTACAAAAACATCTGAAGAACTCATCTTATCTCAATCTCATTACATTGAAAAGATCCTTGAAATATTTATCAAGAATGATGAAAGTCTTACAAAAACACCAGTAGATGTAAATTACATCTAAGTAAGAATACTGACAGGGAATATCACAATTAGAGTATTTTCGAATAATTGGTAGTCTAATGTATCTCATGAATTGCACCAGACCTGATATAGCCTACTCAGTCAGCAAACTGAGTAGATATACAAGCAATCCAGAGGAAGACCACTGGAAGGCGATAGTTAGGGTTCTCAAATATTTGAGATATACCCAAAACTATGGATTGCACTATACAAGATATCCAGCTGTACTTGAAGGGTATAGTGATGCAAATTGGATATCTGATACTAAAGATTCAAAATCCACCAATGAGTTTGTCTTTAAACTTGGAGGTGCATCGGTATCTTGGAAATCTTCTAAACAGACATGTATAGCTAGATCCACAATGGAGTCTAAGTGTATAGCTTTAGATAAAGCAGGATGACTTCGTCACTTTTTAGAAGATATTCCAAGTTGGCCAAAACCTATACCAGCTATCTGCATACATTGCGATAGTCAATCTACGATTGGAATGACACAAAACAGTATGTACAATGGTAAATCTCGACATATACGTCGAAAACACAATACCGTGAAACAATTGGTCTCAAATGGAATCATTTCCATTGATTATGTAGAGTCAAAGAATAACATAGTGGATCCGTTAACCAAAGGGTTGACTTTAGAGCAAGTGTATAACTTATCGAAAGGAATGAGACTCAAGCCTATATGTAAATAGTCGACATAATAGAAACCCAACCTAGTTGACTGGAGATCCTAAGATCCAGGTTCAAAGGGATAACCTAATGGTGTGTAACTCAGTAATGTCACTATGAAGAATAAATTTCTTTATTTCATGTCTATGATAAAACAGTGAAAGAATATAAGGCAAGCAAAACTTTTAATGATTCTTATATCTTGAAATTTCAAGTGGGGTATGATGAGATACTCTTGATAAGAGATCACCTATATAAGTGTGAAGATGGGCCTCTTCTATAAGAATTTTAAAAAGCAAAATTCTTTAGAACACTTATGAATACCAAGAGTTGTTCAAGGCCAAAATAAATACAACCATGAGAACCAAAGGTATTCGAAAATGAACTGTGTGAGTATTATTGTCTTGGTTTACACTACGGCTGAACAGTTCAAGATATCATGTTCACTAGATAGCTAGTAAATCCGATAGCACTTTACTAAAAAAGGTTCAAGGCCAAAAGCTACCTTTCCCTATGCAGTAACTTTTCATTTGTACTATTTCTTTTAGTATTTGCATATGCTTTGTATTCTGTCCAAAAAAATTTCATTCATGTGGGGGATTGTTGGGAAAAAACAAATCTGGAAGTTTTGGAAATCTAGTTTTTTGTAAACTTTGATTAAAAATAAATGTGGGACCCACACGGGTTTTGAGTCGGGTCCAAGTGGTTTCGTGTTCTCCTACATGAGAAGATTACTGTAGTATATTTATTTGTCCAAAACCGTTAAGTAGTGAATGAGAAATTAACCTCAAAGTGGGTCACTTGAACATGTGTTGTAAGTTGAAGAATGATATGAATAATAATCTCACATCGGAAAATTATTGAAACTAAAGTTGGTTTAAATATCATTACCTTGGAGTAAAGGGTGGGCCCTTGGGACACCCAAATTTTACGAACGGGTGAGCACCTATCCATGGGTGGAACCATGCAACCACACACGCGAGCCGCCGCCCCCCGCCTCGCCCCAAGCCATGCTCGTACTCGAACAATATTGACAGTCTAATTCTGCACACATCAACTAGTGTGGATTCTTGGCTTGGAATAGAGTACCCACCTCCAGTGGAGTACATTTTCTTCTGGGTGATCTGATGCATTCTTTCTCTCTCATCGGCCTCTGCTCATGTTGCTCCTGGAAATGCCCAGGAAGCAGATCACCTTCAAGCATTCCATTATTTGTTGCCAGGAACTGTAAATCTGGTTGTTCATGCAGGTAAGATGGTAATATCCCCTGCCTCTTGAAGAAGGATTGAAGTAATTCATTGTGGTTTTGGTTCGTGTAAGAATTGAAGAAAGGCCCACTGTTGTTGAGATGCGAAACTGGACCATCACTGACTCAAAGGAAATAAACCCTAGGAATCGAAGCAGGGGAAACCAAAGAGAGCTCGAGTAATGTCTGGTATTCAGTGTTTCTCCAATCAAATATAAATATATATATGAAAAAAAAAAAAAGGGAATCGAAATGCGGTGCATGGAGAAGGATTCGTGGATAGTAAAACTAGAGACATGAAAATAGAATATTGAAAACATGGTAACACGTATGGGGCTTTTGGGAGAGTAAAATGGTTTCGTTTTATCCGCTTTGCTCGTCAATGAATGAGTAGAAGAGTTTGGTTTATCGGAAGATCCGTTCACCTGCTTGGATGCGGATTGGCTCGAATCCGTGGCTTCGTCTAAGCAATTCGCTTTGGCTGCAACGTGTGTACGTAAGGTCAGTGTATAGAGTGCGTTTGTTTTGGAGTCTGGATCTGTCCAATTGCGATTGAACATGGGAGAGTTCAATCGTGCTCATAGATCCCTTTAACTAGGGCTGCACAAAGCCCGATCGCCCGTTTGTGCGGCTCGGCCTGAGATCGGTTCGAATTTTAGTCTCGATTGAGGCTCGACTCGAATATTATTTAAAAAATAAAATTATTATTTATATATATATTATTATATATATAAATAATATAAACTATTTTTATTTAAAAATATATATTCAAGCTGAACTTGAATCCATTCGGGCCAAGCAAGATAAGCAAAGGTAAAAGGAGCAGAGAGGCAGCAGCAACAATTTCTCCACTGCTATATCAAGAGGTGATTTCACCCCCTACAAGTTGGCCCAGACTTTCTAAAGTTCTTAATGAAGACGGCATTTGGAACATTCATCACATGGTGAAATGATGGAACTATCATGAAGGCGGCATTTGAAACATTTAGAGATGGCAATGGGCCGGGCCAATCGGGTAACCCGCCCCGCCCTTATTGGGACGGGTTTGGGGAGCTTCTAAACGGGGTAGGGGTGGGTTTGGGAAAAAGATGTTAAATCCAAGTTGGGTTCAGGCCAGAGATGGGTTTAGGCTGCCCTGTTTATAAAACCAAATCACTATTTTGTCATTAGTTTAATAATAAAATTACCTTATTATATTAATTATAGTATAAAATATAGTTCCGACCCGTCTCATCTAGTGCTTAACGGGACGGGGTTAAAAACTATTTTGAATCCTGTCCCGGGTCTGGGACGGGTTTAGGGTATTAGTTTTTCATTAGGAGCGGGGTCAGGATGGGGGCGCCCTAGCCCAAACCCGCCCGGTTGCCATCCCTATGAACATTCATCACATGATGGAACGATGAAACTATCATCATGACAAGGGCAGAGCCGGGAGGGGCATGCCCCTCAAACTTTTGAAATCCTTTCTTAAGCTAGTACTAATATAGTGGGATCCGCACAATTTTAAAGTTTTTTTTATATAGTGCCCCTATCCCCCCAACAAAAAATCTTATTTTTATAGTGGCCCCCCAATTTTTTGTGAATCACTTTTTAGCAAGTAGGTTCTGGAAAACTTTAGAAGAACTGAACTTGGATCACATCCAATTACGATTTAACTCTTGGAGAGTTCAATTGGTAGTCCAACACTTTTAACTCCTATTAATTGTGGTTAAGATTCACAAGCCTTGGGGTTCAACAATATAACCTTGGTTTTTTTTTTGGTTAAGGTAACAAAATAACCTTGGTTAAGAATTTTAACTCTTAGGATTAATTTTTTTCTAATGTCTTAATGTTAATTTTTTTATATTCTAGTTAAGAATTTTAACACTTAGGATTATTTTTTCTAAAATATTTCTTTCTGAAACCAATGTTATATTGTTGAACCTCAATGGTTTATGAATCTTAACCACAATTAATTGAGGTTAAAATGGACACGTGTCGCCTTGTGTGTATGATTGAACTCTCCCCAAGTTCAATCACAATTGGCTGTTTGATTCGATTTCTTACATAGGTATGTTTTTTTAAAAGTTAAATGGTATCTAAGTTTTATATATGATCATGAGTTCAATTGTGATTTATTTATGATCCCTAGTATTTGTAATAAGGATGGAGAAGTTCATCGCACCCACTAATCAATTTTAACCTTATTATTTGTGGCTAACATTCATTAACCCTTAGTTCTTTTTTTTTTATAGAAAAGTTATCATGTAACACACACATATTCCCTAAACGCACACACAACTAGACCTAAGGTAGCCACTAGGGTTCAACATTAATTGACATTGGTTGTTAGAAAAAAAAAAATATTTTTATTAACCTTATAGGTTAAAATTTATTAACCAAAGCTAAAAGGATAGTTAAAGGGATCTATGAGCGCGATTGAACTCTACCAAGTTCAATTACACTTGTACAAGATCCAAACTCCAAAAGAGACAAGATCACAGCCAATTGCAATTGAATTCAAATTCAGTTGCATATGTGGCACATACTGATCGGAAGATAACAAAATCAAAATTTGAATTTTCTACCTTTTTTTCTCATCCAGCGAGACACAGTCACACCTGCAATTGAATTCAAGGCTGCGATCATATCTCATAGGTGAGTAATCGAGGTGAACTCGGCTAGTCGGCTTCAACATGTTTGAGCTCGGTTTTAGCTTGATTCAAATGTTTAGGCTTGAGTTCGCAGAAACTTTATTCAAGGCAAATCAAATATAGAAAAAATAATTATAGTTATGGGTTAATCCTTCATCCCATGGAGTAGAAATTTTAGTTAGGGTGGTTTATGTTTTTTTGTTCTTTTTTTCGTATCTTAAATTTATTTATTATAATATATAATAATCAAAGTTAAATATTATATTATAGGTATTTATGTAAAAAACTTTATAAAAATATTACGTGTATAATATTTTGAGTCGAATCAAGCCTTAAATGAGTCGAGCCAAATCAAGCATGGTATGACTTGTATAATATTTTGAGTCGAATCAAGCCTTAAATGAGTCGAGCCAAATCAAGCACGGTATGACTTGAGCTTGGCTTGTTTAAATGTTCGAGCTCGAATAAAAGCTTAGCTCAAATTGAAATGTCGTGAGCTTTGCTCAAACAAGCATATATATGAGCCAACTTGGCTTGAGCCCAACCCTATCTTCACATTGTTGCTAAATTTGAAATTTCATTGAGATATCATGAACATTCAGTTCTGCTTTACCTCCTGCTATGCATATTATATCGCCTGCATTATTTTAGTTGGAAATTTAAAAGTTTATGCTGAAATTTATTAAATTGTTTTTTATTACTATTTAAAATAAATTGTAATAAGATATGATACATAACAAAATATGTAAAATTTTTGATATATTAATTATAAATTTGTTAAACAACAAAAATCTAAAATCAAGACACTTAAACACTTATCCTCATCTTTTAAATAATTATTATAATTATACACTCAATTCATTCTATTACAGTAATATATAAACTAAATACTATAAACATATTGTAGAGTTTATAAATATAAATTAATTATATGCTTACTGTTATATATAAACTATATTACACAAGAAAAGTGATAGTCTCATGAATGGTAAAATTTGTCATATGCTTAATGAAAGTTATTTTATTAGTCATGAATTAATTAATCGTTGTTATTTTGTATATTACATAATATAAGGTTTCATTTCGTCTAACAAAAAACTAGTAAGTAATAATTTTATTTTAACAAAACTTGTAAGATTACTTATATTGTTAATAGTAAATGAATTATTTTATTATTTTGGGTGACACGCGTTGTTGGTATAATCGATTACCTATGCAGTTGGTCAAAAGAATAATTTTATTACTCCTCTAATGTTGTTGCTTCAAATAGTACTAGTGGGTCGCATGCGCGATGCACGTGAGAGAGGTGAGGGGCATTTTGGGGAAAAATTATAGAATAGTTTGGGTACATAAACTTGAGGGACATTTTGGGTAAAAAAATTATGAGAGATACGTGAGGTATAGGCGCATGACGTAGGGACATTTTGAGAAACAAAAGACATTAGGGGTATTTTGGGTATATAAAAAATGGGGCATTTTGAGTATATAAACTTAAGAGACATTTGGGGGGAAAAAATATGAACAAACTTGTGGAGCATCTTAGGTTAAAAAACACTGTAAAGGGTATTTTGGGTATAGAAATTTGACTTAAGGGCATTTTAGAAACAAAAAAATAGGGATATTTTGACTATAGATAAATTCTTGAGGGCATTTTGGTATAGAAACCTAACTTAAGGGTATTTTGAGAATAAGTTTTTGTTAGAGACATTTTGGGTAAGAAAATAAAATAGTAATAAAATGATATGATCCAAACCGAACCGGTGAAACCGGCAACCGACCGGTTCGATGATCGAAACATTGCTTTATATATATATTAATAAAAGCCAGTTTTAGAACTACATTAATTTTGATCAACTTTTCGAAGTCCACTTTATTATTTGGTGAAAAAGTCTCCTGTATTAATAAATACTAAAATTAATAAAAGATAATTTTAAAATTAAGCTAAAAATCAATCAACTTTCTAAAGTATCAATATCTTTATATATTAGCAAATTGCTAGTTTTAGAATTAATGTAAAATTCAACCAACCTTTTAAATACCATTGTCTTTATACATATTAAAGAGTAGTTTTAGAATTAAGTAAAATTCATTTAATGTTTTGAACTCATATGTGTAAAGGGTAATTTTGAAATTAACTAAAATTCATTTAATATTTTGAATTCATACTAGTAAGTGTAGTTTTGGAATTAAATAAAACTTCAATCGATGCTCACTCTTTATATTTTAGTAAAGAAATGTCACAACCTAGTCCACTTTATCATCTAGTATTTGGAAATCTGCAATTGGGACTAGCATTCCTCTATTTATATAAATTTTTTTTTTTTTTGGTTAAAGGAAAGACAATACACACAGTCAGACCTAATGTTACCGTTAAGGTGTCATAAGGGTAAACCTACTCAACTTTTCCAAAAGGGTTGATTGATGGAGGGTTGTTGGAGTCTTATACACCCTTGCAAAGTCAAGTACCAAAGCGTTGTGGGACTAACAAGAGGACAATATCACTGAGCGCACATAAAGTGCACAAATTTATAGTCTTCAACAAGATGGCCACAATATTTGGATATATAAAGTCAATATAAGTAGGGGTGTCAATGGACCAAAGTTTGAACTTAAGTTTTTCTAAATTTTGAACGGGTCTAGATCAAGCCCGCCTGTTTATAAGAAATGTTTTGATGCCCAAATGTGCCTGTTGACACCCCTAAATATGAACAATCATTTAGAAGGCACGCCCAATTCAGATGGAGAGGGAAGGTGTACCTTGCATTTGAGAGGTCTTGAGATGGAGTAAAAAAAAAAAATCCAAATAGATTGTGAATTATTGGGAGAGGTCTTGTGATAGAGCCTAAAAAAAAAATTCCAAATATGTGTATATATATATATATATATATATATGTATTATAAAAGTAGCTCACCTGGAAGATGTGTTGCAGCCCTTTAATTCCAGTAGCCAAAACCTTGCAAGACACTTTGCCTGCTCAAAATTTAGCTCTAAGTTAGTGGGTTAGCATCTACTATGCAAAAGTGTGGGGAAATCACAACGCCCACATGCACGGGACTCGAGCCTGGAAACTCCCTCCTAAAGATGAGTTCCGGCCTAAAGATGTGACACGTTACCTCCGGGCTATTCCCATAGGGTGTAATTCTTTTGAATTCGGGTGATCCTATTTCTATTTAATTTAAATTTGACGGTGTAGGTCTTAACTTCTTCACACGCACAAGCGAAAAAAAAAAAAGAGAGAGACTTCGGATTACCTCTGGTAGACGCTTGAGGTCTCACCTCAGACATCCACACATCAATTGACATGTGGTGATAAAAAAGGAAAGATGTATCAAGTGGGGATAAGTCAAAATCATGAGGAGAAAATGAAAGGCATCGGATTACCTCTAGTGCAAGCTCGAGGCTGGGCCTCGGGCAAGGGTGGAGCCAGGTGGGGGCACGTGCCTAGGGCTGTATTCGGGCTGAGCTTGGACATGCCCGGCTCGAATAGATTTGATCGAGGCCCGAAGCCTGGCTCGGCCCGAAATAGCGTTTGAATGTGCGGCCCGAATTCAAAATCTTGGCTCAAAGCTCGGCTCAGCCCGAATTGATTCAAGCTCGAGCTGGGCTTGGCTTGGCTCGAGCTCGGCTTGAATCCTTTTTTTTTTTAAAATAATAATATTTTATATTGTTTATAAATATATAATAATGATATATATAAATAATTTTTTTATTTATTTATTTAATAATATTCGAGCCGAGTCGAGTTCAGGCCGAATTGAACCTCAATCGAGCTGGGTCAAGCCGCACAAGGGTTGGCCAGAGCTCGACTTGAATTAGCTTTCAGGCTTTTTTTTAGGCTTGGCTTGACTTGAATTAGCTTTCGGGCCGGGCCGATCTCGGGCCAAACCGGGCCGAGCCGAGTCACACCAATGGGCCAATCGGGCTTTGTGCAGCCTTACACGTGCCCCCACTGAAATTTTGTGAATTAAAAAAAAAATTATTAAAATATAGCCATGGGAATGGGAGATTGAATCACAACCAATTATAATTGAAGTCTCTCCAGTTCAATTGCACGCACGAGTCAACACATGTCCCTTTTAACCCCCATTAACTATGGTTAAGATTCATTAACCATTACGGTATTCAACAAATTATCTTTGGTTTTTTTTTTAAAAAAGATTAACCTTAAGAGTTAAAAATTCTTAACTAGAGTTAAAAGTTTTTAAAATTATTTTATCTAAAAACCAAGATTAGAATATTGAACCCTAAGGGTTAGTAGATTTTAACCATAGTTAATAGGGGTAACATGGACATGTGTTGACCTGTGGGTGTGATTGAACTCTTCCCAAGTTTAAAATATTTTTTTCTTAAAAACTAAGGTTAGATTATTGAACCCTAAGAGTTAGTGGATCTTAACCATAGTTGACCTGTGGGTGCAATTGAACTCTCCCCAAGTTAACAATTGGCTGTGATTCTATCTATAGGAATGGACTGAGCAGAGTAAGAATATGTCAAATTGTGAGAATTTGATATTGTACTCACAATGAGATGGGAATCAAAGTTGGAGGGTTAATATTTTTCTAAAAATCAAAGTTAAGACTGTTGAACCCTATGAAATATGGGTTAGTGAATCTTAACCATAATTAATTGGGGTTAAAAGAGACACGTGTTGACATGTGAGTGTGATTGAACTGTCTCGAGTTTAGTCGCAATTGACTATGGTCTTAACTCCTAAACAAAAAATAATAATATTTTTATACTAAGTTGATTAGTTATTTAATTGGGCATAATCATGGACAATCAACAATTATCTCCTAAAAAGTATTATATTATTTATTTATTTAATATAGCATATCTACAAAGTAAGGAGATAGTTGTATCGTAATAAGGAGAAACAATATCCATAAGATATGTACGAAACGAAATAACTAATATAGTGGTGATATAAAGGGGGAGAGCTATCAACTGAGCAGAAGTAAAAAAAAAACAGGGGAGAAAATGAAACGACTTCTCCCTCATTTTGCGCCACATGCCATTGATGAGTGGACGCCGGAGGCTGGGCCTGCGTATGCGGCATAGGTAATCTGATGCTGAAAATGAAATGACTCTCCCTCGTTTTTACGCTCCATGTCCACTTGAGTTAATCCGAAGCCAAAAAAAATTCCAAATATTATGACCACACACACATAGTCCCGAGTTAGGAACCAGGACCATATTTGATTATCCGGAGGCTTTCCGAGTCCAGCGAAAATGGAGTTGTTCAGAGAAGAAGACGAAGTGTGGAAGAAAGACGAGCCAGAAGGCTCATTTCCAGAGCTTCTCAACTTTGCTAGCAGAGCTCAAACCCTAATATCAGAACTTTTGCTCTTATCCGCTCGAGTCCCTCCCGAATTTCGTGATCGTCGATACGAACCCGTGCTCTTTGATCTCAGGTTAGCTCTCATTTTTCATTCGCTTGATCTTATCCGGAAACTGACTTGGATCTGATACGGCTGCAGTATTGAGTTCTAGTTCATATTTGTTCTGTTTCTGTATAAAAATTCACGAAATTCCTGAAGGGGTTAGATGGTAAGAGCATTTCCAACATGTTGGAATAAAATTTTTAATTATTATTTTTTGTCCTTGTTTGTTTTGAATATATGTTTGAATTCTGCAGAATTTGTGTGTTTTTTATTTTTGAGCATAAGCGCGTATTTGTTGTAATTATTGCTATCAAATATGGTTGGGACAGTTCCAAGTTCCAACAAGATTTCATTTTTAAACAAATTTTTTTTTTTTTTTTTTTGGATTTATTTCATCTATTCCATAACTGGAACAGGGGGGAATATAAAATAAGATTTTGTTGAAATTGTTTGTTTGGAAATTTCCCGAAAATCTAATCATATGCTCTTGTTTCCATCGGAACAATAGGGACGTTATTCTCATTACTAAACTTGTTGAAGTTCCGTAATAAAACCAGTTGTTGCTGATGCCTTCTTCTTGGTTTCTTCTTCCATAACCCGAGC
Organism: Tetracentron sinense; assembly: GCA_015143295.1. Classification (NCBI taxonomy): domain Eukaryota; kingdom Viridiplantae; phylum Streptophyta; class Magnoliopsida; order Trochodendrales; family Trochodendraceae; genus Tetracentron; species Tetracentron sinense. The sequence continues at coordinate 37,034,164 of CM026568.1, read as the reverse complement.
TCGGAGAAGGAAGAGATTAGAGGGCCCTATGGAAAATGTGGTAAAAAATCCTTAATAGAGTCCAACCACAACAACCAAATTGATTACCTTCGTGCATGAGGATAAAAGATTACCTAGTAGAAAAGATTTCAAAATCATCACAATCCTCCATTTTTTCTTTTCTATCAATCAGTTCAGTTTCATTTAAAAAAAACATAATTGTTAGTAAAATATGGAAGCTATGGTTTTGATTAGATTGTTAGAGCATTTTAGTTTGGTTGGAGTGATTATGGGTTTTAATTTCTCATTTGATTTATTGTTTGAAATTCATGGCTTATGTGATGTGTTACAAAGTTCTTAAAGTGATTAATTGTCAGGTATTTTGATACTCCCTATGATTTTGAGTCGAGAATTGAAGGAAATGCGGGCTTGGAGGCCCTTGAAGACCAGCTTCGTGAGTCTTGTTCTCTTTATATGCAGAGATTTTTTCTTCTGGTGAATGGCATTGTGACATACTATCAGGATCTACTCAAATACCTGAATGACATACAGGTGCAGTTAATACAACTCACTAAGTCGATGGGATGTGTTCTTGTTTTGTGCATGTGCATGGTTACAAACTTGCTTTTTTTTTCTTTCCCTACAGGAAGGAATGCATGTACAGTGTACTATAGAGAGAGTAATGGAGGATGAGAATGGACGACAGTTGCTTACAGAATCTTTAGCCCTGTTTGGATGTATATTGCTACTTATGGAGCACCATTTGAGCGGCTCCTTACGAGAGAAGCTGCTTGTCTCCCACGTCCGCCATGATCGCTGTTTTGATGCTCCTAATTTAGAAGCAATGTGTTTGCTCTGTCGTGTGCACCAGTCAACACCTGGTGAACTTCGTCAAATTCATTATTCTCCTTCGAGCTCCACCATGATCTCAGTCCAGAAACCTGAAGATCTTTTCATGAGATTTCCTTTTCCTAAACATGTGGTGGATTCTGTTATTAGTCGTCTGAGGGACTGTGATTTGTACAATCGGGTCCGGCACTACCCTGATCCTGAGCACCGTACCGTGGCATTGGCATCACAGGCCGGATGGCTGTATGTACTGTTATTTTATTCGCCGGAGGTTCTTCACAATGGGTTTGCGATGCGAGAGATTGTTGATCGGTTCTTTAGAGACTCCTGGGTGGTTCCAATATTTATGTATTTCACTGTGGATCTATCATCATCTTGGGATGTGTACAAAGCAGCAAAAGCATCACTATCATCTAGTATTTCCCCGGCCTTTATTCGTGATCTTTGTCAGCTTCATTGCACGAAGGTTGGATATATTGTTGTCTGGATAGAAATTTGGAAAGAATGAGTGCCTTATAATGCTGTATTGCGCTCCTCTTATTTTCCATTGCTTCATATAGTACACTGCTTTCTGTGCCAAGTGCACTTGACCAAAATATTGACATGTTGCTCGCACACGACTTCCTACAGTGAACATTCAGTCCATGACTCAGATTTTTATCCTATCAACGAGTGGTGACCTGTGCCAATGTTCAGCAGTTGCTGTATCATAGTCTGTAGTTTATTTATTTCATCCATAGCATATTTGTATATTAAAATATTTCATCTACACTGGCCAAATTTCTGTATTTTTTGGATTGTTATTCTTTGCTGTCTTCTGATTCTAAACATGAAAACAAAAGGAGGATTTTATAATATTTCCGGTTTGTCTTTGTTTCCCTAGTCTATTCTCTACCTTGTACCCCTTTAAAGATTTTGACCATCTGCTAAGATCATTAATTGTTTCCACTTGTCTTTTAATGGTTACCCTCTTGGTTGATTACTCTGGGCCATCTGATGTGTCTATCTTTTCAAAGCCTTAGCTGAAGAAATAGAATAAAATCCAGTCATCACCTTCAGTAGTTAATCCAGAATAATAGCCCATTGTATGGGTTTGAGATGTGATATGCTATGCATTCATATATTAAATATGTGGAACCTGGATACTCAGAGTCAGCCCAGGGTTCTGTTCTCTACCTGGTAGAAGCTTGTTATGGGTATGGTATCTATATCGATTAGGGCTGGTCCCTACTGGAATGTTTTACACAAAATGAATAAATTTAAAAGGTGACAGATTTTCTATAATCATTCCCAGACTGGTAACCTATAACCTCTCCAAGATCCTATACTAATACCTGTAACCTGTATATGTAGCTGGATAACATAGTATAAAGCATTGTGAGAACTGGTGCGACAGGAAGTGGCAATTATATTCTATCCATGTGTTAAGCTTTGAGAACTTATATGAGCAACATTACTCTTATTCATCAGCCCTTACTTCTCTGCACTTAGAAAATATATGCTTCTTCCTGTTGCTAATAGGATTTAGGTTATATTGCAGGTTAAAAATCTAATGTTTGAGCTACGATCAGTTCTGTCAGATGATGTTCTGACCAAGGATTATGTGTTGAATAACTCCCAGTCTCTTCTTTCATTGGTTAGAAACTGTAATGTTTCACTGCGATGGAATTTGCTCCATAGATCTGTAAGCTCCTTCCTGAAATAAAATCAATATATTTTCCATATTTTCTTCTTATTACATTTGACGAGAGGCCTGGTTGAGGAGACCGAAACCATGCTAGGGCCTAGTGCAAGATGGCTTGACCTATTTTATTGGTTTTGTATTTTGTCTTGAATGCTATTGTTGTGCCCATGTTTAGTGGTGACATTCTCTCTTGTGGCCTGTTACTTTATGTTGTTCACTCGCAGAGCAATGACAAGAAAGTAAGGGACATAGTTACTTCTGCAGGAACTGCTCATCAGGTAGAGGAACAGAGCCTACTAATGTTGTTATTAAGGACCTCCGAGGTAGTTATTATCTTCCACATAAATTTCATCTCTGAAAGTAATTAGGGAACCATTTGCCTTAGCAGAATTATGGATTTAACTTTTTTTTTTTGCATATTGCAGTTTGAGTTTGAGGTGAAACAACTCTATATGGAGCTCTTGGAAGGCAAGGGAACTCTATGGCAGGAGAGCAAACATCGCGCTTGTGAATGTATGCAAGAATTATCTGAGTATTATTCTGGGACTCGGGTATGTATTGGTTTGTTTCAGGAACTGATCATAAACAGCATGCTCATATTTTCTTATATATAATATGGAATTTGTGACGCCCCGAATCCGCGCCTAGGGAATCAAGTTCCGAGACGCCCGTCTGTTCGTCAAATCATGCAAGCGGAAGACTTTACCTGCAAAAATGCGGGAAATTTAAACATTTATCAGATGCTTCCAAAAAGCAAATAATATCTGTCATCACAATAGCCATCATACAAACCATATACCTGTATTATTTACATCAAGTTTGTTTTACAAAAGTAGGCGCCTCTATCACGCCGGGTACAACTTGTACAAGTTTCCAAAATGTTCAGTTGGACTTTTCACTTACTGGTCAGCAGCTCCAAGATCTGCTGACACAAAAAGTCAGTGAGCTATAGAGCCCAATAAAACCACAATCCTTCTAAACTATTTTCCACATAATAACACGCATCAATAATGATATAATAAATAGTTCATTTTGCATGTTACAATAAAATAGAACAGTATATATTAAACTGTGACCCAAGGTCACTTAGGGTTACGTCACCCTAACCGAGGTTCCCGACCTCACATTACTTTCCAATTATGAGGTTCAGTTATGAATGTATTATATTACCAAGTTATCATTTCGATTATCAATCATGTTTCATTTCGAGTCCTGAGACTCTATTAATTGGCCACAGCTCACAAATGTTCAGCTTAAAGTTTCTAAATCCTAACCATAATACATTGAGTCATTTTGACTCACACACGCTGTTCCGGCTTTCACCCGAACACGACCAAACCTTGGGTATACCAACCCAACTCACCTGGAATCCGACGATTCTATACCAAACCATGAGTCCACCAACTCAGACAAATACACCAACCCTGAGTATACCAACTCAGACCACTTCGTATCGGAAGCTTACACACACAACATGGGCATTCACCCAATAAGGACAATACTTTTCCATTCAACTGACTGGCAACATCTACCATATATTCACCGTCATCGCCTTGGGTATCAGTCAAGAAGGAACCTCGACCAACCTGCCTACTGTCATCTTCTGGCTAGTCTACGGAGGAACCCCGACATCTATACCAATGCCGACATCTCCTGACATTCCACCAAGAAGGGACCCCGATAGACACGGTGCCGACATCTTCTGACCCACCCAGAGAGGAACCCCGGACTATACATTATCTGATGTTCAGCCACTTTAAACTCCCTAGGACTCCGACATCTCCTGACTATCAGTCACGGATGAACCACGAGCCATGCAGGACACCGCCACTCCTAACCTAGTCCAAGAGGCACCACGGATGACCTAGACAAACAGACCGACATCTCCCGACTATCAGTCACGGAGGAACCCCGGGCCTTACCGGACACCGTCTCTCCTGACCTAGTCAAAGAGGAACCACGGACTATACTTAACCTTGGTTAGATTTTCTAACCACAGGTTAACCTTAGTTAACCCAAGCCTCGCTTGATTAACTGAAATACTTAGGCCTCGCGCCTGTGAACCAACTCCGGTAGCACACCGTCCTGTTAGGGAGCGATTCCAGGCTAATGGATGTCTCCATAGCCTTACACGACATGCAAAACAATTTTTCGTCACCCTAGAGTGGCGATACAATTTACCCGGGACCCGATCTGGGCTCCCCGATAGACCACATAAAATCATAACATCACATAGGGGTCTCTGACCCTTTTTCATTCACGCCAAAAGACATGCATATATTTCAGATAAAATAATATAGCAAAAAAAGGGGAAAAAGAGAAGAAAAGAGAGGGGTTTTACCTGCTTCACGCGTTTCAAGGCATCTAGAGCCGAAACGGACACCGCCAACGCGCTCGGAAGGATGATCAACCCCAAGGTAGAGCGCATGCAACTTTCTCTCTCCACTTTCTCTCTCTACCTTTTTTTCTCTCTCTCTAAACGCCAAACGAGATGCCGGAGAGAAAATTAGACGCCGCCAACGGGTCGGGGACGTCGAAAAACCCCAAGGGGACCTCCCTTTCCTTTCTCTCTCTTTCTCTCTCTTCCTTTCTCTCTCCTCACTTTCTCTCTCTAAAACATGCTGTGGCAGAACCTCCCCCACTGTTGCAAAACCGTGAGAATAAAAGGGGCTGCCCCCTATTTATAATTCAAGGGTCATGTGCCATGCACATGACCACCATTAATGGTCCCGTTGACCAAGTCAACGGGTTGACCATTTGACTATTTTTCCATATTTCCTCGCGTATACGGCCTTTGAAACCCTACTTCATGATGCCCAATTATGACGAAACTTCAAGTGACTGAACTTGGGACAGTCCGACACCTGCTGTAAAAATTTCGGGGGAACGTACTGAGTTTTGACAGCTGCACTTTAGTCTGGAAGAAAATTGCAAAACCCAGTAATTTTCTGATTTCGGACACAAAACACGCTGTCGCTTCTTCATATGAGACAATTAATTGCTGCAACGACAGACGATTATCCTCTCGACCGATCGGTACGCTGTGGTACCAACCGCACAGATTTCTATTAGGATCTCCAACAGATATTGGGTTCCATTTAATTTCTGAAGATATGGAAATTTCCCGTTTTTCTCAATTTTATCACACATAATGACCCCGGGGTCCCGCGAAATGATACCTGACGGAACCGATACGGTAGGAGTGTGTCCTGGCAGTCGACCGGCACACTGTGTGCGATTTTCGCCAAAAGATACTGAGATTTTCTCGGTGAACTTCAATCTCGAGCAAAATCCACTTTTATTAATTTAACAAATAATTAACTAATTAACCTCCATTAAGGACCCATAAACACATAATTTTATTATATTAAAATTCCGGGTCGTTACAGAATTTCTTTCCTGAATTTTTACAACATTGATTTGGTATACGACTCTATTTACCAGATTGAAATGAGTACTAATCGCTGATAAAAGGAGAAGCTTTAATTCTTTTGTTAGCAAGGTAGCTCACTACTAGGTCGAGTCGCAATAGAAGAAACTTGAGCTACTCTGCAACATCCTAACTGTAGAACGGGCATAAATATGTTGTTTCCTTACATACTGATGTCATTACTTATGTTGCTAAAGTAGCTGCCACTAGTGTTACCTAGGCACTTCAGTTTTTCCAAATTTTGCCGTGCCGACACTTGGACACGACATGACACTCCATGGCACGACACGACACTCCTTGGTACATACCTATACCATGTCATGGTGACGTCAACATTATAGTTAGGCACGTGGTGCTTCAAGTATATCGTGCCATTATAAAAATACAATTGCTATGAACTTTTTGTCAAGTTGTGTTACTTTTTTAGAAACATAGAGGAATTTTATTAGGAGAGCAGCGGTCTCTCTTCTCTTTTTTCTCTCTTGTTGCTCATTTTCACTCCCTATATGAGTATTTTTTATAACTTAGGTATATACTTTTTTAAAAATTTGGGGACATTGGGGACATGTAATCCCCCCTCTTTCTATTATTGTGTAAAATTTTTGAGTTATAATATATATATATATATATAATCATTTTTAAAAATTTGTATGTTTGTACCGCCATATTGGGATTTTTAGAGCTTGCCGTGCCGAACACCTCTAGACACCTAGACACTTGGCACCTGTACCACGTGCCTAGGTAACACTGGCTGCCACAAGGAGATCACCATTCTAGGGGCAGCTCAATTGAGTGAATGTAGGTGCCACATAAGTTAGCTTGAAATATATATATATATATATATATATATATATTTGATCGGTAAAAAGTTAGCTTGAAATATGATCAGAGTCAGTAATTGTGAGTGTGCCATTAAGGTTAAAGTGATTTTTTTTGGGATCGGTACTTTTTCAGTGTGTCTTTAAGCCTCAGTATCTTACCCACCTTTTGCTAAACATGGAGAAAATAAGTACAGAATAATTAGATTACATCCAGAGAAGAAGTTAATTTTATTTAGTTTATGTTTGCAAGAAAGATACATCCTTGTGAGAAGACAATCCAGTTTGATTTCAGTATGAAGAGAAACAGTAGTAAGATCAACCTAATGATAGGGACTGCCGCTGCTATTAATCCTCCTTCCATTGGGCTACTTTATTGGATCGACAGGGAAGTTCCGTTTTCTCAAGGGGTTACTCTCAAGGAAGTTGGTGTCAGTGTACCCCACTGGCTTTGACAAAGTTCTACATCATTTCACATGTGCTCCTCTTTCTTTGTTGGAGATATATGAATGAAAATCTGCATGTTTCATGCCACTTTATTCTGATTCTAATTAGTGTACACTTTATATTATCTTTAACCTTCTTCAAAATTCCTATAAATTTATAAACTACAATAGAGTTCCTGTCTTGATTGCTATTATCAATTAATTCTGTTATTTATTCTTAAGGAATTCTCTTAGTTCTGCTTACCTGTGATGTCTTTAATGACTAAGAAACATTTTGCTCAATGTATTTACAACTAAAGGTTCTTACACATGCTAGTATTATGTGTGTTGTAAATTGTGAGTACATCCTTTGGTATAGAACTCATTTACCATAGCATTGTCCCTTGAAGTCCATAGGGTCATGGTTTTAAGTTGTGGTGCATTTATGTGCAGCAAAGTTTCTGGTCTCTTCGCTGTCTTACTGCAACCTGTCCCCTTTTTCCTCGAGGGGTGCCTTATGCAGCTTCCTTCAGGATTTGCAAGAATCTTGCAGATTTTTGCTATGCAATTTTCATTATGGAATCATCGTAGGACCAACTATTGCCTTTGATCTGTTTTTATACTGCTTTTTAAAATTCACGTGAGTATATGATTTTAATTTTCCTGTAGGCATTGACATGGAAGGTAAAAGATGAAAGTCTGAAGGATTGGTTCAAGAATTTGTCGTTAGTGGTAAGTGATCCCGCTCTCTGAAGCTCCTTGCAGGTGACGGAGGTATCTCGATCTTACATAAAGTTCTTAACATTTGTATTGCCTTTTGTTTTAATTCATCACATTTTACTCAGATAGTTGTTTAGTCATACATGTTATCTGTATAATGTTTACCTCTGTACCTGACTCTGAACGATGAGCCCTACATCTGGTTTGGAAGGGATGCAACTTGGGTTGGGCTCAACCCAAGCCTGAATGACCCTACCATATTTTTATGTCAGGATGAGTTGGCCATTTCAAACTTTGGGTTTGGCTTGGGTTGGGAGATCACAATTGAGTACCCGATGATCTAAAATATGCCTTATTGCCTTGTGTGCATGAAATGGACTATATATATATATATATATATACCCTTTCTTTATTTCTTTCTTTTCCCCCACTTTTTGGTCTTTTGTCATTCAGGGGGCACCTCCTGGATTGAGCCAGTTTCTTTAATCGACTTTCAGCTGAGTGCTTACTGTGGATCAGTTGGATGTTCTAGGTAGAGTTCTCTGATGTTTTTTTTTCCTCTCAGCGTCAGGGTCTTTGAGGTTTTTGTTTCCTCGATCTCCTTAAACCTATGCTCATTGGATTCATCTTCCAGTTCCGCTTTGTCTGTAATGGGATTCTGTAGTAATTACGCATAAACTGGATCTGGAAAAGCCTAATTCTAACTAGCACAGGAGTTAGGAAGAACAAGACAAACCATGTTCTTAAATAGACAAGCAATCTAATTTTGTGGTGAGTTCAGCTCCAGTGGCTTGAATGCTCAAGTTTTATCCGTAATGTCCTTGAATGGAAGTCATCTGGAAGCACTGGCTGCTTTTCCTCCTGCAGAGGTCAGCAAAATTATTTTTCAAAATGAAGGCATGTGACAGCGCCAGTTTCTTAATTAGACATTAGAATCGAATTTATTTGGCTACTTTTTGCAGGGGATTTTTTAAAAAAGATCTTGTGAATCTAACTCTTCCCTCTTAATAAATTTTCACTATGCAATATAAGAAAGACAACACAAAGCAAAAGTTCCACCTGAACCACACGCGCACAAAAAAAAGATCACCAATAAAGAAAAAACCCCAAAGAAGAAGAGAAGGGAATTGGTCGACATCTCTTGTTATAATGATGCTTCTACCTATATCTCATGAATCTAAGAGTTATCTTTTGTTTTATTGTCTGACACCCTAATGCCAATTTTCTGTTTTGTATCCCTTTGATCTGCTAAATCAAATGTTAAACAATCCAGAAGTTCAGGTGGCTTAGAGGGCTTGGTGCCAGAGGAGCAGTTTTCTCTTGGGGGCCGTGTAGGGTCAGGAGTGGAGGGAGTTCGGGAGGAGGGCTCTAGTGGTGTCCAGCAGGCCCACCTGAAGCAAGGGATTGGTTCTCTTTCTGCGGATGGGCCTGAGTCTTTGAATCTCGGCCTGCCTGCAGCGATAAGGTCTTTTAGCCCGATTTTAGCTTGTGTTGGATCGAGGGGCTTAACTTCTGCATCTGAGCCCATAGCCCATTTGAGGGAGTCGGATCAGGATCCTTCTAAGGTGGATCATATCATTAATCGGGTGAATCCAAGTTTGAAGATCACGCAACAAGGTATGACATTTTCCTCGTCCGCCGTCTCTTCCGATAAGGAAGATGGTGGGAGGAATAGTAGCATCGGCATCGGCATCGGCTCCGTCTTGGGCGTCAGTTCTCGTTAGGGTTGTTAGTCTCGGAGAGAGCCATGGGGATCTCGGTGTCGATTTAGGCAAGGCCCAGGAGGGGGGTGCTGAGCTTGAGCTGCGATCCCTCATTTCCAGTAATCAGAGGCTGTCGACAGATGTGGGCTTGATGTCGCATGGCTCTCAAGGGGTGGATTCTCCCCTATCCTCCGAGTTTCTGACTCAGGGTAAGTTTTGGGACGAGGGCTCAGATGATGAAGACATGGAATAGTATACTCCGCTGGTTTTTTCAGAATTCGTGTAGGGAAAGGGTGCTCTGTATCAGGGTCTCGTTGTTTCGGGTGAGGTTGGCCCCTAATCCCACCTTCTCCTCGAGAAGGTTGAGTTTTTGACAAGCATACTCAGTCTGAGGTTGCTTGTTCGGAAGATGTGAACTCTTCGAATCAACATCTTTCTGGAGCAGCGGCTATCTCTACCAGTCGGCTTGACTTCCCTGATTCTCACCTTTTGCACTCAACTCTAGCTTGTTTTGAGGGAGTGATGCCGGGAAGAGGTCCAAAGGAACAGGGCGTGTCGCATCCGGGATCGATTACAACCCTCAAACCTGCGCGCGAAGGAGATCCGCTTGAGAAAGGGGATACGCCAGCTATTCCCTTGAGAGGTACGCCTAAACCCTCAGTACTCGAGATCCTTTCTCTTCCACTTTCAAAGGGGAAGAGAGTGGATCCCAAATTTTCCTTGTGTTCCTTTGTTGAGTCTTCTGTTTCATTTCCGTCAGTTCATAGAAACTTGATACCGCAACTCAATGATGAAGGGGGGGAGAGACTTTGTTTGAAGGCGGGTGATAGAGATCTCACTGTAATTCCTCCAAGATCCAAGTCAGTGTCTCCCATCCATTGTTCTTAGAGCGGCCATGGGTGTCTTATGGGTAACCCCCAAGCTAATCACGACAGTCAGTCAGATAATTGGTCTTCAGTGAGTCCCACCCAACTAGAGTACCTCGGGAAGTTTTTGGGCCTTTCTTATGTGGGGCGGGAGAAGGAAGCCAAAATGCTATTTTTGCGTCTTTCAAGAGAGGAAACCGAGAAGTCCAAGATGTCCGGTTAGAAATCTAAGTAAAAGCAAGGGGTTAGTTCAGTGTTGGAGAAGAAGAGATTGGAGTGTGGGATTAACTACGAGGGATCAGGGTTGCGAAGTGTTCTGTGTAGCCTGAGGCCAGGAAAGGGTCGGAAAGTTACTCAATGACAGATTTCTCCTTTTTATCTTGGAATGTTCGGGGATTGGGCAGTTCGGAGAAGCGGGTGGCTATTCAGCCCCTGGTGAGATCTAGGAGGCCGACGATTTTGTGTATCCAGGAGACTAAACTAGAAGTGGTTCAAGAGTTTATCATCCGGGAGATTTGGGATATCTCCACTCCCAATTTGCTTGCCATTCCATCTTTGGGAGCCTCAGGAGGGATTCTATTGTTGTGGGATAAGGAGAAGTTGGAGGTGTTAGAATCAGAACTAGGGGTGTATTCCACTCCATTTATTGTCGATGGGTGGGAAAAGAATTCTATTGGGGTTTTTCAGGAGTCTATGGTCCCTCTGGTGGGGCGGATGATGTGGTGTTTTGGGAGGAGCTGGATGATGCTAGTGGTAGATGGGGTGCTCCCTGGTGTGTGGGTGGTGACTTTAATAGTATTCGTTCCTCTGAGGAGCGAAAAAGGTGGTTGTGCGGTGAATGCAAAGATGAGGAGATTCAGGGCATTTATAGAGGTAGGAATTGATTGATTTTCTGTTGAAAGGTCTTTTGTTTACTTGAGCTCATTCAAGTACCAGCAGTTTAGCTAGTAGATTGGATAGGTTCCTTTGCTATCCGGAATGGGAGAATCAGTTCCCTAATTGCATCCAATCTTCGTTGCCTCGCCCCATCTCAGACCATGTTCCGCTTTTACTGGAGTCTAGGTAATTCTATGGGGGCCCCACCCGTTCAGGTTCGAGAATGTGTGGCTTCAAGATGATAGGTTTAAAGGGGTAGTGGCGGAAGTTTGGAATGCTAGAGCAGGTCAGGGGTCAGCTAGTACAAGATTTGGGCTTAAGCTTAAGGCTCTCAAGGTTCACTTCAAGGCCTGGAATAGAGAAGTCTTTGGTGATATCAAAGTTAGATTAGCTCGTCTCCTGAAGGGCATAGGGGAGTTGGATTTAGCCGAAGACTCGAGATCCCTCTCTTTTGGGGAAAATCTCTCCAGGGAGGCTATGAAAGCGGAGTACTTATACTCGGCCCGGTTAGAGGAGATTAGTTGGAAGCAGAAGGCCAGGGTTCGGTGGCTCAAGGAAGGAGATAAAAACACAAAATATTTTCACAGGATAACAAACTTTCATTGGAAAAGTAACTTCATATCTAGAATTAAGGTGGAGGGGGAGTGGTGGGAGGGTGCAGGAGAGATTTCGGATAGCGTGGTATCTTTCGATCAAGAGCTTTATAAGGAAAAAGAGCTTTGGCGTCCCAATTTAGAAGGATTAGTTTTGAAAGCCTTCCTGCTGATCAGAGAGATTCTTTGGAGGGAGTTTTTGAGGAGGAGGAGGTCTTGGGAGCAATCTGTGATATGACAGGGGATAAGGCTCCTGGGCTGAATGGTTTCACTATTGAATTTTACCACTTCTGTTGGAAATTGTTGGTAAGGATTTCTTAGTGGTAATGCGAGAACTGTTTGAGTGTGGGCGTTTTGATAGAGTGATCAACAACACTTTTGTTGTGTTGATCCCAAAATTCAAAGGAGCTGTGGATATCAAAGACTTTAGGCCGATTAGCCTTGTTAGCAGTGTGTACAAGATCACATCCAAAGTCTTAGCTTGCCACCTCAAGAGAGTGATGGGCCATATTATCTCCCCCCATCAAGGAGCCTTTGTGAGTGACCTCTAGATTCTTGATGGTATCCTAATATCAAACGAATGTATCGATACCAGGATTAGATCTAAGGATCCAGGGCTTTTGTGCAAAGTGGATATGGAGAAAGCCTATGACCGTGTCAGTTGGGATTTCTTGAATTATGTGATGCTCAGAATGGGTTATGGTCCAAAGTGGTGTCATTGGATGCAATGGTGTTTCTCATCAGTGTCCTTTTCCATCCTCATCAATGGGAGTCCGGCTGGTTATTTTCAAAGTTCTAGGGGTTTGAGACAAGGGGATCCTCTTTCTCATTTTCTTTTCATCTTGATCTCAGAAGCTTTGAGTAGAATGTTGTCTCGTGCGAACGGAGTGTTCTTTGAAGGCTTTTCTGTCGGGAGAGATAGGTTTAGGATCTCTCATCTCCAGTTTGCCGATGATACTTTAATATTTTGTAGAGCCTCCCACCAGGATCTCGGTTCTCTGAAAGGGATTCTTCATTGCTTTGAAGCCGTTTCCTGATTGAGAGTTAATTTGGCCAAATCTGAAATTATGGGGGTCGGGGAGGTCCTTGATCTTGATATTCTAGCAGGAAGCATTGGTTGTAGGGCGAGATCCCTCCCTTCAGTGTATTTAGGGATGCCCCTTGGAGCTTGTTTCAAATCTAAGACATTTTGGGATCCGGTTTTGGAGAGGTTAGCTAGGAGATTGTCAGGATGACAGGCATCCTTTTTATCAAAAGAGGGGGGGGGGGGGGGGGGGGAAGTTAACGTTGATTCATAGCACCCTGAGCAGTTTGCCAACTTATTTTTTGTCTACTCTGGTTGTCCCCCGCTCGGTGGCTTTGACCATCGAACGTATGCAGAGGGAGTTCTTATGGCATGGGAAAGGAGGTCAGTTTAAGTATCACTTAGTCGAGTGGAACCACATTTTTCGTCTAAAGAAGGGAGTCTCAATTTGAAGCCGTTATCTTTGGTCAACAAGGCGCTCTTAGGGAAATGGATTTGGAGGTTTGGGGAGGAGAGGGAGAGCCTTTGGCAAATCTGTTATTGTTGCCAAATATGGGGAGGTTTCGTGTTGGGTCCCCAAGGATGTGTCGAGACCCCATGGGGTGGGGTTGTGGAAGGGGATTATGTCTTCAGCCCGTTTGGTTACTCCTTATTTTTTGTTCAAAGTGGTTGATGGAACTGAGATCAGTTTCTGGAAGGATGTGTGGAGTGGGTCCACGAAGTTGCAGGATGACTTTGCCTTCATTTTCCGTCTAGCTTTGAATAAAAAGCGTCAGTTGGGGATTATATTGTCAGAGGTAGCGGAGGGGCTGCTTGGTGCCCCAATTTGAGAAGGAGATTAAATGATTGGGAAATTGTTGAGTTTGATAGGTTACTTAAGCGGTTGGGGTCTCCCCCCTCGATTACTCAGGGCCGGGATTGCAGAATTTGGTCTTGAGACAACAAGGGTCGTTTTTCAGTGAGATCTCTAGTGCAGTTGCTTGAAGCTGGTCCATCCACTCCTTTTCCTCATAGGATTGTGTGGAATCCAAACATTCCATCTAAGGTATCATTCTTTCTTTGGAATGCGGTCTTGAATAAAATTCTCACTTGTGATCACTTGAAAAGTAGAGGGTGGAGGATGACAAATTGTTGTTTTATGTGCCTCCAAGCGGAAAAGACGGTAGATCATATTCTCTTGCACTGCCCTGTAGCTCGTGAGGTTTGGAGTTTCTTTCTTTCTCGCATGGGCGTTTCCTGGGTCTTTCTCTCTTCATTTCAAAACTCCCTATCTTGCTAGGATTTGGTAGGGGGGAAGGATCTTGGTTGTCAGTGTGGGGGATTTTACCGGGAGTCATAGCATGGTCTATTTGGAGAGAGAGGAACAGGAGAGTTTTCGAGAACTCTTCATCCTCTCCCTCTTGCTTATGTGATAGATCTAGGTCTTTAGCGTTGGAGTGTGGTTCAATAAGGTAGGAGAGGGAGATAATAGTTTTGATGTTAGCTTGAAATGTTGTGGCTTGGGGGTTTCTTGGGGCCAGGTTGGTGCTTTTGTTTGATTTTAGTTTCTAGCTTTGGTTCATGTTCGTGTGAACTATGTTTTTATGCGTTATGTTCTTGCTTTGGTTCCTTTTTTTTTATAATATTGCTTGGTTACTGATCAAAAAAAAAAAACTTCTAAAAGCAGATAGCATCCAGGGAATAAAGTCAATAAACCTAGATGTCTAGAATTTTAGGTACTATACTTGTATAAGTTACCACATATCCAACCAGGTAGTTTTTCTATGATAAGAAAATCCATTCTAACTCACAGGCCTATAATTTACCATACAATTTCTTGCCAATCTTCTTTTGGATGCTATTTGGTCTCAGGCGGGTTGGTCATTGAGGGGCTTTGCTTTCTCCAAATGGTTCAACTTTTATCTCATATTATCATAAATGATTGGCTAAATCCCGTGTTGTAAGGTGATTGAAGGCTGTAATTATGTGAGTTGGCAATTGGATGAACCCTAAATTTGATGATTGGAAAGGGCAATCCATCCAAGTTTTACTATGGAATGTGGTATGGGACAGGAAGGTTGAGTAATTATTTGCATTGTGAAACCTATAAGGTGGATTATATGCCAGCCAAAGTAATTGTTGTTATACTTGGAACCCAATTATTCTTAGATCAGTTTTTGTTTCCTGTGGATGAAATGATTTGTTTGAGATTATTCGATTACTTAATGTGGGAAACATATCCCTCACTTTGTAAGACTGTAAGTCTTCTGACACAATCCTTTGTTCTTTTTAGGCTGAGGCTGTAGCCTCTGGTGAAATACTCATGTTCAACTTGATATATAACATAGTTTGGCCATCTTGGATATTTGGCCGTGAAGTTGTGGATTCTCTTCTCCTAGACTGCCTTTCTACAGATCATATTATATTTAATAAAATTTGGCTACTTTTTATAGCCACTCTTTAATAGCTTTGACATTTTTTGAAAATCAGTAGCCGCGTTCATATGCTTTGTTTCTACATATATATCCTCTTGTTGTCAGTAGTTTGGAACATACATGTGTAGATATGGAATTTCCATTTTGCCCTAATTTTAAAAAATTCTAATATTAATGAAGTTCTTCTTCGGCAGGTTTCCTTGTTGGACTACACAAAAATTGAAATTGCTAGCAGGAAACTATATCATTTGGTATCTAAATTGAAAGAAGTTGAGCAATTTCATGAGGTACTATTTGAAAACAAGTGAATAGCACTGATTTATGTTAAGTATTTTAAACAATGACTTATGCCAGTCTGCTTTGATATCCTGCTTTTTAACGGGATGAACTATGAGGTGAAAATGGGTTTTGAACCCAAAACATGTCACTCAACAATACAGGTCTTTCCCAGCTCAGACAAGTAGGCATTTGCTAAAATGTTTGGTCTTACCATTGGGTAAACCCTGTTTCTAATGATATCAGTAACTTAAAGGTGTGAAGAGGTTTTGAACCAAAATCTTGTAGCTTAATAGTACTCCCTTACCAACTAAAAGTCCACACAATTTTCCAGCTTGCGAAGATGTAAAATCGGCATGTGTTGATACCACAACCTGGGTTCAAAGTTGTCCCCATCTCGTAGCCCACTAACCACCCACTTGCATACCCCCCCATCCCCACCCCCAAAAAAAAGAAAAGAAAAGAAAAAGGTAAAACAAAAAAACTTTCAAGTGCTGTATGATTTGTAGTTAATTAAATTCTATAATGTTATTTCACTTAAACTTCCGAGCTTCTTTTTAATTTTGCTCATTTTGTCTAATATTTCAGATTAAAGAAAATTTGCAAATCAAGCAGCACCTTTATGGAATTCAAAAGTACCTGCAGGATATGCTTCAAGCTCTCAATTTACACAATGATGCTCTGTCAACCTTCACTGTGGTATTTCTGCTGGGCAGTTACATTTTTTTTTCTATGATCATTTTTTTAAGAACAATAGAACTCCATGCATACCCTAGTAGTTGAGATAAGGCTTGGACAGTGATGGATAAGATGAAAAATTGCGCTTGGTCATAAGTTGTTCCTTGCAAAGTAGCATGTGTTTCTGCAAGAATCATACCTACTATGTCGATTTTATTTTAGTCATCATCTTCATCCATTGCTCTTGGCACCTTGTCGGGGAGTCTAATCACATACCGTAGCCTCCTTTGTGTCAGTAATCGTACATTCGTACCCGATAGAAGAAATACTTCAAGCCAGCCTGTGGAATTGAATTTAAGCCAGCTCCCGGGATCATGGATCATGCATCACTTACCTTAGCGATAGGGAAAAAGGGTCTAACTGATTCCTATCTGCCAAAAATTTATCATCGTCATGTCAATGTAGATCTATCTTGTACATCTATGATTATACTCTTAACTCCTAATCAAGGATGATAACTAAGGAGGAGATGAGGATGATGCTGGCTTAGGGGTGCTCTTGGGGGTGGGGGTAGGCGAGGAGTCAGGACGGCTTTTATTTCAGCTTTTCCTTTGAGTTTATTTGCTTGTAAACTTTTGGTTTCGCGTTATTGTGTGCCTGATTCCTTGTAATGTTTGTTTTTAATATAGTGGTTTGGTTATCGATCAAAAAAAAAAAAAAGGATGATAACTAAGAGGTCACCTCAGAGGGATTTCTGGACAACCCATTTCTTCATAATTTCATAGAGAGGCAAACATGGGTTTTGCCAAGGAATATCTCATCCTCTTGCTCCTGGTTGTGTGATGCCCAAATTTGGGCCCCAAAACCCTTTTGTAAAAGTGTGGGCCCTGTGAGCACGGATTTTACTCACTGGTTTGACTGAGAGTCGCCACCTATTTATTTTAAGGGATAGGTCCCCGGTTTAGATCAAGGTTGATGGTCTCAATTAGAGTTAGGGTAAGTAGTTTGATTAAGTCCCAGGGAAGGTGTTAGGCCCCTTGGCCCCCCGTCTAAGACGGTTACCTATCCCTAGGTATAAACCAAGTTAAGTCCAAAATTAATTAAAAATGCCTAAGTGTTTAGATTATTCTAATCCGAGGAAAAGTAAAATCCTAACTAGGGTCGAACCCGGGTTGGATTACCTACGTACTCACTGGAGGGAGATCAGACCGAGCGTAGTTCTGACACATGAACCCATGTTGGGGTTAAGGGGAGTGTGTGTGTGCATTGTGGTGGCTTAAGGTTAGCCCGGGGGTAGGGTTGATTGACCGAGGAGGTCAAGTGCACTAGAGTAGCTAGGGTTTAAGCCTGGAGGCTAAGGGTGGGCCGGAGGCTAAGGTTTGGGCCCGGAGGTTAGGGATTGGGCCCGGAGGCCTAGGGTTGAGCCCGGAGGTTAGGGTATGTGTCCGGAGGCTAAGGATTGGGCCCGGAGGCCTAGGGTTGAGCCCGAAGGCTAAGGATTGGGTCCAAAGGCCTAAGGTTAAGCCTGGAGGCTAGGGATTGGACCCGGAGGCCTAGGGTTGAGCCCGGAGGCTAGGGCATAGGCCTGGAGGCTAAGGATTGGGCCCGGAGGCTAGGATATGGGCCCGAAGGCTAAGAATTTAAGCCTGGAGGTAGGATTTGGGCCCGGAGGCTTAGGGTTGAGCCCGGAGGCTAGGATTTGAGCCCGGAGGCCTAGGGTTGAGCCCGGAGACTAGGATTTGGGCCCGGAGACCTAGGATTTAAACCCGGAGGTTAGGATTTGGTCCTAGAGGCCTAGGGTTGAGCCCAAAGGTTAGGATTTGGGCCCGGAGGCCTAGGCTTGAGCTCGGAGGCTAGGATTTGGGCCCAGAGGCCTATGGTTGAGTTCGCAGACTAGGATTTGGGCCCGAAGGTCTAGGGTTAAGCTCGAAGGCTAGGGATTAGGCCCGGAGGCCTAGGGTTAAGCTAATCGTGGTTAAGACTATTAACCGTAGTTAGAGGGTGTGCACTGGAGTGGCTAGATTTTTGGTATTTTTGATTTTATATTGTTTTTGTATTTTTGAATGTTTTGTTTGTTTTTCGTGGATTTTTTGAATAGTAGTTTAGGCTCGTTGCGGAGCATGGTTTAGAGTTAATCTAATTCACTGAGGGTCGTCCTAGAATATTTCTAAAGTTCAGAATTCAATAATCCTAAAATTATCCTAACAAACACCTAGAAGCCGAAATTTCATTATCACTAAACTAACCAGTAATATCAAGTCTTAAGCTAAGCTAACAATCAAGTAAAAAAATCAGATTTTAAAGACTTTGACCAAAAAGGATCTAGATACCATACTTTAATTAATCCACCCAGCTAACCTGACATTTATCCTAACTTACGACCTATTTATCACTAACTATTCTGAACTAACTTTCTTGCATAAGATGAATACAAATGTAGGAAATTAATTAATACTAACTTATACTAGATGTACACTAACTAGCTTGACAATAATATTAAAAGGAATTAGATTGTCTTACAACTACCCTAAATACTGACACAAGCTGATTTAGTGCTAACTAAAAAATGAACAGATTTTAACTAATTTGAAACTAACCTAGAGAATTAATTATAGTGGCTAAGCTTAACCAAAACAGATTTTAAACCTATCTAGCTAGTACTAACCAAAAACAGAGTTAACTAATCTAAACAAAACAGATTTAGTCTTAACTAATCTAAAAACTAACCCTAAAAGGAAGATTTAGTCTAGGTTAAAACTAATTGAAAAGTTAACCAAAATAGATTCATCCTAAGTTAGACCTAACCCAACAAAAATAAATTCGAACTGAGATTTAAAACTAACCTAACTAGATATCTTTAAAAAAAATCAGAATTTTTAAATGGTTTGAAGGCTATCTTAGAATGCAAACTAATGATACCTACCAAAAATAGATCAGTAATATACCCAAACTAAAAAAGAAGAACTTGTGGAGGAGGAAGCAAAGAGACTCACCTATGTACTACAGCGTGGAAGAGAAGAAGGGCTAAGTGTGGCTACTGCTAGAGCTCTTGGACGAGCTGAAGAAGGGACCGGGATGGTATTTCTGTTGCCGCTGACCTTGGTGCGTGGTCAGTGGTCCAGATTGGAGATGGTGGGCTGATGGTAACTGCTATGAGATGGCCACCCAACTACTCGTGCTCGTGGTTGGCGTATGGTGAAGGATATACTGTCGGGTATTGGTGGGTTCTACATGGGATGGTTCGGGGCGGCTTGGTGTTTGTTTTGGGGCTGTTAATGGAGGTTCGATGGGTGACAAAAGGTTGTTTGGGTGTGCTAGAGATGTTGGTTTGATGGGTATGCCACAAGGGGCCACCGAATGAGAGGGACTCTCTCCTCTTCTATGTAAGCAAATGGATGGGGTGAGAAAGCTCTACAAGTGGGTTGCTCAGTTGTGAGTGGGTCAATGATGGGAAGACTGTTGGGGGTTCTTGGCTAGTGAGATGCAAACCGAGATGGATGAGAGTGAAGAGAGAGAGAGAGAGAAAGGGAGAGAGAGCTTAAGCCATGGTTCGGTTGTCTTCTCTATGGGGTGAGAACCCACCTTATTTTATAGAATTTGAGATAAAGAGGGAGGAGACCAAATGGAGGATGGGTCTCCACCTCATTGGTTAATTTAGAGGTGATGGGGACATGGTAGGGTAGGTGTTAGGTTGTAAGAGTTAGGTGGCTAGGTGGAACGTTGACTAGGTTTAAAGGGAAATGACTGAATACTTTTCTAGGGTGCCTTTTTTATTCTTCGCAAGAATGGTAGTTTTTGGGGGGATCAAGGATAGAAACAAGAGTGAAAGGGGAGAGATGAGAGAGAATCAGTCAAAGCTAAAGTATGGGTATTGGGCTTTGGTGTTGGGCTTGGGCAATTGGATTTGGGCCAAAGGCTCGGCCCTAGGGTCTTAGCCATGGCTTTGGGTTTGAACTTAAAGGCTCGGCCTTAGGCTCTAGGGGATGGACCTACGGTTAGTCCAAGGCTAACCATGGTTAAATTTCTTAACCAAGGTTAAAAAAGGGGCTGTAAAAATTGGGTGCTTACAGGCCCGTGCCAGACCTATTTAAAAATCATAAAAAATAGGTCCATGCTTGGTCCATTGACACCATTTGCATGTCCTATAAGTAGAAAATAGAGAGCACAATAATGGAGACGGTTTTTTGTGTTAACGAGCACCAATAAATAGATGAAGTTTTTCTCTTTTATTAGTTTGGGCGTCATATATAGCACAAGAGTCCATATTCACTAATTTATCCTTTTCTCTAGCCAATTTCCCAAGTTTTTTTTCTTCCCCACAGTCAGTAGATCAAAGCCATTGTTCCAATGTCCTAGGACATAGTTGTTGATATATGTAATATCAGGGGTATATTTGAAACGGACATATATGTAATGTTCTCTCTTAATATAAGATGCTAGTAGGGTTCTTTATCCTTAACTAAGCAATTTATCCTGATATCTCTTCTTCCTCTCTTTTCTCTTCTCTAAACCCTAAATCCTCCAAACCCATTCTCCAACTTGGTATTAGAGCCACAATGAAGGAAGAAGAAGCTTATTAAAACCAGAAGCAAGCACCAAAGGAAAGACACACCAGGTGACGTCACTAGCCGTATGGCTGACGTCAGCCATACGGCCTAGGCTTCTGCTTGGGGGTACTTTGAAGGTATTTTTTGAGAGATCTTGATTTTAGAGGATTTTTTAAAAATCCTATTTCATGTGATTTGGTTAAATATTGATGAAGTTATAATGATTTGAAGAAAAATTACTGAAAAATTACAAGAAAAATACTGTTTTGGTCAAAATTTTTTCCGCTTGAATGATTGTTGTTCCCGTTGGTTATTGGTCATGGTTGAACCTTTTTTTGATAGGAACATATTAAACCTGTTTTTTCTCACTTTGGATGAGTTTTGAAGGAGTTGTGAAGATTTTAGAGGCCCTATTCACTACCTTTTTTTGTTGTTAAAGGGTTTTTTTATGCCCTATTTGCTTATAACAACAACTTAGGTCCCTTTTTGGTAAACTTAATACCATTGGATTATTTGTTGATGAAATATTGATTGGTTGGTCGTTTGCTATTTGAGTTTCTTTTATGGATGCTAAAGTTTTTACTCCGCCGGCTCTTTCCGACTCCGTTGTCCACTCTATAACCAATATTAAATTTAATGGTAATAATTTTCCTGCGTGACGATGCTCGGTTGAACTTTATATTGGGGGTCGTTCTAAGATGTGGTATCTTGATGGTAAGACCTCACAACCGGAGACAAGTATTTCCGAGATTGCTAAGTGGAAGACCGATAATTGCATTATTTTGGGCTGGTTGTTTAATTCTATGGTGCCTCAGATTGTCGGTAATTACATTTTCCATAAGGATTGTCATAAGCTTTGAGATGCTCTTATTCAGACTTATGCCTTAGTGGAAAATGATGCTCATATTTATCAACTTACTTGTGAGATTGCTCACTTTTAGCAAGGGGATATGTCTATCTTAGATTATTTTGGGGCTCTTCAACATTGTTGGGAAGAATTGAGCCATCATGAGCCTCTTTCTGAATTTTCCGCTACTTCTTCCAAGGTTGCGATGAAGCGAATTGAGCGCCATTGCATTTATGATTTCTTAGGTGGTCTTCGTGACGAATTCAAGCAGTTGCATACTCAGATACTTGCCACATATCCTCCACCCTTTCTTCGATCTATGTACTCCACTGAGTTTGGTGAGAAACGCCGTCAGACTGTTATGTCTTCGAGCACCACTCCTATGCCCCATCCGGATTGTACCGTTTTTGCTATTGATTCCCATCTTGCTGCAGGCTGTGATAGGGGGACTGATAGGGGTCGTCGTGGTCACGGCGGTTGAGGTTATGGCAGACCTGCTACTCCTTGTACTCACTATGGTATAGTGGGACATGATCGTGATCATTGTTATCGTCTACATGACTATCCCGAGGGTTACCAGCCTCGTCTCACTGCTCACTTTACTACGACTCCTGTTATTGATCTTCTGTCCTTAGTTGTTGCGAGTGATCATTTGGAGTCAATAAGAGCTCAGGTTGCTGAGATGATCCGAGTGAGTTTCGTCTGCAGAGTGATTCTCCTAATACTGCTGCTTTATCTGCCAAAGGTATCCATGTTCCCTCGACCTATGACGCTACTACATTGTCTTCTTCTCCTAGCTGGTTTATTGATTCCGGAGCTACTGATCATATGACTAGTGAATCACAAGGTTATTCCATTTATTTACCTCCATCGCCTATTGCCAAGGTTCGCTTGGCTGATCGTTTTGTTACTCCGGTTTTAGGAGTAGGACACATTCCTGTATCTCCATCTCTCTCTTTATCTCATGTTTTACATGTTCCTCATTTATCTTCTAACATCCTTTCAGTTAGTTGTCTTATTACCAAACTCAATTGTTTTGCTATGTTTTATCCTTCTCATTGTCTCTTTCAGGACCCGACTACGAGGAGGATTATTGGCAGAGGCGTGGAAAGAGGCAGACTGTAGTACCTCGACATAGATTATGTCTTGATCGTGTCTCATCTACTGTTGCCACTGTTTCTGTTTTTCCCTTTTCAGTTTATGCTACTTTTGATACTTATCGTTTATGACATCCAAGCTTGGGCATGTTGGATCTAAGACTTTATATTCTTTGATTCCTACTTTTAGTTAAGTCTGTTCTTTATCTACTTTTCAATGTGATACTTGTGAGCTTACTAAATATGGTCATACTGTTTATCTTTTTCGCATGCATAGATGTCGTTCTATTTTTCTGTTAGTTCATTCTGATGTTTGGGGACCATCTCTTGTTCCCTCAAGTGATGGTTTTCGTTATTATGTTACTTTTATTGATGATTACACTCGAGCTACTTGAGTTTACTTTCTTAAGTCTAAGGATGAGGTGTTCTCTAAATTTCGGGAATTTCATGCTGTGATTGTTACCTAGTTTGGTGGTCTTATTAAGACCCTTCATTTTGATAATGGTGGTATCTCTCTGTTACTTTTGTCCAGTTTTTTCAAACTTATGGTATTGCTCATCAGCTTACTTGTCCTTACATGCCTCAACAAAATGACGCTGTTGAGCGCAATAATCGTCATTTAGTCGGTGCCACTTGTTCTTTGTTGCAAGGTATGCAAGTGCCTAAGCCTTATTGGTCTATGGCTCTTCTTACTGCCTGTTTTCTTATCAATCGGGCACCTTCTCGCATTCTTGATGGCCTCTCACCATATTAGCTTCATTGCCCTCAAGTTCCTATTTTTCCAATTAAGCCACGGGTATTTGGCTATACCTGCTTTGTCCAGGATCTTCGTCCAAGGCTTCAGAAATTTGATGATAAGGCTATGAGATGTGTCTTTGTTGGTTACTCTAGCACCTCTAAAGGCTATCGGTGTTATGACCCTCAGTCTCGTCATTTTTTTTCTCTTTGGATGTTACTTTTTTTCGAGATGATACCTTATTTTTGTCTTGCTCCTACTGTGCCTCCCGTCTCTGTGCCTTTACATATTACAGGGGACCTTCCACAGCAGAAGGAGTTTCTCACGTACTCTCGCCGCCAGTCGCCTGTTCCCTCTCCGATGCGCCTTTACCACAGTCTTCCTTGCAGGCCACTCCACGAGATACTTATTTACCTTATGTTATTCCTGTTCATTCTCTTGCTATTGTTCTTTCTGATCTTGAGGTGCCTATTGCTGATCGTAAGGGTGTCTGCTCCTGTGTTACTCCTTATCCTCTTGCCAAATATGTTTGTTATCAGGCTGTATCTCCCTCGTACCATACCTTCCTTTTGGCGATTGACTCTGTGACCATTCCTCGGTCTGTTCGTACTGCTCTTCTTCATCCTGAGTGCAAGGGTGCTATGTTTGATGAGATGAATGCCTTTCAGTCTAATCATACTTGGGATATGGTTCCCCTTCCAGTTAGGAAGAAACCTATGGGTTGCTGTTGGGTATTCACAGTCAAACATAACTCTAATGGCAGTGTTGCTCGGTATAAGGCTCGTCTTGTCACCCGCGAATTTACTCACACTTATGGGCTTGACTATGATGCTAATTTTGCCCCTACAGCCAAACTTATTTTTTTTCGTGTTCTTCTATCTCTTGCAGGAAATCAGAGTTGGCCTCTCTATCAGTTGGACATCAAGAATGCTTTTCTTAATGAACATATCACCGATGAAGTATATATGGATCCCCCTCTTAGTTTCCTGCTTCAGGGGGAGTCTGGATAGGTTTGTAGACTTCAGAAGTCTATATGTGGTTTGAAGTAGTCACTTCGTGCTTGGTTCCATTGCTTCATTGAATGGTCCTTAGCATGGGCTTTCAACGATGTCACTTCGATCATACTGTCTTCATCTATTCTGGTGCCTTAGGCCGCACTATTCTTCTTGTATATGTTGATGATATCATCTTAACTGGCGATGACTCCTTATTCATCTTTTATGCTAAGCATGAGCTGGAGCGTACCTTTGATGTTAAAGATCTAGGCCATCTGAAGTACTTTTTTGGTTTGAAGATTGCTCGATATAAGAAGAGAATTTTTTTGTCACAATAGAAGTATGCTCTTGATCTGCTCAGCGATACTAGCATGAGTGGGTGTAAACCCGCTACTTCTCCCATGGATCCGAAGCTCTATTTGCATGATAGTGAGGGTGATCTTTCTGATCCTCATGCCTACATGCGTCTTGTGGGCCGCTTGATATATTTCACCCTTACATGACCTGATATTACATTTGTTGTCAGCACGGTTAGTTAGTTCATGCATGCTCTCCATACTTTATACCTTGCTGTTGTTCATCATATTCTCCGATATATCAAGGCTAGACCCAGTTTTGGACTTGTATATCGCTCACATTGACACCTCGATATATCCGATTATGCAAATGCTGATTGAGCCGGATTTGCCATTGACTGCCGTTCCACCTCGGGCTATTGTACTTTCCTTGGAGGCAACTTGATTGCATGGAAGAGCAAAAAAAACCTGTGGTTTCTTGGTCTAGTGCCGAAGCAGAATATGGAACAACTGCTCTTGGCACTTGTGAACTCTTATGACTTTGTTCTCTCTTCTCCGAGTTAGAGTTTCCTGTTAAAGGTCCTATGTCCTTGTATTGTGATAATGAGGCTGTTGCGAAGATTGCCTTTGATTCTGTGTTTCATAAGCAGACAAAAGCACATTGAGATTGATATTCATTTTCTCCGTGAGAAAGTTCGAGATTGTTCATTATCTCTTCTAACATGTTTTGTCTTCTCAACAACTTACTGACATCTTCACCAAACCTGTTGGCCTTGCTATTCTCCAGGATAATATTGTCAAGCTGGGCGTGCTTAATGTTTATGCTCCAGCTTGAGGGGGAGTATTGATATATGTAATATCGGGGGTATATTTGTAAAATGACATATATGTAATGTTCTCTCTTAATTCAAGATGCTAGTAGAGTTCTCTATCCCTAACTAAGCAATTTACCATAATCTCTCTTCTTCCTCTCTTTCTCTTCTCTAAACCCTAAATCGTTGAAACCCATTCTCCAACTATAGTATGTATCCGAAATGCATGAGAAACTATAAAGTTAAGTTCTTCACAGTCTCATGTGTAATTTATTTGTTTCCTCAGCCAATAAAAGTAACAATCAGAGGCACAATATTTCTTTTACATTCTGCTAATGTTATCTTCTGTTTTTAAAAGTATTTTCTATGTAACTGAACAATTTAGTTATTGTTCAACAGATCTCTTATAGTGAGGATGTTTGATTGTTCATACAGATTACTGATGCTGTCTATGCATGGGGATTTATGGGAAATTTTAATGAAAATTTGTGCAAGAATATCGAGGAAGATTCATCCATTGTCCTCAATTTGCATTCCTTCTTTCTCAAATTTCGATCGATGCTAGATGCACCACTACTAAGGGTTTCCCAAAACCACAGGTTCACTTTTCAACTTCCTCTGGTTACCTTCCTGTTAGTTATTTTACTTTCATTTTGCTTTGTTTGGACTTTGGGTTATTTTTTGCTTTTCAGTTTGAAGAATGTGTGGAGGGGTACTTGTTTGTGAAAAGGAGCCCAAAAAGGCTGTAAAATAATAAAACAAAAAATAGAATCGTAACTTCAAGAGTCCTTTAATAAATATTCTGAACTATAAATCGCTCATAGAATCCTCTCAAGATGCAATCGTTGGATCAAGGGTTTCCAGAGCCAGTTTGGCATGGTACAAAAGCTATTGATCTGTAGACCTATGTTATCAGATCTCAAGGACATGGATACACTATGGGTACAATAGTTACACTAAATCCGTGTTCTGGGCATAGCCATGCCTCCAAAAAACCTGAAAAGGCAACCCAACTTTCTTGCTCTTTATTAAGGGTTTGGATTGGGCTGAATAAGTTTCTAGTGCCTTGATAGATTTGGGAGTGTTTTAGAAATTTATTTTTGACCAGGGTACTTCTATTTTATCTTTAGGTCTGATTGAGGCTTTGGTTATGGTGTATGTGTCTTCTTTTAATATTTTTATTGTTTTTGTGATGGAAGTTCTAATCGTTAAGTTTTAGGGTGTTTGGGTTCATATAGAGATTCATTATAGGTGTCAGGGGCGGAGCCACATGGGGCCCGGGGGGTTGAAGCCCCCCTTCATTTTGGAAAAAAATCATTTCCAATATACTAATAGGGGTGTAGCTTGGGAAAGGGGCGGATCTGGGGGCTTAGCCTCCCCTAAACTTCCGAGAAAAGGTATATATTCCTTACAAATGGATGCGATCACCTATGAACTTAGCCCTAAAAAAAAAAAATCGGTGTAACCATGGTTCAAAAACTTGAAAACTCAACTCAAAAGTTAGCCGGGTCGAGTAACTTAGAAAACTCAAAAAAACTCGACTCGGTCCAACTTGGAATATATATATGTAATTTATATGTATACACCAATTAGAAAATTTCCAATTTCCATATTTTTTATCCAAGATCGAACCCCAAATAACTTGAAAAACCTGTGTTAAAAGAGCGTAAAGTAGATTGGGTTTACAGCCTCAAACAACCTAAAAACTAGGTTTAGCAGAACCCATAGGTAGGTAGACTGGTTTAGCAGCCCCAAATAAATATGATGCAAAAATAGTGTGGCATTTGAGTTTAGGTTTTAAAAAATTGAAAATGACAAAAATACAATTTCTGTGACTTGTGACTTGACTGAGTCTAGCCAGTCGAAAAACTCAACTCAACTTGACCATGTCACCCAAGTAACTCGCCGAATAGTGTCTCATTCGTGTTTTGAGACAACTCGACTCGAAACTCAATTGAGTCTAGTAACTCAGCCGAGTTTCGAGTCGACTCGCCGAGTTTTTGAACTATGGGCGTAAGCCTCGATTTTGCACCCTGTTTATCCAAGCCCATGCTCGTAGACATTAGTCCACTGGACCGAGTCGGGCCCAAAGTTTAGCACTTGGACCCAAGGCCGAAAAAACCTCGGACATAGGGCTGTTATTCCAAATGATGTACATGCAAGTCTTGGCTAAGACGACTCAGCATATAGGACCAATCAGTCACATTCCAAGTTGGAATAGAAAAGGGAGGCCGCTATTCTGAAAGGTGGCCTCACAGTTCTAGTGCGAACACCGGTATGCACGAACAAAAACCAGCGCTCACAGTTATACAAGGACTGTGGGAGTTGGCCATTGTTCTGAATGCAGCCTGGTGTGAGTGCGTTGATATTGATGCACAGACAAAATTTGGCGCTTGTAGTCATAATTGGACTAGGAGGGAAGGCCGGCATCCTAAATCAGTGACTTTCCTTTTTTTATGCCTTTTTTAGGGAGGCCGCTGTTCTAAACTGCGACCTTCCTTTTCTATTCTGAATTCTATTTCACTTAGGAGTAGCATCCTAATTAGAATGGATTTTCCTTGGAGGCTTAGAAATAGGATGGGTACGATTTTATTGCATTCAATACTATTCAACTCTAGCATTAGTTCTGTGTCTTCCAAGTTCTTATTCTTCTTTGGGTGACTCAAAGTTCTACACTGTAGCACTTCTAAGGACTCAAAGTTCTACCAAGGCACACATGGCTGTAATCTTTTGTTAATCAAGTCATTCCTTCGACTAGATCCGGCTTTAGGAACTTGTGCATCATCATATAATGAAACTCTGCCACACATGTCACCCAACCTTTCAGATTATCAGATTTGACTAATTGAGGATTGAGAAATTTTCATATAGAATATCATTTCATTGTACTTTTCCCGAGATATTTAAATCCAAGTCTGGTTTTAGCTTATAGACTGCCCTTTTCATACAGTTATACTCTGGATCTTTAGAAATAGGCTTGAAGAGTGCTCTAACAGTGACAGTTACCCATAGAGAAGGAAAAAATATGATGGCTTCAACAGCATATGGAAGATATATTAAAATTTTACTATTGTTTGCCAGTTTGTGCGTTTATATTAGGATAAATATCATAGGTGTTGTAGCTTATATCTCTCTATGCATTTCATTTTTTTATTACATTCCATAATCTTCATTATCAACGCCTTATCCCAGTTTTTTTTCTTCTCCTGCATATTGTGCAACAAGATCTTAACTTTTGTTTGATCTCTCAGCACATGCTAAATTTTGTTCATGTTCTCTTCATCTCTGTACTTTTGATCAATATTATTTTGTGGCAAAAGCTGCCTGAATTTGTTAGCTGATTGCTTATATGTTCTGTGCCTTAATAAAACTTCATTTTATCTGAATGTTTGCAGTCCAGATCTTCCGTTTGTCTCTTCTTACTATTCGTCTGAGTATGTAGCGCATATTTGTGCAATGTTGGAGATCATACCTGTGAGTTCCCTTGGAAAATATTTAAGAAGTGAGGAAAAAAGTGTCTAGGATGATACTAGATATTTACCCCAACTATTCTATAGATGCAAGTAATTTTTTCTAGTTATATGATGATTACATAATGGTAGTAATATTCTGTTGTGCCTGTATTGGAAGCCAGTTGAATAAACATTTTGCTACCATTTTTTCCTATACTGAACGTAGGTTATGCTGTTTAGAATACTTAATGATGACGTAGCATGCACTCTACAACCACTTCACCTTCCAAACCGCATAGAAAGGGATAAACTTAAAGATTTTATGCAGGTATGAACTTGGTAAGTTTTTGATATGTTGTTTTCCCATTCTCTCTCTCTCTCTCTCTATATATATATATAATATGATACTGACGGTGATGGCCCTTTCTTAGAAATTGGACATGTTGATGACAAATTCAACTGGTCTTGTTGTTCCCATTCGTGTTGTCTCCTTATTTTGATAATCTTGTCATGTTGGGCTTTATTATTTGACCTTCTGAAGGCTCATTTTAATATCCTGGTGCTGTAGACGGATCAACAGTTTCATTTAACGAAGGCGTTTGATCAGATATCCATTTTCTCACAGGTTTGTAATGAAAGTTAATATATGTTAATTTGTTTGTGAGGCTAATAGATGTATGCATTACATTTTAACTGGTTTTACAGAATTATGTTTAATTGACTGATAAAAAATGGGCATGGTGAGGATAAAAGTATAGAAAACTGGAATATTGTTTAGAATAATTAATTTTTAGTTTGTTTAATTCAAACGCTATGCTGGATATGATGCTGCAAACACAAAGCTGTCTAGTGTTCTTTCTAAGGCAGTCTCCTGATCTCATTGTTATGGCCATGTTCAAAATCTAGGTTGCGAGGTGCATGTCTGTTAGTCAAAGTATGGAAATGCATCATGAGTAAATATCGCTTCGCACAAAAACACTTAAAAAAATTTAAGAAACACTTGAAATGCATGAAAACTTAAAGCCAAAATTATTTATGTAAGTATAAGCTTTTTATGATAGATAGAGTCCAATAAGTATCATTTTAACTAACTATACGAGTTACTACAATGCATTATTTCTTAGAGCACAGATATGCTGCGCGTATATGTATAAATAGACAAATGCAAGATGAATGTAGACAAATAAAAACTGTAGACAAATAAAAACATAATTGATTAATAAAAACGATCAGTTTTAGGCAACACATGAAGATTTAAGATTGCTACACCATTAATACAAGTGTACCCAAGTACAGGCAATAAAGGCATACACACACACACACACACACACACACACACATATATATCATCAACGCCTTGACCGAAATATTTGGGGTTGGCAACACAAATCCTGTCCCACCATTCCGTTCTATTAAAAGTCATAACTTCAGTTAAGTCTTAAATAAATTTATTAAATGTAAGTTTTTATGTCTTCTTAATTATTATTTTTAAACATATAATACAAAATCTCATTGTTGAAGGCTATTGATCTATGGATTTTGCTATGATCTACAATTTTTTCCGAACCATTTCACAATATTTAACACTCTAAAAGTGGGAAACAGAGAGTATATAATATACCTAGAGGAATAGTGATATTCCCTTCAATTCGATTTACACGAAGTTTAATGATGTATTTCAATAGATTGAAATGAATGGATTAGTTGTTTTTAGGGTTAGAACCCAAAGAAGAGCTCACGAGCAGAGAGGAATCAAAAAAGGGATTTAGAAGCTTCAAAAGAAGCTATTAACCTCTCGGGTCGATATGTTGAGCTGCGTATTATAACATTTCGTGTATTGATATGCACGGTACGGTATGCGACGCACCGAAACACATGAATTTTAGCATGTCATTTAAGTTTTGTTTAGGGTATCAAGAATACCAATACATATCGATACGCTCGATATTTTGAACCATGGTTATGACTCATTTTTTTTATCCCCTTAATGGATGCATTGCTTTTCCTTTTAGAATATTCTCTAGTAAGCCTTGTACATTGATATGGCTTTAGGATTCAACAGTTTACTGTTGTATTAAGCATGGTTGATCGATTATATGCAGTCATCTCATTATTTGTTTCAAAGAATGTATCATATCCATGCTCTGGCATCATGCCAGATAAATTTGAAAGAGTCAGACATTGGAGCATCTTATACCTTCCCAATCCCCCCCCCAAAAGGCAGATGCTCCTGTAGAGTGTAGGGTGGAAGAGACATAAATTTGGGCTCTGTTCATTCACTTCGTGATGATTTTATTGAAAAGACCGAAGTCATTATTTCACTCAAGAAGATTGGGTCTCTCTACCAGGTGTTCTGCCCGGTCCAAAGAGTCACTTCCACTTTTCAGGAATTCACGAATCAACTCAAGCTGCAGCCTATAATGAATGTCCTCACTTGGTTTTCCTTTTCTTTTATGCCTTGTTACAAAAAATTCAAACTAGTAGAAATGAATCCTGATTAATTTCTAGTGACCAGTCCCAAATTTGACAGCACCTGAAATGACAGTTCATATGTGAACATCTAAAGGCAACACGTATATTTATATGTATTTACTTTTTGTGTGAGAATTTATACACATCTGTCTTATGGCCTCACATTCTTTACTTTCTTTCAAAAAATTTAGTTATGAATCAGAAGCTAGGAAATCCAATGTACAAATTATACCTGTCTTCAGTGTTTTGAAATCTGGGTCCAACAGTCAAGCCATTTAGACCGTTGCCCGAGCTCTTACTGGGTCGGTGAACCACCCACTCGGTGTGCCGCTAAACACTGATATGCTCATTGATCTGGACTGTGCTATAGACGGTCCCACCCAGGAAATCTCTCAGCCCAAGATTCTGTCTGATTTGACGATCCTTACAATTTGTGCAATTGCAGTTGTGTCATGTGTGGATGATGATGCCTGTGTGAGAATTTTCTGGGATGTCCACGCATCAGCAGCTGCTCCTGGAACTCTGGTTTACTGGTAGAAGGATGGAGGTGGAGGGTGTGCACCCTGTATTACACTCTGATGCCAAAGTCAGTATTTGAAGAAGATGATGAACAGTAGGAAACATAGAAGTAATATGAGTGAGAAATACGAAATTTCGTCATCCTTATGCACTGAGTCTCTGGGGGAATTTATAGGTTTAGCTCTGGATGCCCATAATGGCCATGGATGACCATGCCACTTGCTTTATGATCATTATCAAATATGTCAGACAGATCTTGAGTCTTACGTGTCATACGTGTGAGCCTACTATTCGTAAGGTTGGTTTGGGGTCGAAAACAAGCTGAGGTGACTAGCATTAAATGCATTAAATGTTAAAACAGTGCTTTTCACCTAACAACATAGTAGAATGATCGCCTCCTGATTATTGCGTCCTGCGAGTCGGTCTCGTTGTTGACTAAAGCTCGGGTCCGTTGTGTACGGAAACATGGATAGAATAACCGTTACCTAAAGAAGGCGGCTACATCCGTTCTCTGAATAATGAATACGTTGTCATGTAGACAACGGGTCCGTTATCCTGAAGAGCATGTATTCGTTCTCTATTTGGATATATGTCTTCCATCTATTGACATAACAACAAAAACTAGCTCGTTCTCCAACACTTAATCATTTTTATGAATTTTATCCATTACAATGCCTAAGGAGTTTTCCAGTTGAATATTGGTTCTCTATTTATACTAAATCCAGAATAGTTTTAACTTTGTATTTTGCATTGCACCCTGAATTGAATGAGGCATATTGAATCTGTCATAATGTGTTTTCTTCTTTTGGAGCATCCAGCTTGTGGTGTTTCTTGAAGAGCTTATAATCAAACTAAAATTAAGTCCATCTTGTATCCCCACAATACTTGCCATGTTAAATTGATGTCAATTTAATATAGTAATGCATTACCATCACTAAAGAAAGTTTAATTGGGATTTATATCGTCTGATGTATGAGCGGTGATGCATGGAATGCTGGTCATATCTAGGAATCTTCTTGGTTTACTTTGCCACATTGAATTGACGTAGATTTAATATAGTAATACATTTCCATCAATAAAGGAAGCTTAATTGTGATTTATTTCGTCTGATGTGCGAGTGGTGATGCAGGGAATACTGGTCATGTCTAGGAATCTTCTTGGTCTCATTGATCTGGTAATCTCTTTTCCAGCATTATTGCTTTTGAAGTGTACCTTTATTGTTTATTATTAGAAAATGTACTAGAATTGCGTTGAAGAAGTGTATATCAAACTTGCCTGATAACCGTAATTTTCAGTTTATTATGTAAATTCTCCAGACAGAACTAAAATGATGGACTTGCTCACAGTTTTGTACTATGGGGTTATGTTGCCCAATAGAATTCTTCTGTTCTCACAGCAGTCATGTTCTTGACATTATCTATAGAACTCACGTGGGATTAAAGTCTAGTTTTTGTATTTTTATGGGTGTGATTTTTTGGATGATCCTTGGTCCATAGAACTCTTTTTTTTCTTATGAATTTGAATTTCTTAAACAAGTATTCCGATCAAGTTGCAAGGATTATGCTATCTCTCTATAAGTAATTATGGGACCATGCGGTTTTATATTATTATATATAGACATGGATGAGTTAGATAGCTAGGTAGGGAATTGTAAATAGGTCTTTTACCCAATCAAAGGCTTGTCCGATGGATTGGCATGCATTGAAATGCTTACAAGAAACAGTTTTACGTGTACTGGACACAAGGATGGAATGAGATTGGACCTGTATACCTGCTGTTTCATTTTCCCACTCGATATATCTAGTTGCATAGTTTATTCCACACAACAGCTAGATAAAAACCATGCTTTCATTGCTGTTGCAACTATTCCATTTTCTTGTCTTAGTTCTATGAAGCTGTTTATGTTCCTTATATTTTAATTCGTCTCAGTTATATTTATGTAACCAGGACGTGAAGAATTGGATAGAGGGTAAAATGCGGAAGGAGCTTTTGAAACGGTTTGAAAACAAGCTGAAGTATTTTTTCTTATCGTCCAATGGTATATGCTTTTTTTTTCTCCTTTATATGGACATGTTTATGTGTGTTGTATTTTTTCAATGAACATATTAAGTAAGAAGAAATGTACTACATTACAAGTGACGGGGCAATGAGAACCCCCCCCTAAAGGACTCAAAAAAACAGGAGTTGTGAAAAACAAGTTGACTAAATCTATGCCAACCCAAAAACTCTTAGAGAGAAGCCTACCAATTGCTCGAAGGAGCAAAGCTTAGGCAAGGAAACTCGGACCCCTCGAATATCCTGCTGTTTCTTTCCCTCCATATTCCCCATCAACCCGTGTATGACAATATATCCATAGTATGTTGCCTCTTCTGCTGAAATCTCTTTCTGGACAACCAAGAATAATATCTCCCCCCTCCTTTGGAAAAGCTTTGGACACCTGAATAAGGGTAGAAAAAAGCTCCATACCGCCCAAGCCATCGAGAATGGAATAGGAGATGGCTC
The DNA here is from genome assembly GCA_015143295.1 of Tetracentron sinense. Classification (NCBI taxonomy): domain Eukaryota; kingdom Viridiplantae; phylum Streptophyta; class Magnoliopsida; order Trochodendrales; family Trochodendraceae; genus Tetracentron; species Tetracentron sinense. Next base: position 36,999,554 of record CM026568.1, on the reverse strand, counting down.
GGGTCTTCTGCTGCCTTTCGGCACATGCAACATTTGTTCGGGATCTGCATACCCCGGTTCCTTATATAATCTATGGTCCGGATCTTATCTGGACATCCAAATAAAGCACAAAGCTTCAAAAGGATTGGAGCCATCCCTATATCCCAAACTGAAATATGTGTGTTATATGTGTCATGTTAATATCTGTGGATCCCGATCACCTCGATCAACTTGTGATTATTGGTTGATGTGTATTGTGCAAACTACCAAATAGGGGGGGGGGGGTGATTTACATTATATTGGTGGACAAGACAGCTTTGCAAAAACTAGGTGTTAATGAAAAGGAATCTTTTCTATTGTTGTTATTGTTATAAATGCTCTATATGCACTTTTGAAGGGTATATCGTGAAAGTTATTCGAGGCAGGGAGGGAGACAAAGCTCTAGTCCCGGCTGGGTTTTCAATTGATTTTTTAAAAAGTTTTGTTGGGATATTGTGGATAAGGACTTCATTAGTATGATCCAAGTGTTCTACGATAAGGGACAGGGTTCTTAGCAACATCTTTGTATTGTTGATTTCAAAGAAGATTGGAGCCCTGGACTTGAAGGATTTCTGTCCGAGAAATTCGATGGGTATAAGATCCTATCCAAGATTATGGCATCTAGGATTAGGGAGGCATGAGCTGTTTGATTTCCCCACTGCAGGGTGCTTTTGTAGATGGGAGGCAGATCCTGGATGGGGTTCTTCTTATTATTTTTTGATCAATAAACAAATATTCCATTAATCGATCATGAAAGACATAGAACAAGTAGAGTTCACAAGAGAGTAAACTTGAACGCAACAAAAAACTTCGAAAAAGACAAGAAAAAACAAAACTAACCACCACAAGCAAAAAACCCCCTACCAGTGATAGCCACATGATAGACTCGCTACATTGGCAGGGCCCTTACGTCCTCAATCTCCTTATGAGATGAGCACCAAAACAAGATAAGTTGTTTGATACGCAAACAGAAGGGCAAGATAAGTGACATCGTAAAAAACTCTCGAATTCCTCTCATTCCAGATGTTCTATGCAATTGCATCCGGGAGAAAAGACCCAATCATCTCACTTGGGGTATCCAAACTTACCGAAGACCAACATGATAAGAAGTCCCAGAAAGAAGAGGTAAAGACCAACTTATCGAGATGAGCAAGAAAGAAATCCCAAATATCAAAAGCATAAGGGTAGTACAAATGGTCTACCGTTTCCTCCGCTTGGAGGCATAAAAAAACATCGTTTTGCCATCCTCCACCCTCTACTTTTCACATGATCAATTGTGAGAATCTTACCTAATGATGCAGTCCACAGGAAGAAGGATATCTTAGATGAAATTCCCTAATTCCATACAGCCCGATAAGGAAACGGAAGAGCTGGACCTGGACGATTCGATAAAACAAACATTTTACTAAAAATGACCACTATTGACAGTCTAGAACCTAGAATCACTACTAGGGATACATGGGGAATAGACATTTAACCGACCTAATAACCTAATCATATCCTCAACCTCCCAATCATTTAGGCCTCTCCTATTTTTTAAGACACCACACTCTCGCACCCGCAACTCTATCTATATAGTCTGCAACCTAGGCCAACAGGTCGATGGCTAACATGAATAGATTCCTAAAATCATCTTTCAATTGCAAATGCCCGCACCAAATATCCTCCCAAAACCTTACATACTCTCAGCTCCCAATTACAAACCTGAGATTCTCTGAAAAAACCGAAATCCATCTCATGATATCTTCCCAAAGCCCTAAACCATATGACCCTTTCACCTATCCCTACTCCCAACAAGATTTTTCTCTGCACTTAATCACTATTTCTTTCCTCCAAAGGGTATCATTTTCTACACCAAATCTCCAAAGCCATTTTCACAATAGAGCCCTATTCACTTCTAATAGGGGCCTCAGATTAAGGTCTCCCACTTTCTGTGGAAGACACAACTGTATCCAAGGGACTAAATGGTATTTCTTTGGATCTACTTTCTCATTCCATAAAAACTTTCTCTGGATCCACTTCAATCTATGAGCCACTCAACTCGAAATGGTTAATAAAGAAAGATAGAAGGTTGGTAAACTACTCAGGGTGCTATTGACCAAAGTTAGCTTTTACCGATAAAAAAAAAAGTTAGCTTGCCTCCTTTGGAGAGACATGAGGATTTCCAACCTGCTAGCCTGTTATGAAACTTGTCAATCACTTTATACTAGATCACTTTAGATTTGTACCTTGATCCTAGTATAAGACCAAGATATTCAGAAGGAAGGCTCTAGATCGACACCCAAGACAGGCAGCCAGTTGGTCTAGATTTGGCACTTCCCCCACTCCTATAGCAAGTTAATTTTCAGACTTGAAACCGCTTTGAAACACCTAAAGACGCATTGTAAATAAGCTAACTACATGAAGCCTCACACATAATAAGCGTGTCATGTGCAAATTGGAGGTGCGGAATAGCCAGGCCCTCTTGCCCCGCTTCAAACCCTTCAATAACCTCCCCTTTTGCTCTAGAAATCATGTGACTCATCGCTTCCGGTGTTCGTGACTAGGATAAATAAGAATGGAGACAGGGGATCCTCTACGACGCGTTTGTGACTAGGATAAATAAGAATGGAGATGGGGGATCCTCTTGTCGTAGCCCCTATGAGCTTTTAAAATACCATGTTGGACTTTCATTGAGATTTGAGAATGAGACAGAAGAATAACATGCTTTCATCTACTCCTTCCACTTCGCCTTTGCCTAGTGATCATAAGTTTTTTTCATATCTAACTTACACATGATCCCAAGAATTTTAGATCTTAATCGGGAATCAATGCATTGGTTTGCTATTAAAATGCCCTGAATGAGGTTCTTATTGCCAACGAATGCATCGATGAAAGGATAAGGAGAAATACTCGGGGGTGCTATGCAAAATTGATATGGAAAAAGCCTATGATCATTGTAATTGGGGTTTCTTGGACTATTTGTTGGGCACAATGGGGTTTAGTAACAAGTGGTGGAAGTGGATGAGAGCATGTGCTATATCCACGTTATCAATTTTAGTTAATGGAAGTCTAGCAGGGTATTTCAAAAGTTCTAGGAGTTTGTGACATGGGGACCCGCTCTCTCCTTTCCGTTTCATTCTGGTTACGGAGGCTTTAAGCCGGATGATCTTCAAAGCGAAAAGCTCATCGAAGGATTCCAAGTGGGGAACAAGAGCCTTATAGTGTCTCATCTTCAATTTGTAGATGATACTTTAGTCTTTTGTGATGAATTTTGTCGTTAGTTGGTTTATCTGTGGTGCCTTCTTAGAGGTTTTGAGGTAGCATCTGGGTTACAAATCAATTTGGCCAAGAGTGAAATTGTGGGGATCTTGGAGGTTTCGAATGTAGTTAAGTTAGCGGCCTGCCTAGGGGTTAAGTCAGGGGTTCTACCGTCCAAGTATCTAGGCATGCCTCTTGGGGCTAGTTTTAAATCCAAGTCAGTCTTGTCCCCTGTGGAGGAGCTGCTTGCCAAAAGATTATCGCAGTAAAAATTGTCCTCTTTGTCCAAAGGGGGGAAGTTGATTCTCATTAAGAGCACATTGTGTAGCGTCCCTATTTTCTTTTTGTCCATCCCGACCATCCTGAGTTTGGTGGCTGCAAAATTAGAGAAGTTGCAGAGGGATTTTTTTGTGGAATGGTAAATCGGATAAGTCGAAGTACCATCTCGTGCCATGGCAGCATGTCCAGTCGAATAGATGACTTTGGAAATTTATTTCTTTAAGCCCTTGATAGGAGAACCTTAGTGTCGATTCAGTTTGAGTTGGTAGCTTATTAGGTCGTGTGGTGCCCTAGACAAGACCTAAACGACTGAGAGGTGGAGGACTTCCTATGGCTTTGAGGCATCTTAGTGGTTCTCCCCCATGCGTCCAAGTTAATGATGTTAGAGTATGGCTCAGAGCTATTAGCGGTTGAGTTTAAATGAGTTCATTTTTGCACTCCTCTAGTTCAAGACCCAATTTTCAGGTAGGGCTGTCAACTATCTGAATCCGAATCGGAATCCGAATCGGAATCCAAATCCATTTAAGTGGATATTTATCCGAATAGGTATTTGGCGGATCGGATTCAGATATCCATTAAGGTACCCGTTTATAAACGGAGCGTATACAGATAGTAGACTATCTGCTCCGCTAAATACCCGAACCGATTAGAATATGTACATAGTTTTTATATCAAATATGCTCCATGTATAGTTTTAAGGCTTATTAACATTTTATGTTTTTAGGTGTAATTCTCCTACACGATGAGGATATTATTGTAATTTGTTACCTTATTATATATACCCTACAAATAACAAACCCTAAATATTCTCAATCATTTGAGTGAAAGCCGACTCAGAGGGTTTCTTAAACCCTTTGACTCTTCGAGGTTTTCGCATAGGGTTTCTTCAACACCTTTGAGGCTTTTGCAGATGAGGGTTTCCGAGAAACAAAGGAGATCGAGCTTTTTCAAGAAGCCATTAACGAGATGGGTTGCAAAGAAGCCATGCGAAGAAACCATTAACGAGACAGATTGCAGTCTTGCAAAAATCGAACATTTTAGAGAAGCAACCATCTTTGTTTTCGAGAAGCCATTAACATCATTGTTGATCATGTTCCTGCATCGGAGATAGATTTTGGGTATTAGAGGAAGAAATACCCATTTGAGAATTTTTTAAAATCTTCTAGAGGTGAGTGAGTTGCTTTTTTTTTTTTTTTTTACTTTGATGCTTTTCTGGTTTATCCTTTTTGTTTTCTTTCCAAATTTGGTGTATGTAGATTCAGAATGAATGCAGAGGCAAGGACCCTCATCTAGTGGTGGTCAGTTTGACTCAAAACAATATCTTGTTCCATTCCCGCACATCGCATAGCGGCGCATACGTTAGGGTATGAAGTCCCCGGATCTAGGCAAGGTGATGGCGGATTTCTATTACAAAATACTCAAGCAAGCTAGGAATGGGCTGAGACGATATTACGATTCGAAGACCAAGTCAAAGACTGCTGGATGTCTCGCAGAGCGACTCTCAAGAGAGCAAAATCCTTACATACGAAGGACGTAAAGAGTCAGACTTCGTCCTTATCGGGGAGAGTGCCACCTGCAGAGAATACTTGATCTAAACAACAAGAAGAAGACTAACGATGAAGTCAATTGGCCCTTGACACCCAATGTGGTTGGTAGGTGCTCAATCTAACAATAAGGTCTACACGCCCAGAACCCTCCTTAATTCCTACCAAAGCTTGCTGGTCAAGCAGACCAGGAATGCAATTTAGTACAGGCGGTACGCCAGGCCCAAGAAGGTCTTGATCCAGCAATAGTTTTTCCGCTTCCAGGATAAATTATCTTGTTTGTGCCTCATAAAAAGAACTAGCAGGTTGGTGGATTTGATCATTGACGTTGGCGTCGTCACAGATATAACATTAGGGTCAGTGCACTCGTTAGCTACTTACTTGTATTAGAGTAGGACAAAGCCTTTCCATGAGTGGCCTGGACGTATCGTATATAACATGGATCTAAAGAAGGGTATGGCTGCTCATGGGTAATATAAGGTTTCTCTTGACCTTAAAGAAAAGGTAATGTTGCAATTTGGGATGGGTTTTTGTAATTTGTGCCTGGAATTTAATTTATGATCTTTCATTTGGTTTTGTACAACATAGACTAGAGTTTGAAGAGAAACGGAAAATAATACTAACCATCTTGGAAATGGGGACTAGATACTTTGTTAGATCCTGTATTTTTCTGTTCTTTCCTTCATTTGATTTGCTTCTTTTCAACTCGATTTGTGGTTTTAAATCCTGAATATACTGCAACTTTCGTGGATTTTGGGCTTCTTAAATGGATTTTCATTCTCCATTAATTTTTGTGTTGGTGATTTCTGCAACTGTGACTTGTGAGTGGTTGGACTTCTTAAATGGATTTTCATTCTCCTTTAATCTGTGTGTTGGTGATTTATGCAACTGTGACTTGTGACTTGTGAGTGGTTGGGCTTCTTAAATGGATTTTCATTCTCCATTAATCTATGTGTTGGTGATTTCTGCAATTGTGACTTGTGAGTGGTTTTGGGTTGGTTTTGGGTGGTTGTTATATTCGTGGGCAGCTATGATAGATGAGTGTAAGAAGGTCCATTGGACTGATTTCCTTTATAGCTGGTCAAATATCTTAGCTTGACCTGTTTGGGCTTCTCGGGGGTTGCTTCTCGAGTAGTTTGTATATTCTTCTCTCTTTTAATAAAATCTTCTCGTTATCTATCAAAAAAAAAGAAAAGGGAAGAAGAGAAACCCAGGTTCATTAAATTTTATTAAAGCTTCTATTTCTTAGTTTTAATTAATTGGGGTTCTCTTCTAATTAATCGGTCAAATTTGGATAGTATCTGAATTCGAGTATTCGAATTCGATTAGTATAATCGGTCAAATTCGGATATTATCCAAATTTGATTAGTTAAACGAATTTTAATTTGACTACTTGAACTTAATATCCGCTGGACATTAGAGCGGATTCAGATAGTTTGTCTAATTAATCGAGTCGGATATGGATATAGCACTATCCGCTCCGAATCTGCACTGTTGATAGCCCTACTTTCAAGTTGCTTGGAATCCTGGTATTCCAACCAAAGTATCTTTCTTCATCTGGACAACAACTTTGGACAAAATTCTCACGTTGATCATTTGAATAATAGAGGGTGGGATTCTCATTGCTATTTGTGCCTCCATGCGGAAGAATCTGTGGACCATTTACTTTTCCATTGCTCCTATATCGCCCAAATTTGGGGTTTTTCTTGTCTCTCCTAGGGGTGGATTGGTCTTCCTCTTTTCCTTTCGGGACTTCTTATTGGTTGGTCCTCGGTTTCATTGGAGTCATCCCAACGGTTATTTGGTTGCTTCGTCCAAGGGCTGTTTCGACTTTCACAGTTTATCTGGATTGAGTGAAACATTAGAGTTTTTGAGGACTCCTTCATGCCTGAGGTTCGAGTGTGTAGGAAGGTTAGGTTTCTCATTCTGGATTGGTGCTCGATCTGTAGGGAAGAGGTGGATATAGATGCACTCTTGTTGTGGTTATGGGAGTTATTTTGGTTTTTTGGTTTTTTCCCTTCCTGTTTCTTTTTATTTTCTTTTTTTTCTCGCTAGGGTTCACGGCTTTGTGAGCTCTTTTGTGTTGTTTTTGCTTTGCTGTGATATATCACTCTTACCGATCAAAACAAAAGCTCTTACATCTCTAAGAAACCCTCCTTCGCTAAACATCCTTACTACTGAAAGTTAGTAGTTACCACCTGCCCATGTAAGACCATTTTTTTTTAAATTCAGGTGAAGAGTGATGCATGAACCTTGACTGGTTACACCAATGGGAAAGTTAAGAAAACAGAAACAGAGAATTAGAGAAGCCACTCCTACTCCATTTTGTTACAGATTGCACTACATGTTTCAACTTTCAATTCTAGCACAAGAGGGTATTTGCAAGGAATCTTAACACATCCTCAAGTTTCAGTGCCTGAACCTGGGATCTTAGTGATTTCCTTAATAAGTGTAGTAGTTGGTGAATTTGACGTGTTAACATCCTAGAAGTAAAATTTAGCTCTTTGCTAACTCATTTCTTGGAATATTTCTAGAGTAATATTATGTATATAAAATATGTTCCACATATGCAACAACTGTAATGCAATAAAAGAAAAAAAATGATCAAATGGATTTGTTAGTTTCTAAAGTTAAAAATTTAGGTGTTTTTTGTGTGCTTTATCTTTTAATCTAGCTGGCTTTGTTAGAACCGGAGAAAGTTTAGTCTAGTTTTTATGCATGTAAAAGTGTAATGTTATTGAACTCCTAATCCTTCAACTTAGATTGTTCTGTCTTTCTACAGTTGGATTGGAGGAACTGGAAACTAATGTACAGAAGTCTAAGACCTTTATACTTTCACAGCTGCATCTAATGGAGTGCTTTCAGGTGAAAATTTCCTTTGGAATTCCCTTATGCGCTGAAGCCATAATAATAATATTCTGCAATGCAATGATTCAAATATTATTTTTAATATCCCATGATTTACTATTAGTTGATAGGGATTGCCGTCTAGTTTTCTGCAATGGGTTGCTTATGAGCTATCCCTTTCCCTAGCATTTAGCATGCATTCGGTGCTCCACATTTTACCTGGTTATTTCTAATATAGGAAAAATCACCTTGTATTAGTTGATAGAACCTTCAGTTTGTTTCCTGTCGTACACTTCAAAGTTGGATATATGGCATAAAGATTGTTCTCACAAGCTACCAGTATGAATCTGATAGGATTTCCACTCAACTTTTATGTATTGTCATCTACCACTAGCTGTTTCTTTCCTGATCTTTTATGGTATTAAATACATCATCGAATACTCTAATATATTAGATATAGAACAGCATGTCTAGCATAAAAAACTCAACATTCCAACAGTCTTAAGATCTAATTCTCTATTTGTAATTTGTGTCTGCATGTGGACATTTTAATGGTTGACAAGCTGTCATATGTTCCAAATAATTTATTTATACTGGTGGGATCAATTATTGTGTTTTGTTGCCTGCAGGATCTACTTCATATGCATGGAACTCGTGTTTGGGAAGAAGAATTTACCTGTTTCTTGAAGCACTGTGCTCTGAAAGTATGGTGTAAAGAGTAGTATATTTCATTTTGTTCATTGAACTCGCAAACTTGTTTTTTTCTTTAATTATATTTTGTGTTGCATTTCTAGGAGTGTGATGATTATGTTAGTTGGAGAAAGCACGATTCAATAGTTATGCATGTACAAGTGAATGACTTCTCAAATGCACGAACATTTTTGGGTAAGGAAAATTGTTTGCTATTATTCCACTCATTCATTTCTCCTTTGTGGGTGGGTTGCCTAAAATTCCTCTGCTGGAATAAATTCAGAAGATGTTGAAACTGCAGAAAGTTTCTAAAAACGCCTTCATGTCTATTGGGCATTGATCTAATGGGCCTAAACACTAAGCATGCTCAACTGGCAGGACTGCAGTTATAGAACAGTCCATCAGGATGGCTGAACATTTGAACCCTCCAGGTTTCCAAGTGGAATTCTGTGCCACAAATTTTCTTTTAATTACTCATATATCCAAATTTATAAATTGCAGGGTTGTGATATATGCATTTCCTTTTTCTTTTGCAAAAGTACATTTGAGAGTTTAGATGGGGTTTGTCAAAGAAAAAGTCTAGTGTTTGGAAGTCTGTCTTTTTTCTTCTTCTTTCTGTTGTTATGTGAAAATATCCAAATAAATACTGGATTCAACAGTTAGCTATTGAGCTTGGGGATAAGATCATCAAAATTAAATTAAAAATTAGTATTAACAACTAACTGAAGTCTTTTACGTTCTGGGACTTCTTATCTTGTATGTTTTCGGTGCATCTGGGGGAAGAGGGATTCAAAGGAGGTCCCTTGCTAATTGCATCGGTAGCTCGGTCTCTTTGGAAAGAACGAAATTCAAGGGTTTTGAAGACTCTCCTGCATCAAATGCAAGAACCTGCCAAAGAGCCGGACATCTCTTGGCACAGTGGTGCTCCATCTTGGAGAACTTCAACATAGCATGCTTAAATTTTTTGCTGTAATTTCTGTAGTAATTTTCCCTTATCACCTTGTGTGTATTTCTAGTTAGCTCGTCCTTGGGTTCACTCCTTTGTGAACCCTTGGTCCCCTCTTGTACTTCTCTTCTATATCATTATATACATCCCTACCTCTATTACCAATTAAAAAAAAAAATATATGATAACATAATATGAACTCAATTATCAACAATATATTAATTAAATAGGGGACATGTGGACATGGCCACTGTAAGGGTGCCAAACCAGAGGGTCGCCTGGGATTGACCATTTCATGATTTCATCCCTCCACGTGGCTAAAGAAAGGGGTGCCTTTCCATCAAAGAAGTTTGGACGAGCCCCCAGGAAAAGGTTTTCCTTAATCAAAATCAAGATTTAATGTACTCTAGTCAGCCTAGCCCACTAACACCCTTACTTGCTACTTTTGTTTTCAATAAGCGAAGGATGCGGAGGGGGTGCTGGGGAGAGTCTTGGGTCCCTTGCTTGCCGAATGAGAGCTTTTTTTTTTAGAGCTTTATTGTTTTCTTAGTTTGCTAGCTTCTCGAGTTTACACACCTGTAAACTCCTTGCTATTGTTTTAGCTTTGTACTTTTTCTCTTGTTCTATATAGTTTGATTACCGATAAAAAAAAAACATAAAAAGTAAAGAAAAAATAAATTGGTTTATATAGTGTACGCATATGCATACATCATAGTTGTCAAGGCGACCAAGCGACTTGAGGCGACAGACCCCATGGATGCTTGAGGCGGTAGCCTGAACCGCTTGAGGCGTCACCTAACGAACTTTTTCTACAGAAATTCCCGCTAATATGAGATCTATGTATGATGCATTTTCTTTTATAAGGAGCCTTACATTCATATAAAATACACTACTGTCAAGATGTAAGTTGATAGAACCATCCTTAGAGATAGTTCTAAGAACAATAAAGGGGGATTTCAAGTGTTGGAAAAAAAATAAAAAAAATTGAAGTCTACAATGACGGCTAAATGAAGGGAGAGAGAGGGGATTGTGAGGGATAAAAAATAGGCAACCCAATAGGAAAGAAAGAGAGAGAGAGAGAGAGAAAAGAGAACGGAGAGGAGAGAGTATAAGACTGAATAAAAATTAGAAAAATAACCGACAGTCAAATGTGATGCTGAACAAAGGAGAGAGAAGAGGGGGGAGAGGGAGATGTCATACCTCTTACTCTCATTTCTTTCTTTTTCTCGATTATACTTAAGATAAGTAATAAAAATAATATATGATAAGTAAAATATATTACTATGAAGCTTGCACTTATTTAAATTATAAAAAAACTCTTTAAATATGGGTTTATGAGAGTTTTGGGGGTCCTAGAGGGAATTTGGGACATTTAAAGGCTCTTTTTTATTATGGGCTGCCTGTGCCCAGCTGTACTTTAACTGAAAGTATGCCTCTTTTTAATTTTAGAAAAACAGTTCTTGGGGGGCATACATCGAATCCCAAGATCTGATTAAGATTCTAATTGATTTTATTCAATGAAGGTTAGAATAACATTCACCTTTGCGACTTTGAAATTGTTAAGTCAAATCTACATAAGAATAGTACTCGCAAAACTTAACAAGTGTCAAGTCTCCTGTCGATTCACACGAACCTTCTTTTTCCTTTAAAGCTTTCTCTAATGGAAGCTAATGGCCCTTCCAAATTCCATGCTTTTTTATCTTTTCTTCTTTTCTTTGATCCAAGAACCTTTCTTGATCAAACAAGATCCAATCTTGATCTTCAAAGAACTTGTTCTTGATCATCAAGATCAAAAACCAAACAAAAAGGAAGAAGGGGAAGGGTGACCGTACACCCTCAAAGGGGGAGAGGGTTGGGCGTGAACTTGAGGAGAGGGAGAGAAGAAAAAATTATGGAGAATTATATATCTTAAAGGGTTGGGCATCCAATCCTTTATATAAGTTCCCTCTTGGTTGCTTGAATTGTAATCCAATTATAATTCATTAACCTTATCCTAATCCAATTAGGATTCCTCAATAGTTTCCTTTATTGATTATTCTCCTATTCCAATTAGGATTAATCTTAAAAAGAAACTAACCTTATCCATTAGTAACTAATCTTATCCTTATCCAATAAGGAATCTTGAATTAGTAACTAACTAATGGAATCCCTAACAATTAGGGAATCTTTAATTAGTAACTAACTAACTAACTAACCTTATCTAATAAGGATATTAGTTATTAGAAACTAATTAAAATAATAACAATTATTATTCCTCCTTGAAGTGGGCGTCCCACCCTAGGTGGGTCCCACCCCACACGCCTAAAGGGTTTTCAAAACCCTCTTGGTCACTTGAATTATTCTTTTATAATAATTCCCAATGGGTCCTACCCATTTGGTTTTTCACATCCAATGTGATTCCACCTTTTAGAGCTTCACTATACCATATAGTGATTACTTAGATAAATTAATTAATTTAATTATAAATTAAATTAAATACTTTAAGAAGGTCCTTGTGTGTGGGATCTAAAGGGATCTCCTGTTTCCGGTTGTGGGACCAAGTACTCAACCTTTTGGTTAAAGCATTGTTACTAGGAAACACCTTTTCTACACTCCATTAGGATTATAGAATTTTATATATATCCCTGGACTTCCACCAATCACAATTAATGTCCATTAACACAATGTGATTAACCTCTAGAAATTAGAGAATTGCTTGTAAGTACCATCTCATAATATATTTACAAATAAATCCTTCCAATTTCCGATATCACTTGTAAGCTTCCGGGATTGGAACAATTCCACTGTCTTAGTCCCTAGCTTATGAATAGAACTCTTTCTCATGATTACTTTTCATTGAACTGAACCTCCAAAACACTTTTGAAGAAGCATTAGAAAATAGCTGACATATATATTTATATATACTTTTCCATATTAAAAATATCAACTTCGATAAAAACCATTTTACCGAAAAGCACCAGTACTGGATTTAACAGTTCAGTTCAACAAGTATCACCTTGATATGATTATCTCCAATTAAGGAGTTGTGGATTCCTTATTGAGTGTTTACACACTTCTCCAAACATTGTGTACATGACCCAACATACCCGGAGTTAGTCCTGTGTATTGGACATTACCGATTGGCACATCAAAGCCATATAGACAGATGTCTGAGAAGATGTTAACCTCTTAGGTCTAAGGACAATTTGTCAAATGGATAACCCTAATACAATCTGACAGTGTATTCTATAGGGTATCCACTAGTGACCCCGTTCAGTATTATGTACTTGCTACATATACTCACATGTTAGTCAAGAGTCACCACTCTCTGTGAATGAGATTCATCACACTATCTCATAGAACTACACATGTGCAAGCCATGATGAAGTACGGCGCCCAACCAGTACTCTAGAGGCTTCGAACAATATTAGGTTTACAAGGAACCGGAAAATCATATCTCCTCGCAACCTTTGCATGATTTTCCTATAATGTTACCTATGGAACTTTATGTCTTCATCATATGAGACAGTAATTAATATAAATACCCTTTATAGTTGGTTGTGTGAATATGATGCTTATCTAATCAACATAGAAAAGTCTCTTATTGGCTTTCGAGGGCATATATGTCCAACATTAACAACTCTGTAAAAAAAAAAACAGATGAGAACTATATGGTCCACCCATAAATAGAGGGAGAGAGACCAATTGGTCCACTCATTGAGAGAGAGAACGAGTTAACATGAGAGAAACATACTTGACACGTTTGTCTCTTCTTTCTTCTTCTATCTGCAAACTTTTTTTTTGTTGGATATACAAATTCTAACATATTATATTGTAAGACTTGAGAAATATATAAAATAACATATTTTTTTGTTTATAGAGCTTTTATATTCAAATTAAATAAAATTTTAAATCCTTAAGCAATTATAATATTACATATATCAGATTTTCAGTAATGACCGCCTGAGGTGGCCAGTCGTCTGAGCCCAGCAGAGCGTACGGTCGCCTAGGCAACCGCCTGAAGCGACGCCTTTAACAACTATTGCCTACATATTTAATTATGGTGTATATTTTGTACATCATAACCTGTGTTAGCATAGTCGCAAATATCGCGTATGGTGTACTTTTTACTGGGACAGCACTACACCCTAATCTGTCAATTGCAGGGGTGATATGTGCAATTTCTTTTATGCGGAAGTACATAAGATGCTTTAGTTGGGTTCTGTAAAAGAAATTGGTCTTGTGCTATTCTCTATTTGGAAATTCATTTTTTCAAAAACCAAGTCTGGAAGTCTGTTTTGTTTTGGTCAAAATCTTCCAAAAAAATATCGGGTTAACATTTTCTCACCAAATTCTCTATAATACTTTCTCTCGATTTAGCATTTTGTTCTGCATCTTAAAATCCTTTCTGGAGTTCAGATGGTACACTTCCATAGCTATTTAACACTCAGCTTACTATGAACCTGTCCTTTTTGTTGCTTGTGGTGTATGAACTCGAGGGAAACTTATCTGTCATGTCATAAGTTTTTTTTTTAATGTGGTCTTAGAACTTGATTGTTTTAATTGAGAATTCATCCTATTATAATCATACTTACCAATGTGCACAGGACATTTACTGCGCCAAATACTTCAACTGACAAACCCTTCTCGGTCAATGTACATAGAGCCGATGAGTGGTTGGTGAGTGTTTTTTTTTTTTGCATTTTAAATTATTTGTTGGCATCACCTAATTGCGACCTTTAATTTGTTTAGTAAAATTATGTCATTGTTTAAGTCTGCTATACTGTCTTTGTTCTGTGAGTCTATGATTAAAATTTGGCAAGTTGAGGTGTCTATAACATGGATATATGGTTTCAGGTTTGATTCAGAAGGACGTGAATTACTAGGATTGCGTTTCTTTGATCTACTGGAATCATGGTATTAGTCCGACATCTTTACTTGTATACAATAACTCTTCTAATATGTTAGATCAATAAGGCATAATATGTGGGTCGCTTGACTTGTGTGTATAGATTAGTAACCATCATTGACATGATTAAATTTTGACTGCTGGACCAGTTCTTGGCCTGGTAATGACATAATGAGATTGCATTGGATGCCAAAAATTTTCTTGGCCTTCTAAATTCTAACACCATTATAGACTCATTGGATGCAATCAGTAAAACGTTGAAACTAAATTAAAAAAATGTTCTGGTGAAACCTTTTCTCTATTGAAGAGATCTTTGAAAACATTATAACCATTAGCATGGTATTCTTTTTAAAAGGCCTTAATCTTTTTTTATAGGTAAAAGGCCCTTCTATAATTATGATAAGCATTTCTTATTCGTTGGTGGAAGATTACTTTCCAAAATAACCCCCCATAGCAGCATTTACTAGAGATGTGTTCTTCAATGTGGAGCAATGGAGGCCTAATATTAACATCCCCTTTTATGTGGTTGTTTTATTCCAAGCTCTCCATCTTTTTTTATTAAATGAGTGAAATGTTGAGGTTTGTGCTTTATTGCATCAATGATTGCTCCTTGAAACTAGACTCATTAAACATTCTTCCATCCACCTTTTGCCGTACAGGCGTGGTCCTTAATTATCAGAGTTTTGCACTTTCTGGGCAAAATATTTAAGCACCCAACTTGCTTTATGATCCAATCAAAGAGTATTATTTAATTACTAATTCTGGAGGAACTCCAGACTCTTTTTTTGATGCCTTAAATTTTTTTTCTACATTGTGCTAGTTGATAAAATTTCACTTAAATGTTACATGTCACCTGGTAAAGTTACTTGTGCCCTGTTTTTATCGCTATGTACAATCTTCTACCTGCAATTCTCCTTCGTGTTTATTATGCATGTAGATGCTGTGTCTCTACATTCTCCTATTGCTTCGAGAAACATAAAATTTATGTTTACAAAATTTTCCCAAAATAAATTTTGTTTCTTGCACCTTAAAGCGCTATCATCTTCAGTTTTAGTAGTATAAAGTTTCTGTTATACAAATTGGCAAATCCATTATTTCCCTGTTAAGGGCTTTAAGAGATGGACAACTCATCCTGATACTGTTGTACCAGTCTAGAGATTGTTCTTGAAATATACGTTACTGAATAAGACCATGTTCTTCAGTGTAGGACCTATTGGAATGACTAGTTTGGATTCTCTGTTAGCTTTCATTATCATGGAGATGTTAGAGCATTCTTTGAACAGTTTAAAAAGCCTGGTAAGCATCAAAACAAGTTTACTCTTGTGTATGTTATTGTGAATATAACTTCCTTTACTAAAATGAGAAGCATTTCTCAAGGAGTTAGCTTAGACGTGATAATAGCATGTAATAGAAATGAATGTATTTTGAATTTTTTTGTGTCATATACTTGGAAGAATCTATAATGTGATTGGCAACTATGTATTTAGTTGATTTCTTCTGTGTAACCTCAAATAAGTTGGTTATTTTTGCAGTTGCATGTGAGATGCTTGGAAGAGTTACAACAGTTGGATACTGCTTTGGGTCCTGCTTCCTCCCTACCTTTATTGGGACGGTCATCTTATAAACAGATGGTATGGAAATTCAAAATTTGGAATTCTATGCGTAATAAGCCCTAATTTTGTTTGATTTTCTTACTCATTTTTAGTTTTAACCAATTGTGGATTGTTTGCCATAAAATTGGCCAATATAAGGAGGCAAGTGATTATGGAGATTTCCCCGAGAGCCGAGCATTTTATGGAACTCAGTGATTTGGAGTAAATATGGGGGGTGATTAGGAGTAAATATGGATTGGATAGAAATGGGTGGGACTCAAAGCCAGCTAGTAGTGCCAATTGGAGTTTGCTACTTCTAACTTTACATAAATTTTTGCTCTCAAACATGGGATTAATCTTTGCAAAGCTGTGGAAGCCCGTCTTCCTATAGCTGAAGGAAACTCTAAAAATGCTATTTTTTGGGCTAAGAGCTCTTCTAGAGGCCTGTGGAGG
The DNA here is from genome assembly GCA_015143295.1 of Tetracentron sinense. NCBI lineage: Eukaryota > Viridiplantae > Streptophyta > Magnoliopsida > Trochodendrales > Trochodendraceae > Tetracentron > Tetracentron sinense. The sequence goes on along the minus strand of CM026568.1, from coordinate 36,983,057 downwards.
TATGAGCATGTGCATAATGAGATTCGAAACATGGTGGGTACAAAAGATATCTCCTTAAATGACCTAGCTAACCAGCTGGTCAAAGGGGAGTAGGGAGGATGGATATGTTTAGTAAGATGTTTGGCGATGTGTAATCTTCTATTTATTCCTCTTTTTTTTGTTCTTTTCTCCTTTATACCTTCCTCTTTAGTCTCTAATCTAGGAGAGCTTATTGTATCTATTATTTTATCTTAATAAAATTATCTTTGTTACGGATAAAAAATGCCAATTAAGCCCTCTCACTACTTTCAATACTTTATATTATTTTCTATACTTTGTGATGCAGCCCAAGATATGGGAGCCTAAATTTTGAGATGTATCATGTTATGAGGGTGTGCAAAATATGATATCAAGATCCATGATCCATTTATCTATAACCCATGACCCATGCTCTAACTATCCATATACCCATTTAGCAAATCAATGACCTTCCACTTCCTCATTAATGCTACCTAGTGTTTAGTTGTAGAAAATGGTATTTTCTCATAAGTAGTGTTTCCCCATATATTAGTTATAGTAAGTGGGTTTAATTAATGTTGTTTGATGTTTTCCCATGATAGTGGGTTTTGTAGTAGTTTCCCATGTGGGAGCATTGTTCTCTATATATACTTAAGAAATGAAATGAGAAGTAACTCTTTTTTAAATGAATATATGATATTATAAGCTTGTTAGCTTATTTCAAGCTTAGTTATTCTCTTGTGAGATAACTTGTTGAATTTGGGTGTTGAGGAGTCCACCTTGCTGAGTTGGGGTCGTTTTTACACTCTAAAACGACCAAGTATTTTGTGGTTTTTCTTCAAATTAAACCACCCCTAAATCACCCTGCATCAGTTAGTATCAGAGCAAGTTCTTTCGTTGGGAGGTTCGTAGAATTATGATTTAATCAATTCATTTGATTCATGAATTGATTTAGTTAAGACTTATTTTTTTGTCATGTCGTTTGAGTCGCGATGACAACAAAGAGTCTTTGGGACATATTCTATGGAGCACCAATTTATGACTTGTATGGTGATGAAGGCATAAGAGCAAAGATCCATCAACAACTTTCAATCTCAAAAATGGTAAGTAACCGAACCAGTATTTTAGTATCAAACTCGGAGTCTTATTCTTCGAATGAAAAGGTTGTAGATTGGGAGTCACTGCCAATCTTTGATGAATATTTAGATGATGGTTATTTACTCACAGCTGAAACTCCTATTTTTGAAGAAGAAAAGTATACACTAATTTCATTGTCTGCCTATGAAGATCCATTCTTGTGGAGATATTTAGAGGTTTCTTTAAAGATGACATGTATGGTGCATGTTGCCATTTTCAAGAATATCTACACCAACATTGGAAGACATCCTAAAAAAGCAAGTTGAGAAAACTATGCAAGAGAATCATCATGGACCCAACCGATGATACATACATTCAAAGTGCAATTTAAAAGATTAAAGTGGGATATTTGGGCAAGCCGGAGACCCAAGATCAAGCATCAATTGAAGCTACACCGTAGGAACTTGTGGGCGAGTTCTTTTCAAGAGGAGGAGAATGATGCAGCCTAAGATATGGGAGCCTACATTTTGAGATGTATCATGTTATGTGGGCGTGAAAAATATGATATCAAGACCCATGATCCATTTATCTATAACCCATGACCCATTTACCCATGCTCTAACTATCCATATACCCATTTAGCAAATCAATGACCTTCCATCTCCTCATTAATGCTACCTAGTGTTTAGTTGTAGACAATGGTATTTTTCTATAAGTAGTGTTTCCCCATATATTAGTTATAGTAGGTGGGTTTAATTAATGTTGTTTGATGTTTTCCCATGATAGTGGGTTTTGTAGTAAGTTCCCATGTGGGAGCATTGTTCTCTATATATACTTATATATACTTAAGAAATGAAATGAGAAGTAGCTCTTTTTTTGAATATATGATATTATAAGCTTGTTAGCTTATTTCAAGCTTAGTTATTCTCTTGTGAGATAATTTGCTGAATTTGGGTGTTGAGGAGTCCACCTTGCTGAGTTTGGGTCATTTTTACACTCTAAAACGACTAAATATTTTGTGGTTTTCCTTCAAATTAAACCACCCCTAAATCGCCCTGCATCACTTTGATAACTTGCTGAACACTATGCTTGCCTATATACCTATATCTATCTATCTACCTTTGTGTGCTTACACCTACCTTTGGACACTTAAACATGACCGTTTCTTTATAAGTTCATAGCTCTTGTGCTGAAGATGAACGAGACTAAGCGATCTACTAAAGTTGTGGGATGTAAAAATGCATTGGTATTTATGTAACGTGATCAATTTTTTGGTTATTAAATGTATCTATATATATTGGATGAGGTAATAATGTCAATATAAACAGATTATTAACTTAAACGCATGTCTTGGGTCCATGATTAAATCATATTCCTCCATTAATACTGACCATGGTCCAAATGTTGAGGTACCTTTTGCGAACTGCCAACAGCTACAGATGCACTTTTCTTACTGAAAGAAGTTCAACAAAATGCGTCACTTATGTTCTTGTAAAACTTGATGATTCAATTTGTGACTTGTCTGACTTTGACTTAATTTGTCTGGGTCCTGAGTTTGGTTACCTAGTGTGCTTGGTTTTTTCAGTTGACCTAGGAAATCCTAAACTTTTAAAGGACTAAACCAAGTTTTTTATGGAAACAGGAAATAAAGGACATTAAAAGATTATTTGGTTAGAACTTCAATATGTTGGCGTAAAATTTCAATCTGTGATTATTAACCAAAGTTTTATCACTATTTTCCCCATTTTATAAGCTTACAACAGTAATTCATTTTAACACTTTGACGTTTGCGTGTAAAAGAATTTCTTTTGTCTTTATATGTCAAGGTCTGTATGGCTTATGTGTTTCTTGAGATGCACCAATTTCCTCATATCATTCATAATTAATTGCAATCATATTTGTTGGTCAGGCAAAATTTGTGGATACATTATGGGAGCCATGGGTTGAGTCTCTGGCATGTATTGGTCAACTACAATTATTAAGATGTCTAATTTCATTTAAGCTGAAGTTGGCATGCAAGGTAAGAATTTCCTATAACATATTCATTTTTGGTGAATCATTATTGGGTTAATTTGTTGGTGTTGCATCTGTATTGCTGTTGTGGCTCAATGACTAAACTAACGACTTTGTTTAGCTTTAGCAACCTCTTTGTGGATTTAATAAAGAGGAAAGAAAAAGAAAGCAAAGCTTTACTTTTTTTAGTTATCTACGTGAAACTTCATTAAAATGTTGTAGTCATTCTTGTCTTGCTCAGTCTGGAATGAACACCAACAGGTTATTTATGTTGTACTTTTTCTGGATTTCACTTTTTTACTTATCTCTTATCGAAATAATATTTAGGAAGATCATACTGGAAAGTTAGCTTCATATTAGGTTATGAATATAGTAAAAGTTTGAGGAAATCTGGCATCTTACCACGAAGACTCATCACCCATCTCCAGGGACATGTATCATTATCGTGGATCATCTCTTATAGAATAGAATAGTCCAAGTGTAGAATGCCTCTTTGGGTGGGCTGTATACCACATCAAAATGAGTTTCATGTTTATCATAGGCGGAGGAAGAAGAAGAAGGCCCACGTGTCACTTTGGGTAGATGATTTTGGATATTGAAGACCTCATATGCATACAATGATCATTAGGAAGACCCCACATTGAGATGGTGTGCATATGGGCTGATTTAACATTGTTTTAAAAGCCCAATGGGTTGAACTTTTAATTAGGGAGGAAACAATTTATTAGTATCGAGTTATTTTTGTTGATATATGTAATATCGGGGGTATACTTGTAAAATGCATATATGCAATGTTCTCTTTTTATATAATATGCTAGTAGGTTTTCTAATCCCTAATTAAGCACTTTACCCTAATCTACCTTGTTCCTCTCCTCTCTTTTCTCTTCTCTAAACCCTAAATCCTCAAAACCCTTTCTCCAACTTGGTATCAAAGCTACATCAAAGGAAGAAGATCGTCGTTTAAAGCCGTAACAACAACAAAAGGAAGAAGGAGCTAGCTGCCACGTTTTTAGCCATACACCCAGGCCTTATTTTTGGGTTTTGGGTTCTTCAAAGGTATATTTTTCAAAGATCTTGATTTCAGAGGATTTTTGAATCCTATTTCATGAGATTTGGTTAAATATTGATGAAGTTATGATGTTTTGAAGAAAAAATACAGAAAAATTCGAAGAAAAATACTGTTTTGGTTCAAAATTTTTACCTCTTGAATGGGTTGTTTCTTATGCTGTTTATTGGTCATGATTGTACCATTTTTTTGATAGGAACATCTTGATCCTATTTTTTCTTCGTTTGGATGAGATTTGAAGAAGTTGTGATGATTTTACAACCCCACTTCACTACCTTTTTTGCTGAAAAGAGGGTTTTTTACACCTTATTTGCTTATAACAACAACTTAAGCCACCTCTTTGGTAATCTTAATACCATTAAATCTTTTGTTGTAGATTCTTTTGATTGATTGGTTGTTTGTTCCTTGAGTTTCTTCTATGGATGCTAAAGTTCTTGCTCCACCAGATCTTTCTGACTCCGTTGTCCACTCTATCACCAATATTAAATTCAATAGTGATAATTTTCTTACGTGGCGATGCTCAGTTGAGCTTTATATTGGGGTCGCTCTAAGATGGGGTATCTTGATGGTAAGACCCCACAGCTGGAGACAGGTATTGCCTAAATTGCTAAGTGGAAGACAGAGAATTGCATTATTTTGAGCTGGTTGTTCAATTCCATTAAGTCTCAGATTGCCAGGAATTATATTTTTTTATAAAGATTGTCATGAACTTTGGGAGGCTCTTATTCAGACTTATGCCCTAGTAGATAATGATGCTCAAATTTATCAACTTACTCGTGAGATTGCTCACTTTTAACAATGGGATATGTTTATTTCAGATTACTTTGGGGCTTTTCAGCGTCGTTGGGAAGAATTAAACCATTATGAGTCTCTTTTTGAATTATCTACTGCTTCTGCCAAGATTATGACAAAGCGGATTGAGTGTCACCGCATTTATGATTTCTTGGGAGCTCTTCGGGCCAAATTCGAGCAGTTGCACACTCAGATTCTTGCCACATCTCCTTTGCCATCTCTTCGATTGGTGTACTCCATTGTGTTTAGTGAGGAACGCCGTCAAACTGTTATGTCTTCGAGCACCACTCATATGCCCCTTCCGGATGGTTTTGCTTTTGCTACTGATTTTCGTCCTACTGTTGGCCGTGATGGGGGTCGTCGTACTTATGGCGGTCGTGGTAGACCTACTACTCCTTGTAGTCACTGTGGTATAATGGGACATGATTATGATCATTGTTACTGTTTGCATGACTATCCCGAGGGTTATCAGCCTCGTCCTTCTGCTCACTTTACTACGACTCCTATTTTTGATCCTCATTCCTCAGTTGTTGCCAGTGCTGAGATGATCCAAGCTGAGTTTTGTCTAGTTGTCTGCAGAGTGATTCTCCTGATACTGCTTCATCTGCCACAGGTATCCATGCTCCCTCGGCCTATGCCGCCACTACATCGTCTTCTTCTCCTAGCTGGGTTATTGATACCGGAGTTACTGATCATATGACTGGTGAGTCACAGGGCTATTCAATTTTTTCACCTTCATTGCCTACTGCCAAGGTTCGCTTGGCTGATGGTTCTTTTAGGACACATTCCTGTGTCTCCATCTCTCTTTTTATCTCATGTGTTACATATTCCTCATTTATCTTCTAACCTTCTTTCAGTGAGTAGTCTTTTTTACCAAACTTAACTGTTGTGCTATGTTTTATCCTTCTCATTGTCTCTTTTAGGACTTGACTATGAGGAAGATTATTGGTAGAGAAGTGGAAAAAGACGGACTTTACTACCTTGACACTGATTATGCTCCTGATCGAGTCTCCTCTGCTGCTGCTACTGTTTCTGTTTTTCCTTTTTCTGTTGATGCCAATCTTGATACTTATCGTTTATGGCATGCTAAGTTTGAGCATGTTGGATCTAAAACTTTATGTTATTTGATTCCTACTTTTAGTAAACTATGTTCTTCATCTACTTTTCAATGTGATACTTATGAGCTTACGAAACATGTTCGTACTGTTTATCCTTCTTGGATGCATAAATGTTGTTCTATTTTTCAATTAGTTCATTCGGATGTTTGGGGACCATCTCCTGTTCCCTCAAGTGATGGCTTTCATTATTATGTTACTTTTATTGATGATTACACTCAAGCTACTTGGGTGTACCTTCTTAAGTCTAAAGATGAGGTGTTCTCTAAATTTCAGGAATTCCATGCTATGATTGTTACCCAGTTTGGTGGTCTTATTAAAGCCCTTCATTCTGATAATGGCGATGAGTATCTCTCTGCACCTTTTGTCTAGTTTCTTCAAACTCATGAGATTGCCCATCAGTTTACCTGTCATCACACGCCTCAACAAAATGACGTTACTGAGCGCAAGAATCGTCATTTAGTTGGTGTCACTCGTTCTTTATTGTGAGGCATGCATGTGCCTAAGCTTTATTGGTCCATGACTCTTCTCACTGCATGTTTTCTCATCAATCAAGCTTCTCGTATTCTTGATGACCTCTCACCATATCAGTTTCTTTGCCCTTAGGTTCCTATTTTTCCCATTGAGCCACAGGTGTTTGGTTGTACTTGCTCTGTCTAGGATCTTCGCCCCAGTCGTCAGAAATTGGATGAGAAGGTCATTCGATGTGTCTTTGTTGGTTACTCTAACACCTCTAAAGGCTATCGGTGTTATGACCCTCAGTCTCATCATTTCTTTGTCTCTCTGGATGTTACTTTTTTCGAGATAGTCCCTTATTTCTCTCCTGTTCCTACAGTGCCACCTGTCTCTGTGCCTTTATCTATTGTAAGGGACCTCCCACAGCAGGAGTTTCTCACGTACTCTCGCAGCCAGCCACCTGGTTCCAACTCTGATGTGCCTTTACCATAGTCTTCCCCGTCGGCCACTCCTCGAGGTACTTCTTAACCCTATGTTATTCATGTTCATTCTCCTGCTATTGTTACTCCTGCTGTTTCTGATCTTGAGATACCTATTGCTCAACACAAGGGTGTTCGCTCCTTACCCCCTTGCCATGTATGTTATCAAGTTGTATCTCCCTCGTACCAGGCCTTCCTTTCGGCAATTGACTCTGTAACTATTCATCGGTTTGTTCGTGATGCTCTTCTTCATCCTGAGTGGAAGAGTGCTATGATTGATGAAATGAATGCTCTTCACTCTAATCAAACTTGGGATATGATTCCCCTTCTAATTGGGAAGAAACCTGTGGGCTGTCGTTAGGTCTTCACCGTCAAGCATAACCCTGATGGCACTGTTGCTCGGTATAAAGCTCAGCTTGTCGCCCGCGGCTTTACTAAGACTTATGGGCTTGACTATGATGCTACTTTTGCGCCTATGGCCAAATTGACTTCTGTTCGTGTCTCTCTCTTGTGGTAAATCAGAGTTGACTTCTCTATCAATTAGACATCAAGAATGCTTTTCTTAATGGGCATCTCACCGATGAGGTGTATATGGATCCCTCTCCTGATTTCCTGCTTCAAGGGGGGTCTGGAAAGGTTTGTAGACTTCGGAAGTCTATATATGGCTTGAAGCAGTCACCCGTGCTTGGTTCCATTGTTTCAGTGAAGTGGTCCTTAGCATGGGCTTTTAATGATGTCACTCTGATAATACTGTTTTCATCCATTCTGGCACCTCAGGCCGTACTATTCTCCTGGTATATGTTAATGATATCATCTTAACTGACGATGACTCCTTATTCATCTCTCATGCTAAGCATGATTGGGGCGTACATTTGATGTTAAAGATCTAGGCTATCTGAAGTACTTTCTTGGTCTGAAGATTACTCAATCTAAGAAGAGAATTTTTTTGTCACAACGGAAGTATGCTCTCGACCTATTTAGCGAAACTAGTATGAGTGGATGTAAACCCGCTACTTCTCCCATGGATCCGAAGCTCTCTTTGCATGATAGTGAGGGTGATCTTTCTGATCCTCATGCCTATCAGTGTCTTGTGGGTCGCTTGATATATCTCACCCTCACACAACCTGATATTACATTTGCTGTCACTATGGTTAGCCAGTTCATGCATGCTCCCCGTGCTTCACATCTTGCCGCTGTTCATCATATTCTCCGATATATCAAGGCTAGACCCAGTTGTGGACTTGTATATCGCTCACATGGTCACCTCGATATCTCCGGCTATACAAATGCTGAGTGGGGCCAGATCTGTTACTGACTATCGTTCCACCTAGGGCTATTGTGCTTTTCTTGGAGGCAACTTGGTTGCGTGGAATAGTAAAAAGCAACCCGTGGTTTCTCGGTCTAATGCCGAAGCAGAATATCGTGCCTTGCTCATGGCACTTGTGAACTCTTATGGCTTCGTTCTCTCCTCTCTGAGTTAGAGTTTCTTGTTAAAGGCCCTATGTCCTTATATTATGATAACGAGGTTGTTGCAAAGATTGCCTCAGATTCTATGCTTCACAAGCGGACAAAGCACATTGAGGTTGATATTCAGTTTCTTCATGAGAAAGTTCGGGATTGTTCTTTATCTTTTCAACATGTTTCGTCTTCTCAACAACTTGTTGATATCTTTACCAAGCCGGTTGGCCTTGCTATTCTTCAGGATATTACTGTTAAGCTAGTCATGCTTAATGTTTATGCTCCAGCTTGAAGAGGAGTGTTGATATATGTAATATCGGGGGTATACTTGTAAAAGGGCATTTATGTAATGTTCTATCTTTATATAATATGCTAGTAGCATTTTCTAATCCTTAACTAAGCAATTTATCCTAATCTCTTTTTTTCATCTATTTTCTCTTCTCTAAACCCTAAATCCTCCAAACCTTTTCTCCAACTATTTTAGTCTTTTCATTAGCAATATGGGGGAAGTTCCCATCAGACAACAACGGTTCTGCCCATAGTCACAAAGTACCTGTTTAAAACCTGTTTAAAACGCGTTTAAAACTTTTGGAGGGGGTCACCGTTTTAAATTCCGTTTTAAACTTGTTTGCCGTTTTAAACTTTAAAATACGTTTTAAACGCGTACTCCGTTTTATACGCGTTTAAAACTTTTTTTTTTTTTTTAAAAGAAGGTTAAAACGTGTTTTACGAATTACGAGACGATGTGTTAGGGCAAAACGTCAATACCTCGTCTCTCGTTCTGGTCTCAAGTCTCAGCTCTCTCGTCTCGCACTCGGCTGCTCTCCGGTGGAACCTCTCTCCGGCAATGATAAGTCTCTCTCTCTCTCTCTCTCTTGGATTATTCCTCTTCAATGTCTAGTTTATCTCCTTAACTAGGACTAGAAGAGACTAGTTTCGATTCTACCCAAGAGTCACCCATTTTTCATACGCAGAATTCTTTTAAACCATCTTGTGATGCTTTTGGGAGCTTCATGTCTAGGGATATATGAGTTAATCAGTTTATATACATATTGGGGAGGGGTATTCCTCCTTATCCTTTGCATCTGTGTAGTTTAAATCTTGTGTGGTTACCTTCGTTTTGCAACTGTGTAAGCTTAAATTATGAGTTAAATGAATATATATATATATATATATAATTATTTATTATTATTTTTAACTTCCCGTACTTTTCCCGTGTTTTACCGTTTAAAACCCGTACTTCCCGAACGTATCATTGACGTTTAATACCCGTACCCGTACTTGGTGACTATGGCCTGACCCTACTCAAGCATGCATATTATGTCAGTGAAGACTTGGTGTGAAGCCTTGGAGACGACGTACCCGGGGCTAGGGTGAGCTGATTAGATTGGATATTTTAGTCTTTAAACAAGTAGGGTTTGCATCTATTTAAACATAATTTATGCTGTAAATTTTTAGTTGATGAATTTTATGAATGAAAGAAAATGCTTTTGAGCAACCTCTAGTGATTGAATTTAGTGTGATGCCATAGGAGTGATTCTCAAAGGATTCTTGGTGTGATGCCATGAGAGTGATTCCCAAAGATTTAAGGTATGTCATTGATCTTCTTCTCATTCATTTTCTGTTTTTCATTGAAACCCTAATCAATCAAAGTTTCAAACCCTAGATCCTTTTCTCTAGCAAGAAATCTCACCCAAACCAAACCCTAGATTTCTTTCTTCCATTGTTCTTGTTGATTTTTCGTTTTCTATTGCAAGAAATCCCCACCCAACAAAACCCTAGCCCCCTTCCTTGCTGTCCAACCTTTTCCCAACCCTCCTACAGCCACCTACACCTGTCCCCTTGGTGTCCTTGCAACTACAACCTTTCCTACAGCTTGCCCCCACACCTACAGCTCAATATTTGCTGTCCCAGCACTATTCCTAGGACCCTATTGCTGTTCCAGCAAATTTGGAATTGCATAGTTGTTGTCACCCAAGTAACTCGACCGAGTTACTGAATTTCGAGTCAAGTCGTCTCATAACTCGAAGGAGACACTATTTGCCGAGTTACTCGGTCAAGTCAAGTAGAGTTTTTCGACTTGCTAGGTTGAGTCACATATTACTATTTTTATAAAAAAATTTAAACCTAACTCGAAAGTCACTGTTTTTGCATCATATTTTTTTGGGGTTGCAAAGCCAACTTACTATGAGTTCTTCTAGCCCAGGTTTTTCAAACTATTTGTGGTTTAATTTTGGATAAAATGCCAAGAAATTGATAATTGCCTAATAGATACACACACACACACACATATATATTACATAAATATTCCGAGTTGGACCGAGTCGAGTTTTTCCTGAATAGTCTTACATCAGTATCACTTGGAGAAAGCTAATCATTTGATAAAGAGTTAAACACGATTGACAAAATAGAAGGTAGAAAAAAGTTTTTCTGAATGGTGAGAAAGAAGGCTATACATTCCATGACTAAGATTGTATGTATAGTAGCAGTTTAAGGTTGGCCCATCCAAGGATCTTCCACACCTGGAATGTCTATATTTATATCCACATGCACAGTACACATCCTGGAGGTTTGGTTGAGGGGTCTTTGGGGAAAAAGCCAGGTTTCTTTATTAGTTTGGTTCTGTTAGTTGGTACCGGCCTAAGTCTTACAATTAAGTTATCACTTATCAGGTTTATGATACCCATACGTTTTGATGTTTATCTCGATTCCTCCCTACATTTTCAGACCCTGCTGCCATGAGCTGTCAATTACATCGAACGAAACATCATAACCCCCTGAGAAGACAACTTACCCCCATCCTAGTAATCCTATCAACATTGGTTTTCAACGATCACAACAGTGATTATGAACTTTCCAAGTTACTAACCCATTCACAATTATGGGAAGCTCAAAAATCATCTCTCCTTTTTGCAACAGGGGAGTTCTCATCCTGAGAGAATTTAAACCAATCAGGAAGCTCGGGTGACTCATTCAAATTGAAGAAATGCTTGCACAGTTCCACCCCATTATAATTGGGTAAAAACACCATTAACCATAATCAAGGTTCTTCGTACTCTAAAATATGTGGAAACCTCAAACATTCTGAATCGGCAAGAATTTTAGATTAAACCAATATAGAATAGGCCACGGAAATATTACTCATATATATATGGAAGGAAGAACCACGAAAAAAAGACATCTGCATGCATCTTTAATCAGATCATATATCCCTTTAAGGCTTTAAAGAGCTATTTTATCATTTTTTTGAGGATTTGTGATGAACCCATCATGAAAAAAAAAGAAAAGAACGATATTAAAGGGTTTATAAAAGATTGGAGATAATGAAATACCTAAGTGGGTTGTTTGTGAGAAGCAACGGAAGACAGAGCGGGTTTATAAAAGATTGGAGATAATGAAATACCTAAGTGGGTTGTTTGTGAGAAGCAATGGAAGACAGAGCGCCAACTCCTCCATAAAAGACCACTTCCAAGTTCCAATGAAGGGTACATCTTAGTTTTCTAATCTGTTTGTGACACTATAATTACTCGCTTGTTATGTTCACGATTTCTTATCAGTTTTTTCTGATCGGTAAATAAGATAAAATTGCATATTAAAAAATAGGGGATTACAAAGTCATTCACCGATGGGTGAACTTAAAAATAAAATAAAGTAAGTTAGAAACCATGCTAAAAAAATGAAATTCTCTCTAACTCCTCACTATCATTCTGGATCGAACACCAAGATGAGAGCATGTCCAGAATGTTGAGGATAATCATATCAATAGAACCAGATGTGCTATCAACGCCGCTTCCAAGAGAAGCTTCCAAATCACATTCTGTGCTTCATCACCATCTCTCAAGATCCAATTGGAGACTAAGAGGTTGAAGCTAGCCGGGAAGACCCACAACACCCCCAAATGAGGTAGGAAATATCTCCAAATCTCATTAACTAGAGGACAATGGACCAAAAATGTTCCACTAATTCATCCCCAACCAAACACATATAGCATCTATAAGCAAGCGCCCAACCCTTACTTTTCAAGTGGTCTTGGGTGAGACATGAGAATTTTATCCAGAAAAGCATACCATAGGAATAAAGCAATTTTTGAAGGAATACGAGGGTTTCACACTATTCTGAAAGGGAAAGAAGCATTTACACTATTCCGTAACTCTAGGTTGAAAGATATCATAGTGAAGAGGTATCTATTGTCCTTAAACCAGATCCGCTCATCCTGGAAAGAGGGCGAAGCTTAATCTCTGCACGACATCTCATATAGTGCAATGTGTCCTCCAATTCCTTGTCATTTGAACCCCTCATCAATTTGGGGGTCCCCAGTAACTTGCCATTCTTAATCTCAAAACAAGAATCAGCCTTGTACTTTTTTTCAGAGGCCAAGCTAAAGATGTTACCACAAGTATTTTTGACGATCCTATTGCCACACCAAGGATCCTCCCAAATTCTGACATCCCCCAAGACCTAATTTTGAAAGAGACGTGCTTATGTTTGTTTTAATACCCTGAACAACAAATCTCCATAAACTAACCCCGAGGGCTCTTAACATACTTTGGGTCCCAAGGCAAATTGCTCCCATACTTAGCCTCAATTATCCCTCACCACAAATTGTCTTTTTCTTCCCCATATCTCCAAAGCCACTTTCCAAACTCTCCAAAAAAAAAAAAAGCCACTTTCCAAGAAGGGCCCTATTCATAAGTCATAACACAGAGATCTGACGCCAAGACCCCCAACCGGATGGCATTACACACCTCCTTCCAATTAACCAGATGATACTTCCTAGCGTCCACTTGATCATCCATAGAAAATCCCCCTGATTTCTTTCTAAAGAGCCTGCTACCAAAGCAGAAATGGGGAATAGCGTCCACTTGATTATCTATAGAAAATCCTTCTTATATAAGAAATTTCAAATCATGGTGGAGCAAGTGAAGCACTGCCATTTTTTTTGATTGGTAAGCAACCATGATATATAGATAGAAAAGAGAAATACAGCAAATGCCTAATGCCAAAGTTTACTGAGCAGTAAACTCCAATAACAGAATACAGACAAAAGGATTTAAGCGATAATAAGACGAAAAACAACAGAAGTAAAAGAATAAAAAAGAACTAAAGAAGACAAAGCACTGGATCTCAGAGCAAGTATTCTTCCAAAGAAACTGCTTCTCGACGGATCGAAACCCACTGATGGATTAGGTTTCTGATGCATTAACACAGAGGGGATAAAGAGAGGGAGAGTATGAGTCTTCAAATACTCTCAAGTTCCTCTCTTTTCAAATTGTCCAAGCGATAGCTCCATTAAAATTGTTAATTTTGATAGTTCCACTGTTATGCTATGTTGTGTAAACTTACCTTAAGAGTTTTTTTTTGGGTTGTGTAACATTAAAACAGAGGGAGAAAACTACCACAAGACCTCCATATTTTCTCTCTTTCCATTATATTTATTGGAGACATACAAACCCAATAAGCAGAGCAGACGTTAAACATTTGATAACTGCCAGAAGATTAAAAAAAAAAGTTACAAATTTCAGTAGTTACAAAAGAAACTCAAAATTTCTTCCTGCCCAGATGAAACCCCGATAGTCCATTCAGAAGTTAGTAGACATACAATCCCTGAATTCCAAATCTTCTTGCTGTTTTAAAAAACAAATTACGGGAAAGACAGATCTGAAAATATGAGAATCAAGATCAAGACAATATAGTAAAGAGATCTACAAAATGGAATGCTTAAAATTTGTTGACCACACTTGGATTGATCTGAGTCTAAAAAACTTTCATATACAGAGAAGGAGAACAGGAGAAGGGGAAGGAGGGGGAGAGGGAGAGGTGAGGGAGGTTGAGAGGGATCCTTTGTAAAAGCTCAACAAGATAAAAGGAGGGATTGCAGGGTAGGTGACAGTATGACACGGTGAAAACAACATTTCATTTTAGATGTGAACGAAAAGTAGTAGAGTTGTACTTATGACCCAGTTGATGGTTCATTATAATAAGGGTACATTTGCTGGGATCTGGATAATGAAGGGGTATATGCAAAATACAAAAGCACTGGGAAATTCTGAAATGCATCAAAATCCAGGGGTGGGTACAAGAAATCCTATTGAATATTTTTTGTCAATGATCCGATTCTGCTTCTTTATGTTTTTATTACTTGAAGAATTGAGGGTCATTTTGAAAATTTAGGTGTAAAAGGCTCAGTCTGATTTGGCAGGTTAAAGCAGGTGTAGTTTCTTCAGCAGTTGATGGTATGATTGCTTCAGTTTCCTGTCAAAGAGGAAAGGTATTCAAGGTGAGCTGATAAACAGAATTTGATGATGGCTGAATCTTGATATTTGAGCCTGTTTGATCCTAACAATATATATAAATAAACAGGGTACCGAAAAGGAGAATGGTGGAACAGTGGAACTGTTTCTCCACGAGTTGTGCAAGCAAGGAATGCTATGTGGCTTTTGCTCCCCTCTTCGAACCTTTTATATTTCAAAAGACCCTCCTGCTTTTCTAAGCAGATGTGCATCCATGGTTACAATAACACAGGTAAATCAATTTCTTCTGAGCTGGCTGGATTTGAATGGACTTAGTTTACTTTGTGGGGGAACTGTCCCCGGGTAGTCTGTCTAATTATTATGATGTTGCAACCATTTCAGTCTTTTTTTTAATCGGTAAATATCAGATATATTATAAATCAAACAGGATACAACAGTTTACAGAGATGTAAACTAAAGGATCTAGAAAACAGACAAAGACAAAACAGTAAAATGCAGGCTGCCTCCTCACATACAAAGACAAAACAGTAAAACAATGCAGGCTGCCTCCTCAGTAGTAAAAGTATACCTCACTTCTTCACCCAACTGACTTGTGGAGCTCCATTCCACAATCAATCTCCAAACATGGTCTTGGAGTCGATGATATGGAGAGGAGAAATTGTCGAATACGCGACTATTTATCTCTTTCCAAATAGATCATGAAATAGCACTAGGCAAAACTCTATTGTGGACAGATGACCATCAACATAAGAGCTTCCTGTTGTTTTGGGGAAATTGTGGAGTTGTTGGATACTTGGATATCCATCCTCCTCCCAAAGTCACGTTTTTGGCTCTTTTGGAGTGGATAAGTTGTGCTTCTTTTAAATGAGATATTTCATTTTAAATGATAATGCAAACTGAAGGGAGTATGAGAAATACCAATAAAATTGGAAGCATTTTTGAAACTATAGTAGTTGGTAAAAAATGAATTTACTTTTCTTACTTTGTTTTTTTTTTTTTTATCAATAACTTATCTTATTAAGAAGAAAGAAGAAGATTACAAGGAAAAATACAAAAGACCGTCGGGCTTACAAGCTAGTAAACACAACCCCGGTCATCAACGCTACCTAACCCCGCCCCCTGAGCACTGTGATAACTAATACAAAATGTCCTGGATTTTCTCCCTTGTACAATGTAAACCTACCCACTCCAAAACTACCAATCTAATTCGGGCACAAATCCGGGGTACGACGAAACATCTTCAAAAACTCTGCTAGTTCTCTCTTTCCAAAGAGACCAAGAAATAGCCCCGGGAAGAGCTCCCCAAATCTCCTCCCAAACTCCCGCTCCTCTTTCCCATAACCAACAGTCAAGGAGATTATGAAAAGAAGAGGGGAAAACCCAAGCCACTCCCATACGATATAAATAGAAACTCCACACCTCTAACAGTGCAAAAGAAGATGATCCGCTGTCTCTTCCGCTTGGAGTCACATGTAACATCTAATCGCCATACTCCATCTTCTATACTGCAGATGATTCCCAGTTAGAATTTTGTCCAACGATGTTGTGCAAAGGAAAAAAGGAAACCTTGGAGGGTATGCCGGGGTTCCACACCACTCTATGAGGATACGAACCTCCTGGGGAAGTAAGCAAAGATTGAAACAAAAGTCTAACAAAGAACCGCCCATGGCTACTCCTAGACCACATCCTACAATCCCTTGCCTCTGGGCACAGGGCTGACAAGGTAAGACACAACAAAAGCCGAGATAAATCACTGATGTCCCAATCATTTAGATCCCGCCGCATCCTCGGACACCAAACGACTCCTTCTGTACTTCTCTCGTAAGAGTCCTCCACAAGAACATCCCTGTCGGTAAAAAGAACAAAAAGGTTTCCAAAGTCATCCATTGTTAACTTAATTATGTACCATAGTTGATAAGCATTGCTTGTTCTTTGCTGAATCATGAACCTCACATTACACATGTTTTGTTACTAAAACTGGGTCATACTACCCTCTACATCACCACAGGATTCAGAGCACGTCCTGGAGACATCAGTTTTCTAGTCAATGGATATATTCAGTTGCATAATCGACCAGACACCAACTCCAACATTGCCAGCCTGCATGCCTAAAGTACAACATAATTTGCTACATTGTATAC
Organism: Tetracentron sinense; assembly: GCA_015143295.1. Taxonomy (NCBI): domain Eukaryota; kingdom Viridiplantae; phylum Streptophyta; class Magnoliopsida; order Trochodendrales; family Trochodendraceae; genus Tetracentron; species Tetracentron sinense. The sequence goes on along the minus strand of CM026568.1, from coordinate 36,966,212 downwards.
AATCTGCATTGCTGTATTTTCTGAGTCGTAGACCACTTCTGTCATATTTTCAATCTATGCAGATTGCTGCTTGAACTGCTCAATTCCCTCAGATAATCCAATGCGAACTAAAACTGTGCAACTGGTGAAACATTTAGTTCAGATTCTGGTATTTTTACTTACCAAAGGGCAGCGTATTCAGTAGAAATGTAGAATCATGCTATAAGTTGCTGTATATTTTGTTGAATAAGTCTTAACTAAATCTCTTCTATCTCTTACAATCATTAATAAGAGGACTTAACAGAAAATAGTTGCGAAAAAGACCGTTGTACTTGTATTGTACATCCAATTATGCATTAACAAAACACCCAGAGATGCTCCTCCTACAATCAGCTACTTTTGCACTTTGCCAGGGTTCTTGCATATTTAATATTAGCTGAAGATTTTTTAGAATGGAGGAAAATATTACACTCAAAATCTACTATGACTTCAAATTTACTAGCTTCCATGGAGACTTGGGAAAAATTCAAGGAACCTTGTTGGGTGCCCTTTAATTGGCAGTGTACTTTAATAATAAGTTAAAATCTCAAGCCATGGTAATAAATCTCAGTTTCTCTATGATATTGATAATTCTGATTGATGGAGCTAGTTTATCCTCCAGCTATCCTGCTTGACATATGTTTTTTGTTTGTAGTTGCCTCGTTATGTATTGGATACTCATTTGGGTACATTAACAAGTCGATTGAAGAGAGTGTCATTGGACTTTTCTCCACTGGTAAGTTTCTGTCCCTGCTTAGATGATTTCCTTATCTCAAAAGGTCAAGATTTATAAAGTGGCACATTCATGTCCATCTTATTCTATTATATTTTTATAGAAAAACACCCATGAATTGGCGAATTGCCTATTAAGATTCAACTCCATTACAAATTGTAGGCTACTGTCATCTATATTTCTGCATGTAATATATCAATGAAGTAGGATTTTGCACAGGGCTTGAATGTCTAGTTACTCTAATAACCACATCGGGGGTTTGCTTACAATGCTAACATAGTTTAACTACTTTAGTCAAATTTAAAGGAGTGCAAATTCACTATGTTTTCAGTTATATAATTTTTTTTTCATTGAATGCCTGTTTACAAGTTGTCAGTTGCTCATTAAATTTGCTACCGTAAACTTCATTGCCTAAATTGAAAAGTTGTTGTAATTTTTCATTCTATTATGTATCATAAATAAACTGGTGAAAACTTTAATAATTAGTTTATTACATTCTATTTTCCAAGGGCTGTATTGTTTCTTCATTTCAAAATGTGCCTTATTTAGCAACTCATATCTACGTCTGACATGAGATGCCCCCATACAAGTTCTGAAAAAGCTTGATTTGGTATGCCAATTGGTTACGTGTTCTCTTCTGTTATATTTAGTATTTTGTGCGGATTTCCTTGTTAATCATCTAAATGAATTAGCCACTATTTTTCAGGTTGTAGGGCTTGGGACATTCCTTAGGCAGTTCAATCCTATTTATCTTGTTCAATATGTTCAGGTACATATTTTCCGATTGATCTTTCTTGTTATAATATAAGGAAAGAGAAAAAGTTGAGAAGAAATTAAAATCATTGCGTGTGCAGTACATGGGTCAATACATTCGAATTATGGCAGAAACAGCATTTGAAGCAATAAATGAACCTCAGAAAGGATCCGAGGACCCAACTTCAGAGGTTTGTATCTCTAGTATTGGATATGTTGTAAGCTTGTGGGGTTTATACATGGGACGTTTAGAGTTATTATAAATGAGTAACATAAGTGTTCCACATCTCCAACGAAAATATTAAACGACTTCGGACTTCTATTTTCCATGAAACTGATCCTCTTATGCTCTCTTTTTGTCAATCTCCAGGTCATGAAATCGGCATTCTGGCTGATGTATTTTTGTAAGCATATGGAAAGCCCAAAAGATTTAGTCGAGTCATGCCTTCCTCCTCATCTGTTTGCTGTTCTTCAATCCTGAGGATGCGAAATAAATTTTATTTTTTTTTTGAAGCGGCATAGAGTTCCCCATCTGATTTGATTTTCCTCGCTTATAAATTGTGAACTGATAAAAAAAATCAATTCTAATTAATTGGAAGGCATCGGTTATTCTTTGTTTCTCTTTTCGCAGATGTTCTAATGATCTACTGTTGTAGGTGTGAAGCAAATCCATTCACAGCCAGATCGGGAAAGAGCACCTCTCATGCGGAAAAAAAAGACTGGGGAGCCTATGAAGTATATTGGTAACATGTTTTGGGTTGCATGAACTGACATTTCATAACAAACTGAAAAGGTAAACGAAAAGGATTTGGAATTAGAATAACCTTCCAGTCCCCTGCCAGTTTATGAAGATAAGCTAGAAAAAACAGATCATTGCAACCTGAATGGATGGTAAATACAGTTGGATTGAGTTCAACAAAAAAAGTCTAGAAAAAGAAGTGAAGCTCATTTTCTGAACAGGTATTTTAATTATAGTTTTGGAAGATCCTCGGGAAGAAATAGTTGGCCAACAAGGACTGGTTTCCAAATCACACATGACGATACCTGGATAGCCCTGAAAGATTCAATTTCAACCCATCCAGAATAACAGGGAACTCAGCTTCCATGTTGGTTTCAAAGTCAAATAAACCTGATAAATGTTGCAATGGTATTGCTGTCAGGACTCCTGATCGGTTGCCGTGACTAGTTCCATCAATATTATTTGTTGCTCTGGAAACATGGTAAGTATGCACATGGTTTTTGAAATAAGCTTGTCCAAGTACTTAGGCTCCACCACAAGGTACAAGAACTCTTTCATCAAGCTGTGGTTATCTTAGTGATGATCTGATGAGGAAATGAAACTTCAAATCAATGCTTGCCTTCCGTCTCAATGCCACAATAACCTCTTGTAACCTTCCGTCTCAATGCCACAATAACCTCTTGTAAACGGGCTTGTGCTTAGGTCTTATTCAAACTTCACAAAAATACAAGCCCGGCCCGGCTCATTAAAGCCCTAATTTTAACCTTACATTTCGACAGCTCCAAGGAGGGAATGGAACACACCATAGGCCTGTGCCAGTGGTTGTCTCCCGTTTGGGGAAGTGTGATTAGACTTTGAGTGCAAGTGCTAACCCTCCTAACCCCTATGCTAGCTAAATAAATGATTAGAGCCTACAAAAAAACAAGAAAAAAGGATGAAATGGATTTCATCTATCTGGCCTCGGTCCCACAGGTCAACAAGTGTCTGTCTTGACACCCCCTTCATTGTGGTTAAGATTTACCGACCTTTAGGTTCAACCATATAACCTTGGTTTTTAGGAAAATAATATTTTTAAATTAATTACATGAGATAAAATTTCATAGGTTAAAAGGGTAGTTAAAGGTCACTGTGAGTTGGCTAGTGAGTTGGCTAGACGAGGATTTCACGGGCAGATGCCTCAGTATTTTTTGAGCACCATTATTTTGCATGGCTCGTGAAAGACATTTAACTAGGGGAGTGATAGCATGCTTTGCACATTTCGTGGGGTGTTTAATAGAAAATTCACGATTTTTAAAGTAGAAAGAAACCTTAATCAAATTAAATCAAATATAATATTTTTTAATCTCTTTAATTCAAATTCAAATAACTTTGTGGTGGGATACAATATATCTCATCACATTTTATTATCCTACCCTATTCTCTATTACCCTCACAATTGCATGGTTCTTTGAAGAACGGATATGCAATTGGTTACAAAAAAAATTCCATAATTATGATTTTATCTTAGTTGAGATGCTGAAACATTCGATCGTGCATGTTGGTAGTCACTGCATAACTGTGAAGTCCATCATTGTCGCATCTCATTCATCTTAGAGGCTGTCAGAGTCGGTGGCCCATTAAATTGGTTGTATGGTCTCTTCCCAAAAAAACACGAAATATGACCGGTGATTTAAAGAAAAACTCTTGTTGGAATGATTTTTAATGAAAAAAAAATAGAGATTGTGAGGCATGAATATGAGAATTAGGGGTCGTAGAGGTATAAAAGAAATTCAAAAGTTTTATATTCGACGGGTGGTGACAGTACCACCTGTCGGAATGAGAAAAACAATAGTTAAAATGTCAAGATGACTCCAATAACATAAAGAAACTGAATATTATTGATTAACTTAATCATTTACAAGGACTCAAAAATGGTTTGAATAGATAATTCACGATTCTTAAAATAGAAAGAAACCTCAATCAAATAAAATAAGATTATAAAAAAAAAAAAAAATTTAATTCAGATCTAGTATTCTTTACTCTCTTTAATACAAATTCAAATAAGTTTGTGATGAGTTTCGGTATATCTCATCACACTTTATTATTCTACCTTATTCTCTAATCATACACCTCCCAAGCTTGGCACATGTCCTTTTTGACATCTATTAACCGTGGTTAAGATTTACCTAAGGGTTAAATAATAGCATAGTTTTTACAAAAACAATTTTAAAAAAATAACCTTGCTCATGATTCACTTACTCATGGGGTTAATTTTTTAAAAAATATTTTTCTAAAAAATAGGGTTATATTATTTAATTATTAGGATGGGTGAATCTTAACAATAGTTAATAGATGTTAAAGATGACATATGGCAAGCTTAGGAGGTGTGCATGTACCACTCAATGGTGAGTATGCAAAGCATGCTATCACTTCCTTAATTAAATGCCATCCAGAGCGCGCCAGTGTAATACTCGGACATCTGCAGAGGAATTGGAAGGACACTATCTAGTCAGCCATGGGTTGAGATCGGACGCTACCCTCAATTGCCTTGTTAAGGCTAAAGACAAAGTCAAATCGCTTCTGGATGAGATATGGATATTGGTGCTTTGCTGTACCCTCTCGCACAGCGCACGTGCTTCCAACTGGAGCACAATGGGCTATATTATATACTAATCATCTATCCCAGTTTTTTCTTTAATTTTTTCGTTAAGATCTATATCCCAGTTCCTAAGTCCTAACCAGGTTCTTTTCAAGTCATAGAGGGCAATCCCGTAAATTTGTTCTCCTGTCCATTTCTGGTTTTTCCTTATCAACCCTTGTACCGCCCACCGTTAATGCTCTTTAACCACACTCTTTGTGCTTTATAGTTTTGTGTTTATAATAATACTCTTTGACCTTAAAGTTTTGTGTCTATATTGTGATCGACCGCATAGTGGTGCCTGCTGTAGCCTTTGACTACAATGGTGGCTGTTGCTAATCCACACTCAGCCGTCCGCTCAAGCTAAATCAGAAAAGCTTATAAATATCAAGCCCATGAAGAGCGCACTAGGAAGTGTCTCCAATTATCGGATCTCTCTATCTATCTTTTGAATCTAAATCAGGTTTAACTCTCCTTTTGATTTTGATTCTCTCGATTTGGACCTTATTTTCTAGGGTTTTATTAGTCCATTCTGTTCTTCGTTTTCTTCGGAGATTTTAGTCACTCTGTGTTTTATCAAATCCTTTCTGTGAATTTCTTGCTAATCTGATTTACATTTTTCTTAGATCTTAATATATTCCTATTTATTTGTACTTCTTTCTAATTTCTCCTGGTTTGATACTGCATAATTACATTCTTCTTTAGTTTAGATCTAATGTCCTCCTAGTGTTAAATTTCCTTGTGAATGTCTGGCATCTTTTTAGATTTCAACATGGTGGCGATGGATTTGAAGGAGAATAAGTTCTTCAATGCTGGCCTCCTCATTGTAGCAACGTTGGTGCTGGCAAAGCTTCTTTCTGCACTTGTGATGAATAGATCTAGAAAACGCCTTCCTCCGACGGTGAAGACGTGGCCGGTGATTGGCGGACTTGTTCGGTTCTTGAAAGGTCCGATTGTAATGCTCAGAGAAGAGTATCTGAAGCTCGGAAGTGTATTCACCCTGAATCTGTTGAACAAGAAAATCACTTTCTTTGTTGGACCCGAGGTGTCAGCGCATTTCTTTAAGGCTCCAGAGTCTGATCTTAGCCAGCAAGAGGTGTACCAGTTCAATGTGCCGACTTTTGGCCCTGGAGTTGTGTTTGATGTTGATTACGCGGTGCGGCAGGAGCAGTTCCGCTTCTTCACGGAGTCTCTGAGGGTGACAAAGCTCAAGGGCTATGTAGATTATATGGTTATGGAAGCAGAGGTAAGCGTTTTGGTTGATACCTCGCATTATAATTTATTTATGATGAACCTTTTTGTTGGGATGACGAGACCTGTTTGATCTTATGCCTATATTCATTAGTAATTCACTTTTGGGAAATAGCTTGAAAGATAATAAGTCCATTTAGTTACTTGAAAGATAATAGATTGATTTATTGCTTGCATTCGTTAGTAGTAATTAACTCTTAGGTAAGAGATTCCGATCAGGGATAAAAATAAACCCCTCTTAGGTAAGAACTTGAAAGATTGCTTTGATTTAACTATGACACATTATAAACTGATATTTTCTTTGAGGGGGAATTCGAATTAATTGGAAAGCCTTCTCTAGAGGGAGATGTAGGCGTTTCTCAAGGAGTGAATTTTCAAACATGGGTCACACACATCATGTGTTCTTTGTTTCTTCACTGATAATTACTGTATGATGTTTTCCGTTATCCTAAATCTTCATTAGTTATTTGATATTACCTTATAATTGTTGAGGTTCATTGCAAATAGGCTTATTAATTAGTGTCTGCATTTATGTTTGTTTGCATACTTTAGCAAGTAGTGGCAGTTTCATGTTCCAGCTATGTTTTGTGATGTCATGAATGGAACCAAGAAATTTATCTAATGGCAAGATTTCACTTTACTGTTTCCTGGCACTGTCCACTGGTTTAGTGTAGGTCTCTACTAAAATTGATGAGGGCATACTTTTTTTTTGTGTCCTTTTTTGTGGGGAATTTACTTCTGAATTTGAGATGTTATACCATTTTGGTTTTAGTGCTTGTTTATGCAGGCTTGATTCCTATATTTTTATGCCTGATTTTTTCCTTAACAAGTTGAGTAGATTCCTCTTCATCTTCTGAGATTGTTTAGGAGGAAATTGGTGCCATTAGTTAAAAATCAATGAGCTTTTCCAGAGGTAGATGTTTAAACTTTGAAGATTTAATTGCTATATGTATGTTTTAATTTTTAATTGGATAAGCATGCCAAACATTCCTCTTCCTGTTCACGAATGACTTACGTTAATAATATCACCTACCCATTGAGAAGCTCACTGAGACACTCATAACCCATTTATCTGGGCTTGTCAGTTGTATGCTGGCCCAGGAAATCCCAAATAAGTTATGGTTATTTGGAATGTTGAAAGAAGCTTGGTTATTTGAAAGAATATAATTTTCTCTAGGAAATATATATTTTAAAATAGTTATGTTTGCATATGACATATAGAAATGATAAATGAATAACAGAAACTAAGTAGGCATGTTTCTCCTCCTGTTGGTACTAGTGATGTTTCTGAAGTTTGCATCCTGCTTATGGCCAACACAACAATTTGGAAAATGGTGTGTCGTGGATATCCAATCCATAAGTAAATGCTCAAACAATTCTGTAAGTTTTCTTCATGGTTCAAGGAGAAGGCTTCTCAGCCCATGAAACATCATTCAATTTTCCAATGATGGTTGTTTTGGCTATCATCTAATAGAGCTGCTACAGTTTCTTCAGATCCTCTGCACAGAAGTTTGTTTTATACTTGGGACACCATTATTTGGTTTTGCACCTTTTTCTCAAGACAAACTTTATCTGGGATGGCAAGAGAAGTGTTGTTATTGTAGTTTAGGTTCCGACTGGATAATTGCCTCGTCAATGGTTGGAGTAGGTATGGGAACCCTTGGATGATTTGAAATTTAGTTCATCTTCCTTGAATAATTGTCATAGGTCTTGTTCCAGAAAATTTGTACATACAGAGACCCTGTTTATAGGAGCTCCATGGACCTGATTTTTTGTCTTCATCCTGGAACCGTGCAGGAGTACTTCTCAAAGTGGGGAGAGAGTGGTGAGGTGGACCTAAAATACGAGCTGGAGCATCTAATTATCTTGACAGCAAGTAGATGCCTCTTGGGTCAGGAAGTTCGTGATCAGCTATTCGATGATGTATCTGCCCTCTTCCATGACCTTGACAATGGAATGCTCCCCATTAGTGTCATCTTCCCGTACCTCCCCATCCCTGCCCACCGACGTCGTGACCAGGCCCGCAAGAAATTAGCAGAGATCTTTGCAAATATCATATCTTCCCGTAAATGTGCTGGCAAATCAGAGAATGACATGTTGCAGTGCTTTATTGACTCAAGGTATAAAGATGGACGGCCAACAACCGAGAGCGAGGTCACCGGCCTGCTCATTGCTGCTCTCTTCGCTGGGCAACACACCAGTTCTATCACCTCTACTTGGACTGGGGCCTACCTCCTCCGTCACAAGGAGTACCTATCTGCCATGTTGGACGAGCAGAAGAGCCTGATGAAACAGCACGGGGACAAGGTTGATCATGACATCCTGTCTGAGATGGATGTCCTGTACAGGTGTATCAAGGAAGCCCTGAGGCTCCACCCTCCTCTAATACTGCTACTGCGTAGTTCGCATACCGAGTTCAGTGTCAAGACCCGGGAGGGGAAAGAATATGACATTCCAAAGGGTCACATTGTTGCGACATCACCAGCTTTTGCCAACAGGCTCCCACATATTTACCGGGACCCGGACAGATATGACCCTGACCGATTCGCTCCTGGAAGAGAAGAAGACAAGGCAGCAGGGGCATTTTCGTATATCTCATTTGGAGGAGGCAGGCATGGGTGTCTTGGGGAGCCATTTGCGTATCTGCAGATAAAGGCGATATGGAGCCATTTGCTGAGAAATTTTGAGTTGGAGCTGATCTCTCCTTTTCCAGAGATCGACTGGAATGCCATGGTCGTGGGTGTGAAGGGAAAGGTTATGGTACGCTACAAGCGGCGAAAGCTTTCTGTTGACTAACTCAAACAACTCACCTGCAGGATCCCGGGTTTACTTCTGTGTACTTCTCTGGGATACTACATTCCTCATGCCTGCTTTTATCTTAACTGCTGCTGTTCTTTTTTCTTATTTATTTTTGTCTTTGAATGTCTGTCTATTTTGCATTAATTTATGAAAATTGTAGTTCACACCAGAACTTTGTTTTCTCTCTAGTTTTCATTAATTTATGAAAATTGTAGTTTGTGGCAGAACTTTGGTTTTGTTTCAGTTTAATGAAATAAGAGTTCCTGCCTGGAACTTCCTAGTGTGCTCTCCCTTTAATGTGTTATCCGCTGATAACATGTTCTGAATGAAGGTCATGAATAGCCGTTGAGAGTAGAGATGCACTGATGGATACCGCACCATACAACGGAATACTGGCTTTGACCATCCTCCCAGGAGAATGTTTACATGGTTTCTAACTTTTGTTGTTGAAGGGGATTTTTTTGTTGCTCTGATCAAAAAGTTAGAACCATCTGATTTTTGGTACTTCGTAATCCTTTCTTATGGGGACCTCAGTGGCTGGAAATCATCAATAACCCATTCCCACGTCTTAGTTTCATCATTTCTATTCTGCTTCTTTACACAATATTCCTCTTATTTATTCAGTTCTTTTGAGGGTCTCTGTCTACTTTTCATTTCTATCTCAGATCCTCAATAGTCAAAAGTTTGTAGCAGAACTTTTGGTCTTACATTTGTAGGAACGAAGTTTTCATCACTGCTCTGTGTTCTTTTGACGGACCATCAAAGGCTGGGCAGCCTTTGAAAGTCTTGGGACATTTGCATTATGTGTTCTTTTGTCCCTGGGACTTTAGGAGTGAATTCCAAGGACTTTGTATTTCACTTTTTTTTTTGCGGAGTCCAGGGGTTAGGGACTTTGTATTTCACTTTCTTTTGACATGGTCAATTTTGCTATACTTTGAATTGCTTAAGTTTTTTTTAGTGTTGTCACCTTGAGATGAATTTTTATCTTGTTCATATAGACTACATATGTAGATTGCGTATAAATTGTTCTGGTTATCTTGTTAATTGTCTATGGATGTATAAAGTCCTGGGACTTAAAAAAAATTGGTCTGATATTTGAAGTCCTGGGACTTTTGAAGATCCGTCCCAAAGTTATCGCAAAAGAAGTGACAGCCAATGTGGAGTTGTACAAGGTGACCTGTAGACTAGTGTTAGGGTGATCCTGACAAACTTTAGGGAAACCAGAGGATTTAATGGTTTGTTTGTCAATGGATTCCATCTTAACTTAATTGACAATTCCATATCAGTTTAATTTCCTCTTGGAGGGCTTTCAAGTACTCTTGCATCAGAATCAGCTTTATCTGAGGTTTCCAGTGAGATCATCAAAGCAAGTGGTTACTCGGTGAAAGTCATATATATATTACAAGGGAGACATATTTACAAGAACAGTACTCAAAAGGGGAAAAAGAGCCAGGCAACTCTGCAGTTGATGGATTTCTTCTGTTGCCATTACTGCACCTAGAATGTATTGTTGAGGTAGAAGTATAAACCAGCCATAGCTGCAATCCCGACCACAATTGCAATAGGCAAAGCCCGCCTGTGCCCGAGGACGAAACAAGTAAGAAAGTTGAACTTATAATTATCCAGACCCTGCCTTTACTCAATTGAAGAGAGAATTATACATACCCAATTGCTTCATCTCTCTTGATCTGTGCTTTTCTAGTCTTGCGGACATCTGTGTCATTGACATTCTTGGTTGCAACGGGCTCATAAGCCCTGAATCTTCTTGTAGGAGCACCACAAATTGCAAAAAACAAAAAAAGAAAATTTTACATATAAGTAAATCAACTCCTGCAAAATAATAATAATAATAGAAGCAATGAGCACATAATAAATGTACTGGAATTCCTCACAGGATTTTCTTTAGTATTGAAGAGAAGGAAAAGCAAGAACAAATAATAATAATAATAGAAGCAATGAACACATAATAAATGTACTGGAATTCCTTACAGGATTTTCTTTAGTATTCAAGAGAAGGAAAAGCAAGAACAAAAACTAGTGAGGGTAGAGAGGGAAGAATCACTTTATTCTGAGATAAATTAAAAACTAGTGCGTGCAAAATTCATGATCCAACCGGGTTCCCACTTCTCAAAGCTTAAGAACGACATATGATTAAGAGAGATTCAAATTCAATGTGTAAATAAGACAGATGTGATTACCAGGACAGAAGTAGTTATCAGGTAGCTTTTCAAAGGGTGTTCTGTCACTGTAAATATACCTGCATGAAGAGAATTATATGAAAATTCATGAACACTTACATATACAAAGAAAGAAAGATTAAGAACAGAAAGGATATCCGCAGTCGCGACAAATATAGGCCTTGGGTGCAACTGAAGACAGAGGTTGTTGAGGAGAAAGGAAGATATGAAGAGATGAAGAAAAGAAGGATGATCTGAGGGCAAAGCGATGGGACGGGCTTCGTAGGCCGACATTTCCGGTGGGAGCCAATGGATGAGTGGTGCCACTGTGGTCTTAACGCTTGTTGGTGGTGGACCTGGTGGTGCTTGAAGGGCCATTATCCCTCTATTCTCCTCTCTGTCTTTCTACAGTTGGAATGGGAAGAGGAGATATATAGGAGATATATAAGAACTAAGAAGGTATAGTGGTAGTTACTGCTAAAACAAACATACTAAAATAGCTGTTTAGAAATGTGTGGAAGCGTGGCTTTCATACTCCCCCACTCTTTTCTGTGGTTTCTTTTTCTCCAGGCCAATTCCATATGTAATTCTCCTGTATACCTCAGGGTATTTCTGTCCATGAATACGAGTTGATTACAGGACCTTCCTTCAACCTTCGCAAGCTGAGCTAAAGGAGCAAATTGCTCAAATGAATCATTAAACGTTAAGCCTATCATCTTCTTCCGTGGACTCTAGTCATTGTTAGGATTTTTCTTATTAAATAAAAACCCATGTGGTCTGGCGCAATCCTTAGTTTTCAAAACTCGGATTATATTGCTGTCAATAGAGAATGTTAAGGATAATGGGTCCCACTAAAGAGATGTGATCAAACAGGGACTCTTTAAGTGTTATTAAAGCTAACAACATGGTCAGGGTTGGCGACCATTAGATCTTTGGTGTGATCCCTCTTAACCTTTGGATCTTATGATGGGTAGGGTTCCAAGGGTATATAAAGCAAAGAGGGGGTCCCTCTTTTCTCTTACGTCAATTGGAAGCCCCATTGAATCAGACCTAAGGAGAAAAGAGAAGACTCTCTCATCCCTCTCAAGCGCCGAGAAACACAACATCACACCGTGAAGGGAATAGGGAAATTCCAGCGAAAGGTATGAGATTATCTCTTTCAATCCTTGTTTGCCTTTGATTATGAATTCTAGAAAGTTTGATTGCATGGTCTAGATCCAGGATTTGAATAATCTTGTTTTGTTTTAACATTATTATTCTTGAATCCCAACAATTGGTATCAGAGCGCAGGGTTGACCTTGTGATTAATTTTTCTTAATAATCAAATCTAAGTGGGGTTTTATTTTCGGATTTAAATAATCAAATTTTTAATTAATCTTGTGATTCAGATTAAAGGAAATTGAGAAATAGAAATTTAAAGATAAATAAGATAAAGAGATTGATTTCGGATTTTTGATAATTAATTTTAATTGGTTTTGAAATAAATTTTTGGATTTTTAATAATCGTATCTAGGATCCGAGTGAATCGGATTAAAGGTTAACAGCAAAGAAATTTTCAGAAATTTTTAAAAAAAAAAAGAAAAAAAAAAAGGGGTTTTTTCACCGTTTTCGGTTGGACGGCGATTCCGCCGCCGTCCGTCGCCGGCAGAGGATACCGGCGGTGAGGTTTTTCTTGCCGGAGGATGGCCGTCGGTTTGGCACCGGCGGCAGCTGGAGAGGTGGCCGGTAGAGCCCCCATAAGAAGGGTTAACAGTACACGGGCTTAGGGTTTTGAAAAAAAAAAAAAAAAAAAAAAAAAAAAAAACTGCTTTCGGGTGAAGGAGATAGAGTCACGAGGGTCACCCGACCCTGTGACCCGATCCAAAAACCGAACCGAATGCCTTGGGCCGATCCGACCCATATACATATACCGACCCTGAAACCCGAACCGAATGAGTCATAACCCGACCCGAATTCACAGCATCCGGTTCGCTGGACCGTACCGGTTCAACCGGATCAAATACTGAACCAGACCGATGGCTGAACCAACCGGACCGAACCAAGGCCCAGACCGGACCGCGTGACAGCGTCGAACCGCGCGCGCGTGATCCGCAGAACGCGCGTGAGCGAATTCCGTGCGCGTGCGGCACACCACCCGCGTGTGAAGCGCACTCCCAGCGCGTGAGACGCGCGTGCGCTGCGCGTGACACTCTCAAGGGTGTTGTGTGCGCGTGACACGTCCCCAAGACATTTCTTGAGAGAGTGTCCAACCTATCCTGAGGTTTTTGGGTGTTCTGATTCCGTTTTTGGGGTCCATTTTGACTTCTGAGCACTATAAAGAGCTGTTTTAGTGCATGAATATGATTTTCCTATGGTTTTGACATTAAATAAAGGAAAACTTGATGTTTTTACCCAAAATTAATATCAGGAATTAAAGTTAGATCATCCTATGGGGTTTAGGTTTGATCTGTAAGGCGTTCGTTCGAATGGTCATAACCAAAATAGGTTAGATTGTCTTGCCCAAAGGTGACCGTCCTATGGAGGTTATGGTTATTCGAATTTAGGGATTTCAATCTTTTTAAGATCGCGAGTTTGCACTCACCTACATTGAATAGCTAGTCTTGCCCAAAGGTGTCTAGGGACTTCTTGTAGACTGAGTGGGGCAGAATGATTTGTGCGTGGCGGTGAGAGAAGGATAACCCTCTTGCCCAAAGGTGTGGAAGTGTCCTAATCAATCCAATACGTGATAGATCAGTTCTGTGCGCGACTATTGTTGCCAATTGGGGGGTGAATTGCATGTCGAAATCTCTTGCCCAAAGGTGTGATTAGATGATGCGCTCACCTGTCCCGTAAAGTGGAAGTAAGCAATCTTAAAGTAAACCACTTTAGCTATCCGGCTTAACCCCAAGACCGGATTAGAATCATAAAGCTTAAATAAAGTCATGCAAGGACAAGTATAAAGTAAATTATTATAATGTGTGCAATAATTTGTTAGACATACCATAACATAGTAAAACATTGACATTTTCAGATATGGATGGGTCTGTTGTTCAGAAACATTTGACTGGGATTGAGCCTCTGAATGGTTCAAACTATAGTTCTTGGAAGATGCAGCTAGATATAGTTCTGGGTTGCCTTGATTACGACTTTGTCCTACTGGAGGAAAAGCCGGTTACTCCCACTGCTGCGTCTTCAGATTCAGATAAGTCTTTGTATTCGAAATGGGAGAAGGCCAATAGGATGGCCATGATGATCATTAGGGCTTCTGTTCAAGAAGCCATCAGATGTGGTATTCCTGCTGCTGATACAGCTAAGGTTCTTCTTGAGACTATCAAGAAACAATTTATGGGATCTGTTAGGTCTCGTCAGTACAGTTGTTTAACTCAGCTGATTTCATTGAAGTATGATGGTGCTGGAAATGTTCGGGAGCACATCTTAAAGATATCTAAGTTAATTATCTCTCTTAGAGAGCTTGGGTTGACAATTGAGGATGACCTCATGGTGCATTTGGCTGTAGCCTCACTTCCTGAATCATTTGATGCTTTTAAGGTTAATTATAGTGCACAGGATAGGAAGTGGGATCTACATGAACTGATAGCTGTGTGTGTTAGTGAGGAAGAGCGCTTAAAGCGTGGGAAAGCTGAGTATGCGAACTTGGCTGTGAATTCTGGTAGTAAGAAGAATTTTAAGAATAAAGGGTTCAATAAACCTAATTCACAGAATTTCTGGCAAGGACAAAATTCAGGATATAATCAAGGACAGAGTTCAGGTCATAATTTAGGACAGAGTTCGGGACATCAATTTCAGAAAAATGATAATACTGAGGAACTAGAGGAGATTGAGTGTTTCTTCTGCAAGGGGAAAGGTCACATGAAAAGAAACTGTTTCAAATATAAGGATTGGTGCAGGAAGAACAAAGGAGTTCATTCATCGGCGAAGCGCCAAGGCTGATGAGCTGCTGATTTTTGAAGAACTCTACACCAACAGTATTAGAGGCTGTTGGAACTTGCTGATTAGTATTAGACTTTGTTTCTGGTTTTTACTATTAGATGTTATTTTCATTGTGCCGTTGTTTAGGCGAGATATTATTTATTTGGAATGGATATAATTTAATTTTATCCTTAAGGGGAGTACACTCTCCATCAGACATATTTTTCAGACAGTTGATAGTAATATATTAGTGGATGATCTTTATTAGTTAACCTTAGACTTATATTTTATATCATTCTTGTTGTGTATGTTTGTTAATTTTATTAGATTTTCTCTAAGTAATTGTGACTCTTGTGACAATTTGGATGATAAACTTAAAGTAGTAATCTACTTGGATTGATGGATATATGTTAAGGTCAGTGGGAGCAGGTTTGTAAGTTATAATTTGGATATCAAGATTACCAGAAATCGTATTTCTAAATGTTGGAGTTATCTCATAGGATTTCAGTTTGGTTTACAAGAGATATATCGAACTAGAAATTTAAAAATTATTCAGACTCTGATTTTGCTTGATTTCAAGATAGTTTGAAATCCTCATCAGATTCTGTGTTGTTGCATGTTTGGATTGTGAACCCATTAAGTAAAGAACTCTCCACCAGAAATTTTTTAAAGAACTTGTCACTATTATGGAACCTTTTAAAATCGTTTGATTCTTTTATTTAGTGGGAGTATTGTTCATTGTTTATATTTCAGACATTTATATGATATACATGTCATTGTTTTACACTCTCAGATATTGATATGTTATGGTTATGCAAATTAAATAATTGATGCATCATTTGATTATGTTATGTTTTGACTGCACGTGCAAAAGGAAAAGACATCAAGTGATGGACTTCACATGACGGATGTCATTGATGTCAGGTTTGCCCGAGAGCCTCGCACAAAGCTCTCAAGTTGCTTGGGCTGAACATGGTTGGGCACCATGTTTGAGGCCTTCATTCTGGATACAAGGTGATGGACTTCACATGGCGGTTGCCGTAAAGTATCGGAATGACATGCATATGCTTAAATGCATGTAGCGTGGACAATTTTTGGACGTATACATTTTGATCACATAAGGTTGTGTATAGTCCATATCACACCATACCTTGCCACCATAAAGAACCGCTCTGAAACATTAGTATTACTAGCTGTTTGACCATGGAGTGGCTTGTATCATAGTAAATGAACACTAGTAGATGCTAAATGCTTCCATGATCACCGTTAGTGGTGCTTTTGAATCAAAGTGACAGTTAAAGAACACTTAATTCTCGACAGCAATGTTTTTCAAAAAAAATTAAAAGAGTGGCCACTCATGTTTTTAAGGTTGTTCAATCCGAAAAGTCATTTTATTTTATTTAAGGATTGCTTGGACCAAGTGGGAGATTGTTAGGATTTTTCTTATTAAATAAAAACCCATGTGGTCTGGCGCAATCCTTAGTTTTCAAAACTCGGATTATATTGCTGTCAATAGAGAATGTTAAGGATAATGGGTCCCACTAAAGAGATGTGATCAAACAGGGACTCTTTAAGTGTTATTAAAGCTAACAACATGGTCAGGGTTGGCGACCGTTAGATCTTTGGTGTGATCCCTCTTAACCTTTGGATCTTATGATGGGTAGGGTTCCAAGGGTATATAAAGCAAAGAGGGGGTCCCTCTTTTCTCTTACGTCAATTGGAAGCCCCATTGAATCAGACCTAAGGAGAAAAGAGAAGACTCTCTCATCCCTCTCAAGCGCCGAGAAACACAACATCACACCGTGAAGGGAATAGGGAAATTCCAGCGAAAGGTATGAGATTATCTCTTTCAATCCTTGTTTGCCTTTGATTATGAATTCTAGAAAAGTTGATTGCATGGTCTAGATCCAGGATTTGAATAATCTTGTTTTGTTTTAACATTATTATTCTTGAATCCCAACACTCTAGTCATTGGATCTGTAAACTTTCAAATTGGTAGGAGGCCACATGTTAGCCTTCTTATCTACATATAATATGATCATGTGCACCCAATCAACGGACCTTAAACGAAAAGATCTCACCCGTCAGATGACAGTGGCCCTCCAAATAGTCTTTTAAGGCATTTGTTCCATAGGCCCTCTTATAATTAATATTCTATAACTTAATAATCTCTAATAATTAATTTGAGAAAATATATTTACACCCTTGAAATTTAACGAAAATACAAATAGATCCCTCAGGTTTTAGAAAATACATTAGGTACCCTTATTTTTCATAATAATGTCACTTACAATCCTTCTATCAATTTGCCATTAGTTAATTGACAGAATGGTGATGTCATGTGATAAAGTGGTATAAACTATAAAAAATGCACTCTCTACTAAAGTTTTCATTTTCTACTTATCATCCTTTGAAGTAGCCACGTGTCCATTTTGACACCCTTTAACTATGGTTAAGATTCATTTATCCTTAGGGTTCATTGACCCATCCATGTGTCCATTTTCTACCATATTAATTATTATTTTTAAATAAAAAAACTGTTTTTAAGGCTTTTTTAATATTAAAAAATATATATATTTTAAAAATTAATATTAAAAAAAAAAAAAATCCAAGGATGGGGGGTGAACCCTAGGGGTGAGTAAATCTAACCCCATTTAAGGGGTGTCAAAAATGACACGTGGCTTACCTCAAGGGATGATAACCGTAGAGGATTTAAGAATTTAAAAGGGACGTATTCTTCTCCGATTGTAACCGGTTTTGCCAAAACCGGTTACTACCATGAGGTGGCCACATATCTCTTTTGACACCTCTTAACTATGGTTAAGATTCAATCACCCCTAAGCTTCATCTACCTATTCTTCGTTTTTAGAAAAAAATAATAAATTTTTTTGTTAACTGCAGTTAAAATTTACCAACTCCTAGGGTTAATTTTTTTAAAATATTTTTTCTAAAAACCAAAGAGAGGTAAGTGAACCCTAGGAGTAGGTAAATCTTAACCACAGTTAAGAGGTGTAAAAAGGGACATGTGGTGACCACAGGGTTGTAACCGGTTTTGATCACCGGTCAATTTAAAAAGAATCCAAATCCGGTTATCACCCCTTGAAATAGCCACGTGTCCTTTTTGACACCCCTTAATTGTGGCATCGGATTGTCTCACGCAGCCAGAAAGGAAAGGGCTTGTCTGGGGCACCATAGAATAGGGGATAAGTGGTGGAGTAGTCAAAATCATGGGTCCATCATTTTGACTTCTCTACACACTATATATATATGATGGCGAAAAGGTGTTGAAATAAAAGGAAAGAGATATCAAATGGTGAAAAGTCAAAATCACGGTGAGAAAATGAAATGGCTTCTCCTAACATGTCCCTTATTCTATGGTTGCCCAAGAAAGAGCCCTTTCTGGCTGGAGACAATCCGAGGCCCTTAATTGTTTCACCCACCCCAGGTTCACTCACCCATCCACATGTCACGTTTACGTGGAATTATCTCGTCTATAGAAAAAAAAAATTGTAATATATTTGCAAATCGGGGAGATTTCACATCTCTCTCTCTGTCTCCCCTCAATGGCAGCAGCGAAGCTTGTGTCACCTCCTCTCTCATCGCTTAGTATCATACCTTGCAAATCGAGAAGCAGAGAGCACCAACAATGGCTCGGACGGCCTCACGCCACACGAACAAGGAAGCTCGTCGTTCGTGTCTCCCTCCACGACCCCATCTCCTCCATTTCTTCTTCGGCTCTCTTCTCCATTGCAGAGACGAGCACGGGCTATTCCTTGGCCAGCTATTACACTTCTCTCGGCCTCTTCGTCATCTCTGTTCCAGGCCTTTGGTCCCTCATCAAGCGCTCTGTCAAATCTAAGGTTCTTTTTCTGTTTTTACTTCCAAAATTGTATTCAGGGTCTTCCTGTAGCTAGCTAGCTGTAGAGATTCTGGGTTCTGTTTTTGTGTTTTACTTTTCTGAAAATGAGAAATTATTTTGTGGTTTCAGATTGTGCAGAAGACGTTTACAGGGGAAGGAGAGAGGGCGAAGTTCCCAAATCAGGTTGCAGGAGAGATTCTATCTTTCTTCACCCGCAACAATTTCGATGTCTCCGACAAAGGAGAGACCATCACGTACGCCTCCCACTCTCTCTCTTAAGTCTTATCCCTTCTTTCTTTCTTTATAATATATACAAATTGTTCTTATTTTTCGACAATCATGTTTTTTCAAATTAATTTTTTCTCTTTTTAGTAGAGTATAAGGCTCGTTTAGCATCAATTATAGTGTTCTTTGATTTTGAAAACAAATAAATTCATAAATTCTGAGAATCAATTTTCTTGTGAGAACTGGTTTAGAAACATTCATTAGAATTCATTTTGAAGAACTGATTCAATATATTATAATCAGCTTTTGGATAGAAAAATTAGGATCTTTGTAGACTGCTGAAGACAGGTTTAGGGGTAGGGTGGGTAGTTAGGTGTGATCAGGGGCGGAGTCACATGGGGCCCAAGCCACCCCCCCGGGAAATTTTGAAGAAAAAAAAAGCTCCTATAGTACTAAATAGTGGCAGAGCTGGAGAGGGGTGGAGCCGGGGCTCTAGCCTCCCCCCCTACAAACAGGCACGATGACTAATGAACTTGGCCCTCAAAAAATAAAATCGGGATGACGGCCTTGCACCCCCATTGTTAGCCCTCTGCAAGAGAATCCTAGCTCCCCTATGAGTGATGTCGGGTGTGGCAATGGTGGTGGGGGGAGAGTGGAGGCGTTTATGTGGTGGGGAGTGGTTGTGTTGGAGATGGTGGGTGGTGGGGATGGGGGGTGGGAGGTGATTGTGGTAGTGAGAGTAATAGGATTTCTGTTTGAGAATTAATTTTTAGAAGTGACTTTTATTTACAAAATTTTAGGTCAGAAGCACAACTTTCGTCCAAATCACAATTTGAAAATGCATCTATACTAGGATTGTATTTGAGTTGAGTTGAGTTGAGTCGAGCTTGACTTGAACGTGCTCGAGCTCGAATGTTTAGGCTTGAGCTTGACTTGAACAAGTTTGATTGAGCTCGAGTTTCGTTCGAGCTTGAACTTTATTCCAGTTGAGCTTAGCTTGGGTTGGCTCAATTCACATAATTATTTTGTTTAATTTTAAATAATGTGGATCAAAGTATTTATTAATAAATTATAATAACAAGAAACTATAGCAAATTAATACATTCATTTATGAAAATAAGATTTGGGGATAATCTTTCGATCCAAATAGTAGAGTTAGATCAGAGTTTCTACTTTACTTTTAATCACTGTTATACATCTCTCAAGAAATATCCAATTTCTCTCGAGAAAACTTGAGAAAAACATCTAAAGTTTAAAACTCTATCTTTATTACAATATTTTAAAAATCTCACTAGAAATATACTTTTCTCTTTTTATCCCGTATATATCGCGAGATTTAACCGAGATTTTAAAAATATCATGAGAAATTCATAATATTGTTTGTTTTATGAATTTATAACTTATGATATTTATTACTAATTTTTGTAATTTCAATATATATTTTTAATCATTGTCAAGATTTAGGCGAGAAATACCTGAAAAAAATTCAGATTTGAAAATCTTCCGAGAAAACTTCGACAAAAAAAAACATGAGAACGAGATTTGTAACACTACTTTTAATTTCTTAACTTTTAATGTTATATTATCTCTTAAACTTAATTATTAAAAATTAAAAATTATTACAATAAAGAAAGTTAAAAATATTATTTTATATTAGTATAAATAAAATTATAGAAAAATATTATATATATATATATATATATATGAAAAATGATCACCTTCTTGGTGATGGAGCGAAGAGGTCTCACCCCCACTTTTCTCGCCATGTGTCCCCCTTCTTTAACTCCTTTTAATTATGGTTAAGATTCACTAACTTTTAGGGTTAAAGCATCTCACCTTGGTTTTTAGAAGGAAAAAAATAATTTTTTTAACCACGGGGGTTAAAACTTGCTATCCACAATTCAAGGGCAGTTAAAGTGGCTTTGTGAGGGTGAGGAGCAATAGTCCGCTCCTCACTCAGGGAGAGGATTATTGCTCTCTCTCTCTCTCTCTCTATATATATATATTCTCAAATGATTGGCCTGAGTAGTGCAGCCCTAATCTAAACGACATTCCCAATTTTATATTCCCAAATAATAGAGTGATACCAAACGCCCCCTAAAATAGATGGTTCTCATTTATCTTTTGTTATACGCTTTCCACCGATTCTAAACAAAGAGAATAGTTATGTCCTGATATTTTTTTTTTCATCTATAATGAATGGTGCACGTTAGCTTTTATAAATGGGTGATTTGTAATCTAGCAGAGTGCACACATTCCTAACAGAGGCTAATTACAAATTGGTTCAAATCAATTTCATTATCTATAAGATAAAATGTTTTTTTTTTTTTTTGAATTTGAGATAAAATGCTTTCTATTTGATGGAGAAGTGTGTGTTTCATGATTGTAGGTTTGAAGGCATGATGGTTCCGAACCGGGGACAAGCCGCATTGCTAACGTTCTGCACATGCATTAGCCTGGCAAGCATTGCCCTCGTTCTCACCATAACTGTTCCGGATGTAGGCGATAGATGGTATTGGCTCACCATCTTAAGCCCATTAGCGTAAGTGGAACAACTCCTATTACCGCTAGTAAATAAATTTGGAATAACAACTTATACATGGTTGAAAATTTGAATTTGATTTGTGAATGCTGTAAAACCAGAGGAGTTTATTACTGGAAGCGAGCGTCGAGAAAGGAGCAGATAAAGGTCAAAATGATGGTAGCAGAAGACGGGACCCTTTCAGAGATTATCGTCCAAGGAGATGATCAGCAAGTAGAGCAAATGAGGAAGGAGCTTCAGCTTAGCGAGAAGGGCATGGTATATGTAAAAGGCATCTTTGAGAGATGATAAAAGATTACTCAAGATTTGGATTGAGCAGCTCAGAGAGAAGAGAAGAGAAGAAAGGAGAAGCTTCTTATTCTATCTTTAGCGTGAAGGACAACTAAATATCATTGTATTTCTCAACAAATTTTGAAATGTATTCTTAAAATTTGATACTATAGATACAATATCTATGGTCTTGATTCAGAACAGTTCAAATTTTGTCCTATCATAAGGTTCGGAAACCATATATACCTGGGTTTCAGCTGATTCGATCTTCTTTGTGGCTCCCCACTCACATCTTTTGGCGAACTTACTAGTGAGAGATAGAGAGCCGATTTTGACAACACAATTCATTAACTGGTCTGCAATGTGACGGGTCTTACATTTACTTGCAATCAGGTTCTAGACAGATCGAACCTGAAGCAATTTTAGCAAGTTGTATTTAGCTTCCATTTCATCTCCACCGTTGCTATATAGATAAAGCAATAAACCCAATGCCGATCCATGTCCAGGGTGGTTTCTAAATTTAATAAATATTTTTGCCCATTCCTGAGTGAAAATGTGATTTTTTTACAAGGATCAGACGAAATACAATCATAAAATTTTAACATGACTGACAGGAACTTTCCCCCTCTTTTTTTTCTTTGCTATTTTTTTGTAGGCAGGGCCAGTAAATTACACCAATACCTTTCTGCTTTCCAAGTGACTCAAGCTTGCACGACTATGCTGTTGCATCTCGAAAAAACACAACACTATCTCGACTACATATTTGAGTAAATACATAGGAAAAGGAGCAAAGGAAAAATGCACCTTCTCTAAGTTGCATGAAATAACCCTCCATGTTCTTGGTAATGGTGGTAAAGTTTACAAAGTGGCTCCTTTGGCGGCTCATGGAAGCATCCCTGCATGGAATGAGAACATTAAGCTTCAGAACGAATATGACAGCTGCACAAGGCTACAAAGCATTTCCCACGTGAAGTAGGGATCTTCATTAAAGAACAAAAAACAACCTCAATATTTAGATAGTGGTATCCATGAGCGCAGGCTGAACTTGATGCATGATCAGTTTGATATGATATTGAGGAGCTCAATATCAAATAAAAGAGTCTTGTCTATCAGTCCTTGATTCCTCAGCACAAAATCTAAAGCTCTTTGGCCCTGTGAAAAGGATAGACACCTTTGTGGCGGAATACATAAATGTAACACCAACATTGAAAAGTTTAAGTAATTAGTACCGAAAATGTTGTTGGTCTTGGGCCACTTTTGTTGAAATCGTTCTCCGGATATCCCAATTCTGGGGGCACTATGATCCTGCACAGCTGTGAAGTAAAATGTAAAATGCCATGCATTCTTCCTGAATGTATATTATGCCATACCTCTCTTGCTATCCTAATTGTTTGATCAAGAGTGAGGATTGCAACAGAAACAGTGTCAGGCATGCAGTGATGTGCAGTAATGATTTCCTCAAAAAGAAAATCAATTAGGCAAAAGATTATACAAATTGAATGCCTAGGATTGACCAAAAGTTGTGATCTGTGGTTCGTGCATGGGTAGGTTGACATTCAAACAGGCTGATTGAGGGCAAGAATGACTACTGTATTGCGTTCACATGTATTATAGTATGAGTTAAGTTTGTCGCCCTAAGCCAAAAATATCACGGTTTAGGCCATGCTTTGAAAGTTGTTTTACCAAAGAGGGTATGCATTCCAATATTACCCTTATTAGTGTTTGGCTTTTATATGCATAACTAAAGGGTAAATATGTCAAAAGCATGCCCTCTTTGATAAATATGTCATAAGCATGCCCTTTCTGGTAATAAAAAATGCAAAGCATGCCCTTTTAGGTGAAGCGCCCTTATAGTATCTTCTCTGTGTAATGCCATTGAAAATACAAACATATCGTTATTCTCCATAAATGTCTGTAGTTGTTAGTAAAAGCATGACGTCCATATATCCCATCCTGGGTGCACACATAATGACTCACATCTGAAGATAGACAAGGGCACAGCAAATGCAATTTACCAACAGGAGCATAGGAAGGTCCATAGCTCAAATTACACTTGCTAAATATAACTATTTCAGGCTACAATGCATCAAAGGAACCACATAAGGTGTATGAAATGCTAGGTATAGAATTTATTTACATATTGCATGCCTACATATCAATTTTTTTTATTCAGTGGATCAAACATATGAGGCATGTACACTGTAGAAAATGGGAAGGTATAGATGTTCATGATCCATCGGCATGTGTGCATACATGCACAATGAATGTACATATGTATATATATATTTTTTATATAACAAATATCAACTCAATGATCTGCAGTTGTCACTCTAAAGGAAAAAAAAAATCTATTTATTCAGAAAGGAAGGATACCTCACCTTCTAATACCACCCAAAGCCATGCCTGAAACAGCTTCCTCAAAAGCGGGTATTACCTGAAAATTCAAGAACCAGGCAACACTGGTTAAAGCTCCATTGCTCCTGCCAGTAAAATGCCACTACAGAACGAGTGCTCGTGACTAGTATAGACTAAGACCTACAAGCAATACATAGCTACTGAATGATTTAATTAGAATGCAAAATTACTTTCATAACTTGAAGAAAAAAAAAGAGAAAAAAAAACCATAATGTTAAATAATTAAGAGATTACATAATGCATCAGACCAGAGTCATAGACAAGTCGCAGTGTAAAGCATAATAGTTGGACAAAATCAATTTCTAAAACAGATCAAGATAAAAATTCCAAGGAATAAGCTGGAAGGACTACATATGTTTAATCTTTACATAAAGAATAAATTTCTCACCTGTTGGGTTCCAATTCTAAATTTGAAGTAGTCCTTGTCATCGCCCTGCATGTCAACAAAGTGGCAACACCGTGTTTATATAGTAGTACAAACTACATACATAAGATATAGAAAAATGGATAGGTCTCAACATTTTAAATAAAAAAAACATGCCAGAATAAAGTCGCTATTTAAAGGATCAGAAGTGTGCTATACCTCAAAGGAACCACCCTTTGTCTTGTTTCGAGCTTCAAAGATGCGGCCATAGTATCCTATTGTATAACCATCCCAATCGACCTTAGAAGCATTTATGATTTAGAAACAGCTTCAGATTTTCTCCAACAAAGTCGTAAAATGACTAAATGTGAAAACTACTTTGCAACAGGGAAGAATTGTCTGCCTACCACTACTGTCTCTCCCATCTTTGGCGTGGGGCCAAGTCCTACTCGCAAGTCCTGCATTTTTAGAAATTCTGAATCAAAATGCATTGATTACAATGTGGATGTATTGTGCATGTAGATATGCAAGGAAGATTCCTGCATATGCTTTCCAATAGATGACCTTATATTGGAGACCTGATTCTGTTTCCGTGTAGTCAGGATACCGCATTTTTGTCTTTCCATAATCCTTCCCTCGAAGTGCTGGCACTTTAAATCCAAATATAGTGCCCACTGTAAGTCTTTGCAATGATAATATGTTGCATATATTGATCAGATGGTTCGAAGTCAACAAACGAATTGCATGAGTCAATGGTGTAAAATTAAAAGCATATGAGTATAAGGCGCAAGGTGATAGTCCTAGAGCTATGATGCTAAAATGAATCTGGTTTCCTAAGTATTGTGTGGTCATGTTCATCAATACAAACACCCAACCAATGGACCAAATAGCAAACCGACCAGTTGTAGGGATTGGTGGCCATCACCTTTGTTGTGTAAAAGTAAGTGAGAGATAAACAGATAAATACCTGCAACTGGAGTTAGTTGGACCATGCATACTCCAAGAGACCATCAGTTGAAAGTCCAGAATCCGGATCAAATATGCATGTGTGACATGCACAGTAGAGAAAGTGCTACATTATACAGTAATCCTATTCTACAATCTATAGAACCCTGACGGTTGTGCCATTTGGAGGTGCATGGGAGAGGAGACATGAAGTTTCATGCTTCCAGCATTAACAAACTGGCATACACACACACACATGCACACAACAATAAAATAACCAGCATTAGGAAAAGTAAAGCACTCCGGAACTTACTGTCAGCAAATTCAGATGCTAAAGCTGCTCCATCTTTTGTAGCATGCCACATGTCCCCCGCTAGAAACCCCATGGCTGAGAACAATAGTTCCCTTCGCTCAAAAACTGGTCCACAGCCCATGAAGCCAGTTTCATCTAAAAAAAATATCACACAACAAAGAGGGAAATAAATTCTTTTAAATTAGTTTAACTATATAGACAGCACCGCCAACTTTCAAGTAGAAAAAATTCTACAGATCCACTTTCCAACTCATTAAACACCCCTAGTCTCATGCATCCATACAGAGAGCATATCATGTAAGATTTTCCATTAGGTTTATGGTATGAGCAACGCTCATTGTCCAAAACCCTGATAAAGTCAACTAAGAGATTTAGCCATAACCAAGTATCCTATACAATGTCTTTATGCAACCGGTCTCAGCCCCAACTCTAGAAAAGCCTGTAGAAAGCTTATTCTTCATCAAGAGATTTGGAGCCTTGAAGTTGAAGATTGTGTGTGGCGCTCGTGTATAGCGATTAGAATAGTCCTTTATATTGGCATACGCACATTATCTGTTTGACTCTTGAACTATGGTTGACTAGATCGTATTCAATCTTGTATTACATTCCATACACACCAACATCCTCTGCCAAAAATCTGGGGATTCCAGCAGAAAAAACATGATACTAATCTATGAAAGAAACTATGTACATCCACTGAATCCTATCAAGAATTTTGGTCTAAACCAATTTAAAAGAGAATCTTGTTGACCCATTCAGAACTCAAGTATTCATATTTCAGACCCAGTTTGAAGTTTGAAGATGCCTCCCTTTCTTATTTTCTAAGGTTATCAGGGAGGTAATAATTAACCAGGTGATGTCCAACATGGTAAGTCATAAATGAAGACTGATTTCTTAATCAAACTTGAATTTTTACAGGATAATTTTGAACTATCAATTAACACATTAAATGAGAATAAATGGATAGATGCTGTTGTTCAAACTCGAGCAAGGTTTAGTATTATGTTCTTTTTTTTTAATCCGAATTATGACAATAAATCAAAGAACAAAACAGGATCTATTACTCACCATTTAAGCTCGACACAACCGCATTGAAAAATCTCTTCGGTCTCTGCAAATAAAAACGTCTGTGCCATCTCTGAGACATCAAATTCCAAATAAACAGAGCTCCATCAGTGAAAGGAAAATGTCAGAAATTTATCAACAGACACAATAGAAAGTTTGGTTTGTTAGAAATACCTAAACCAAGATTTTGTGTTTCCTATTGGAGTAGGTTTCTTTATTGGTTTTTCCTTATAGGAGTAGATTTCCTTAAGTTTTTTTTATCCCTTTTTGTAACCATAGGGTTGGCTTCTTTTAGATGTTTCTTTAGTAGTTAGTATAGAAATACTCAATTGGTTTTGGACGTCCAAGTGTGGAGACTCAAAGAATTATTATTTTTATATTTTCATAAATAATAGTTTATCTTGCTCTTTGTCTTTCTCATTGTATATCTTGAGAATTGCTTGTGTTAGATTGCTTGAGTCTATCATTTGGTATCAGAGCTATGGCGACAGGGAATGGCTCGTTTCAACCACAACTTCCAAAGTTTGATGGGAAGAACTTTGAGCACTAGAGGATCCAGATGCAGGTCCTATTTGAATATCAGGAGATTTGGGATGTTATTGATCAAGGTTACACGGAGCCAGGGGATCAAGAAAATCTCACCCAAGCACAAAAAGATGTATTGAGAGATATCAGGAAGAAAAATTGCAAAGCACGATTTTTTATTTTTCAATCGGTGAAAGGATAAGTTTTTGAAAAAATAGCCAATGCAACATTGGCAAAACAAGCTTGGGACATCCTAGGAAATTCGTACAAAGGCGTTGAGAAGGTGAGGAAGGTGAGGTTACAAACCTTACGAAGGCAGTTTGAGCTTCTTCAGATGGAGAAATTAGAAGTTGTTTCCGATTATTTTAATAAGACATTGGCCCTAGTCAATCAGATGAAGGCTAATGAAGAGAAGATGGCGGATCTCCAAGTTATGAAGAAAATCCTTCGAAGCGATTTGAGTACGTGGTGACGGCTATTGAGGAGTCGAAGGATCTCACCACTATGACGGTTGACAAGTTGATGGGTTCTCTACAAGCCCATGAGCATCGGATGAATGAGAAGTCTGAGAGGGTTGTTGAAGAAGCCCTACAGACTCG
The DNA here is from genome assembly GCA_015143295.1 of Tetracentron sinense. Taxonomy (NCBI): domain Eukaryota; kingdom Viridiplantae; phylum Streptophyta; class Magnoliopsida; order Trochodendrales; family Trochodendraceae; genus Tetracentron; species Tetracentron sinense. The sequence continues at coordinate 36,938,094 of CM026568.1, read as the reverse complement.
AGTGGAGCAGAAAGAAGAGTTCCAAGAAGAAGACAACGAAAATTATAAAGGAAAACAAAAATCTGGACAATGGAGAGGAAAATGTAACAATTCAAATCAGAAGTACGATAAATCTCACATTCAATGTTTTAATTGCAAAAGATATGGTCACTACAAGTCTGAGTGTAGATTTAAAAAATCTAACTATAGTGACGTGCGTGCTAATATTGCTGAAAATAATTATGATAATTTTGAGACCCTATTATTAGCATGCAATGTTGAAGAAGAAGACCACAAAAATAAGTGGTTTTTGGACACGGGTTGTAGTAATCATATGTGTGGTAGAAAAAGAGATGTTTTCTGAGTTGGATGAGTCTATCCACTCAGAAGTGAAGTTCGGGAACGATACAAAAGTTCTCGTAATGGGAAAAAGGTAAAATTTCCATCATGTTAAAGGATGGACCTAGTTGGTCTATATCCAATGTGTATTATGTTCCTGGCCTTCACCAAAATCTCTTGAGCATGGGACAACTCTCAGAAAAAGGATATGATATGCGCATTAACAAGGGTGTTTGTAGCATCAGTGATGATCGGAGAGGCCTAATAGCAAAGGTAAAGATGACCCAAAATCGTTTGTTTCCATTAAATATTCAATGTGAAAATTTACCTTGCTTTAGTTCTATGATGAATGGTTATGACATATGTGTTTCGGGCACGTGAATTTTGGTAGTTTAAAATTGCTTGCACGAAAGAGTATGGTTTCCGGGTTACCTATGATTGATTTTCCTAACAAAGTATGTGAAGCTTGTGTGCATCGAGATGTATTTCCTACAGGAAAGTCTGAAGTCTTGGAGAGCTACAAACCCGTTGGAATTAGTTCATTCAAATTTATGTGGACCGTTGGAGATGGCTTCAAATAATGGCAACAAGTATTTCTTGACTTTTATTGATGATTTTAGTAGAAAAGCCTGGATTTATTTTTTGAAGCAAAAATTAGAAGCATGTGATACTTTTAAAATTTTCAAGGCTTATGTGGAAAAGCAAAGGGGGTTTTATATTAAAGTGTTGAGGACTGATAGGGGTGGTGAATATATTGCTTATGATAATTTATATGAAAAACATGTTATTAAACACCAGTTGACTGCCAGATACACTCCTCAACAAAATGGGGTGACCGAAAGAAAAAATAGAACAATTATGGATATTGTTAGATGCATGTTGAAGTAAAAAAACTTACCAAAATTTCTTTGGGCAGAAGTCGTTGCATGTTCTATATATTTGTCGAATAGGTGCCCGACCAAAAGTGTTCATGATAAAACCCCACAAGAAGCATGGATTGGCCAGAAGCCTGGAGTGGGACACCTTAGGGTGTTTGGGTGCATTGCATATGCACACGTGCCTAATGAAATTTGAAAGAAGCTTGATGATAAAGGTGAAAAATGTATTTTTATTGGGTACATTAATGTGACGAAAGGTTACAAATTGTACAACTTAGAAAGTGGAAAAGTGATTGTTAGTCGTGATGTTATCTTTGATGAACATGAAATTTGGAATTGGTCTCAAAAGGAAAATAGGTCGTTGGGATTAGATATGAATGGTGAAAAGCAGGTTGAAGACCAAAGTGTGCAGCCTAATTTAACTCCACCTGTTTAATCAAATGCTTATGGAGAGCCATCTAATCGTCCCCAACGCCATCGTGTCATGCCCGCTCGTTTACAGGACTATGTTGTGACTAATGATGATGTTTCTGATGAAGAAATTGTGATTTTTGCTTTATTTTCTGATTGTACTCCTGTGATATATGAGGATGCTATTTGTGATAATAGGTGGGTCCAAGCTATGGACGAGGAAATTCATGCAATTGGAAAAAATAATACTTGAAAGCTTACTAGTTACTACTCTTCCAAGTGGTAAGAATGGTGTCAAGTGGGTGTATAAAACTAAATACAAGCCGAATGGAGATGTGGATCGTCTCAAAGCAAGATTGGTAGCCAAGGGCAATAAGCAAAAGTCAAGTATTGACTACTTTGAAGTTTTTGCACCTGTTGCTAGACTTCATACTGTTCGCATGATTATTGCACTTGTTGCACAAAATCATTGGAAAATATTTCAAATGGATGTGAAGTCTGCATTTTTGAATGGTGTGCTTGAAGATGAAGTATATGTTGAGCAACCTACAGGTTATATCAAAAAAGGGTATGAAAATAAGGTGTACAAATTGATGAAGGCCTTGTATGGGCTTAAACAAGCACCTAGGGCTTGGTACACACGGATTGATACATATTTTCATGAGCATGAGTTTCAAAAATGCCCATATGAACACACTTTATATGTTAAGTCTAATTTGCAAGGTGATTTTCTTAATGTGTGTTTATATGTGAATGACTTGATTTTTACTGGTAATAACCTGAAGATGATTGCAGAATTCAGAGAGGCTATGAATAACCAATTTGAGATGACAGATCTGGGATAGATGTCTTATTTTTTGGATATTGAGGTGGTCCAGACAGATAATGGTATTTTTATCTCACAACGAAAATATGCGAGAGATATTTTGGAGTGGTTCAAGATGGAGTTGTGTAAGCCAATTTGGACACCGGTTATGGAAAGATTGCAGTTGGTTAAAGATGACAATGGTGAGCTTGTGGATCCTACATATTTCAAAAGATTGGTTGATAGTCTCATATATTTGACTTCTACTAGGCCGGATATTGTTTATGGAGTAGGGATTATCAGCAAGTTCATGGAATTTCCACATCAGTCTCACTTGCAGGCTGCAAAGAGAATTTTACTTTATATCAAAGGCACATAGGATAATGGTATTTTTTACTCATCTAACAAATGTGAGCTTGTTGGCTATACAGACAGTGATTGGGCAGGTGATGTGGAGAAGCCTAAGAGCACTTCAGGATATGCCTTTCATCTTGGATTAGAAATTTTTTCCTAGTCGTCCAAGAAGCAACAAGTGGTTGCACTCTCTACAGCTGAAGCGGAGTACATTGCAACTGCTATTGTGCTACTCAAGCGGTGTGGTTGAGTCGTATGCTTAATGATTTAAATCATAAGCAAGAAGTTCCAACAAAGATCATGTGCAACAATAAATCGGCAATTGCATTGTCGAAGAATCTAGTTTTTCACGGAAGGAGCAAGCATATCGACATCAGATTTCACTACATTCGTGATCTTGTGAAAGAGTGAGATTGTGGTCGAGTTTTGTCACTCTGAAGACCAAGTTGCTGACATTTTTACAAAGCCATTGTCAACCAATGCATTTGTAAAGCTGAAGAATATGATAAGGATGATGGAGTTCAAAGATCTCAGTTTAAGGGAGGCTGTTAGAAATACCTAAACCAAGATCTTGTGTTTCCTATTGAAGTAGGTTTCTTTATTGGTGTTTCCTTATAGGAGTAGATTTCCTTAAGTTGTTTTATCCCTTTTAGTAACCATAGGGTTGGCTTCTTTTAGATGTTTCTTTAGTAGTTAGTATAGAAATACTCAATTGGTTTTGGACGTCCAAGTGTGGAGACTCAAAGAATCATTATTTTTATATTTTCATAAATAATAGTTTATCTTGCTCTTTGTGTATCTTGAGAATTGCTTGTGTTAGATTGCTTGAGTCTATCATGGTTGATTTGCAAAATTTCCTCAAATTTAGGGACAAATGTGCATATCTTACGAAAAGAAGAGAAGAAATCAAATCGAATTCTAAGCGAAGAAAGAAATTTATAAAAAAAACCCTAAAATGGCACCGATGGGGACTGTTAGAAGCTAAGACGAACAGCAATAAGACGAACCTTTGTAGAACCTTTTCCCACAGAGGAAATTGAGAAGCTCGGGACTGATCCAACAGCAGAAATCAACGCCATTAAATTGAGAGACAGAGATAGAGAGCAACTGAAATTTCTAGGAGAGGGGAAGCTATTCGCGGGAAGATAACGGCCTCACCTTCGGGAGTTTCGAGTGACCATTATACCCTTGCTTCGTCATTGTCTTTTCAGCGCTTGGTTTGAAGATGAAGTGAGGGCATTCTAGTCGTTTCGAGCGTTTTGCTCAATCTTTTTATTTTGGTATCGCAAATACGGTTAGGCTATGCTAGTATCTGGTTAGTTAGTATGTAAATGGTTAGTAGGTTATAGAGTCGGTCCTGAATGGTGAACATATCAAACGCTATAGTTCTCAAAAATTGATCTCAGACCACCATAGGGGGATACAACGTTTTGCTCCGGTGTATAGGGTCTTAACTATGAACTGGGGTTCTAGATATCTCTGAATTTCTGAAGCCCTCAAAGCATTGGTAAATATAAAATTTTATAGATAAAATGTCCTTAGCTTATTTCAATATTTACCAAAAATCAGTGAAACGATACGAGGAGCTCTTGTTCATAGTTATTTTTTGGTATCATAAATACGGTTAAGCTGCAACTCCAATTAATGGTGTTAGTATTTGTGCATTGGTTAGAAGTTAGATGCCTAACCTTTTAGTTGGACCAAATGATGGGATTTTTAACTGTCACACGACTCCATGGGAATGGATCACTAACCAACGAAGCGAGGGGAATACACACTGTCATTGATACTAATAAGCCACTGATACTAGTAAGCAGGTCATAGTTACACTCTAAAGTATATATATACAACTACTATATGCCGGTTGGTTCTACGTGACATATCTCATTAGCCTCTATTCTCTATTCTAGTTGATGTCATGTATCTGCTAATATGACATCAACTCTTTGATTGATATGTCATGGCATCCTTTTAATTATTATTCTTTTTTCTAATTAAGTGATATATTAAATGTTCACCTTTACCCTCTCACATTCTATTATTAATTTTTCTAATTATACTTTTTAATTAGAACTAATTAAATTGTGACATTTAAATTATTAATAATATGAAGTCTAAAAGTCTCTTTTTTCTTCTATCCTCATCCTCATTCTTTAATTGCAATTTATTAAACTGTAATATCTAACATTCTTACATTTTCTAACTCTTGGTTTATCTTTTCCCTAAACCTGTATAAATAGTAGATAAATCCACAAGACATTTTTTATTTTCAAACATGTAAGAGTTTGGCTCTTATGCACTTCAGTTAGTGTGATTCTTTAGGTAGGTTTTTCCTAAACATTAGCATCTAGAGTAGAAATCTTAAGAGATTTGTTTTCACAGTTGCTATTGAGAAGTTTTTGAGTCTGGTTGCATTGGCATGAGTGCATTTTTAAGCACTATTTTGGGTAATTTGATACTATTGGAAGTTGTCAGGTTCTGGTTCTGGTTCTGACATCACTTACCTTTACACTTATGGGTCTCTACATGAAGCTTTGGCTAGGTATTAATGCATTTTAGGCACTATTTTAGGTTTCTATTTTGCTCTTGCAGCAATGACCTATAATAGCATGGATTAGTCTCATTCAAATTAATGAGATTCAAGTTATCATTGATATTAAGAGTAAAAAATGAAATTCAAATTATTTTTTTATATTTATTGGTATCAAAGTGTCAGGAGGTTTCCTCTATAAAATCTTTCATCTTTCAATTAGTTGTAAAAAGGTTAACACTAATAAAATAAATGAAGGAAAAAGACATTTCCTAAAATAATGGCCCACCCTTAATCTCTGTGTGTGTGTATATATATATATATATTAATTTATTTATTTATTTACTTAGGTTATAATTAATTATATTAACTTTCTAATTTGTAAATACTCTATAAGAAATTGAGTATCTTGACATGGTATCTCTATTTGATTTTTATTTTGTATTTTGTTATATTATGCAAACCAATGGTAGTATTAAAGTGGATTCCAATAGAAAAAAAATTAATTTGATGTTGTTTCGGGTTGAAGAATAGGAATAGACTAATATTTTTTCTTCTATGTAAACTTTTCTTTTTAATATTGAATTACTTAAAAAACTTATTTATTATATCATTATCTTTAAAACTTTTAACGCATTTTTAGATGAGATGAGACAATTTTTTTATAATGGTGCAAACTTACTTTCTTCAAGTTATATAATGATAAGATAAAATTATAAATATATAATAATAATAAAATAATGAATTTTTAAATGAATTTTTTTTTTTGCGTAAACCCAGTAACTCCACAAGGTGAATACTAAAGGCAAAGAAAGGAAATAATGAATTTTTAAATGATTACATTGCCTATTTTTTTTTGATGTGATACATATAAAAAATCTCGTAAGGTGCCAAGCAATCATCATTTTTCTACTATTTTGTTTTTATTTTCATTATTTTCTTGCTGCCTATTTTTAATTTTCTCATCACATTGTCTATCCCTTGCAGATAATACCCCCAAATGGGCCACCCCAAATGGGGCATATGCTGATTAGCTTCAAATTAAGAATCTTACTCTTGGCTTATTGATCTGACAATCGTTGGCATGTTAGTCTTCCTTGGCTGTCCACAATTACTTTTCTTAGTGGCTTTAACATTTAGCTTTAGATAGGAAGGCTGTTATCTCCTTAAACATTATATGGGTGACCCAGACCCAGACCCAGACCCACGGGCGGACCCATCAGTAACAGACTGTCATTTGCTCCCTCATGCTTTTCAGTTTTCACTCTCTTTTTTTTTTTTTGGAGCCCACAACTTTGATGCATGACCTTTCACCATCCCCACCACCACCTGCTTTTCCAACCTTTCCATGCTTCCAAGGCATATATGACCTTCAGTTTCTCACTGGACAAACTGCATTTAAGACTTGTGTACTACTCACTAGATAAATATGGGATCAGCAAGACGAGATACAATTCAGGGAAGTTGTGACTTGTGAATTCATTGGAAGTTGGACTTACTCGGCAGATACAATGCATGACCTGTACAATACCTTATGTATCGCGCATGCATATTGAAACGTGAAATCAAAATAAGAGGAGATTACCATCTTTTTCCAAGAACAAATTTTGAACTTATAAGGAAAATAGAGAATAATACCTAAAAAAAACAAAAATTTGTATAAAATTCTCTGAGCAACAGCTTAAATACATCGAAAACCCTAATTTATCTAAAATAAAAAATATTATTAAGAATATAAAAATCGTAAAAATCACAAAACTCTTAATTTAACCTTAACTTACTAAATTAACATTTTCTAAAACAAATTGGACTCCAAAATCCTAAAAAAAAATACGTCGTTTGAAGTATATGACTTGATTTCTTCCGATCTCGACTTTCCAGAAACTGTTTGGCGACCTGTTTTACATCACAGCAACACTATATGTTTTGAACCAAGATGAGTCCGAGAGGATGATAGAATTTAGTTAAGATTTGAGGTATCCGTAACTATCATTTGAGACACCCATCTCCCTTGTTCTCACTCGAGTTAAAAAATAGAAAAGTAGTACCTGAGTGTTGAGGCTTTTTTATTTTTTAAAAAAAGTATCTGTAAATAAAGCAAGTAGACACGAACCCCACCATTATTAACTAGTAAAAGAAAAGATGATCAACAATGCAGATGTCTCCCACACAGTACTTGATTGAAAACTTTAGAGTGAAAAATCTCTTCTCAGAAACCAACTTCTCCTGCACATACACCATGTATATACCACCAGAAAACCCACTACAGAAAATCTCTCCACAATTTACAAAACAACAAATTCCACAGAGAATCCAGACTAAGGCCCTGAAGAAGAACCCAGAAAAAACCCAACTTCATAATTCTGCAGATTGCAGAAATCTTACATACATTATACATTCCCTTCAAAAGCTGTGCAGTTGGGTGAGCATGTGAACAAGCTCATCACTTGAAGGCCGTTCGGCCGGCAAATCTGACAGGCACAAAACGGCAATTCTTACTGCCATCAGCATCTCATCTTCCTCTTCTTCCCCTAGAATGCTCTTGTCTAGTGCTTCTCGTGCCTCTCCTGCTTGCTGCATATGGCGGAGCCACTGTCCTAAACTTCCCCCACTGGATGCTTCCCCAAAGAATGGATCCAAAGGGTCTCTGCCCGTTAATAAAACACCCAAAATCACCCCAAAACTGAAGATGTCGCTCTTATCAGTATACCTGTTGGAATTGGACCAGAACCCACTTGAAAAGTTCATAACATTGGTAACATTTTAAACAAGGTAAAGGAAAGGAAGGGAAAGACCAAGGCAAGCAAGTGCTAATAATCAATTTCAAATTCTTCAAATGCAAATCAATTAATATTGAATCAAAAACCCAAAAAAGCTAATTTTGGAAGAAAATACTGACAGCTCTTGAAAACTAAATTAATGTTGGGGTTGGTGCAATTGTCTAGCATCCCCGGTTTGCTTCTTGTGGTTGTGTGTTCAACTCCCACTCCTCGACTTACCCTGGTATCCGTTGGGAAAATTCTGAGTGGGTCGGTGCGGATATTGGGACACCCCACCCCCCTCCCCCTCCCCCTCCCCCCCCCCAAAAAAAATCCCTGTGGCGACGAAGAAAAAAGGACAAGCTTGTATCCAATCTCAAATCCCTGAGATGCGACTATCAATCAGAAATATAACCCACTATACTTCTTTCTTTATTGGTTTCTCCACAAATTACTGCATCAGCGAATTTGCTGTAATACTATGCATTCTCCAGGACCATTACTGCAACCAAGCATAGAAAATAAACAGAGAAATCAAGAACGTTGATTCCAGATAACAAACCAGTTGCTCGAGTTCCAGGAATCAACTGAAATTCAATTGCTTATTATCGAAGACCATTAAAGTTTACCCTATAAAATAAAACTCAGAAGTATTTCAATGAATTTTTGAGTTAATAATGTTGATAACAATAATTACAAACACAAAACTTCAAACAAGGTATATATGGAATATACGAAAAAGGAAAAAAGCAGCAAGCATTTTTCATTACTTCAGGAAACCTATTGTTGAAACTCAAAATGCCAATTATCAAATTCATGTTTCTTATAACAAGGAGATTGGTACAGAATAAGCAAAAAATAAGCAAGAGCAAGCTATCTTGTTGGATCCAGATTGCAATTTATGGAACACAAATTATAGTTTTTTTAGTGTAACTGCGTATCAATATACAATAGTACATACAAATATTTAAGTTTGCATCTTTAGATCAGTACCTGCAATTCTGTAAACACTCGGGAGCGGAGTAGCCAGATGATGTTCTACCCAAATTGGGCAAGAGCTTAGCCAATCCACAGTCTGCCAACCTTGGTTCAAACTCTGCATCCAACATCACATTTGTAGGCTTCAAATTGAAGTGCAAGATTCTAGGGCTGCAGCTGAAATGGAGATACTGGAGCCCCTCAACCACCCCAATTGCAATGTGCCGCCGTACCTCCCAGCCAAGCTGCAGCTGGTTCTCGCGGACTCTGTTCATTGTATCTTCAAGGCTCCCATTTAGCACATAATCATAAACCAGAGAGAACCTATCCGGTTCGCGCATATAAGCCCGTAAATTCATCAGATTCGGATGCCTTATGCAGGCAAGCTTCTCCAGCTCCTGCTGTATTTGTCTCTTGACTGACTTGTTCTGAATCTCCGGAGAACTGTTCTCAAACGGTTCGAGCCTCTTGACTGCCACAGTGTATCCATCGTCAAGAACAATTTTGTAGTAATTGCCATTAGGGCTCGATCCAATCAATTGGTTTTCATTTGAGAGAGCTAATTGGAGTGTTTTGGGAGCGATTTTCCGGGAGAAGACTACCGGACCTTTGAGAATTGGGGTTCTGTTCATGTACTGAATGAAGCATCGAATTGAGCAAGCAAAAATAATGGCACAGATGAATCCAGTTAAACATCCGAATAGAACACCGAGGATAATTCTCCGAAGGCCATTTTTCAATTCGGGAACCCTAGATGGAGATGGAGACTCAGTAAGGATGTGCTCATTCATTCTTCCTTGGCATTGGCCATTGTGGCAAGAACAGAAGAGAAGCAAGACAAGGAGCACTAAAGTATTCCTGCTAAAATGTAGACTAGAACACCACCTCTTCTCCATGGAAGGAGTGCACAAACCACTGAAATCAAATTCTGAGACTAGAACAAGCTCAAAGATTAAACAAGTATCTGTCTGGATTTAAGAGGGCTTCCAGCTATGAATCCAAATCAAATTTAAATTTCAGTTCAAGTATCAAACTTTGAAGGGCCGGGGAAAAACCCAACTTTTTTTCACCTCCTAACTGGCGACTAGACATCAAAATCCCATCTCTTCAGTGAAATACTAAAAGGAACCATCACAGAAACTCAAAGAGCTTAAATCTCTCCAAAGTATTAGATGATGCAAACCATATTCGCTGCTCGGAAACCTTCAGGTATCAAACAAAAACCATATTTCAGTACAAATTTCCGCCCGTTTCGAGCCCAAATCAAGAAGAAGAAAAGCTTCAGCTCAAACTTAAAGCCTCAATCCAAAAAAAAAAAAAAAATACTCAACAGCTACAGCACATCTTCAAAAGTAAATTCCAACTTCTTTCTGAAACATACTCAGCAGAAACCATTACAGAAGCAGTATCAGATAGAAACATTGAGAGAATCATTTCGGCCGTACCGATTCCGAGTTTTTCTTAAGCTGAAAATCGTTCTATACTAGCAAAGGTGCAAAAATCCACACCAGTAAACTACGTCTACAACTCACATGCTCAACAGCTATTTAGATTTTACCTTTTAGAGCAACAAACGATTTACCGATAAACCCTATATTAATTTAAATACTAGTCAAGACTCAAGAAAGAAACCGTTACAGAAGGTGAAACATCCGAAATATCGGAAATGTAAACCGATTCTATTTCGGAAGTCGGAAGCACTACTGTTCCCGCCTTTTTGCGTGCCCGGGATGGGATGGGATGTGGATGGTGCAGATGGGGTCCACAGCCAAAACATCCGCAGAGGCATAGCCCGGCTCTGTCGCCGTCACGGGACCGAAAGCGATGCATCGAAGCGTGTGAGAGAAGGGAAGGACAAGAGATTTTAGCCGTTGGCTGATTCAGATGAAATCTTGGCGGTTGGTTGTGAATCAGGGAATTTGTGCAAAGTCAGCTTTTTCGATTATAGAAATGAATGTGTCTGATCGTGGCTTTAGTCTCGAATATTAACTTTTTTGAACTCCCTCCTTTTTTGCTTTTTAATTTTACGTATTTGCTTGCTTAGATTATACCATATTAAAAGAGACCGAATATTTGTCGATTTAAATGCGGGGCGTGGGCGTGTGAAGAACAGCTCGTGCGCACGCCTTTTTTTAAAATTTAAAGTAGCGTGTAAAATTACGACTTTGTACAGTCTTGCTTGCCCGCCAGGCTGCCACCGGGAGGGAGCGTCTCATCGGGGGTGGGAGAGACATGTGGCGATTAAAAAGGGGCGGAATATATCAAATGGAGAGAAGGGGAAAATAAAATGAATTCTCCCTTTTTATCGCCACTTGTCGGACAAAAACCATCGTTGGATGGTTTATGTCCCGCTATCGCCTGATGAAATCGCATGATTCCCATCTCATCGTAGTCTCTAGCTCTGATAACAAGTATTGTCCGGATATATTTAAGGCACGATCCTCTCTATAGGGATTGGATTTGGTCTTGCTCTCGCATGAAGTTAACTTCTCTCCATTTGATATCTTCTCTTTTATCATCATATGTCGAAAGCCCACCGATAACCATAGCAAGACGGTTTTAGTCTTGCAAAAGCAAGACCAAATCCGATCCCCTACTTAAGCCAGGCCTTCCTAGATGTGTTGGTTGTCCGTGTCTCTTTGTGTTAACCTACTTTTGTGTATAAAAAGGCAAAATAATCACCTCCTCCACCAGTGACGTGAGGAGGGACATCTCAGCTTCTATTTTCTTGCCATGTGTCACCCTTCTAACCCCATTTATATGTGCTTAAGATTCATCCACTTTTAAGTTTCACTCATCTATCATTGATTTTTAGAAAGATAAAATTAAAAAAAATTAACTCAACCCAAGTTAATGGGAGTTTAAGGGTCGGCTATGTGAGAGTAAGGAGGAATAGTCCCCTCTTCGGCCTAGGGGACTATTGCTCATATAAAAAGAACTTTGCTATTGAGACTGTCTTGGAGACTTTGAGACTTTTAGAACCTTATATCCAAAAAAAATCCTTCAAAGTCGGGGATACTCACACTAGAAACCAAATGGTTTGGGTCTTCCTTTGTGACTTGAGTGTCTAAAGAGATTAACCATGAACAGGATATGGTTAAAGAAATAATGGGAGCAAACTAAAAAAATGCCTTATGTGAGGAACAACTTTTAGTAATTACAAAAATAAAAGAAGATTTTTCTGTTAAGAGCAATACTCCTCTCTTCGGCCGAGGAGGGGACTATTCCTCCTTGCTCTCACATAACCGATTCTTCAACACTCATTAACTTAGGTTAGGTTTTTTTAAACCTTTTAGTTAATTATATTTTTCTAAAAACCAAGGGTAGATGGTGAACCCTAAGGGTGGATGAATCTTAACCACATTTAAATGGGGTTAGAAGGTGGACACGTGGCAAGAAAATAGGAGCCGAGGCGCCCTCCTCGCTCATCACAGACCGAGGAGGTGATTATTTTCCTCTCTTAACTAACCTTTTTTCATAATTCCTAAACTACCCATGTTAAAGGTCTTTTTATTTTTACTCTATGTTTATGTTTATGTTTGTGTTGTGGTGTTATTTTACCTCCTGAACCAAAAATAAATAAAGCTTTTTTTGATTTGCTCATGTTATCTCTTCAACACTGAACTCCTGTTCAAAGTTAGTCCCCCCCCCCCCCCCCCCCCCCCCCCCAGGGCTGAGAATGCCGTGTGGCTCAAGATTGAACTTTAGGTTGGCATTAAATTTTTTCCATCTACAAAATAAAAGGCGTCACTCCACTGGTAATTTTTTCATCGAAAATTTTTCGCACATTCTATGGCACAACAAACACTCAATGAAAGCATTCAACAGTGTCTGCACACTTATGTAATGTTTGATCCGGAGGGCCTTTCTTAGGGTCCCTCCCAATCTCTTGTATCCTCCATACTAGGGTCACCTAATTCGCTGCCTACTAGTGCGAACTGCAAACTGTTTCAGAGCAAACCATTCATGGTTCGGTTTGGAGTGAACCAGTTCACGGTTCGGTTCGTTTAGGTTCGTGAAATTGAGCGAATCAACTACCCAAACCCAATAGTTTTGATTCGGCGAACCTTTTGTTTGAGTTCGGCGAATTTATTCTTTAAGTTCGGCGAACTTTTACTTCGAGTTCGACAAATTTATTTTCTGGGTTCGTGAACCGGTCATAAAACCTATTTTTAATGTTTTTTTTTTCCTAAAATAACCTATTTTTTAATACTTTTTTCAAAATTAAATATTTATAATACATTTATTTACATAATTTATAATATATATAAGCAAACAAAGCTAGCGAACCATACTAAAGAATTAAGCGAACTGAGAAACAAACTACCTCATCCTACCCCGGGTTCACTCTAGAGTGGCAAATTGCGAACCCAAATTCGAACCGACGAACCAGGTAACATTGTGACATTAATGAATTATCTCTTTAACCAAAAAAAAAAAAAAAAAAAAAACGGCACCTTGAACAAGAACTCCAAGACCTCTTTCCATACAAAAAATAAATAAATAAAACCAAACTTAATATAGATACCCTTAACCTATGGCTTCCCCTTGGCAGTATTTGGGCATTTAGATATGATAGTTTGATAATCTATTTACAATGCTGTAATTTCCAGGTGCTGTGACTAACAAAAATGGACATCAGACAGCGCATCTACCTAACATAGCTTATGCACTGGGCATAACATAATTACAAAAACTCAGTACATTACCCTGAATTGCAGACTCATGAAGCAAACTAGATGTACATGTTAGTTTGGAGTTGTAGACCCATGAACCAACAAGATGACAAATGGCCCTGTTAACCCTAACCGCGTGTCTCCTTGGAACCTGCAACTGAAGAATGAAAAGGAAAATATAAAAAGAAAATAACTGACTCATGTTTATCCCTGTCAACAGATACAAAACTAGCTCTCATGTAGTCAGTACTACTGTGCAGACTCCTTTGTAGCCCATCCATGAATCAATTTAGTCACATGCAGATCTAGAATGGAAGGTTAAGTATTAAGGCTCAGTTCTTGGGGGCATGCCATAGGTTTACAAATCAGTGAGCCATGTAACGTCCACAACTTGGGATGAGTAACCTCAGGTTAAGGCAAAGCTAGTAAGGTTTGCCCAGGCAAAAAATGGCCTTTTGAGGAAACCCCAGCCCTCTGACACCCCCTTGCCTTACTGTGCTCCCAAGAATTTGGTAAATGAGAAAACCCAATAGGAGTGAGGCGTCTATTTCATTTCTCACTTCTAGTTTTATAATGATTTTTTAAATCCTCAGTTCCCGCTTCTCACTCTGGTAACTATGCTCTATATTAACAATCCTATCATGAGCAGAAACGTGATGGCTAGAAAAAAAAAAGAGTAAATAGAACTAATGTGAACATTCAGAAAACGAGATCATAAATCTGCTCGAACCATGGAGCTACCTGACACCTAGATGGTTTGGAATTTACAAACAAGTACAACAGGTATGGCAAAATGCCCCAAAGCTGAGTCAAGAACTTTCAGCAAATACGGCATGATAGTAATGATCCTTGATATATAAATGGCTTGTTATGATGAAGCAATTTGCATATTGAGAATTTTCATTTTGTAACTTAGATCCTTGGAAGAGTAATGATCCCAACAAAGCTTCGTATACTAACAAGAAACGACGAGAAACCAATGTACAACCACAAAGTGCCCTTCACAACACCCCCACCCCTAAAAAGAAAACCCACCAAGAAAGAAAAGATAACGAACTGGATAAATAGAGACAAAACACCTCACATCACAGAACCCCGAGAAAGAGAGCCTACAGAGCTCTCAACGCTGAGATTGGAGTCACTTTTTTACTTACACTCCTGGGGTCCACTTTGCACAGGTGACAACCATGGGAAGGCATGCCAACCTACCAACTCCTAAAGCCCCCAAACCACTTGTGACTGCTCCCATAATTGGAAATCAGCCCCAAGCGTCTGAAATATATATATATAATCATACAAAAACCATACCCTTCTCTTCTGAGACTGCTGGCTATTTGGTTAACCATTTAATAATCCACTCTGACAGTGTTATCTGTTTGTGTCTGTTAACAAAGAAATGACCTCATCATAGTTGAAGGTTGAGTCTGCTGCAAGCTGAAGAGGGGTTTTACCTTCTCTGTCTACAGCCCGTGGATCGGCTCCCCTGCAACAAGAATGTGAACAATTGAGTAACCCCTTTCATTGTTGAAGGAGAACAATTACGTTAATTGAAAGATAATGTATCTTGATTAAGTAGATGTAATATAAAACAAATGGTATATAAATAAGGGCTGAAAGAAAAACATGACTTATAAATCTTTCAAGATAAGAGTGTCAATTTCTGTCTGATATTTAAGTCAAATGCAGATTCGTTCTTTTAGAAAATGGGATGCACTTATTAACTAATACACAAATAGTTGGTTCTGACCTTGACCTTACTAGGCATGCATCCTAGATTTGCTCCTTCCGACCTAGTTGCACTTTCTTAAAACTGTGTGGGTTATTTGAGACTTTGGATCATGCCCTCGAAACCCAAAGGGACTCAGAGAGACAAATGGAACCTAAAAGAGAAACAAAGAGAACTGCTTCCAGTTGGTAGAGTTTTCTTTTTTCCTCGGTAGCAAGATTTCAGCAACTTCGATGCTTTATATAGGCTCAAGAAGTGAAGATCCAAATTCTCTAGCACCAATCTATAATATTGTCAGTTTGTTTCAGGCTTTGGTGACATACATGATAGTTGTTCTCCATACAATGTGCTACATCTAAAGAACTAATATTTTCATGGTGCCTAGGTTATGTTGCCTACAGTAATGCTGATTGGGTTGGTTGTGCAAATTCCAATGCGTCAGACAGGATTTTGAATATCCCTGGGTAGATCACTAACTCCCAAGGAAATGTGAAAAACAGGAAATTGTTTTGAAGCCCCAGGTAAGAGCTGAACATCAACATGTCATCTGCATGTAATGAGATTGTATGCTCGAGTTAGGAACACACAAACTCAGAGTGTGACAATTATTCAGCTACGAAAAATGTGGAAAAAAAAAATGGCAACAATTTGGAAACTTCGGAAAAAATCGGGAAAATGTCGTGCAAGATATGAAAAAAATAATAAATAAGATTACTGACTATGGAAAAATTTTAAGCAAAAATATTTTAAAATTTGTGAATAATTTGCGTTTAATTCGCAAATTCTGCAACTTTTAAAAAATTTCTAACTGTATTTAAGAACTCATGAATACTTCGTAATTACATTCGACACAAACTTTTGAATTATTCGGGACTTTTTAGAAAATCGGAGGAGAACTTTGTTACTATGGTTAGGAAGCCTCCTCAGTGATAATTCCAGTCCTACTCCTAATTTGGTAGACGAGACTATTGGAGGTTAAGACATAGAAAGTATACCCGAGAAATAAAATCCCATAATTTGGCACTAAATGGCCATCAACAAGAAAGCTTACTAGCTGAAATTCAATGTGAAGTGAAAACCATTGAAAAACCTCAGAATCTAGACAGTAACATGAAATGTGGCCTGTGGGTTGCTGAAGCCGTATAACCCCAGGTAGAAAACTGGAAAAAGGTGATGCTAAGGAAAATATAGAAATGGTAACCACAATGAAAGGCAAGATCATAAGAATCAGTGTGTAAGAATTTTTGCGAAGTTAAGAAAAATAGAGATATTATAACCATGATGGAAGGCATCACCTTGTAAGAAGCAGTTTTGCAAACACAGTTCTGCCTCTGAGAATGCAATGGTGAAGTGGTGTCTGACCTATCGAATCAGGAGCATTTATGTTTGCACCATACTGCAGGAGGAGCTCTATCATCCCTATGTCTGCAGTTTGGCATGCAAGATGAAGAAGGGAGCATCCGTCAAGGTATTCCTCTATGATCTGGTCTTCGCTTGTACTTACTGAGTTCAAAGAGCTTGCAGAGGTCTTGCCCAAAGAATCCCCTGCCAAGCAACAATAGTTGCGATCAATGCCCGCCTGCTCTTGCAACAGCATTACTTTGGCCAGAGTCAAAGATGTGCTAAATGATGCTTGCCCATGCAGAGCATTGACATCTGCTTCAGAGTTAACAATATGGCGGTAAACTGCTTTCTTGTCATTGGTACGGACACTGTCCCACATGTGCTGTGCCACTGAAAGAAGATGCTTATCATCCTTTGGCTTGCGAACAAAAAGCTTTTCTGCATACTGCAATCAGAGGAAAACATATTACAGTCTAGGCCCCTGAATGACCAAGCAAACCCTTTACCAGAGTTATTTTTCTAAGATTTTAAGCAATTCGGACATGTGATAGATCTTAAATAACGCTTGGTGCATGCCCTCCGATTATAAAGCACATAGGGTATGAAATGGTATATGCATTAATATTCTTGTAGATGAAATGTCCATGTTGCCCTTTCAAAAAACAGATATAAAGGCTTCAATCTTATTTGTTTATTTATTTATTTTTGACATTTAGAACACACTTGAGAAAATAACCGCATCTATCTTCTATCAAGGGTTTGATCGGAAAGCGCCTGAGAAATGACTAAAGCCATCAGAATGAATCCAACCCAAAAGGTTTCAATCCGATTTTTTTCCGTCATTTAGAATGCACCTGAAGCCATCAGAATGAATCCCTTTTATAGGTTAGACTTCTTGATTTATAGGTAGTATTATTTTTACAGTTATTGGTTTTAAAGTTCTTTATGTAACTGTTCACTATTATTTGAGTGTATACTAATTTTGATTATTGGTAATATGAAAATTTTTATGAATTTTATTTAAATTCTAAGTATCATGCATTGCCATCAGCACATATCTTTGCCCTGTTCCAATGGCATCTCTTATATACATTGTTATTATTATTATTATAAATTACTATTACACTTTTTGAATCATAAGAGTGCATTAATTTTTATTTTAACATTTCCTCGTGTTTCACTATAATGTTCCATGTTCTTCATAATTTTTCTCAATTTTCTCTCAAACGGCAAAAATTATTAGCCATTTCGAGAATATCTTGCGACACATCCCAGGATATCGGCATTTAAAACTTGCCTATAGACAATCTACCATTTGTTAAAAACAAAATGTTCATGTCACAAAAGATTTTAAATTAAAAACATTAAGCATCCTAAAAATCAATGTTTATTATCTTAGTTATGCTTGTAATTGTGTGGTTTTGGTTATGGTTTGTGTTTTTCATAGTGATGTATCAGCCTACTCACCTTCTATAACACTTCATTTTTTTACATGACATACGAATGGTTGTAAGGGTAAATTTAAGACTTCATTTAGTTTGTTTTAATTTATATTTGCATAAAATAAATTTGTGTGTAAAGTATCCTAGTGTAATCACATGTATCTTATTCTTAGCGTATCTCAATTCTTTTCCCACTATCCATGTGCATCCTCGATGGTGTCTTAAATTTGACATACCAACACCAATAACAATATTTTGATCTATGCCCTTTACGACTTGGTAACCATTGAATAAAGTAGAAGATCAATATTTAACATTAAAAAAAATAGTAGAAGATCAAAAGGTGGAATGGCCAGTTGAATCATTTAACAATATTTTGAATTATGCCCTTGACGACCGGGTAACCATTGGGTAAAGTAGAAGATCAAGAGGTGGGATGGGAAGTTGAATCATTTCATCCTCTTCTAAAAATGAATGAAAAGATCTTTTTCTGTTATGGACGTAGGGGTGGGGGATGATTCCTTAGTGATTACATGGGGCATCCAACCATTGATTAATCCATAACTGACTCACAAAGTTCAACGTTCGGCTATCCACTCCCTACAGCAAGATCTAAAAATTTCTAGCCCTCCCCCGCCAATAGTCAATTATCGTCCCCATATATGATCCAATCCGACCTTTCGTTTGTAGTGAATAGTGATTTATCGTTCCCCCTATTTCAATCTTCTCGAGTAGTGATTTTTTTAACTCTATTGTTGTTCTTCTACCATTTTGAATTCTTCTTATTTTGTTCTTCACTTTGGTTTGTGGATTCCATTTCCCCCTATGCTTACACTTTCTCTTGACTCAAGATCATGCCTTTTTACTCGACCTACTAATCGGACGCATGACATTTGTAAATGCATGTTAGAGATTGCTTGTATATAATTTTTTTAATACCAGCAAATCAGATCAGATAAGGCATTAAAAGAAGAAAAACACAGAGAAACCACATTCACCAATTGGCAACTAAAAGACTATGAAAAAAAGGGGAAACTAAAGCAAAAACAACTGCTGTGTTGGTGTATCGTCTCTATATAATATTCACTATCTTTTTGCAAGTGTGTCATCTCTGTCTATGGATTCCCCAATTCAATCTATGACTTTCGCCAATGCTTGGATCTTTCTACTTTATTCTAGGCTCTCAAGCCCTTTTAAAGGAAAGGCGCGCTAGCACCCTTCCTACTAGTGGGGCTTTGATGCTGGAGTTTGCTGGGAGAGTAGGACCGGACCCTTGTCATCTGTTTATGTAAGTGTACCTGTCATATCCAAAAACCCCTACACAATTAAAGGGGGATAAATTCTATAAAAATGGGATCAATAAATTGAAATCCAATTGGGATTTCATCTTTGTGAGATCGTTAATAGTGTATGAGGGTGTCTTCATAGTATAACTAAGTTGCACAGACACAGATGTGAATTGTCGAAGTTGATGAACCCCAAGATATAGGAATTGAAGACACTGGGGATATTTTAATTTTATTTATAACAATAATTATATGTCAAATTTTATACAAAGAATGCTGTAAGAGATTGCAACAGTGTAGTCAAGGCGTCGCCTAAGCGATTTTGGGCTTGCGTCGCCTAGGCGCTCCTCTAGGCGGGCGATCCTAGTTAAAATTATTATTATTTTTTTTTGCTTTAAAAAAATCCAAAATTTCCCAATAAAAAAATAAAAAAATATAGAAACATGTAATGAAGTAGTAATAAGATTCTAAATCATTTTTTTCACTAAAAATATCAATTTTTTTCACTAAAAATATCGTTTTCGACGTAATCTGGGTATTTTGGGTATTTTGCCTAGATTTTTTCACTAAAAATATCGTTTTCGGCACTGCCCCCCCTGCCACCCCCCCGGGCAATCGTAGGGGGCTCTGCCTAATATTATACATGGACAATGACACGAATTTGTGTATTTTGCCTAGATTTTGAGATGTTTAATACTCCACTATGTTAACATGTCTTTGGTTATGTGATGAATGATTGTAATAGACTTTTTATTTTATGTTTTTGTGGAATGTGAGTGGAATTTTGGTCTTTTGGATGTTATATATATACGAGATATATATACAATTATATATATATTTATATTAAATTTATCGCCTAGGCAACGCCTCGCCTAGCCGGGGCTAATCGCCTAGGCATCGCTTAGACGCCTTGACTACACTGGATTGCAAAGAGAAGAAACTAAATATGGAATTAGAGGAAGAAGTAGAAGAAGAGAACAAAAAAAGAGATACATTTCAAAATGTATATTCTTTTTGTGAGAAACTTTCAAATTTATAGAAAATAAGAGAGACATGGTTTTGTTGAACTATAGATACCATATTAACATCTGTCATAGAATCTACACATGCATTTGAAAGCCCAAGAACCAAAAGCAGCATAAGTTCACTACCGTATTTCTTGCTAGTCTCATTGAATAGATACGAACACATTTTCTTTACAAAGTGTGGAGTCAGAAGCCTGACTTCTTTGTAGGGACTTAGGAATGTCAGTGTCATCTTGCACATCGTTGCAGGGGGGTAGCAGTAGCACACACACGTGATGGAAGCAGACATGAGTGATCCTTGTCCACTCTCAAAGTCATAGCCCTTGTATTTGCTAATATGTCCAAAAAACATCCACAAGTGTATCCTATACCTTCTAGGGGCAGTTTCGAGTCTGGGACATGAAGGTTAATGACATCCAAGGGGAAGATTTTCGATTTGTAGGTCATTCAGTTTGTGATGCACTGATGATCTTGAGTGGATGAGGACCACTTTGCAATCAAATTATGCAAGGTATAAAATCAAACAAGTCTGTGTCTGAACCCGTGTCCAAAGTTATGTATAGTAGTTAGTAGTTCTAAAAAACAGGTGAGCTTCTGTTCGAATCCGTGTTCACACATATGGACACACGATTCGCCTAGAAACACGTGCAAAGACATGTGCCTTTCAAAAGTAAATTCCTCATTCATGCAGTATAGGATTTCTTTCCATTTTTGGATTTAGACTAGGAAATGAAAATCTGATAAAGTGAGAGTCCAACGAGTTGGGTTATAATAATTCATGGAAGAGATTATCATAATCCCAAAATTCAACTAGCTTTTATTATGTTACCAAGCTACGTTTATTTTTCTTAGTCTATGGAGTAGGAGTAGTTCTACCACTTCCGACTGTTTTTATCTTTTATGATTCCTCTCCATTCATGGAAACTTGTAAAATCATAAATATTGTATGTATGTATGGAATATATATATATATTAATATATATATAAACCATTTCATTAAGCGCATTGAGCCATTCGCGAAGGGAGTGGACATCATCCTCAGCCAATAATTCAGGAACCTCATTGGTCCTTCATTTTTAGTGGTCATTGTATAACGAGAAAACTCACTCCTGGCTCCTGCCTTTAGACGAGAAAATCCTCTTAACCGAACCATGAATGGAAATGCTACAACTCATTGTTGAGAAAGTTTTTTAATGAGCAAATCCTGATAAGTGATAACCCAGTCTAAGAGTCGCTAATTCAATTCTTATAGTGGAGTGAGTGATGGAGCGACGCAGTAGGAATTAGAAAGGGCCCATGAGAACTCGACCGTTGCCGAGATCCAGGAAGGCTGAACCAAAGAAGCGGGAGGAGTATTGTGTTCACAAGAGACAAGGACCTGAGCAAGTACACACACACACATATAGATAGATAGATAGATAGTGACAGCTTGGCCCTTTTTATGGCGGATATTGACACAGATGCCTTTCTTCTATATTTTTCAAAGAATTGTTATATGATCTATTTGAAGCCGTAAAAGGTATTAATTCATTTCCTATCTCTAGTCTCAGTTTCGGTGTAATGTGTGTATATATATATATATAGATCTCCATGAACAAACTTCACTGCTTAATTAAGAGGGCAATCACCAATGTATTTTTTTCATATCCAAAATGACACCCATGTTATATATATTCATTTAATATTAATATAGGTTACTGTAGTCAAACACATCAGCGGTATAAACAAAATATGATTGCTACAAAATCACAACGAAATAGGGGGTCTATAGAGATTAAGATGATATCCAAACAAAGTTGTACTTTTCAAAAATTTAGAAGTTAATGGTATGGTTAATGTTCTCTACGTAATACCTTAAGGTAGCATAATATGAATGCACATAACCATACATATACATAAATATACTAGCACGTCTACATCTATGCATACACGAACCTGCGTGTGTAATGCTCAAATTTTTAAGGAATTAGAATTGAGTAAATTACAGGTCTCCGAAGTCCGAATTAATTGAAAATTCATAAAACCATTTCAGCAAACATAAATATTCTTTTTGGAAGGTAAACATAAATATTCTTTTTGGAAGGTAAACATAAATATTCTTTACTGTGCCATGTGACAACATGTCTAACTAAGAAGAGAAAATTTAATAGTAGTGGCCGAAAAAGTGAATAGAAATGTTCATAGCAATACCTTTGCATGAATGAACTTCTCCTTTATTGAAATAGGATCAGCATGACTGGGTTTGCTCATAAAAAGCACTTTGTGTTTATCAGACTTCGAGAAACTGCTCAAGATAAGATTAGGCCATGTTAGCAACATCATACTAAAAACTCAGTTTGGAGACTATATGTGAAGAACTACAAAAGACATTTCTTGTTTCTGTAGTATAGAAAGAATATCTCTTTAATCATCATTTATTATTTACCCTGTAGGGACGTCATCAGCCTGAAAAGAACTTCTTGATTGCAATAATTCCTCCCACACTGAGTTAGCATAAGTATTACCCAGTGACTGAAACAAACTTATAACAGAAGGCTCCCACACTTTCACATCAAGCGTCAGCGACCTTACCTGTAATAAAGGTCAACCACAAGATCTGCACAAATGAGAAAAACAAGAGAAGGCAAGAAATATACTTGAATCCACAGAAAGAATATCACTGAGAGTAAGTTCTACCCAAACTGTTAGGGAAACACAACTATTTCAAGATTGCCGGCCTTGGTTGGTTTCAGCTTTGACATTTGCAAATATAATTAAGTATGGTTCACTAACATACAGTCATGGTATTTGCACTAAAACTTGAAACCAGTGTTTTAAACGGCGTGAAAGGCTTACGAGCCTTGAGGTGAGGCTCAAGGAAAACACTTCAAGGTTCAACCTTGAGGTTTAAATCCCATGAGATTAATGCCTCAAATTATGAGGCACATGCCTCAAACTATGAGGCACATGCCTCATGCCTTGAGGCCTGCTTTATGTCTGAGGCGTGTGCCACATACATTCAAAAAAATATATGGTTTTAGCCACATAACTAAGACTTAAACATTGAAGTATAAGGCGTGTGCCTCATTATTTCTTTTATCAATAATAAAACATTATTTTTTTTCTTTTTTCATTTGTTATTAGTTTAAACCCTAGTTACCATACCAAGAAGCAAAAGCGAGAAGAGATACGAAAGTAGGAAGCGAGGCTCAAAAAATCCTTAGGAAATGGAAAGCGAGAAATAGATATAGGTGTCTCGTTCCAATTATAATAGGATGACCAATCATACCTTAAATTTTTTATTTTTTTTTTATCAATAACTCGTATTATTAAGATAGAAGAGAAAACAACATAAAAACAAAAGACCTCTGAGTTTACAAGCGGGTAAACTCAGCCTCGGCCAGCCTGCCAAACTACATTCCCCCCCATCTCTACAGAATTTCTTGAATTTCCTCCCTGGTAAATTGTAAGCCAACCCACTCCAAAACTGTCAAACGGATACGGTCACAAATCCTAAGCACTGTTGACGTTTTATCTTCAAACACTCTGCTATTTCTCTCTTTCCATATTTGCCAAGAGATTGCCCCGGGAAGGACCCCCCAAATCTTCTCCCATACTCTTGTTCCTTTATCCCAACACCAATAGTCAAGAAGGTGACGAAAAGATGAGGGGAAAACCCGTGTCACGACCACTTGGGATAGAAAGAAACCCCACACCTCCGACGCCACTGGGCAATGCAAAAGAAGATGATCTATTGTCTCTTCCACTTGGATGCACATGAAACATCTGTTTGCCATTCGCCATCCTCGATGTTGCAATTGGTCTCCGGTTACATGAGATATTTTGGAAGAGTTGGTGTTATATAGCCTTAGATTTCAATCTCATGATACTTGCTTAGATCTATGTCGTAAGCTTTATACTCAGGTCTATCCCATTACTTCCTATATATATAGTCTCCTTTGACTACTAAATGAGAATTGATGGAAGCGAGCATAAGGAAGTCTGGGAAACGAGCTTCCTAGGAAGAGCGAGCTTCCCACCTTGTACATAGCTTTCCGGCAACTATGGTTTAAACTAACAGTTAATTTATTATGTCTAACACATTTAGGCTTTTTAAAACACTATTGAGTATATAACACTCTACTTTTCATAGTAGACATTGCAAATATTTGGAGTCATTGCTAGCATTTAGTTGGTGACTGCTTTGCAGTTGTTTATTGGAATTGAAAATCCACTGCATAATAATTGAACATCATCCGTTTTTCAATATGTATATGAACAAGAAAGTAAATTTAAAATTTTCTTGCCTCTTAATTTTTCTTTATGCCTGAATAATTTGTATAGTATTACATATGTGTGTGTGTATACACTACACACACACTTTTTTATTTTTTTTGCAATATTCTAATTTATTATTTATTTATTTGTTAAAATGAGAGAGTGTGAGGCTTTCTTGTGATGCTTATGCCTCACGAATCTCAAGATCCTAATGCCATGTCTCACAAACCTTGAGGTCCCAACGCCATACCTCACACCTTCGCCTTTTAAAACACTACCCAGACAAAGCACATTAAGCAAAAAGCAGAATGTTTTCGTTGTTTTTTTCTTTCTCCATGTTTTGACTTTAAATATGGGTAACAATGTTTGCATGGGGACCATGTCCATTTTATCTTAATAGTCATTAGGAAATCATCCTAATACTTTCTTAATTGGTTATGGTTTATTTGTTGGGATAAATTTTCTGTAAATAGCTGTTGTACTGCTCATTTGGCGCTCATAACCAACAAGAAGAAGCCTATGCCAACAGTAATAATACAAACACTCCCTTCTATTCGGGCAGCAGATACGACACCCCCAATTCCTCCAAATCACACCTGCTAGAACACCATGCTATTAATAAGTGACAAACCCAAGTCCAGACAATTTAATGAGAAGATACTTTATAATTTACTCTCTCTCTCTCTCTCTCTCTCTCTCTCTCTCTCCATATATATATATATATATGCTTGATCTACCTCAGGAGCGAAAAACCTAGAAAAAAAAACGAAGAAAAGAAGCATACTGGTGAAAAATTGAGAATTTACCTTTGATACATGAACACCAAGATTACGATGTACACCAGAACATTCAATGCAGACAAGAACACCAAGGTTTAAGGATGCCCAGTCTGGCTCAGGAGCACCACAATCAGCACATTTATCATTCCCACATACTCTTCTTAACACATCAATTGGCTTCTCGCTTTTTACACTAAAACGCTGCTGCTGTGAACTTCTAAATGGACGTTCATGATGTCCAGTGATTAGGTTCCTCTCGGAAGTGTATTCTTCAATTGCTGACTGATCAAAATCAGTGGGACTTTCAAACGAACTACTCTCACTAGGAGAGCGGCGATGACCACTTCCCGTGGGACTAGCAGGGAGATGCTGAAATACAATTGAAATACAATTATGACAATGACTATGGGAATCAATGACCACATAATGATGTAGACGTTCTTCATATTTACCCTCTCAGGTGCTTGGGAACTCAGTAATGAAGCAATAACTCCTGTTATCTTTTCAATCCAGTCCATTTGATCCAGCGCACTCTCCGCCTGAGTTGACAAGCACATACTAAACATTATTGAGAATTGGCCACTACTAAATAATAACCCATTACCCTAATTATAAATCCAACGAGTATCTGGAGCAATTATATTATAAAGAACCGGTGTAGGTATCATAAGTTCAAAAAGCAAACCCAAACTTACGTTATCAAGCTGACCACTAAAATTGTACCTGCAAAGTGTAGTTCTTTGATGGTGAAATAATCCTGAAGCAGAACCTCAAATCTGACTGCTCTGCATCAACTTTTATTGTTGATGTCAGCAGGTTCACAGTGTGATGAGCAACAGATTTCTCGTCATGCACCCCACCATGGTAATGAGACGAAAGCCACCGGCTCAGCAACCCAGAACCAAGTTCAGAGGCATTATTCCTCTGACTGGAAAGTTGACCCCCAGCTCCCTAAAATAATACTCATTCTTAACCATTAAAAGGAAGAGGTAAGACATCAAGAGAAAGAAGGTGCAGTTTAAGCACTCTACAACCCAAATTACTTTCCACTATCCAACTAAATGACTTACAGATGGTTTGCTCCATTGTTTGCGATAGTAGTACAACATTCCTCGGCTATCAAGAACGAAAAACCTTCTCTTCCAGTCACCTCTCAAGTTTGACGAACGTTTTGAAAGATAACCTTGCCGAATGGTTTGCACCTGAAAATTTGTAAAATCTTCAAGTAGAAGTCAAGCCAAAACTATTTAAAAGAACGAGAAACATCAAGTAAAGAGAGTAAACTTATAAAAAGAGTTCTTTAATAATTCAAGAACTTCTTAGAGATACCTTTCCCATTGCCGCAGATTGCATAACTGCCTCTATCATTTTATGTGAACTTCTACCAATGGCTTGTATACCATCTCCATTAGGAGAACCATGAGAACCATTTGAAAACCACCTGCTTTCTCGATCAATCTGCCTTTTGTACTCTTGCATTCTTTCAGTAAGAGCTGCTTGTTCATAGTTGGACCTTTCTCTTGACTGTTGTGCATAAGTTAAGACCTGCAACAACAAGAAACTCCAACTTTGAGAGAAACAGATAAACTCACAGAAGGGAAATGTAAAGTGTGCAATGAAAATTTTGCAAGTGGGTGGCGAAAAGCAAAACAATACATATTCACCCAAATTAAAATGCCAAATTACACTTGCAAGACATCCATGGGGATTTTTTTACATCAGATGTTAAGGTAGGTTATCTCAAACACGAGTGCGTGCTTAACCAGGTTACACGACTAAAGAGTTTGCAGCAGCAACCTCTTACACGACCAAAGAGTTTGCAGCAGCAACCTCATTTAGCAATAATTATCAACTACAGAAAATGATGCTGAGGCTGGAGGTGACACCCTCACTCTGGATTTGTACATGATGCAGGCAGTGGTTTCAGTGAGGGCGTGAGTGATGTCGCATGTTCTGCTGCAGCCTGCACTTAAGGACCAGACTGTCTCATGCTATTCCTCAGATGTAGCTGTGTATGTTTTGTGAACTACCAACCAAGTTTTTTTTTTTTTTACAGCTCCATATGATGCAATAGCTCGTAAATAAGCAAAGAAATGAACCAATTTGTTATCAAACAACAGGAAAACAAAATGACAAACCTGGTTAATATACGGCTCCATCTGATGCAATAGCTCGTACCCCTGCATGTAACAAAGGTTTAGGAGCAGCATAAAGCAATGCACAAAGATGAGGAACAATATCACCATATGATATACCTGTTTGAAGTAGCGAAGATGAGCGTCCATTGTCCCACTAACAGCCTCCAAAAATTCAAACCTTTTTTTTGCCTCAACATTAGACAGAGCAGTAACCTGGATAAAGGGTGAAAAGCTGAATTTTGTGAGCCTAGCTACTGCTATCACGATACCTGTATCTGAATCTAATATCTCCTCGTTAAAAATTGGTTTTGGACAGAACAGATGATGCCAGAAGTTACCAGACTGAAGCGAGCTTGTTCAAATGTAGACCTTGCATTGTGAAGCTCCTGGAATATCTCCATACTAAATTAGAATTTAAAGAATGAAAGATATCCCCTAATAAATAAATAAATAATAATGGATAATACCTCCTCTAAGACGGTAGCTATATCCATCTTGGTGCCTTTCCTCAATGACAGAAACTTCTCACGAGCCTGTGGCATAGAATGGGCACTGCATTAACGAAATGTCCCTCTCAATAGCATATTGGTTAAGTCTTCAAGTATCCTCATATTCATTCAGTAATCAATTCAACCACCCTTCCAATTATATCTAGCTTCTTCACAGAACAGCAGTTGTAAGTCCCAGATGAACTTCCACCTGATCTAGTTATATGGATTAGACATCACTAATATGAGCAGAAAAAAAGCATCATATTAGATGAGGTAGGGATAAAGGTTTAGAATCTGTATTGGCGGAGAAGGTCATAGCTTGTGAAAAGACATCCTAATGGATCAGCCTATTGCTGGCACTTTATTCTTTTTTCTTTTTCTTTTTTTTTTTTGGGGGGGGGGGAATTAAGCAAGCAACAATCCTCTCATTTCTGGCCTTTGTTAACTTAAAATGGCTACAACCAATACAACCGCAACTTGTTACTTGCCGTAAGCTAAATCACTCCAACAATCAGTTATGCAAAGTCAATTTCCATGCTTCATTTCAATACCTTAATCAGACATAGCAATGACCAACATCAGTACCAATTCCAACTCTTTGAGAAGGTTCACTAAAGGGTGACCCAACTATTCCCCATCTTCTAAAAATAGACCATGAATAGAAACTATAGAAACAACTCAAAACCCCTAACTAATGGAGTTGTCATTGTAGATGGTGCCAATTCCATCTCTTGTCAGCTGTCACAGTTAAGTCATAACTCATTATAAATAGTTTCTGGTATTTTAGGAAATTAATAAGTGTCGGTTTGATGTGTGTAATAGACTAATAGTTTCTGAGAACTCCAACTATCCACCATTCAAGCTTCTAACTCGAATCTCATACAACAGGTTCCTAATCCTTTGAAGGCAAGCAACAGATGAGGTCCAAAAAAGACCAATTTTGGCCTAATATGCGGTAGGAATTTCATTATTAAGAAGCTACAAAAACACCATGGTTTTTCCCATGTGATGCACCGGCCGGAAATACATTTCAAAGAGGTAAGCAATATGTACAATAATTCTACTTGACCTTGTTGGTCTCAACTCAATAACAGCAATAAAAAGAACTGCATATTAAGACATTCAAAGGGAGACATAATCAGCCCATTTTGCCCACCCAAGTACATCAAAAAGCAAATTAGCAGCTACCTGAAAATACAGCCAAAAGATTCTATGGATGGGGTTTCTGATCTAAGGCCCCTGAGAAACAACAAAGTAACCTTATTGGCCCCAATTTTCAAGACTGAGAATTGTATAGTGGATTTGAACCATAATGAGCAGCACATGGTAAGCACCACCATAATAAACTTAATGGCTTCAATTGACCAAGATTGATAAGTAGGGGACACATATCATTTGATTGATTTTGAAGAGCAAATGCCAAAAACCGGTTCAATAATTTCGAATTGGTGTTGCAGGGAAAACCATTGGACACATGTCGAACATCAGATTTACATCCAATAACTGCAGGATAAACAGCTTTCATTTTATGAATATTAATCCAAAATTTCATTGATAAAGTGAAATCCTACTAAGAAAAAGAAAAAGAATGTTAATCCAAGATTTTAGATCAATATAGAAAAGCACCTGTAAACTTATTGTTGCTTATATTTAGCTGGTATTTAGGCATGGCTTTTTTCTTTTTTTGGTAACGGAGGTCGGAGGGTGTCCCAAACACTTCAAGGAAAGGACTAGTTACTCATAAGTCAAGCCACCTTTGGTTGAATGAAGTTAACTTCGTAGGTAAGCCAAGTCAATGCACACCTAATTACTATATTTAGAAAGGATCACCCACATGCATAGCTCAGCACACTTGAGAGTCCATAGCAAAACAAAAAATCATATTTCTTTTATTTGCTAGTGGGGTCTTGCCAAACCCCAGCTTATCCTTGACCAAAAAAAAAATCAGTAACAAAAGAAATGTAAATTATAAAATGATTTACCTATTTACCGAATTCAGGGTCGGGCTCGCCGACTAGTATCTGATTGAGCATCCACAGGGGCCGTTAGGGGAGACCCGTGGAAAGACATTTTTGCTACATAGTGTGCAACTGCAGCTGGGGCATTATCTTTTTATCTACCTCTGCCTTTTGTATTCTTTACCCTTTCACTCTCGCTGTGGTTTACTATTGGTGAACCTTGGAATGTATTCCCTATATTATCTTTATTAATATTATGTGCTTTTTAACAATAAAAAAAAGATCAATTCTTAAGAATTTCACTCCTGACAGCACTAAGCATGAAGATGATTAAAGGCAAATACTGCTACATTTGATGGGTGATAATGCAATTATGAATTACTTCCAGCAAAAATCACCTCAATTCCAACAAAGATCCACTCTGTTCAAAGAATGAGAACCATGACAAATTTGCAGAGTATATTAAACCAGAATGTAGGAAAATGATCTAATACATAACCTCAAAATTTTGAAAAATTTTTTAAAAAAATGAGAGGTACCTGATCATAAATAAGGCTAGCCTTGTCAAAACGCTTCCGGGCTTCCTGCACCAAGACAAGATTCCTTGTAGAAGAAACTTATAAGTTGCTCACATGAGTTGGGAGGACCTTTAGGAATAGTGAGAGCCTAAAGGCCCTAAACATATATATATATATAAACCATCGATTATGCGACTTTCAAAGCAGAACAATTGCAACAGCATATGAGTTTCTTAATAACATAAGATAAAACACCCTCCGTAAAGTTGCAATATTATATATATAAATCATCAATCATGTGACTTTCAAAGTGGAACAATTGCAACAGCATAGGAGTTTCTTAATAACAAAAGATAAAACACCCTCCATAAAGTTACAATATATTATTTTAACATCTGTCTCAAACTCAATAAAATGTTTCAAGATAGAAAATAAATAAGCATCCATGTTGGAGAGGAAACACGCTAGTTATTATATGGAACTCTGATGATCAAACAATCTCATATGAAACAAGTTTTAACAATCAATGAAAACAAGGAACTTTAATCCAGTTGGAGTTTTGCAGAATCAGACGCAGCTGTCAAGGTATTGTTTGGACATGATTGGCTGGCCCTTCCCTCGAAGGGAGCATTAAGGTAACTAAAGCATAGGACTTTATTTTTCTATTTCGACAGGTAGAGGGGGATATGTATGTTATAAAATTTACATGAAAAAATATATTATGTTTTGTGTGCACAACAAACTTTGTGCATGCAGTGCATCCTGCAACTAATCAGTTTCTATTCCATCTTGTAGTGTTAATAAAGGAGTTCAAACTTAAACGAGATTTCACTTTTCTCATACAAAAAGTAAATTCTTCTGTTCGTCCTATGAGTCTAATTTCACCTCAATTGTTGAGCGATCAAATGAAGTTGATATCTAGGATACACTGAAACAGGCAACTGCAGTCAGGAAACCAGACCCCCCTCCCCAGGGCCCAACTACAACATGGAGATGTTAATATATACTTCTAATAGCTTTATGGACCATAATGAGTTGGAGAAATGGGGGGTGTACAAACATCGCATCCTCTTATAGACAGTAGTATTGCTATCATTTCAGAATAGAAAGATGTAGTTGAATCCCACAGTTTATGCTATTGCTTCCACCATGTTCCACGTCAAATCTAAATCGTAGGGCAGCCATATTATTAGTATTGCATAAAAAGCGTCAAATGTATAGTACCTTGACATCCTGCAAGTCAATATTGACAAAATGTAGCAACCTGTCATTTAGCATATGCTCAACCTGAAGAAACCAATTGGAAATGTTGGGGAAGCAGTTAGAAGACATTCCTATAACTCATGAACAAATTTCATGAAGAAAAACAAAAGGCAGCTCATATAGTAGGGTACCAGCTCTAGGCAATTCAAATAATATAATTCACACTCAGAATCAAGATACGACCGGTAATAATTTATCAGAACATAAAACCCAAGCATGTTCAAAATTTATAGGCTAATGGTGGTATGTTAGTATGTAAAGGAAAAAATGGAGGTAGAACATCAGAAATGAACGCAGCAACTACCCAATAACTCTATTTTTTTTTTCTTTTGATTGGTTAAGAATTCACAATTCTTCCCTAAAAGATGTAGAAAAACTGAAATTCATAACAATATCTACAATGAAGCTTCTCCCCAATTGAAACATGGTTGTTGATTAAAATAGAGGATTGTGAAGCTTCGACATCTCCTCAATGGAAATATGGTTTTTGATATGACAAGAGGGTGGGTTAACTTTTTGTATTAGAAGTTCTTTCCGTCAATTCTTTAGTTGGAATCATGTTTTTTTTTTTTAAATATTGTACTATAGCAAATTAAAAGGAAATGCTAAAATACAAATAATGTTTATATACACATTTGTATGTGTGTATTATGCAAGGATTAAAAATATGGGATCGGGGGATGAATCGGTCCCAACTGAAACCTATACATATCAGTTTCGGTATCGGTTTCGGACGATGCATATAATTTTTTATTTTTACAAAAAAAATCAAATTAACTTTAAAAAAAATCAAATGATTTATAGGAAAGTCATGGGAAGCTACTCAAAGAAAAAGTAGCAAACACAATTACAATTACACAATAATTGAAAACATAAATAACTAATAAACGATACGGATCGCCCATTTCGTACTAATATAAATATCGTACAGGGGACTACTAAAACCTATATGTATCGCCCGTTTCGCATTGGTTTCGGCGATTTTTATTTCCATGGTATTATGTGTATATGTGACTTTTTCTTGAATGATACAACAAATCGACAATAATGTTTTTTCAATAGTTAACAAATTGGCAATGTTGTCAAAACATTGCAAAATACTTTTCCGGGTTTTCAATTTCTCTGACGATTTGTGGTTGACCATACTTCTGTTGTGTTGTTCTTTTGCTTCTAAGGTTTGATGCTATCTCCTTTCTCTTCTGGCGGGACTTCTTATCCTGCCAGTTCTCGATGACACTAGGATTGGGATTTGAAGGTGGAGCATTGCTGCTTGCTGCAGTTACATGACCATTATAGAAAGAAAGGAATTCCAGGGTCTTTGAAGGATCCCCTTCCTCCTCTTCATTAGTTTGCATCAGGGCAGGACAACTTTTGTTACAATGGTGCACTATCCAAGAGAATTTTAATGTAGCATGCTTATATTTCATGTAGTAATTTTGAATTAGCATGCTTATATTTCTGGTTGTAACTCTTGACCTACTTCTTTGCTTGCCTTGGGATCACTCTCTTGTGAGACATCGTCCTTCTTGTGTAGTTCTCTACCCATCTATATATGCTCTCATAGTTACCGATCAAAAAATAAAATCTGACAATGCCCCATGTTCTCTAAAATAATGCAGCTTTGATGATCAATCCACTGCCAAGTGTCAATCCTTCAGGTCTACTTAATGGTCCCCATTAGCAATGCTTTCATTCATTTCAGACTTGGCACACTTGTTCTCTTTTATTTTTGGTTGGAAGACTTTTTTTTTTCCTATTATACTGTCAATATTAATCAAACAGGAGACCCTTTGTTCAAAGTTCCTTCAGTTCAGAGGAGAGTCTGATCACAACTAGACATAAGAACCAGCACTCCTGAAAATTTGCGTCTATGCTTGCTGCCCATCAGCAATATACTCCTTTTCTAGAAGTAACAGAAAAGTGAAAAGAAAGACAGGTTAACGGCTTGCTTCACTTTCATAATAGAAGCTGGGATGTATAGATGTGAAGTCGCTGCAGTTCAAATTTAATTTTTCTTCTGTCAACCCTCGCAAAAGATATAAATCTAGTGGAAAAGAAGCACAGCTGGAGATATTCAATGAACTGGAAACCTAAACAACTGCCTAAAAACTTAACCAAAAGGTATGAAAGAAAGAAAGTGTCAAGAATACTTCAGTAACATCATTCAAGTATAATTCTGGTAAGCGCAATAAACAATTACCAATTTCTTATAATAAGTGACATCTTATTATTGTACAACATTAAGGTTGGAATTTTGCACGGTAACCA
The DNA here is from genome assembly GCA_015143295.1 of Tetracentron sinense. Classification (NCBI taxonomy): domain Eukaryota; kingdom Viridiplantae; phylum Streptophyta; class Magnoliopsida; order Trochodendrales; family Trochodendraceae; genus Tetracentron; species Tetracentron sinense. The sequence goes on along the minus strand of CM026568.1, from coordinate 36,903,890 downwards.
AGGCACAAGAAACTTTACCTGGGACCGAAGAACTTCCTTGTACGTCCCAATTTCTCTCAAAGCAATTGTAAATTTGGTCATAACAGGGCCTAAAAAACAAATACCAATCTTGTCAATTTACCAGCAAACAACCAAATTAAGCTATTTCTTATCTCATTTGGAGATTTTAAACCCAATTTCACGTCTTATAAATTTCAGTCAAAGGAGTCCCAGTTTTATCTATAAATTGTCAAAAAATATGAACAATTAACATACTACATACACTCAGACTCATACACGCACTAGAGGTGCAACTCGGGAGGGTTGTGTCGGATTAAGGGCCGACCCAAGCCCAACCCTAAGCGCGAAACAGTTTCCCCATAGCCCAACCCAACCCTTCTCTCAACCCAAGATGCCTAACCCAACATCTCATTTCTCAACCCTAGGCTCAACTCGGGTTGACGTGGTTTGAGTTGGGTCGGGTTGGGTTGTGCTTGTATAATTAAGTTTTTAGCTGAAACGGTCAACAATAAGCATGTAGTCCTGGATCTAATGACTTGGCCAGACAAAGAAAGTCATCAAACTTGTAGTTGCTTCAGCTTGTAACAATTACAATATAAAAGAAAAATCACAAAGTTATAAAGCTTTCATAGAAAAATTTAATCCCTAAAGAAGAGGGATCTCTCAAACTCCTTAACCAAGGTTCAAAAAAAGGGTTTCGGACACCGTAACAGACACGGACGAAACCGTTACGTAACAGTTTCGATCAATACTTTTTTCTTTTTTTGCTTAAAAAAATCCCAATAAATTGAAAAAAAAAAAAAAAAAAAAAACATGCAATAAATGAGTAACAAGATACTTCTAAAGTCAATATGAAGGTCAAAATGTATAAATAATGAAATTAGATAGGTTGAGGGTTGAAACTTGAAAGTTGAAACATACACAGAATCTAGTCCAAACTCCAAACTCTATATAAGCAGATAGTCAGATACATATACACCTGCTAAGTGCTGAAGCCACATAGAATTACGAGCTGGCTCATCATCATTTCTATTTGGTTAAATGTAAGGCTGGTGGTAGAGACTTTCATAGTGTTGGGGTTGGGGTTGGGGTTGGGCTTGGGCTTGGGCATAGTCGTGTGGCAATAGTACTGTTGGCCCTGCTAGGGATATGTGGGAGGGTATCCATAACCATAAGCTCCATACTGATTCGTGAGGGTTTATAAAACAATGGATGAATGGAGTTCACGAGTCTTCACTAATTTGTTTGTAGGCAACTAGGAGTCTAGTCTACGCATGTAGTTGGGTGAGTGTCAGAGTCAAACTGAAAGGCTTGCAAGGCTGCAAAGGAGATTCCCAAAGTTTATTCACGGGTCCAATGTACACATTTCATATTAATTCACTGAGCCTCCATGAATCTAAGTAAAAAATGTAATGATAAGATTCACCCCAAAAGGCAATTACCTTTCCAATGTAAGAATTCATATACATGTTGATAATAGAGATAGGACCAACCAAAGAGAAAAAATATGCAATTAACACCCTCCTATGATGGAAAGTCCGACCAAACTTACAAGTTACATCTAAGTTGTCTAATCTCAAGATTTTTTTTCACAACTTGTTCTGGACACGATAAGGTTTAACTTGTTACTACACGTTGACTAGTATGGAGGGAAAAGGGCCCTTACTAGTCAAGGAGTTTCCCCTCCTTAAAAAAACAGCTCCCAAGAAAGAGAAAAAAAGGGAAAAAATCTAAGCAAGAGACGAACCTCCAAAAGCAACACTAATAGGATCATTATGCCCTCCTCCAAAAGTTTCAAGGGCGGTTGCAAAAGCAATGTCACCATCATATCCCTCCCCAAGACCTTCTCTGCAAATTAAAGAAAGCATGTATATGAAATCCATCACTAACACAAAGCCAATAGGAGAGCAAATATTGATTTTCATCGAACAGAATCACTAAGAATGTAAAATTAACTTGTCATTATGTATACTAATTTAGTAATGTTTCAGCAGGTGTCCATATTCCACAGCCATACTGAGAAAAACCAACACTCCATATTTCAGCGGCTAGCAATTACAATGGGGGCCTGAAGTGCTCCACAAGTAAATATATCAAGGGGTCCTGCCCTTCTTCCCCAGGAAGCTCCTCAAAAGTGATATATAGGATGTATTAACCGCAGGGTTTTTTTTTGGGTAGAACTTGAGGTATTAGGTTTTTGTGTTGGACTAAGAACGGAACATGCTATTGTAGTCGATCTAGAATCAGGTCTAAGTCCTAGGTTGCAGGCTTATTTAGGATACATTTTGCACTTGTGATCTTCACAAAGTGGAACATCTTAGATCATTTTTTGCCCATCGAGGTATTAGGTTTTCGTGTTGGACTAAAAACGGAACATGCTATTCTAGTCGATCTAGAATCAGGTCTAAGTCCTAGGTTGCAGGCTTATTTAGGATACCTTTTGCACTTGTGATCTTCACAAAGTGGAACATCTTAGATCGTTTTTTGCCCATCGAGGTATTAGGTTTTCGTGTTGGACTAAGAACGGAACATGCTATTCTAGTCGATCTAGAATCAGGTATAAGTCCTAGGTTGCAGGCTTATTTAGGATACCATTTGCACTTGTGATCTTCGCAGAGTGGAACATCTTAGATCGTTTTTTGCCCATCGACATAGTTATTAGCGTATAAACCACGTAGGTCTTGTGCTCTAGGTGATTTGTTCTTTCACCGTGTATTTACTCTTTGCTTTCAAGTTTTCATAGTGGGAAGATCTAAGGTTGAGAATAAAGAGAAGAAAAATGGAATGGAAGAGAAAAATGGGAGCGACTGCAATTGGTTTGATCGACCACCTTTCCCTTCATTTATATATAATTAATAAATCTGTGAAGGGCATAAATACCCTCCAAAGGAACTACACACTAATGCACAATAAAGACTAAATAAAAAGGACAAAAAAAAGGATGTAATAGAATGAACACAACAAGACTTCCAACACTCCCCTCAAACTGATGCATAGATGTCTAGCATGTCCAGCTTGCGAAGGATCCACTATAACTGACTCTTCCCAACTCCTTTGGTTAGAATATCTGCAAGTTGCTCTTTTGTTCTCACAAATGGAAGATAAATCTCCTTAGAGCTCACCCTCTACGAAATGAAGTGATAATCAACTTCGATCATGTTGCACTAAATTATGGGCTATGATGATGGATGCCTCATCGATTCATGGGTTTGTAATGGAATCCTAGCCATGTAACGATTATTTTAGCCAAAGGAGCTCACATGCATCATGTGACATGGCAATGGAATCCTAGCCATGTAACGATTTATTTAGTCAAAGGAGCTCACATGCATCATGTGACATGGCAAGATACTCAGCCTCGACACTGGATCTATCTACAACTAGTTTTTTCTTACTCCTCCAAGTGACAATTACCTCCCAAGATTACAATACCCAAATGCCATCCTCCTATATGTAACAGAACCCACCCAAATTCACATTTGTATATAGTATATACCTCCACCTTCATGTGGCCATGATTAACAAACAAGATCCCTTTACTAGTTGAGGATTTGAGGTACCAAAGTAATGCTTGAGCAACCTCCGAATGAGTTGTCAATGAGGAATTCATAAACTGAAAAATCATACTGACAAGATATGCAATATCTAGTCTGTGAGAAAGAGATAAATAGATCTCCCCACCACACTTTGAAACAATGCAACATCACTGAGCCCCCTACCACACTCGTCTAACTTGTGATTAGGGCTCTATAGATACATCTACTAGCTCGGATTCAAGATTCCTAGTCTCAGTTAGAAAGACTATCACATAATCCCATAGAGAGATAAAGATGTCTTTCCTCGAACTAGCAACTTTTATTCTGACTTTCAAGGAAGACTTTAAGGAACCCAACTCTTTAATTTCAAAACCCTTAGTCAAAAAGCTCTTTGGTGTTGGTCACCACAATGCTGTCAATGTATTTAACAAGAATGGTAATATATATTCCAGTACACTTAACAAAGAGAGCGTGATTAGAAAGATCTTGTCATACTAGGGAAAAACATTTAAGAAAAGGAAGATCTTATCAAAACACTATCAGCCTCGATAGCGTCCTGGCAGTTACTTATCCCTCCTTCAAAAGACTAAGAGCAATGATATTACACGAGCGTGAATATCAGTAGCTATGCTTGTGCCTCACATCAGAGAGGTCTCCTCCAAGTACTTCCTTTAAGTTGAATTTTGATAGTAATTCTTTGGGCAACCCAGTCCCAGGCGATATAGGAGGTCTTATTGGAGATAGCGAAAATTAAAATTTGTTTCGGCTTTCGGGGCCGGTGGACAAAGTGAGTTTGACTAATAGTTACCAAAGCAAGAAGCAAAAACGAAAAGCAAAGTGAGAAGTGAAGTGAGGCTAAAATTTTTTTTAAGAAATGGAAATCGAGAAAATATAGGTGCCTCATTCCTATTATATTAAGATGGTCAACCATACCTTAAACTTTATCTTACATGAGATACATGTGGAGAAGTAGGTGCCTTAGATTTCAATTCAATAATACTTGCTTAAGATTTATGCCCTAGGCATTAGACTTAGGTATATCCCATCACTTCCTACCTACATAGTCCCCTTTGACCACAAAATGGGACATGATAAAAGTGAGCTTCCTAGGAAGCGAGATCCCACCTTGTACATAGCTTCCCTGCAACTATGATTTGAATCAAGTCAAGATCCTTTCATTGAGCCAAAGTCGCATGCTTTTTAGGTCCCTTGGTCTGTCATCCCTTATAATTGAAGGGCACAATGAACACCATTAGTGGGCAGTGAAATACAAGTCCTTGGAGATATTCTTAAACCATTTAAGAAATTCATGATATGGTGTTTTGGAAGAACATCTTATTCTCTTGGATACCCATTCGAAGGAAGGGGTAGCTAAGGATGGTCTTGTTTGCGGTGTTTTTCCATCATGATTGATGTATTTTTGTTATTTTTTCTCCCTCTCCCTTCTGGGTGGTGTCTATGAGCCCAACAAAGTTTTTTTCTTTTATTATTTTCCCCTCTTGTACTCCCTTTCCTTTAAAATAAACTTTATCTATTAGACTATTACTGATGAAAAAATCTCTATGGTGGCAAATCAAATAGAAAGCTAAAAATCATTAAACTTAAAGAATTTAACAATGACAGCATTGAAATTGAAGGTACAAACCAAATAGCTTAATGACACTACAAAAGCAAGTAACTTAGTCATGGTATAGGAGAAGAGCAGAAAGATGTGTATAAATGTAGACATACGTGTACTTTCGGCATCCTTTATAAAACTTTTGGCTTCTCTCCCTTAATGATTCAGCACTTTCCTCCAAGACTTGAATCTGTTTCACCAAAGAAGAGATCAATGACCTATACTATTTTGCATAAACTTAAAATTCATAAAGCAAGAGAACAATCATAAGCATATTCACATAGCATATATCACAAAACCCCGTTAAAAAAGGAAGCAAAGAAAAGAAGCTCCATTTGAATTGTAAGGCTTTTTCTAGAGCTCGTAGAAAGATCTTTCTACAGCTCATTCTCCATTCTATACTTGCTAATCACAAGTTTTGTTACGTGGACACATTCAAATTGTAAAGCTCTCCACAAACTGACCATGATTTATTTTTTCATAGGAAAAATGCAACTTATTAGTTATCACTTAATTAAGTCTTGAACCATAATTTCCGAAAATTGATTTGTTTCTGAAATATAAACATTATTCAGTAAAACTTACATTTATCTTGAGCTATAATATAAAATCACAATTCCTTCAACCTTGTGGTGAACCGTGAACCAAATGTGATTTACCATTAGGTTCTCTTACTGTTATTTACACCTGTTAATCAAAAGTAGTGTTTTTAATGTGACATTTGATGTTTATTTATTTAAGTAATATTTCAATATGTTTCCTGGATTTCCAGGTGTATAGCTCAATGTGAAGCCATATTGAGGGGTCACGATGCATTTCTGGATATGTTATACGTATAGTTTAAAATATGGATGCAGCTAGCCTCATAACAAAGGCATACTAGAGGAAAGACAATGTTGAAACACTTTTAGGCGTTGGCCCCTCCAAAAAGTGTTTGACTATTTCCTTTATGGGGGCGAATGGCAATTAATAGTTGACACGATTGGGGCTATCATTCCATATATATATACCTAAATGAGTAACGATAAATATTATTTAATTTCAAATCAAAATTTCCAAAAATAAAAACAAATAACAGAGCATATAGATTAGCCAATGCACGTATATTTGATGTATTTAATATTTTAATATAAGTTACAATTTGAAAAATAAGTTTGACATATACTTAAAATGAATAAATTATAAAATTAAGAAATATCATATGAACATATCCAACCGTAGAATTAGTAAATACATAGTAATTTATTACTTAAGTTTTAGAATATAATATTTTCTTTAAAAATTAGAAAATGAACAAACTTGTGAAAAAACACTATGAAACTCTATTTTGTTCGTATGTAGTATTTTTTGTTAATAATCATAAGTACAAAAATATGTTCTAATATTATGTTTACATTATGTAGGATAACTTCAACGCACGTCGCAACTCTATGTGAATGTGAGTTTGTGGGGTTCTCTTATTATGTAATGATTTATTTGTTTTTTCCATGTAATACTTCGGCTTCACAACTATGGCTACATAGCATTAATTATGCTTAACTTTGACCTCTAGACTTTCAGAGACACGCAAGAGCTTATGTCATTTGTTACATATCTCACTCTTCCAATTGGTTGGTTCTAGTTACATAATGAATTACGAGTGTGTATTGAACTTTGCTTCTTTGAATTGAAATGTCATGGAGTTAGGTCCACAACGGGCTCATTTTATCATTTCCCAAAATTTCATCCTAGAACTCAACGTTCACACAATGTTTCATAGCTCTTGAAATTTTAAAATATTTCTTTAAACTTCCTCAAAATGTTTGCACTTCCTAAGGGAAAATGTTCATATCCAAGGTCCCAAACTGAATTTGAAATCTTGGGTTCAGTGAGATAATTGTACGACTTGCCTGCATATTTTGGGAAGCTTTAATGAGATAATAGGAATGAAATAAGGCATATTATGGTCGAGTAAAATTCTGAGATTTGATTTATGAGTGTCTATAAAAATCACAAACCAAAAGAGTATGTAGAAACTCCAAGTGCTTGCAAATACCAGGATATGATGAGTATGACATAGACATGTACATTGATGATTGATCAAACTACAAACATGGTAACCATGGTCTAAACTAATTTCCATACATTCGTAAGTAACTGATGTATTTTATACATGAGTATATACCGGAAAGCAAAGGACTCTTATGCTCCGTTTGTTTCAAAGTAAAATAGAGGAAAACAAATGAATTTCACGGAAAATGTCAGTTGTCCTAAAGAAAGTACACTTGGAAAATGACATTTTCCATGGAATTCATTTGTTTTCCCCTATTTTACCTCAAAACAAACGAAGCATTAAAAAATAAAGTGAAACAAGAGATTTGGGGCCAGACAAGCGTCAAGACACAATTCATCCATTTAAGAAGCAGCAAACTGGTGTTTATTGTCTGCTATGCATCTAAAGGTCTAAATGTGCAACCTTTTCTACATTGAGAAGAAAAAATAGCTCATCTAACAATCTGCTACAATATATATCAGGCAAAAAAAATGAAATGATCAAAAAGTCGACCTGTTTCCGAAACATAGGAGAATCGTCGAGTTTCGTGAAATGCATCTTGAAACAGTGATTCTTCCTCCTCTCTGCAACAAATCCTAATCAACATAACACCAAAGCACATCCCCGGTATTCAACCAAACCAAATATTGAAACCAGCCATGAATCATCAAAAAACAGCTCGATCTCTCCGAACCAAACAAGATCACGTATCCTTCCCGATCTAAATCGCAAAATAAACGGAATAAAAAAATCTCCAACTCTCAAAATGCAGAAAAACAGCCTACAATCAGAATCCCAACGAAAAAAAACCAACCGCGGCAGCTTCTCCAGATCGATTTCCGACGAATTCAGGTTAAAAAACACAACCGCAAAGCTCTTCAAGCTCCAGCTCAGATACTATCTCTAAAACCCCCAAGAACAGCAGCAGCAGAGAAAACGACCGAAACAAAACCCTATAAACGCAGAGCAAACAGCACCTGATCACCGATTAGATCTCTCATTAATGGAGTCTCGGGAATTGAATGGATTAATTAGGAGCTTTCGTAACCTGAAGAGAGAGAAACAGGGCCTTTTGTGTCTTTTGCTTCTTTCTTTTTTTTTTGCTTTATAAATGGATCGGAATTGACGGAGTTTTGTTCTTAAACGTCGGAATCCCTGCGATATTTCATGACCGTCGTTCAAAAACACGCCTAATCTCTTTTCCCTCCCTCTCTAAAAATAAAACAAACCCGTCTTTCTCTATCTAAATTCTAAAACCCTCCCTCTCTCTTTCTCTCTCTAAGCACTTCACCGACGGTGACAGTTCTTAAGAGAGATGCTCGCAGCTTTACAGGACAACCATGCGTGGGACCCACACACAAAATACCCTGTTTTTCAGAAACCGAAATCATTCATCGGGTTCCTTTTTGCCTTTTCGTCTTTTAGGGTGAGACCCACAAAAAAACCCAAACCCGGATACTTTATCTGATGGGCTTCGGGCCCTTTTTTTGATAAGCTCGGCGGAGTTTTTTTAATCCTGGTACTCTTTATCTAGCAGAGTAGCAGTAATTATTTATTTATTTTTTCAGTAAATGTGGGTAATCTGGCCTAGACTCAGATTATGATGCATAAATAAACCCCAACCCATACATCCGATAGTGAAGAGAGCCCAAAATGACCCGATACCTCCGGATTTAGGGGCTACACCCCCGAGGGTTGAGCAGCAATAAGTTATTGTTGAATTTTTCAGAGAGAAAAGACTTTAGGGTGAATGGTGTAACCCTATGCTTTTACTTTTTGACTAATTGTCATTCTTTTTCCCCCTTTTTGAGCATTATGTTTGGAAATGACTAGAAAGTGAGTGCAACGATAAACGATTCATTTTTCCAAGATTTCTTTACTATAGACTGTAAGGCTGTTAATGGGTCGGGCTAGGGTCTATCCAGGGCCAGCCACGGCCCTCACTTGTAAGAATGAGGCTCTAATCCGGCTAAGCCCATGCACTTAAGCTGATTTGGCCTAAGCCCTATCCTCAAGGCTAGAGACGGTGTAGACCTTAGAAATTTTTGTTTTTTTTTTAGCAATTTGTTTTTCTAAAAACCACATAAACCAACCTAATAGCATGCATATGTATATGAGAAAGATTGTAACCAAGCTCTCACCTGAGATGGCAAATAATTGTGTTTTATGCAACATTGAAAGAGACAATTCAAGTTTGAATTTTATTTTTTTTTGGGTAAAAACCACACACGCACATACATATAATGTGATAAATCATCGGTTAGTGCAACTCTTGCAAAGCATCACCTATTAGGATTACATGTCATAAGCTCTTCCATGAGAGAGGCGACACCATATCATTGGAGCATGGTGCAATATGAAACATTAGATAGTTGAAATATATAGTTTAAAACAAACCAAAAATAAAACAATATTTTGGGGTATACATCTATCATGCTAATCACCTTTAAATCATTGATGTCTGTTGGATGTCCTTTTTCTTTTGTAGCCAAAAATGTCACATTTGGAGGCCATAAATTTAGAAAGATCAAGTAAATATAAATACTGAATTATAAATCAAATTTTGACAACTGAAGATACATATTAGCGCAAATAATTGGAATTCGATGACTGGTTTTCCTTACCCACGAGGCATCTAAGGAGCTTGAAGTTTCTTACAAGAACTACTACTAACAAAAACTGAGTAACTTCTACCAGCATAAGACATGATATAATGTTTCAAACAAGAGAGAGTCATCCTCACGTTAGAATATAGTATAAATAAGAATGAGGGTTGCGCTTTACATGGTCTTTAGCAAGCCTACCCTCAAGTAGGTAGTGAATTTTCTTTTCTTTTTTTGTATTACAGAGCTAAGTAACCAGAGCGAGAGTGTGAGTGAGAGTGAGAGCGGCAGCGAGAGCGTAAGAGCATCAAATTTCAATTTAGAATAGGGTCGGGAGCACCTCTGGAGCACCGATATAAATACATAAAATATTTTTGGAAATTACTTGTAGATATAAATATATTTTTTTTTTTACATTTTTAAACTCTAAGAGAAAATTGATAAAATTATTCATAATTCAAATTTCTAGTCACTACAAACAAGATGACTATTGATATATTAAATGTATGATTCTAAATTCAATTACAAGATCACTAATTACTAACAAATCTTATACCCGGTAAAGAAAAATAATAAAATACACTCCATTTAATATGAAAAATTAAGATAAAAATAAAATTTTATACAAAAAAAACTGTATCTTTCGGGGAGAGCGATGTTTGAGAATAGGAGCGGGTAAGGCTAGGAGGTTTGGGTTAATAAGTTACATATCCTAATAAATAAATAAAAAACATATTGGCGGGTCGAATTGACAGCCCATATCTGTCACAGTCTTCATTGTACTAGAGAATGTGATGGATCATATTACCATGATAATTTTTTTCCCTTTGGATGGGGAAGAGCGAGGAGCTCGGTTGGGACCCTCATGAAATGATGGTAAAGGGCACCCCCACCTAGGGTATCCGTGGGGTTCAAAGGTTTGAAATGCAATCAAATTTGTGGGACCCTTCAATAAAATTTTAAAAAAATCAGGGACCTCATCAAGCGATCACATAACTCTCAATAGGATTATCACACATAATCTGTCGTCTTTGTTTGAAGGGGAGTGCTAGCCTACTCTCCTATTTCATTATCTCTTCTTTGGGTAAAAAGACAATGATTTTGTGTCATAATAAATCCACGTCTCCTTTAAGAAAAAAGAAAGAAAACGAGAGATTACAATAGGGGAGAGTAGCACTAAGCAAAATCCTTTTTGTTTGATTATGAGATCCAAGATTGCCAGACGTAGGCGTATTTGGGATATATTGTTATGTGCATGTTTAAGAAGGGGCATGGACCAATGAGGTCAAGCCTCAGGTTTTACAAATGTATGTCCAAGTGCGTTAAGTATTTTCCTACCTTTTTCTTAATGTCCGAATTTCCTTAAAGACGAACCTAAAGCATATTTTGATAATGGCTACCCGGATACCCTTGCTCCAAATAAAAATAGTCCATCTGCAGAGGTTCTGTAGACAGTTGCATCAGTTGACCGCATCATTGAGGTACTTTTTTTTATTTAATTCGAGAAGCGGACCAAGTTCCGCTTAAGCTGACCCAAGTGTCACGTGTCTCTTTTTGTTTAATCATGGTTAAGTGTAACTAAATTAAAATTAGTAATTTTGTTTTTTATTTTTTTCTAAAAATCATGGTTAGACTGCTTAACCCTAAGGGATTAACCACAATTGATAGATGGTAAAAGGGGGGCTTGGACCAATGAGGTCACTAGGGTAAGCTAACCCTAGGTTCGTTTTCCATTTCCCTATTTTTGTATCCTCCTTAGCACAGCTTGCACCAATACCTCTAGAGCAGCTCTGCTTAGCCCCGAATGAGTGCCAAAGAGCCTGAGGCTTCCCAAATTATGAGACTACGGTGGTGTTTGGTAACATTAGTCTAAAAAGAAATACTTATTTGAAATTATGCTTAATTGGACTTTAGACTGTTAAGTTGAATATTAATTACATGTCTACATTTTAGAGATTTTAGGAGTAAAAATCTAGACTTAAAAAAGTAACTCTAAAATCTCTAAAATGTAGATATGTAATTAACCTTCAATTTAGATTACAATTTAATAATCTAAAGCTCAACTAAGCATAATTTTCAAATAAACACTTCTCTAGGAAGCACAGATACAGATACGGGATACGGGTACGATATGATACGGTAATACGGCAAAACCTAAAAAAAGGATACGGGTATGACTAGGATACGTTTGTAATTAAAAAAATATATATATTAATACTATATTTTGTATTATAATTACAAAATAACCATTGGTTCAGTTCTGTTTATGTATAAAAAAAAATACCATGTCCATGTAAAAATAGAAGAAATAGGGTCATCTCATCATCTCCTAAGCAAAAAAGAAAGTCATCCTACCATCCATCAAGCAAAACATAAAAAAGACCATGTCCATGCAAAAGCAAAAGAAATAGGGTCATACCCCTGGGTCTCCAAAAAAAAAAAATTCTTTTAAATAAAAAAACTAATATTCATGGCCGTATCCCGACCGTATCCTTACTGTATCCCGACATATTCATGCCGTATCCAAATTAAAAAACATATTTTTAATTAACAGGATACGTCTCAACCGTATCCTGTACATATCCAGCCGTATTTGAGACATATCCATATCCGATACGTATCAGATATGGATACGAAGCCCATTTTGAAATATCCTGCTTCGTAGATACTTCTTTTTTGGACTAGTGTTACCAAACGCCGTCTAAGGATTAAATCTTGTCGTACAGATTTATAATTCCACTCCACCACCAACAATATCTGGTGATGCGACAAACTGTACGTGTCATCAACTCGATTTGATTTGATTTTAGAGTTTAAACACGAGTGCATTAATAAGTGTAAGAACGAAAGAATATCCAAAAAAAAACCCAACACAGAAATTGCCTGATCTGAACAAGAAACTATGTTCAAAGTTTCGACACAGTTTAATATCTATCATCTTTCCGTTGTACCCAAGCCACGATTAAATTAATCAAAACCCACCCCAAATAGGGTGTGGGAGCAAAGCTTAAAAACAAAGGCATTAACTATCAATGATTCCTCTTTACCAAAAGAAATAATTATTAAAAAAAACTCTAGGTTTCCCAGAATGTCCCTAGATCCCATTTTCAGTGATCTGCATGTGCATCCAACTTCGAGTCTCCTAGGGCCAGGCGCATCAGATTGATGAGGTCTACATGTCCGAGCCTATTGTTTCCTCATTACATGCTATTGGCTATTAGAGATAGATTTAGAGAATTCTATAGAGTGGTGTACTAAAGTGAGATGAGATAAGGCCACTCTATTATATTCTCTAAATCTATCTCTAATACAGGCAAAAAAATCGACGACATTTTTGTATGATAACCATGTGTTGTGCATCACGAGAGAGAGAGAGAGAGAGAGAGAGAGAGAGAGAGAGGAATGGGGAATCCAAGTGAGGCTCCACAACTGATGCCAGGTTGGGGCTGCACTCAACCAATTAATAAATATGAATACATAATGGAAAGAACCTTTGCGTATACCTCAGATGTTAAAGAGTGCCTGCAAGTGCCATCCATTTCGTACAAAATAGAAACCTTCCATTTGAATATAGTGCTCCTGTGCTTCCCTTTTTAGGCCCTCTCCCGGCAAAGACTTCCCATTTACTGTTTTTTGAATTCCTCCGAATATCACTCATGTCTGGAGATCCTGAAACGGGCCCATTTTTGTCGAGGCTCACATTGCTCCCATACCTTTACAGTTACCAAATTGTCCCAACCTGCCAGCCTGACCAGCTTGACTTCTCTTCAAGCGCAAGGCTGCAGCGTGAAACCTTCTTATCATTTCTCGATTTGGCACATCTAACTACTCTTGCTTCCTTTTTGGTTCTCATGGGAGAATGGATCCTGATAATCTGTGGGTATAACCCATCGGAATCCGTCAAATATATAATTAAGTGCATGTGCACCGTGTGCGAGGAACAAAAATATGCGTGAAGGAGTGTTACGCCAAGGCACTCTAGGAGTTGGTACTATGCTAGCCCTTGCAGAGGATTGTGCCATGTCCTTGGTGCTGAGAAGTAGCTGGTCCTACAATGAATCCACACACATACACAGATAAGGTAAGATCTCAACGATTAACAACCAACGAAGCAAGATAAGCAACATCCTATCTTCATAGAAGAGCTGTGTATTTGGCTGGGTGCACAATAACCAGAAAAACAAAATTAGACATTGCAAGTTACAACACAGTGCAATAAACAAGGAGATCTAATAAGCAAGTACACTGGAACTGAATAAAAACAATATGCATTGCTACATATTCATAAACTGATTCTGGATGCGGTGTCAAAAGTCAAAACTACAGTAAAGGCCTGCAATATGATCCTCTATCCAAAAATGAACCGAAAATAAAGCAAAAAAAATTGAGAAAGTAAAATGAAATGATGATAATTAACTGTACAATGCTCAAGTACTTGGTACTTTCAATAAGCAAAAGCAAACCAGACTCGGAATGTGACTGAACTTGTGTTTACTTATGAACCAAAAAAAAAAACTTGTGTTTGCTTTTTATTATTTTTTAAGGAATAAGAACTAAAATAACAAAACTACAAAAGTATCAGGCAAAATAATATATCAAATATTTGCATAATATAACCAGCTGAAAACCATGTACACTCTTGAATTTCTTATTTTTCAATGACCAAAATTCAACAAAAAAAATTAAGCATAAAAGATATCGACTCATTTAGTCATATGAGCGAGAAATCAAATTCAGATGCAAATAGAAAGAACGCCCATATAGTTTCCACCAAAAGAAAATGAGCATTAACAAGGTTGAACTGACCATTTTGTATAGCCAGGATCCACCGTAAAACCATATATGTCAACAATGTCACACAAGGAAAGTGCTATTTCTATAGATTTCATTCTGGATCCTTTAGCACTTCTCCTTAGCAGAAAACCTTAGAGAAGATAAACCGGATTTAGAATGTGCTTAAAGATAATTAAGAGATGTTAACTATATGTTAGATAGAGGCACTTGGGTCGATACCTCATGCAAGTATTAAGAAAATGACAGAAATATTTTAGACATTGAAGAAATCTAAGATACCTTGCATGTCAACCTCAAGGATGGTCCAGCACCTGCATAACAGTATTGGTATAGAATATATGGAGAAAGTCGGCCACCATTCAATGGTCCCATCTAGGAGATATCTGAGGTCAAATATGGATCTAATTAATGATCTTCCTTAATCATCTGACCAATCGTTCCTTTTGTAAACCATCTTACGGTCCACCTGATACCTACCTTAGCCTTTCTCTTATCTATCTATTGGAAAATATTAATTATGTCAGCCAGATCAGATGTGATCTTCACCTTTATCATTACATTGAACTCTCTGAGGGTCACACTTTTGATTATAAGTACCTCATCAGCTGAAGAAGAGATTTAGTAAATGTAAGTAGACATCTGTGTCCTGACACTGACATGTATCTGCAGGGGCGGAGCCAAAGTGGGGGCCGGGGGGCACGTGCACCCATTAAACTGTATATGGCATGGCATGGCATGGGGCATGGAGGTGGATGGAGATCCAATCATAGCCACTTGAGATTGAACTCGGGGAGAGTTCAATCGCACGCACTGGCCAACTTGTGTCCCTTTTAACCCCTATTAACTGTGGTTAAGATTCACTTACCTTTGGGGTTCAACAATATAACTTTAGTTTTTTTTAAAAATATTAACCCTAATGATTAAAAATTCTTGAGTTTAATATATTTTCTAAAAGCTAAGGTTATATTGTTGAACCCCGAGGGTTAGTAAATCTTAACCACAGTTAATAGGGATTAAAAGGGACATGTGTTGGCCTGTGGGTGTGATTGAACTCTCCACGAGTTCAATTGTGATTGGCAGGTGGGTGCTCCTCAGCTTTTGTTTTTTTTTAAAATATAGTTTACTAAGAATTTAGAATCCTCTACTGTTATACCCAGACTCCTTGGAGTCGGTTACAACCCACGGGTCAACACCTAACCCTTTTAATACCTCTTGATTGTGATTAAGATTCACTAACCCTTAGGGTTTAACCACCTAACCTTGGTTTTTAGAAAAAAAAAATAACTCTAAAGGTTAAAGTTGCTAACTAGAGTTAAAAGACGTTTGTGTTGTAACGGGACTCCAATGAGTTTGGTTATGATCGATCGGACCACTCTTTGACCGATCGATCACTCCCAGCAGACTTAGAATTTAAGACATAAATTCCAACACTCTCCACCTTGGCTTCAATTATGCTTTGCCTCAGGTGAAGGATAACCGCATCTCCAAAGATGCTTTCACACCCTCCCTCAAGAGTGTGGCCTTCCATCAATCTCATCGAATGTTAACCAAGTCCAAGCAATGTTTAAACTTAGAAATGGTAACTGGCTTTGTCATCATATCTGAAGGGTTATCACTAGTGTGAATTTTCTCCAACAAAATCTCCTTCTCAGATATCGCATCTCTTATGAAGTAGAACCACACATCAATGTGTTTCGTTCTTGAATGGTAAACTTGATTCTTCGCCAAGTCTATGGCACTTTGACTGTCACAGTTGTAAGCACTCAATTTTCACACCCCTATCCTAACCATGGTTAATGACTCTTAACCATGGTTAATCCCAGCCAAGTCCCCTTTAACCCTAGATAAGGTCATAGCAAACCCTAGGCCTAACCGTAATTAAACCCTAACCCTAGGTGAACCCATTATTGACCCTAGGTCCAGTCCTAGTCAGCCCTAAAACTAAAACTCTTAGCAAATCCTATGCCCCAAAGCCTTAAGCCCTAGCCAAGCCCTCAAGGCTTAAAGCCCTTAAACTGGGCCTAGGCCCAAAAATTTGAATCCAACCCCCGTACCGCGTGCCTGTTGGGCCAGGCCCCTTTTGGGTAAAAACTGGGAATGGCGGTAATATATTTACCGCCATTCATTTCTTAGCTTAACAGGATAATGGCGGTAGTTATTCTATCGTCATTACCTGGTTTCGTGTTTCAGTAGCTCAACCACCACTCCAGTGCTCCAGGCACGTTTCCTATGCAACCCCACTCCTCATGTAGCTCCGCCTACCCTGGTACTAATACCATGGGTGTCCCCAAGCCATTCATCTATAAATTCACACATCCACCACCTTCAAAACCAGTTGAAAAATCACCCACCCGAACCCCTGGTAATTTGTGAAGCCTCAGCCCTCCCCTCAGATCTTTGAGCATACTCCCAGCAATCCCAGGTGCCCTCTGGAGCCATCCCAACTCACCCAACCATGCACCACCACCGTAGGCCACCACCTACCACCGCCACAGCCACCATCTCGGTCAGGAGATTAGCAGCAGGGTAGGGCTCTGTCCCCCCCCCCCCCCCCCCTTTTTCTTTTCTTTTCACTCTTGTACATCTCAATGTGAGCCCCTGGACATTTCTAGGGGACTTTTTGTTAATTAGTTTTACAGAAACCATAGTAGTGGTCTCCCCCACCTTCTTCATAGGTGTGGGGAACCCCTCACGGGTATAACATCAACTCGGACCAGCTCCAGGTCTTTTGGGGGTCCCTCAAACCATGAGGGAACCCCTGGAACCATCACAGCAGCAGCCCTGTAAGGCAAAACCCATTTCTGGACAAATCCAAGAATGGCGGTAAACACAGTACCGCCATTCCTGGTGCATTCTGTTTCAGCCCCTGTGGCCCCCACTTAAGCAAACCCTGATCCATTCCAGGGCATGGGCTAGACTCCCAAGACTCCTTTTGACTCGCCCTGGTCCTTCCAGGGTCATCACCTTAACCTAACCACGGTTAAAACTCCTAAAAAGCAAACTGTGCAGAATGGCGGTAGATCATCTACCGCCATTCTTGAATTTCTTTTGCAGGGATTTTAGGCTCACTGTGGACCCTTTTTGAACCAAGTCCAGGGCCCACCACAGGCCCAGGACGCGTGACATAGTCCCCTGACCATCCTTGAGGGTCCACGACTCCCTGTGTTAGGCCTTAACCCTTCCCATAACCCGGCAAAACCATTTCCAGAAAAACCTGGAAATGGTGGTAGAACATTCACCGACATTCTGGATATGTGAAGAACCAGAAGTGGCGGTAATGCCTCTACCACCAATTCCAGTATGCTGATTTCATGGGCTTTGCAAAGGCTCAGACCTGGTAGGAAGCCACTGTAGGTCCTGCCTAGCCCCTTGGGCCCATCTTAGACCCTATCAGGCCTTAACCATGGGTTAACCCAACCCTAGTTAAGTTTTAATCATAGTTAGCTGATCTAACCACATGAGAAAAATCCCAGAAAATCTCAGAAAATCCAAAATAATCTAAGAAGGCAAAAAAGACCAAAATCAAACTCTGGAACTTGCCTAACCACGGTTAAATAAGCTTAACCCTAGTTAACACTTGGCTTAACCATGGCTAAGCTCATTTAACCTTGAAAAATCATGGGAGAAATCCCTGAAAAATACCAAACAAACATTTAAGGACCAAAAATACTGATTTTTGAACTCTCTAACCCTAGTTAGCACCCCTAACCATGGTCGACCATCATCTCAACCCTGGTTAGCAACCCTAGCTCTTGGTTGACACCTTTTTGGCCTATCAGGCCTAAACCTTTGGCCTACCGAGCCTGACTTCACCTCTCTTAACTATGGTTAGCAACCCTAACTACGGTTAGTTTGACTTAACCCCGGTTAGCAACCCTAACCTTGGTCAAACTTCGCCTTAGCCTACCGGGCTTCACTCTTGGCTTACCGGGCCCAAATCTTAGTCTACCGGACTTACCCCAAGCCTACTGGGCCCACACCACGCACTTTGACAACTCTGGTCAACCAAACCATAGTCTACCGAACTAGACCTCAAACCACCCTTGGTGTACACACACACACTCCCCCTAGTCTTGGCACGGGCTCATGTGCCAGAACTACGCTCGGTCTGATCTCACCCCAATGTGAGTATGTAGGCAACCCAACCCGGGTTCGACCCTAGTTTAGCTTTTCCCTTTCTTGGATTAGTATAAACTAAACCTAAGGTATTTGACTAATAATTGACATTAAATTGGCTTAAACCTAGCAAGTAGGGAACCATTGTAAAATGGAATTGCCGGGGTGCCTAACACCTTCCCCGGACTTAACCGAACCTCTTACCTAGAACTCTAAGCAGTCCAAGACCTTATCCAATACCCGGAGACTTATCCCTACTTAATTAATAAGTGGTGACTCCAAATCCACCAGTGAGTAAAATCCGTGCTCACAACAGTGAAGAATCATCTTTTTCTGCTTTACTCCCAGTTCACCAACTAGACTTCTCAACCAGATAGCTTCCTTGGTTGCTTCTGAAGCTGTCATGTATTCAGCCCTCGATCGTTGACAATGCTGTAGTAGGCTGCAACATGGATCTCCAACAAATTGGTCCTCCACCCAGTGTAAATAGGTACTTTGTAGTAGACCTCCTCATGTCCAAGTCTCTAGCATAATCAAAATCGACATACCCAACTACCTCATATTTGTCATTCTCGTCAAACAAGATTCTAACATCAATGATACCCTTCAAGTACCTCAGAATCCACTTCACTGCTTGTCAGTGCTCCTTTCCAAGATTCGTCATATACCTACTAACAACACTGACTCCTTCTGAGATGTCAGGTCTGGTGCAAACCATAGCATACATCAAGTAGCCCATGACATTTGCAGACGAAAATTATGTCATCTCTTCCTTCTCTTCATCTATCACTGGACATAACTGAGAGGATAACCTGAAATGTGCCGCTAATTGAGTACTCACCGGTTTTATATCTTACATCTCGAACCGTGCAAGGACTCTCCTTATGTACTTCCCTTGGGATAGAGATAGTTTTCCCAGTTTCCTATCTCTTCTAATTTTCATGCCTATAATCACCTTTGCTGCACCTAGGTCTTTCATCTCAAACTCACTGCTGAGTTGCTTCTTCAATATCTTCACTTCTAACATGCTTTTGACAGCAATTAACATGTCATCCACATAAAGTGCTAAGTATATGAAGGAACTATCTCTAATTTTTCTGAAATAGAGACAGTGGTCATACTCACTTCTGAAATACCCATTCTTCAACATGAATGAGTCAAACCGCTTGTACCATTGCTTGGGAGACTACTTCAGACCATACAGAGACCTCTTCAGTTTGCAGACCTAATCTGATTTTTCCCTCATCTGAAATCTCTCTGATTGTCGCATGTATTTCTCTTCATCTAGCCCTCCGTGCAGGAAAGCTGTCTTCACATCCATCTGTTCAAGCTCTAGGTCTTGCATAGCTACTATCGACAACAGTGTTCTGATAGAGGTATGCTTCACCACTGGTGAGAAGATTTCATTGAAATCTATTCCTTCTCTTTGTGCAAAACCCTTTGCAACCAGTCTTGTCTTGAACTTTACTTCGCTGCTTTCAGTGGTAGGTTTTTTCTTTCTGAAAATCCACTTGCAGCCAATGAATTTATTCCCCTTTGACAGTTCTACAAAATCTCATGTATGGTTCTTGTGTAGTGATTCCATCTCCTCATCTAACCTTCTCCCACTTTCTGTGATCACCATCTGATACCGCTTCCTTGAAACTTGATGGCTCCCCATTCTCAATCATGAGAACAAAAGCTACCATGTCCGTGTCTTCATCATATCTCATGGGTGCTTTTCGAACCTATTGTGATCTCCGTGGTTGTGGCTGTTGATCGACTCTCTCGATCTGAGGTGGTGGTTCTTCATCATTTTCTTCTGATTCAGATCTATCTAGCTCCACTTGAACTGAATGCTCCCTACTACTAGTTGCATCATCATAATGTTGCTCTTCTTTCATCATGGCAGTCTCATCAAAGACTACATTCCTGCTCCAACAATCTTCTTTGTTTTGGGATCGCATAACCTATAGCCTTTAAATCCTTTCTGGAAACCCAGAAAAATACACTTTCTTGACTTTGCATCAAGTTTGCTTCTCAAATAACCATGCACATGTGCATATGCTGGACGACCAAAAATTCTCAACCTAGAATAATCATAAGTTTTACATGACCAAACCTCTTCTGGTGTTCTTAAAATCAACTACTGTAGAAGGTGAGGGGGAAAAAATACCGGAAAGGACACACGTCAGCTGCAAATGTTCACCTCTGGTTTACTGGTAGAAGGTAGAAGTTGGAGGGTGTGATACCCTGACCTGTACTCCGATGATAAAGTAAGTAGATGAAGAAGAAGATGATGAACAGTAAAGCAAGTAGGAGCACTGATAAAATATGTCTATCTTTCGATCCTCTGTCTATCTTTCGATCCCTGTCTATCTTTCCATCCCTGTAACACTGAAATTCTCGGGGTATTTATAGGTTAACCTTTGGTATGGCCATAGATGACCATAGATGCCCATAACACGTGTCCTGCACTCATTACCAAATATGTCAGTAAAATCTACCACCTGATGCATCACACATGAAAGCCTACCATTAGTTCAGTCGGTTGAGTCTGACAGCACACAGAAGTGACCTGCATTAAATACCGAGGCAGTGCTTTCGGCCCACTTGTCAGAACAATCGATCGCCTCCTGCTTATCTCCTCCTGCGAGTCGGTCTCGTTGTTGACTCGAGCTCGAATACGTTGTATGTGTCTTAAAATATGACCTGGACATCCTTATCTGAATTACGGCGAGTTCGTTGTTCAATTAACACCGGAAACGTTGTCGAGAATACAACGTCTATGTTGTGCGCAAGACAACGGAAACGTTGTCGAAACCACAACGAGAACGTTGTTTCGCAAGACCACGGATACGTCTTAATTTGTACAACGTGAACGCTATGCATCAGATAATGTGTATCCTCCTATTTTAAGCACGTGACTCAAACATACGTCCACGTGTCACTTTCGTGCACAAAACAACAAAAGCCAGCTCGTTCCCCAACGTTAATTAGTTTTTACGAATTTTATCCCTTACAGAAGGTAATCTTTTTATCAGAAAACTTGTTGTGTTGATTGCTTCTGCCTAGAAGTCTTTCTTCAATCCAACACTGATCCTCATACTCCGAGACTTCTCTAGGAGTGTTTTGTTTATTCACTTTGCCACTCCATTCTGCTATGGAGTTCTGGGTATAGTGAAGTTTCAAGCAATACCCTCATCTTCACAGAATTTAGTAAATTTTGCATATGTATATTCTCCTCCATTGTCTGACCTCAGACACTTCACCTGTTTTCTTGTCTGTTTTTCAACCCTGACTTTCCATTGCTTGAAAATGCCAAAGACATTAGACTTTTGCTTCATGTAGTACACCCAAACCTTTCTCGAGAAATCATTTATAGATGTCACAAAATACAGAGATCCCGATAAGGACTTTACCGAGGCTGGTCCCCACGCATTTGAATGAACATAATCCAGAATTCCTTCACTGCGGTGTGAAGAGTGTTTAAACCTCACTCTTGACTGCTTCCCGAACACATAGTGTTCACAGAACTATAGCTTGCAGGTCTTAATGCCTTTTAAGAGCTTTCTACTATAAATCTCCATTAAGGCTCTCTCACTCATATGATCTAGTCTCCTATACCATAATTTGGTCTCATCATCCCCTTTTGATAGGCCAATCGCGGCTCCACCTGTAACGGTATTCTCTGTCATCTTGTATAGGGTTCCAGTCCTTATACCCTTCAGGATAACAAGGGCTCCCTTGATTACCTTTAGAGCTCCACCTGAAGCTATTTATTTACAGCCAGCAGCTTCCATTGTACCCAAAGAAATTAAATTCTTTTTAAGATCAGGTACATGCTTAACATCAGTTAAAGTTCAAATTACTACATTGAACATCTTTATCCTGACAATACCAATTCCTATTGTTTTACAGACTGCATCATTCTCCATCAAAACTATACCCCCATTATAGGTTTTATATGTATCAAACCAGTTTCTATTTGGACACATGATATGAACATGCGGAATCAAGAATCCAAGTGTCAAAAAAAGTTTCCTTACTTGTAGAGGTGCAAAAGGCATCGCCATCGCTACTTTCTTCTGAAATTGCATTAGCTTGATATGAGACTTTCCCTTTCCCCCTTTCTGATTCTTTCTCTTACTCTTCCTTTAGGATTTTGCAATCTTTCTTAATGTGACCATATTTCTTGCAATTGTGACATTGAGGTCGAGTCCTCCCAGACTTTGATTTCGACATTCCTCTTCTTTGTTTTTTCTCCTTTATCCTTTCCTCTTCCTCTAACAAACAGACCTTCTGCTTGAGTATTTTCTTCTTCCTGATTTTTCTTTCTCAAATCGTTTGAGCGTAGTGTTGCTACTATGTCTTCTAACTCTATGAAATCATTCTCATAGAGTAAGGTTGTAACGAGGTGCTCATAAGAGGGCGGAAGTGAAAAGAGAAGTTGTAGGGCATGATCTTCATCGCTGACCTTCTCATCAATGCTTGCTAGGTCATTGACTACTTTGTTGAGTGCATCTATGTGCTCGATGAGATCCCCATATTCCTTCATTTTGGTAGTATGAAGTTTCTGCTTTAGGAACAGCCTCTTTGACAATGACTTTGTTATATATAGGCTATCAAGCTTCTTCCAAAGCTTCGGTGCTGAATCCTCATTGACCACGTGATAGAAAACGTCGTCGGATAGGCTTAACCTAATGGTGCTCGCCGCCTTCAATTCCAGATCTTCCCACTCTTCATCGGATATTGACTCCCCACTCTTCATCGGATATTGACTCCAGTTTCTTTTCTTTACCTTTTAGGGTTTTGTGTAAACCTTGTTAAATCAATAGATCTTTCACCCGACTCTGCCATTATCCGAAGTTGTCATTCCCATCGAATCTTGCAACATCGAACTTGGCGCTGGAACTTTTCGATGTCATTGTTTCGAATCAACCTATGCTCTGATATCAATTTGTAGTGAAAAACTACCTATTAAACGAGAACAAAAACACACAAGAACACACAAGATATACGTGATTTACCCGGTATGGGCTACGTCCATGGAGAAATCACCTTCTTCACTAAAATCAAAGCAAAGAGAATACAGTGGTTCCTCAACCTCTCAAACAATCTCTATATCTCAAAGAAAAGTTTGGCTTAACTTGTTTCTAACATCCTCTCAACCCTATTAGAAGAACTCTTTAAATAGGGAAAAAATCGAAATAAAAAATTCGTAACAATATAGTGTCACCCGATCTATTGGCCAAGGAGTGGCCGATCGATCGGACAACTCTATGGCCGATCAATCGCTCCCAGCAGACTTAGAATTTAAGACATAAATTCCAACAGTTATAACCATAGAGATTAGTCATGGGGAAGCTGTCCCATTGAATTTTTAAAAAAAATATCTTTTAACTATTTTGTTTAATTATTTATTAGGGCATAGTCATTGGATAGTGGGGCAATTGCTCTGATCTTTTCAAAAAAATTATATTATAATATATAATAGAGTATAGCCATAGGGCAAGGGGACAACTACTCCCGAAATAAGGAGAAACAATACCTGTAGGATATGTACAAAATATACAGATGACATGACCCACAAACTTAGTCGTCAATTTTTTTTTCAGGGGAGCCCCATCCCTTAAACCAAATGTGCTCCTCTACAATAAATTCCTGGCTCCGCCCCTGTGTGTCTGTGTCTTTGTCACAGAGGACAAGAGAGAGGTCAGAGAAATCTTCTACTTAATTAAAAAGTACTGAAATGTGCTAGAGAAGATGAATCAATAGTAGTTTTTCTCTCTTAAATGAGGAAGTATTTTATTGCCAATAACTAACTAAAGTTGTCCAATTAGCATATTTGCCACTTCATGTCTTTGTTTACTGAAGTGGTACTTTCACTTACAACCTGGTTAGTAGTAATTTTTTCCTTGTTAATCAAGTTGAAACCCTGAAGTTAAACCCAAAAAAAAAAACTTCTCCGAAGGCACTTCTTGAGCAGTTTTCAGTCTGTATTCTCCTCCTCAAAATACTCAGGACTTTAAGAAATTTATTGATTTAGACAAGATTTTCGAGTTCAGTGATTTTCACTGAAAGAGTAGGAGGAAAGTTTGTAGATTGAAAAAAGTAGGAGGTTTCTGCAATTAAGAAGGTTTCTGCAACACTAGCCAAGGTGTACATAGAGCATTAGAAACACACTTTTACTAGCATCTTACTACAATTACTAATGTTCCATACAACCTCAACTCTCAAGTAACTCCATAATTGACACTACACATGTCTAATTTCAAAAAGATAAAATAAAATAAAAAAATTTATGGAGGTAATTCATGAAGCATCCCGTAATTCAAGATCAATCAGCCAATTGGAGACGGGAAGCCATATGTAGCTAATGTGTCAAAGTTGAAAATCACATGTGGGATGTGCAACAGCTTTTGGTTAGCGACAGACGATGAAAATAAAAGCCAGCATAGATAAACCATTTAAGAATCATGATTTTGTAACATAAGAATAAATATAATCTCACCAGACCCATTGAGAATAGCAACCATGTTATGAGAAGCACCCCTTACAACAAAGCGAAAGTCCCATTTCAAGCCAACAAACGTGGCATATTTTTGCATTGTATTCATAAAGGCAATATCAACATCTACATCCAAAAATAAGTTGGCTATCTCATTCATAAAAGAATGATTATTTGTAGATGACATGGTATTGATTACTGAGACTATAGAGGGGTCAATGCAAAGCTAGAATTATGGAAGGATGGAAGGATACCTTGAAATCTAAGGTTTCAAAATAAGTCGGATGCGATTTTTTATTAGGATTGGGATGGCCAAGAGATACCCCAAAGCTACCAGTCTCGATATCTCACACAAATATTCATAAGGCTGGAGAGATTAAGGAGGATGTTGCTCATAGAATTAGAGCTAAGTAGCTTAAGTGGATATGTGCTTCCGGAGTGCTAAGTGGCCAAGGGATTCCGAGTAAAATAAAGAAAAAAATGTATAATACAATGAAAAGACCAACTATGTTAAGCAAAATGTTGGGAGACCAAGAAGCAACACATTTATACAGTAAGTGTAGCCAAGATAGGATATCGAGATAGATAAACAGACAGACTAGAAAAGATAAGATGAAAAATGAGAACATTCGAGAGAATCTAGAGGTAGCTCCAACCTCCAATAGGTGATACAATAAGGGAGAGTAGACTGAGATGGTTTGGACAAGTTTAACGAAGACTAATGACGACAATTGTGGGGAGTGAGTTGGTGCAAGTTGAAGACTTTAAAAGGGCAAGAGAAAAGGCCAAAAAGAACCTATATGAGATGGTGGGCAAAAGACTAGATAGCACACGCTTTGACTGAATTGCAACTTTTGATAGAATGGAGTAACATGAATTGGGTTGCCGACCTCAAATAATTGGGATAAGGTGATGATGATGATGTAGAAGATAAAGAACAATTGACAAGGCCACAATGTACTCACAAAGATCTAGCAATCATATTTAAGAACAAATGAGTATTTACTAAAGTCAAGTTACTGCACTACTAAAACTTAGTTGTAACTCGATTAGATGCATAATTTAATAGGTGAAAAGGCACCAAATGAAAGAAAATCTCTTTTATAATAAGTTAATGAAAGAAAAAAATGTTTGCTTGCAAGAGCCCAAATTACTTGAATTGTTTAATCTCCAAAAATACAAGAAAAATCTCAATAAGCCACTCGGTGCTGCCTAAATTGAAGGCAAGTTGAGTGTCAGAGCAAGACCAAAATCCCAAGCAAATCAATCCAATGAAGGACTAAAAGAATGAGCAGGAGCTTCACTGTTTCCTGTAACTGTAAAACCAGCACTGATATGTAGGTTTACCCCAGTAACAGGAGCTTCATTATCTCGTATAACTGCATCATGACTATCAATCTCATCTCTAAACTCCATATTTAAAGAACACCTGTGTTTCTGACAATTGCACATGTTCGGAACTGGCAGGGGTGAGAAGGTAACTTTGATGGTAGAATCAAATTAAGGTGCTACTCACAAAGAGAACGGTTGTAGCATTTATCTGCTCACCTACAAACAACCCACATAATATTTTGAGAGAAAAAAAGAAATTTACTTGATATTACGGGGTATATTTCTTAGCTGAGTATGAGTGTTACAAATCTCGTTCTCGGGTTTTTATTGACTGAAGTTATTCTCGGGAGAATTAAAAATATGGAGTTTTTTCAGGTATTTCTTGGCTAAATCTTGGCAATGGTTAAACTAATAATTTAAATTTAAAAAATAGAAATAATATCACCAATTTATAAATTCATTAACCAAACTTCAAAACATTCACCATAATATCGCGATAACTCAACTCTCTCAGAGCATATAAACTGATTGGAAAAAAAAGTCGATATTTTGGAAGAGAAAAAAAGAAAAAAGAGTTTAAATCGCGATATATTGTAAATCTCGCAGCATTTACGTGATAAAAAAGAGAAAATCATATCTCAAGAGATTTTTGAAAAATCACGATAAAATCGGAGTTTTAAACTTTAAATATTTTCTCGATTTTTCTTAGGAGAAATTTGGTATTTTTTGGGAGATTTGTAACAATGTATAACCAAGCAAGAAATGATACAAAGAACCAAAGAAACTGGATGTGCTCATAACCGCACAATTGCGTTATCCTATGTGCCGCATATTCTAGCCAGCCATCAGGTTGAGCATCTAAATATTCTCTTGTCAAAACTGTAGTCATGTTACGGTCCTGCATCACTGGCAGTCTAAGTACATATAATCTCTTGGAAATTTAACTAAGGAAATATAAAGGATATATCCAGCCTATTCCCACAGTAGGATTGCCTCACGAAAATCATAATTGTAAACCAAGGATTCAAAAATTTTAAACCGCTCATTGTACTATGAACAGAGACAGGAAAAATGAGGCTACAAGTAAGAAAATAAAAGAATCAAATAGCAGCAGAATATAGGTTCAGAGAATGGCCTAACCCAAGTTCTGTTAGTACCTTCTGGAAATTAAGTAGCAGTTTGAAGGGGTCAATAATGTGGGCAGTAAGTCCCAGCCCTCTGTTTGCCTACATGCAACTTCAAGGTCAGTACAGGTTCTAAAGGTTAGTACAAGAAGAATGCAATTAAAGAGAATGTGGTTGTTCTATTGATAAATTGGAAGCCCATAAGAAAGATGCAGAAATCTGTGGATTTCCATAGGCACTTAAACACTCAGATCGGGTATCATGCCCTAACGCCATTTTTATACATCTCCATAAGCAAGAAAGCAATGAGCTGACAATAACTGCATTTCTATAATAGCCAGGATCATTCAAAGGTTCTAGTGTAGTTCAAATCCTTGAGAAAGATCCAAGTACATTTCGAAATCTACGAAACACTCACTAGCTATCTAAATTGCAACTCTAAAGTGCTTAAGACCTAATCCAAATCAATAGGATCCAACTAAAACAATCAAGCCCATGCGTTGAACTGTTGAAGCAAGGTCATTCAAAGTTTTTAAGCAAAGCTTCTTGTTTATGGTCACTTTTTGACGTGTTGACATAGAACAAGTATGGACACGTGTCATCCAACCGACCAAAGAACACAACCAAAATAATGTTCTCAAAATACTGTCAAGACGAACCGGGGCACCACCAAGCTCCACTGAGGCGCCGCCAAGGCACCATCAAGGCACCACTGGGATGTCGCTGAGGCGCCATTAAATTCTGAAAATCATTTTTTTCGGGATGATAATCACCCCTTCTTTTGGACCCCAGTGTTCAGGGCACGTGATTGTAGACTTAAAAATCGGTTTTATTACAGTGGGTTTTAACACCTCAAATAAAACCCTTAATCTGCAGGTCATTGCACCTCAAAAGGATTAGGCAACGCTTCTTCAATATTGCGCCTTCACCAAATTACTTGTTATTTTTGGGTTGTAGCACCTCATAAAACAATACAAATGCGCCTTCAATGGGCATGTTTACATTCATAAAATTACACTTTGCCTGTGGGTTACTACGCCTTAAGAGATGGTAAATTTTTGGGGAATAAACAGAACATGTGGTTTGGAGAGCATAAAGGATTGCTGACAAAGGTAAAAACGCCTTCACTCCTCATCCAAGGGCAGGACTGCAGAGTGAGTGAACGCTGCCTTCGTCGGCCCACTTAAAGTGCGAAGAGCGTGAAATGTCGTCATGAGCACCAAAGGTAACGATGCAAGAAATACAGGATTTCTATAAAGTTTCATAACCGAAAGGCCTTTACAGAGAAACACTGATGGTCGCTATTGGATTAAATGAATCTTATCAAGTCTATAAATAGGGACCACGCCCCTAGGAAAAGGCATCGGATTCCAAACCGGAAACCAGTCCTTTAGTTTTCCTCAGCTGTTCTTAGACTGACCTTGGTACTCTCTTCTCCTAAGTGTGCTCTATTGTTCCTTCCCACTACCAGTTTATCTCTCTAAAACTGCCCCAGTTAGTATGGTCTCCCTTACCCTCTCACCTGTAGTGCTCAAGTGGCCATCATCCAGATCGGCACTCGCAAAAACCACCTCTTAAACTTCTCTAACTAATGTTATACCATCCATCAAACACTTCAAGATCCCCAGAAACATTCGTTTAAAATCCAAACCATAAACCACAACAACAAACAAAATTGAAGTAAAGTGAGGGATTATGAAAAAAATAAAGGAACCAATCGAGCCATCAACATTCACGGGAATTCGAAACTAACACAAACACATCTAAACAGTTAATGCAGAACTGAAAAACAAATCACCGAAGATCACATCGAATACTGACCATACGTTGCTGAGCACTGGATTTGAAATCAGAGAATACGTCCTCTCTGTTCAGATCATGTATCCGTTTTCCTGGAATCGAAATTCCGGTAAGAAACAGTAGCTCGGGAGATCAACAATGGCGGAAATTGACAAAATGCCATAGGTAAAAATTAAAAGGTAAAGATAAAGTTTATATGGTGAGAACGAGGAGAGAGAGAGAGATGCAACAGCACATACCAGAAGAAGAACGCTTGGTCGCCTGTTGGGAGGGCTCATCATTGTTCCAGAGCGAGCCAACCGAGTTACAAGGAATTGGGTGGACACAGGCGATAAAAAGGGATTTTTGTCCCAACAGAGAGAGGATCACAGCCAATCGCGATTGCATTCAAGCCAATTGCGATTGAATACAGGAAGAGTTCAATCGCACTCACAAGTCAACAAGTGTCCCTGTTAACCCCTATTAACCGGGGTAAAGATTCACTATTTCTTAGGTTCAACAATCTAACCTTAGTTTTTTTAAATTAATTTTAACCCTAAGGGTTAAAAATTCTTAACTAGAGTTAAAAGATTTTTTAATGTTTTTTTTATAAAAACCAAGGTTAATTGTTGAATCATGAGGGTTAGTAAATCTTAACCAGGGTTAATAGTGACACGTGTTGACTTGTGGGTGTGATTGAACTCTCCCTGAATTCAATTGTAATTGGTTGTGATTCGATCTCAGCATGAGATCAAATCACAGCCACGGGTCAACACCCAGTTAACTCCCATTAACTATGGTTAAGATCTATTAACCCTTAGGGTTCAATAATCTACCCCTGGTTTTTAGAAAAATATTTCACTCAGGCTAAAAACTGTTAATTTTTAAAATTTTATTAAGCCGTGTGGTTTAATTTTTCTTAAGAAATAAAGGGTAGATGGGAGAACCCAAGGAGTGAGTGGATTTTAATTACAGTTAAAAGAGAGTTAAAAGGAGACACATGGCAAGCAAAGGGGAGTCGAGAAGCCCTTCCTCACATCACCAGTCAAGGAGGTGATTGTTTTCCATCATGAAATCTCGAGACTTGGTCTTCACATGGGTGTATAAGGAGTCACTAGGCCTCCAATTTTTTTGGGAAAACATGGCATCCTGGCCCACTAAGACTAGTCTCAGGTAATGCATAGGTAAACCCCGGAACCATACATCCGATATTGAGAGGATCGGCCCTACCACTTATTCCTCCATTAGTGAGCACTTTTGGAGTGATTGCATGGATTTACCCTTGTAGCAATTTAGTAGTTCTATGTTATGTTTAGGATGTTACATTACCAATTAACCAAAAAAAAAATCTCCAGCCTCTCGTCTTTTTTATAATAAAATAATTTTTTATGTCATTCAATTGTAGCCTCATATAAAATCATTTGTTTTATGATTAGAGAAATATTAGCTTAAGTAGCATGCAAATCATAATTTTATTTTCTTATTTTTTTTAACATGTCGAAGCGATAACAATGCTAAGTATTGCACCCTAGTGAGTTTCACACAAAATTGAATTTTGCTTTTGGGCTAGCACACCGCTTATGAGAAATGCTAATCCTTGGACACTAACTTCCAACCTTGTTATTGAGGTAGCAACATATGTTGCTATTTTTTCCAAGTAACCTCTATAACCTGTTACACTTATAACTCTCTCTTTAGAAAAAAATTGTTTATTTAATTTTTTGAAGCATAGCAACGACATGTGTTGGTTCCACAGTTAGAGTTTGTAAAATGTTTAATTTGCAAATAGGACTCAACTCTAGTATTAAAGGTAGAGCCTTTGCCAATTCAGGACTTACGAGGGCTTGGGCATATCCTTATAAGTGAGGGATGGGCATGGACAGACCCTAGCCCAATTATGCCTGAACCATTGACAACCCAAGAGCCAACATTTGTCATGTAAAACTAGTAAGTTACATGTGCGATGCACGTGAGAGAAAAATGGAAGAAAATAAATGTAAAGATAATTTTGTTCATAATGACATTTCAATCAACGCTTTTAAATGTCATATTCTCATTATAATAACTTGTGATTCACACATGCAGCACATGTAGAGAGGGAAGAGGGAGAGAGAGTGGAAAGAGGTACCCTTGTGAAACTTGTGTGTGTGTGGAGAGAGAAGTGAAACTGTATGGAAAGAAAAAGAGGCATAGAGTGAAGAAGGTTTTTTTTTTTAAGAGTAAATTGCTCATAAATTTGAAATTGAGATATTTTTAAGTTAGAGGGTAATTTTGAGGCATTTTGGAAACCTGACTCGGGGATATTTTGGGAACTAAAAAACTTTAAGGATATTTTAACTATAGAAGAAATTTGAGGACATTTTGGTTTTGGGAACCTGACTTAAGTTTATTTGGGGAATAAAAAACTTTAGGAATATTATGACTTTAAAATAATGAATGCATTTTGGGTATAGAAACTTAAGAGGTATTTTTAAAAAACAAATGAAATAAGGTAAATTTCAATCAACGGTTCTAAGTCTCATTCTCTTTATATTAGCTAAGAGTAATTTTAAAATAAAGATAAATTTCAATCCACGTTATCAAGTGTATTATTCTCTTTCTATATTAGTATAGAGCAGTTTTAGAATTAAGATAAATTCCAATCAATGTTTTTAACATCCCTTAATTAAAAATGGCAGTATTAGATTCAAGATAAATTTCAATCAATCTTTTTCTTTAAATATTAATAAATAATAGTTTTAGAATTAAGATAAAATTCAATCAACATTTTTGAATTCAACCATTCTCTTTATATTATATATTTTATTAAAATAAAAAATAGAGATAGAAAAGATGATGAATGCTAGCTCTACTCTCAGTCAATTCTTACTTTGAGGCTCCAACGACAACTGTTTATTCTTGATGATGGGAGAACAATTGATTAAATAATGGACAGATGGACGATGAAGGCATAGAGTAGGGATTGACTGAAAGTAGGGCAAGCACACCTACAGAGAAGATATATGTAATGGTATAAATGAGATAAATGTAAAGGCTATTTTATCAATACCAGTTTGAAGTTCTAGGAGAACAAAAAATTAAAAAAAAATGTGAGGATGATTTTGGGACAAAACCTCAAAACCTAAATTACTACCTATGAAACCCAAGCAGGTGGGGTGACACGTGTCAGCTCAAGAGAGGGGTTTGGACACGTGGCAGATGTAGATGATGTATTCTTAAACCCCCTTTTTTGAGGAGTTTAAAGCTTTTGTGACACGTGTCTATCTTTTATTGATTATGGAAAATTCATTTAAATCTCCTAATTGATTATAGCTCTCCTTTTAAATCTCCCCACTAATCATTCATACCCTTCATTTGAAACATACGAGATATGATAAAATCTCTTTTAAATCTCCTAAATTATCTCCTAATTGATTATGGCTCTCCTCATTTACTTCTCCTTTTAAATCTCCTAACTTATCTCCCCACTAATCTTTCATTCCCTCCATTTGAAACGTATGAGAGATGTTATAATCTCTTTTAGATCTCCTAATTCACCTCCTCTTTTAAATCTCCCTACTAATTACAAAAACGTTTGAGGTAATAGATTAGGGAGTCGAAGGGATTGATAGATGATCACTTGGAAGTCTGAGTACTGGATATCTGTGTGTGTGTATGTATGTGAGCACTTTGACAAATAGTATATATCCTCACTGGAGCAAGGAGGTCGCCCCCTCCACCTTCTCACGCATGTATTCACATTTTAATTCCATGTCTCAGTCTAGTGACTTACTGCTTCAATATACCGCCACCATTTTCAGATTGCAGATGTGTGGTCGTGTGGGTAACCTTATATGTTATGCTGGCGGGTGCATACCCTTTGAGGAGCCCGAGGAGCCCAATAACTTCCGGAAGACAATACAGGTAAGTCCTTAGACATCCGTATTACAGAAAATTACAGTTCAAAAGGAATTATTTGACACAAACAATTGTTTGTTTCATGCAAAGAATTTTGAATGTCCAGTACTCGATTCCAGACTATGTTCACATATCTCCTGAGAGCCACCACCTGATCTCGAGGATTTTTGTTACTAACCTTGGAACGGTTAGTAATCTTTGTTTCTTAATAACCTTAGTTCGTACTCAGATGCTTAAATTGGTCCTGTTTCGTAATGCAGTAGAACTTTGATTATATCCATGATGTCTGTTCTTCAGTTAAAGACCTTTAAAAAATAGGATAAGCTTCTGGACCCTCTTAGGGCCGAGACCACCGAGACCATGCTCTCTAGGGATTAAGGGCATTGAAATAATTAGATTTGATAGAAGATATAGATGAGCTAGACGTCATAATCATAGTCGTCCACTTTGTAGCATGTGTCATGTTTCTCTTACACTAATAAGCTAAGCTATGTTTTGGTGATGCAGGCCGGGTTGTTTAACTTCGGGATGTATCAAGTTGTCAACCTTCTCATGCAATAGTAGCCTTCAAAAAAAAAATTTAGTAGCCTCAATCAGGAATTTTGTGTTCTTTCTTTCAATTATTTTATTATAATACATACAATTGATTTCCCCTTACTAGAAACGTCTACTTTGTTTATATTTTTATTAAAACATGACTTATTACTTACTATAAAACTAAAGCAGGTAGGTGGAAACGTGGTGGCTTCATAGGTTGTTTGTGGACACGTATTAGTTTTATAGAGTGTTTTCTTATATGTTCCTTTCTCTTTCTCTTTCTAAATATCCTCTCTTTAATGTCAGTTTTTGCATCTAATCTTTCTATTGGTATTTTTTTTCCCATTTGAATTATAAGGACATTGATCATGATAAAGTTACGCAATATGAGATGGGTTTATTTTTTGAGAAATTATTTTGTTTATGTTTTTCTAACCCCAAAACTTGGGTATTGTATGCATGTGAATTGTTCTCTCTCATATATATGTCAATGGGATGAGTTTATTTTTCATGTACAGTTATCATGTATGTGTATGTATAAATGCATTTACATGTGAAGTCCTGGGGTTTAAACTTTAAATCTATCTTTGTTTCCTTTTGGGGTTTAAACTTTAAATCTATCTTTGTTTCCTTTTTTTGTTAAGAGGGATTAGTTCTAGATTACCAATGTGAAGATTTATACTTCCAACTATAATATGCTAAACCAGTCAATAAGACCACACAGTGAGTAGTTGTGTTATCAAACAAATCCATCCTACTATTTAAGCCAAGCACATAGGCAGATTGACGCTGAAGATTTTCATCTCTCAAATTCTTTGGCTTTGTAAGGGCATGTTTGTAAGAAGATTAAGTAACTTTAACTTTATAATAGACCTCAATGAATTAAGGTGTAAATATCAACTTAAATATACCACTGTGTTTCAATTTAAAATTAATATTGCCACGCAATTTTTTTTCCTCTTAGTATTTCCGTGCATCGCACGGATTTCTTACTTAGTAATTTTTTAAGGCCCAAATTCACAAATAATAGCAAAGAAATGTAAGTCAAAATTCACAAATAATAGCAAAGAAATGTAAGTCTAAAAATGTGAGTATGTTTAGCATTCCTTTTCGATAAAGGCATTTCTTTCCCTTTCAACCGCGCAGACATAAGAACGGAGCAACCTGCATGCACTGTACTTCTCTCTCTCTCTCAAACAATCTTGAAGTCTGTCTAATGTGTGTGTGTTTTTAGATTATCTCCTAGACGGGAAAAAAAATATCGAAGTCTCAAAGGAAGAATCAGAGGTTCAAAAAAATGTGAGTTCTATTTCTCTTTAATTTCTGTACTTCACATCCTTTCTGTGATTTATCTTTCAGATTCAATGTTCCAAGCTTGCATTTGCTTAAGATGTTGAAGATTAGAGATTTTGTTTCCATGATTATGGGTTTATTTGAGATTAACATCCAAAAGGGGGAGAAATGGGTGGATTCTTCTTTGTTTCCTTCCCATTCCCCCTTATTATTTTTAGCTGATTAGTCATTTATTTCTGTTTTTTATTTTCAATTGAGAAAATATTCGTGGGTTCTCTTGCGCTTTACCAGTTTCAGATTTCTGTATCGAATTTGACTTTAGAACTACTGGTAAAAATTTGGGGGACTGGCGCTTCTAGGGTTTTCTTAACATCAACGGGAAAAAAGGGGTTTTTTCTGTTCGACAATTACATTAAAATAGTTATTATCCAAATATTAATAGTTTTTTTGTTTTTTGTATTTGACGTTGTTTCTGTTCGTCTTCTTTGTCAGTGCATGTCTCTGAAGTCTAAATTGGATGGATTTTTTCCACTGTTTATTATTTTTCTTTTAATGTTTGATAATTTAAGATACGCCTGTTAATGGATTTCTGCTAATGCTGACTGTAATAGAAAGTATAAATTTTCCTGACATTCACTTGAGTTTATTTATTGTTCTCCTTTTGGTCGTTATTGAGTGTCAATCCAAGGGTTATGAATCCGATTTATTTATTCTGAAATTTCAGTACCCATTTTGGAACTTGAGGTTTTTGCAAGATTAACTGAGAGTGGTGGATTATATTAGTACCAACACCAGTTTTTTTTCCCTCTTATTTTTCCATTTTCCTGTTTTCTATTGGGTTCAGTTCTCACCTGTTTAGAGTGTTAGTTGAGTACATCTCAACTGGATTTGATGCATTTTCATAATTTTTTTGGAATTTTCAGACTCATGGATTTGGAAAGTAGAGGTTGGAACCAGAAACCAAAACAGTAGTTGGCTGACTTGGATATTCTGAATTTGGGATTCCTGAGAATTAGTGTTGTAATGCAAGGTGAGGGAGGAAGAAGGGAGAGATGAAACACAATAAGGTAGGGGCTCTCCTAGAGAAGGCAATCGCAGAAAAGATGATAGTCAGCAATGATTACATGGGTGCCAGGGACAAGTTACTTAAAGCGCAACAGCTTTTTCCGAAGCTTGATAATATCGATCCAATGCTAACCGTCTGTGACATACTATGCTCTGCCAACATCAGCTTTCCAGGGTATGGGATTGACTGCTATTGGGTTCTTCAGGTTCTGCCCTCAGCCAATGACTCTGACATAAAATCTCGGTATCAGAAGCTTGTCAACTTGTTGGAACCCATCAAGAACAGGTTCCCTGGCACTGAATTGGCTCTGAAACTCATAGGGGAGGCATCATCCGTGCTTTCCGATCAAGAAAAACGTTCTGCATTTGATATGAAGAGGGGTACTACTTGGGTTGGTTGTGGGTCTTTGAATTCAAAGACATCATCCCACCACGAAATCGCAAATAAAGAAATGGCAGCTCCTGCACAAAGCTCTTCTGGAAGAATAAGAGTTTGTACAAGTCAGATTTTAGACGGTGACAATGGAGAGGTTGTTTTGAGAGAGATGCAAGGAACAAGGATAAAAAACTTGGGACCCAATCTACTAGCAGGCAGTAACATTGATAAACAACAGGAGAGAATAGGTACTCAAGAACCCAATCGGGTTTCTGCTGATGTGAACTCTGAAGGGAATGGAGGACTAGATAGGTCTGCAGACAGTATAAGTTCTCCGACGGTAATGCATTCTGCCAATTTAGACGGGGATACATCTTGGTCTTCTAAAATTGTGGCTCAAATAGGGCCTGACCCAGGCTTTTACGACTTTGAGAATAATAGAAAGCACGAGGTTTTTGAAGTGGGGCAGATTTGGGCTACTCAGCATCGACCAAATAAACCTCATAGTCTTCGATATGCTCACATCAACATCAAGTCGGAATCTGCTTTGGATATTACTTGGTTGAAACCAGTCCCTGTTACGGCGGACGAGAGGAGATGGTGCGACGCTGGCTTGCCTGTTGCTTGTGGGTCTTTTGATCTGGATCCAGAGATGAGTGAAAATGTGAGCTGGCCAATGTTCTTTTCCCACATGTGTTCTTGGGTTCATGGTGTGACAGAGGAACAGTTTGAGATTTACCCCAAGAAAGGTGAAATTTGGGCGATGTACAAGGATTGGGACATCAGCGAATGGTCCAACAATCCCGAAACAGTGAAAGCATGTAAATTCGAGATCATTGAAATCCTCACAGATTATTCAAAGTACTTGGGTGCAACTGGAACATGTTTGGTGAAGGTGGACGGATTCAGAAGCGTCTTCCATAGACCTAAAAACAAAGGAAATCAACTCACTTTGCACATCACCCCGAACAAGTTATACATGCTCTCGCACAATGTCCCAGCATTTCAGTTTGTGAGTGGAGAGATGGATGGGGTCATTGATGGGATATTCGAACTGGACCCATTGGCTTTACCTGATGATATGGACCCCTCCACGGTCCCAAAGGAGGGGAATTCTAGCAGTTGTTCTGGCTTGCCTCCTCCCCCCAGATGCCTTGCACCCATGGATCCATTTCCAGAGAACCAATCCTTAAAGCCCAATTGGTCACGGAATGATTTTGCCGTAGGACAGATATGGGCTATATATAGTGGAGCCGATTTCATGCCTCGCAGATACGCCCGAATAAACAATGTGGTTTCAGTGAACCAAGTATGTGTAACATCCTTGGAACCTCAACCCACTCTCGACCATGAAAAAAACTGGCAAAAAGAAAACCTTCCCATTGTATCTGGGATATTTAGAGTAGGCAACACTAGTCGCAACTTGGAAATGTCATCGTTCTCTCATCTAGTCAAGTGCCAAAGAAGTAAGACTATATCATTCTACAGGATCTACCCAATGAAGGGCGAGATTTGGGCTATGTACAAGAACTGGAACAACAAGTGGAAGCAATCTGATTATGATGGTCACCAATGTCAGATTGTTCAGATCCTATCAGATTTCTCTGAGGGAAACAGGATGACAATAGCCAAATTGGTGGAGGTGAAGGGTTGTATGACCTTCTTTCAAAGGCAACGTTACAATGCCTTTGATCTGACTCGTGCAGTTTCAAAAACGGAGCTGTATTGTTTATCTCACCGTATTCCAGCTTTCTCAGTGCCCGGTTGCCAGCGCTATGGCATCCCAGAAGGCTCCTGGCATCTGGACCCCGATGCCTTGCCTCTCAAACTTGGCAACTAATGAGAAGCCTTTCAGTGTAGTAAGATTTTATCTCTAGTGGAGTTAACTAATTATGTAGTGATAAGCATGCATTTGTGACTGACTGTGTTGTGTCTGTTCTGCTTAATTACCGTCATGTAGATTAAAGAAGAAAGTGAGAGAGGAAACGTTTTTCCTGTGTTATTCTTGAGGGTGAACAACTGTAAGAAGTTGTTTTGTAGATTTGGATAGAAGCACATACTTTGGTTTTGTCTGATGAACTGGCCATGTGTAGGACGGCATGGCATGATGAACACCCTATCACTATCCATAGTTCTTCGACTAGAAATTATCTATCCCTTATTAAGGTAGTTAGACTGTGTTTATACTTAAAATAACCGTGTCATTGCAGGATACAAATCTGTCAAGGCATTTTTATTAGTCTCGAAATTGGACTGCCTACACTGGCAAATACAGGCTTACAGCAGCATGGAAATCCATCCCGGAACCCTATGTTTGGTTGAGGAGAAAATAAGTGAAAAGCTTGGACAAACCCTAACTAAGAATTGTATTAGAAATCCAAAAATTTATTTTCTTTTCTATGTTTTCACATATTTTCTTAGCAACCAAACATACCTAACCCTCACCTCTATAAGAAACTTCAACTCAATTAAAGAAAGGACCTTTCAGTCGAGATTAAATCTATGAATTAACGACAACGTGAGAGTGCTTTGCGACCATAGATACACATGAATACATGCCATTAGTCAAATCCCAAAAGTCTTTCCTTGGGGACCTAAAATTATTTGAATGTGAGCTTAATTGTATCATGCATGGTTTGTCACTAGTCATAGGTACATCGAGTTCTCCAAATTCAACTACGCCTATAAATATAAATATAAATGAGTTCTTTAACGTTTTTTTGGTTAAAAGATAAGCTATATTCATCAAAACCGTGCAATTACAGACGAGGTCTGGAGTCCCGAAGGAGGATCAGCCAGAGTTACAAGAGGATTAGACAGGTTACATGTACGAATGCTATTGTTGATGGCTGCTTGGGCAAATTGGTGGGCTATCTCATTGGTAGAAAGCTCCCAGTGCCGGTGGCTAGTAGAGCTGTTAAGGTAGTCTATAATTTCCTTAGAGTCAGATTCACAAACAATCCGGTTCCATTGCATGTTAGCCGCGAAAAGGAGTCCCAAGCGGATAGCCTCAGCCTCAGCAACCCGAGGAGATCCTCCCCTCAAACTTTTCTGCTGAATGGATATGATGTCACCCGTTGAGTTTCTCTCAACCGCGGCAGCACCTGCTATCATTCGGCCCGGGAGGGCAGCTCCATCTGAATTTATCTTTATCCAACCCATCACTGGAGGTGCCCACTGGACGGCTGATTGGAAATTCAGAGGGGGGTTGGGGACGGTATTCACCCCCAAATCCCGGAAGGCTTGATAAATTCTTGAGATAGCATGGAGGGGATCCAGAGCTGCTCTGTCAAATGCTATCTCATTTCTGATTCGCCAGATGGTCCACAGGATGATAGTCATCTTTGAAGACAGTCTAAGGTTATCTTGTTTAAATATGGGTCGCTTCACCACTAGCCACCATTGGAGAAAAGAAGTCTATGGTTGTAAGTTGAGCTTTAAGGATAGGGGCGATCCAAACCAGATAATTTGAGCAGAAGGACAGGCTCACTCCCAATATATTGAGTATTTCTAACTGTCTTCAAGATAAGTTCTTAGTTCTTACAAGTTACAATTCATTTCAACCAATTTGTTATTTCTCAAACTCTACAAAACAACTCAGCAGATTTTGTTAGAAGATTTAATAACATCCACACACAAAACGGGCAAAAAAATTTGACTGGCTTAAAAAATTCCCACCAGACACTGCTCAAAATTCACAATTTGTTAATAAAGCCGCAATCAAGGACAGATAGAATATAGTTTCAAAAGATTCTACAAAATTTGGAATACCAAGGACACTGGTTTATACTAATTCATGTAGGAATTTATCGCCATAGCCTGCTGATGAAGCCTTTCTTGTCTTTCTTCATCCTGTTCTCAAAGGATGGGAAATCAATTGAATTAAACAGAGTGTCCAGAATGATGGAATTGCGAAGAGTTGCCTGGAAGGCTGGTGGGAAGGCTTCAATTTGTGGAACTCCTTTCACATTGAGATCACTGACTGCAGACTCGTAAATATCAAGTTTTTCAAGAAGAAATTTCTCCCGCTGAAAACAAGTTGGAATCAGCACATCACTCTCATGTGGCATGAGAATTGTTACAATGTGAGTGTGTGATACTTGTTATGGTATGAATATAGCTTAATAAATATTTAACAAAGGAATCCACTTAAAAATATTAATTTATATAAGTGTATCTATTGGTGGACGTGACAACTAGTTTCTCTCTCTCCCCAATTGAACACATGACCCCTTGGTTGCTTATGGAATT
The DNA here is from genome assembly GCA_015143295.1 of Tetracentron sinense. Classification (NCBI taxonomy): domain Eukaryota; kingdom Viridiplantae; phylum Streptophyta; class Magnoliopsida; order Trochodendrales; family Trochodendraceae; genus Tetracentron; species Tetracentron sinense. Next base: position 36,863,047 of record CM026568.1, on the reverse strand, counting down.
TCAACCTACTGAGCTATGACTCTCTCTCTCTCCAATTGAACACATGACCCCTTGGTTGCTTATGGAATTTCAACCTACTGAGCTAGGGGTTCATATAGTTATCTGAGTCATGCTTGTGATTACCAGGATTAGCTTGGGACACATGTTCTGCTTATGATTAGACATGTTTTACAACTGAGCTATGGGTCATATACTCATCCATGTCATGTTTGTGATTACCAGGGTTAGTGGGTCATATAGTCATCCAAGTTATGCTGGCCATTACCAGGGCCAGTTTGGGAACAGATGTTCCGGTTATGATTTGACATGTTTTACATGTCTGGAAATTCTTGCCCATGGTATTACATTACTTTTCTTATGAAAGAGAACCCAAAATTCAAGAGCAAATTATACCTTCTTGGCAGCTCCAGTCAACGATATAGTGGAGACTCCTTTTAAGAGATTTCTGGAGCCGCTTCCTCCTCCACAATTCCTGCCGCATGCTCTATACAACTGCTTGATCTGCAGTTGTCATATAAGACCTTCAACTCTTGGATCATTACCAGCTAAGAGAGAGAATTAGGAACAATCCAAGGAAGCACTACTTTGCAGAAATGCATAGGCCATCGATTAGAGTGACAGATCTCATTTCCATAACCTAAAAGTCTTGATATCCTAAAGGTGAATTAGAAAAGCAGTAATGCCTTCTTCTTTCTGAAACTTCGAAGTTTCGTTTTTCTATGATATAATCTTTAGAAAGATTCTCTGTTAATCACATACATACTAGTAACATATATCTACGTGCAACCACATATGAGTTCAACTATAACTGATATGCACAGTCGCATTTTTACGATTCACTTTCCCAAGGAATGGTTGTACGAAGTATGAAACAAAAATACAGTTCAGGAGTAGAAAGCAAATGTCTTTATTATCTCATGAAAATTATCCAGCATGAAATATTAACGCTGAAGAAAAAGAGACCAACTGAATTAAGAGATTCGGTGATGGGATAGTGAGATCGGAAAATCGAATCATTTAAATATCTTGGATTTGATGTTCTCAACTGGAAGGAAATAAAAGGAACTTGGATCGTGGTTTAAGATGATGATGGTAGGGATTCAATTCGCACAAGCGAAATTACTACAGGGTTTTGAGCTAAAAAAAAGCTCACAAAGAGGAGGGGAGGGGGAGAGAGAACTGCTACCTTGTAAACACAACCAACCTATCATGGCGTCCAGCATGAAGAAACCGGAAAGATCTTCAACTTCAATGGAGAAAAATCAATATTCTTTCAAGGAAATCCTTACTGGCAAGTCCAGTATCTCCTGGGCTGATAAATGGACAAGAACAGATGCAGATGACCCCAAGCCTCTCAAACAGAATAATTCCCTATGAGGATGGGCATATGGTGAAATTCAAGAAATAGGTTTTGATTAGAACGCGGAACAGGAAAAAAAGTTTGTTTGCAAAAGTGTGGGGTGGCCAGATACCACCAAGTACGCACGCTCATTACTAAACTTTCTAGAATATGGGTGAAAGAAAGGAAATTATCCAGTTCATTGATATCACAAACGGACGGCATCCATATCCGATTCACTTGCAAAGAGGACCAGCATCATGTTTGGAATAACAGCCCATGGTACATCCAAGGCCAATACCTAGTTCTTGGGGAATGGAAGAGGAATTTCAACCCATATGTAGAACCGCTGGGCATGGCAAGGATGTGGATACATATTCCCAGTCTTCCAACAGAGTAACGGACCACGGGCATCCTTGAACCTCTTGAGCCCCCCATTGGACGTTTCATCCGCATTGACGACCTCACAGAAAAGGACGGAGGAGAGTTTGCCAGGGTTTGCATTGAAGTTGATACCACAATAGTGCTACTGCAGGAGATTGAGGTAGAGATAAAGATGAATACGATGAAGGATTGTACAATGTCTGCTTTGGATCCGGAAAGCAGCTACGCAAAATAGCCAATTGCCCAGACAACGGCAACAACAGTCGACAGCGACCAGCAGCAGAAGGACGAACATATGGAGAATGACCAAAACAATGATATGCCGCAAGTAGGGATGGAGAATGATGGGCGTGAAGGTGAAGAAGATGACCAATAATTGAGGTGCGTATGTTGGAAGGCAATACCACCAGAGAGGTTGAGCATGTGCCGCCAGGTGCCGAGGGGGAACCATTTAGCAGGAAAATATCAGAGAGAACCAGTGAAAGAATCAATAGCATAAGTTAGCAACCAATGACAGGTGCATGGTAGCTGAGAATACTACCCAAGGGGGTCGGACTCCAACAGCTTCAACTAGCTCAAACACCCCCCCTCCCATCTTGACTGAACTGGCTCCCATCAGCTTTCAAATCACATCCTCTTAACCTCATTACTGCTGGGGTTAACAAAAACACCCGAGGGTGAACCTCAATAAAGTGGGCCCAGGCCTAAGTAATCATCCATCTAGGACAAGGACGAGTGTCAGCAGAATAAGCCCATACCTAAGGGATCTTCAAGTGAGGCTGAGAATGGGCCCTCTGGCAGTGCAACTGCGCCAAGCCAACATCTGAAGAGTGATATAGCAGGCCATCAAGTGGCCCCAGAGGTTGTTGGCCTTAGTGGGAGTCTGGACCACTGGTAACCCAAGTCCAATCAGACTGAGCCAGAGAAGAACACTGGCAGAAAGTCACAGAGAGGACAAAATCAACAAGAGGAGATCAAGATCAGTGTAACAGTGGTGAGGGAAGTTCAAAGATTGCAATTAGGGATGAATTCTGATCACGCCCCTATCCTTCAGCTGATTAAGGTCATTCTTATTTCGGGTAGAAAGCCCTCACATTTTGAGACAATGTAGATTACCTACTCAGGCATCCTTGAGATATTAAAAAATAAATGGGCATGACAATTCATGGTTGGAAAGAATACAATGTGGCTTACTCATCCAGGCATCCATGAGATAGTTAAAAAGATACAGGACAGGACAATTCATGGTTCCAAGGCTTTCCAACTATCCAGGAAATGCAAGAGCTTAGTTGGGTTGTATCCAAATGGAATAAGGAAACTTATAGAAATATTCATTCCATCTTGAAAAAAAAAAAACTTTAAAAGAGATGGGAAAGATATAAAGTCATAGAATGGGATCCCCAGAGAACACAAACCTTGAAAACAAGGAGGAAAAATTAGGTGAAGTATGACCAGATCCTCAAATGTGAGGAAGGGCACAAAGAGCCAAAGTTTATTGGCTCAAGTGGGATGATAGAAACACCAGATTCTTCCACACTGCCACTTTATTCCATAAGTTGAATATTAAGATAAGGAATCTGAAAGATGATAATGGTAACTGGGTAGAAGACAAAGATGGCATCTCAACCATGCTAGTATAAAGCTTCACGAATAGATTCCGATCTGCAGGATCTACACGAATGCACACTCTCCTGAACTTCTCAAGTCCTAGGATAGTTGCAATAGTAACCAGGATGCAATTTAATCAGACCCATTCAGGAGAGGAATTATGGCAAGCACTTAACCAGATTAACCCTCTAAAGGCTCCCAGTCTGACTGTCTCCAATGAGTCTTCTATAAATCCTTCTAGCATAGAGTAGTGATGGTGTTTGTGAAGCGGTTCAGGAGTTTTTACATTCGGACCATCTCTTAAAGAAAATAATTTACCTAGCTTCCATCACGAAGTTAGGTTGGAGAATTATTACAGATGGAGTCCATGGGTTAGTCTAATGAGAAGTAAATATTGAAGGAATAACATCTTCCAAGTTAAAGCTTGATCCAATGCTTCATGAATCTGGAGAAGCATCTTAAAAAGTAGGAATCTTCTCCTGAAAGGTCTAATATGGAAGCATTGGAGATAGCAAGGACACCCATCTTTGGATTGACAATAGGGTCTTAAATACCCACCTCCTCAATATGGTCCCGTCAGATAAACAAAGAGAGCTAGACCTTAATGCTAAAGTGGCGAGTATTACTGAAAGTAATGGCAGCAAGAACTAACCTATTATCAGATTATATCACTAATGATATAATATAAATAAATAAACAGTATTCAGTTACATACCTCTCATATTCGTGACAGGCAAATCTGGAGTCCTACATCAAATGGGACATACACGGTTAAATCTGCAATGTGGATCAACAAATAGCATGAGGTCTCCAACACCCATGAGCAGCTTTGTGAGATGGGTCTGGAGACCGAAGTCCCCCCCCCCCAAAAAAAAAAAATGGAAAGAAAGAAGTTCCACAATTCATCTGGCTTGTATGCAGGGAAAGGATCCGACAAAGGTCCTGGTAAGGAGAAGAGGCATGAATATTGATGCAGACTGCCCTCTTTTGTAATGGACAAGAACAAACGGTCAATCACCTATTTATCCCTTGTCCGCATTCCGTGAGTATCTGGAATTTGGTGCAATTTCATATCCTTAGCCCGCATGAAAAAGGTCTCACCTCTGTTCAAGACTGGTTAGAAAGGATAAGAATGAGGTTAACCAGGGACAAAAGAGAAGTGGAGTATGGTCCGGGAAAGATATGTTTTTGGTTATGGTGGATCTTATTGAATTATAACCAAGCCTCCTTAACAGTATGAGGAACTCATTACAGGGTTATTGAGAAGGCATCAACCTACTATATGTGTCCAAGTTGTTTTAACAGCAATTTGGCCGCCGTTTTGAACGACTGCTCCCTAGTAGTTTACTCAAAATAAAATCTCTGATTTCGTGGTAATGCAGATTAGTGCGTCATTTCAAAATGGAAGAAAAGGCTAGGCTGCCGTTCAGAATAGCAAATCCGTTGCTTTTAGAATATCATTGCCAGTTACCTCATTTGGGATTTTAAAATTGTTTCGTTCCACATCGGCCAGAGAAGGTATCCCCCTCATTTTTATCTTTATATAAACTCCAACACTTTATCAGCCAGGGCCGGGAATAACCTAGCAAGCCTAAGAGCCCCAAAGTCCGAGTCTGGGTCCTCCCTTTGAAGACCGTATAGAAGCTTGGAGAATCCTTGGAGGGAATCTTATAGAGCGGTTGAGGACCTGGGCAACTGTAACAAGGTATGTAGCTTCTTACTTTAGTTGAATAGATAACATTTTTGTGTTTAGAAGGCCCTTCTTTATTCTTCATGTAGTTTGGGATCACCCCTCTTGATGCGGTTCGCTGAATAATGGAAGGAATTCTTGGACGAAAAAAGGAATTTGGAAAAGGCACTCTCTAGGAGTAGAACCCTTTAATCAATAGTTTTGTGTTAACTTCTTGGATTCTTTAGACTATTTTGTTTAGTAGATGAGGCCTCTTTCTTGATACGGTTTTGAGGATAGAGAGTTCCTTCTTCAAAAACGTAAAACTAAGTCAATGAAATTCAACAAGTCATTATAAAAATACATTTGTTTCAAAATTTTGATAGAATAAAAGGTGATTATGAATCTCTTTATTGCATTTTCCCCTCTTTATTGTAAGTACGGAAGTCTTTTCCAAAAGAGAGAAATATAAAATATCTTTCCCTGTCAATGTTTTGCTGATTTAATCGATTATAAATGCAAAAAAGAAATGGATGAGATCTGTAAGTGGTAACTGTCTCTATAGACGGATGGACTAGGGTACCTAAGCTAACACTTTCCCTAGGCCATAAACGAACCTCTATACCCATGTCTTAGTTTTCGCAATTTTTTTATTGGTGACCAACAACACCTAATTTGATGATTGGTGTGACTCCATAGTTTTTTGTATTAGTATGTAAATACTAGTACAAAAATAACTCCCTATATGGATGCGAGGTCACTATCCTACAATTCTGTCCTAGATAATGGAAGCTCCACAACTGGCTGTATCATCAAGGATTACATGGGTAAACCTGAAGCCACTAGTGCAACCCTCCTACCAAACATGGACATTCTGAAAGTATAGGTCATGGGACACCACTACCTGCTGGAGAAGTGTGGATCAGGAGAGATTCTTCAACAGGAATTGATATGCTCAGGAAAGGGACACCACCAGGCACCAACTGGAGGCTACAAGTGATGATAGAGGATATAATTATGTCAAGTAGACATGAGTTTGATGAGGTCAAGGTATCACACACCTATAGAGGGGCCAATAAACCAGCCAACGAATTAGCTAGAATTAGGCGTGACTTGATGCAAGAATAAGTGTTGATAGATGATATTCCATAAAAAATCATTTTGTTACGTAAAGATGTTGTAATTGGATGACCAAGTCCTAGACTGTGCTTAACATTATAATAGTACTCTTTTCCTCCCTCAGAAACAGGGGAAAAAAATCCAGCTATGCAAATATAAATACCTTTTAAGATTTGTCTGCATTTTGAAGTTTTTGTAAGGTATTGTCAGCAAGAGAGCTAGCACGGCAATATAGAGCATATGCTTCTGTCCGCTTTCTAGCTAAACTGTAGGTTTTTGCCAAGTAAAAGCACCTGCCAATGTATGGGAGGCCTTTCAATAAAATTGAGCCCGGAAATCATGAGTTGACCTCAAATATCGTTAAGGAACAACTGAACAACATCACTCCATTTGTTCATTGTATTCATTTATATAATGATTCAAACGTAAACTAGGAGTACTTTAACCATTTTGGTAGGGCGGATTGCCATTAATTGTTATAATGTAAACAAAATTGAAAGAAAAAGGAAATAATAAGAGAACATGATAGTACAAGAATACTAAGAGAAGTATGTTTCAATGAATAAATAAGTCTTAGCATGTAAATAAATATACAGTCATATGCAGTGCAACCAAAATGAGGCTACAAGTGCAAAAAGCAACAATCACAAGCACATAGATCATGAAGGGAATAATAACACAAAGAAAATTCACTACTTTCAGGACAACATACTGCAATGTAATATGTACTGTGAATGCCCAAACATTTTACTTTCATGACAATCTGGGGAGTTAAACTTCGATTCTGAGCCTTATTCTGCTCCCAGCCGTCCTATATGGAGGCTGCCGTTGGGAGGTGGTTTCATGTTGAACTTTGATGGCACTTATATGAGTAATCTGGGGAAGGTGGGTTTTGGGAGGATTTCAAAGAAGGCGACAGGAAAGAGTGGCTTAGATATTTAGGGCCGACGGGCGTTACGACCCCAGATCATGTTGAGATTCTAGTTTTAAGGCAGAGCCTCTAGTTTGCTACACCGTTTCACCTCTTTCCCCTAGTCATTGAGGGTGATTCGAGGGCAACCATTAGGTGGGCCTTAGAGGAGGTGAGTGGTCCCTGGATCTTGTAAGCTGAGGAAATATCTCATTTTATTGGATACCTGGATCAGTAAATTCTATTGCTGACATGTTGGCCAAGGAGGGGTGGGTAGCGACTAGCGATAGCTTACGGTGTGAATCTACCCCTTATTGAGTGATTTGTACTTTATTGAGAGGTTGCATTTTCTTTTGTCCTTCGTTGTGGGCTCCGTTGTTGGCAAGATCGTAGCTCTTTTGCACTCCTATGATTGATTTTTATTTTTTAGATATTGTCTCATTACCAATATAAAAACAATTCCCTAACATTTTACAGGAGGAGCCGTACCCTAATTGTATCATTCATTACAAAGAAACTCCAAAACCTACATTATTTGATGTTCTTGCAACGTATATTCAGAAGATCAGGCCTAGCTAGACAACCCATAGTAATAGATCTTGCCGAAATCGATACATAGAGGCCGGTACCTATCAGTTTTGGAAAAGGTTGTTACACTCACAAAATGAAAAATATTTTATGGTTAAAACATATGTAACGGCCGTTACACATTACTTAACGTAGGTAATGGCCTATGATTTTTGCACTATAAAAGGGTTTGTAAGAACCCTAAAACTGAAGTTTAACTTCATTCTCTTCTTCCCTTTCTCTTTCTAAACCACCAAATACTTACTCACTTTTTGTTGACTAGAAAACAAGATTTGAAGATCAATTCTTCAAATCAAAGCTTCCACCTTCAAGAATTCGAAAAACACTAATTTGAGTTTTCAAATTAGGTAAGTTAACTTTTTTGTTTTGCTCAAAATCCTGTATCTTAGTACATATTTGCTACATTAGATTGTGAGCTTTGTTGATTTGGGCCTCTAGGAACACTTTTTTCACATTTGTTACACAAAATTTATGGGGTTTTTTTACACTTTTTGTTAAAAAAATAAATATGCATGCATTTACCTAAAATAGTGTGTTTGTATTTTACTTTGAAGCATTCAATTTATATCTTCTGAAAAAATCAAATTTTTACCTATTTATGTTACTTATATATGTTTTTGTGTCAATCTTTTTGATCGGTAAATATCAAATATATTAGAATATCAAAAGAGTTACGGGAGAGTAAACTAAGGACAAAGGAAAGAGCATAAGGAGAAAAGCACGTATAGAACCATGCACATGTACAAAAAAACTGACTCCTCATAACAAAAAATACCAATTTTCACCCCCATGTGACGAAAAGACGCCCATTCCATAATTGAGTGCCAAATGCGAGCTACAATGCAGGAATGTGAAGATGAGGAATCGTCAAAGACGCGGTTATTCCTTTGCTTCCAAATGGACTATAAAATAGCTCCAGGCAGAATAATCCAGATACTTCCTTGGCACCCACCAGTGTTATCAATTGTCAGCCCGATAAGAAGCTTAAAAAGCAGAGTGGGAAGATCTTAAGATCCAATCTGTGAGGGGAATTTACCGAAATGACACGCGTCAGCAGCAGCTCCTCCCACGCTCTGATTTACCGGTAGAAGGTTGGAGTGGAGGGTGTGGCACCCTGACCTGTACTCCGATAATAAAGTCAGTAGGTGTAGAAGATGATGAACAGTTAAAATGCAAAGAGTTTTAAGGTCTTAGCTCTTGAAAAATCCGTCCCTTTCACACTGTTTTTCCCAGGTTCTTATAGGCCACCCCTGCCAGGGCCATGGGCACTCATGGATGTCCATGCACACCTCAAATCTCTGATGTGTACTTCAGTAATCATTTTAGATAGATCTCCCGGTCATTCGTACTGCACGCGTATCTGCATACAAAAGAGAGCAGGCATAGAGTAGGAACTCGTCCGAGGTGACTAGCATTTAATGCTGCATTTAATGCCAAGACAGTGTTTCCCACCTACCATCGTAGAGGTAGGATCAGTCCCAGGCGACTGGGCAGTAGCGCCGGATCTCATTACGTGTTGGGATACGGGGTCGTTGACAATAAGACGACGGGTACGTCGTCAGAGTGAAAACGTGATCGTCGTCTATGAGACCACGGGCCCGTCGTCAGAACGAAGACGTGATCGTCGTCTATGAGACAACGGGTACGTCGTCAGAACGAAGACGTGATCGTCGTCTATGAGACCACGGGCTCGTTGTCGAAGAGACGACGGAAATGAGCTCAAACGATAACACCACACCGAGGACGAGCTCGTTACTACCATACTTAGGTTTTTACGAAATTTACCCATTACAAATTGCCCCTTTATGATACTTTGAACGTGGTTCAGAGTGTCATAAATAGCGAAAAGACGGAGGAGAAGATACTGCTAACCTCAGAATGGTGATAGGTCACATATTCTGCACGCGAAGACGTAGCGTCGTGCCAGCTGTATTGCGCGTGCCGAAACGTCATACCTCATAAATGCTTGGCAGGCTGTCATCATTATCTTCCGGACGCTTCGTTTTTCCCGACGGTTATTTAACTCGGTCAGAAGACCATCCTGCCCTTCACGTTGTCTGCCTGCGTGGACACGCGTACGGTATAGATCAAGGTCATTATCGTCCTTCGAGTTATGGACTGGTCTATAAGTACCGAAGGCCTGGTACATCATCTTCTTCGTTTGAATTCTTGCATTCTGCTACTCTGCCGGAATTTCTTCTCACCGACGGTCTGCTGTTCTGCTCTTCTCTCTTCTCTGGCTGTGCTCCTTGCTTCCTAGATACAGTTTTCGGTAAGATCCTCCTCTTTTTCTTTTGCTCTGTGGTCGTTTCCCTGTATTTTTTCTTTTTCTACTTGTTTGCCACCATGTCTGCCGAAGTAGTTAGGATAGACAGTGCCGATGAGGCCAGTTGTTCAGGCAGTGCCCCTCACGGTGTTATTACCAATGTTTCCAAACCCAAAACCAAACCAGTTGTCAAATACGCACTTGACCATTACAGAGCCCTTTTCCAAATTCCCCCTCATGTCCATATTCATTTTGAGGAAGAAGACGTTCTTCTAGACCACCGTTCTTCCTGTACTGTCGTCTACCTCGCCCAGTTCGAGGCTGGGCTTCGATTTCCTTTATCTCCCATCACGGACTCCGTCCTGTCCGCCCTTCAAGTTGCCCCGGGGCAAATGCACCCGAAGTTCTACAAATACATGTCTCTGATGGACAAGTTCAACAGAGACGGGTACAATGTAGAGGCCAGGCACGTCTTCCCCTTCCGCCACGTCGTGAAGTGTCCCGGGGTTGTTGAGGAGGGAAAAAAGACGTACTTCACCTGGAGGCAAAAACCCAGGATCCCCGATATCATCTCACACCTCCCTGATGTGGAACGGGACTGGAAGGAGATGCCTTTCGTGGTCTCCGGGGCTTGGAGGGCAGAGACTGCCCGTCCTGTTCCCCACGAATTTACTTCAGGTCTGTTACTTTTGAATCGTTCTCCGTTGTCTGTTCTGAAAACGTACTCCTGTTACACGGCTAATAACGTTTCGTTCTTTCTGCAGAGGCTTCTAAGCCACGCTTCTCTGATCTTTCCGCGGAAGAAGAGTACGCGCTTCGGAAGGTTCGCAGCGATAAGGGGAACGCTTATGTCACCTGGAAGCCGTCCTCTGCTTGAGAGACAGGGTCCGTTGTAGAAGCAGGGACCTTACCTAAAAAGTCTCGTCGACCAGCTCATCCACCGTCTCAGAGACCGCTCGGACCGGCAGCTATCCTTGACGAAGAGATAGAGGAAGACATGGCTGACCAACTTCCACCGCGATCCTCACAGGCTCCAACGTTGACTCGTCCTCCCCGCCCTTCTCGTCCTTCCCGTCTATCCGCGGCGGATAAGAAGACGGAGAAAAGAGAGAGGGAAGAAGCTCTCAAAGCTCTGAAGGCGAAGAAAGCTCGGCGAGAAGCGGAGCACGATCAACGGGTTCGAGAACGGGAGTCAGCCGGGGTGTCGTCTACTCAAGCCGCAACACTCGGCGAGGGGAGTGGTACCCCGGTGGAGGAGCCTCCAATTATTAGCACCGGCCCTCCCGTGGAAGTCGTAGCTGCTCCGTCTACTGTGGCAGATACGACTGCCCTTGTGATTGTCCCGGGCTCTACTTCCTCACCAGCCGTAAACGTGGCTTCATCTTCTGCTTCTCCGTCTTCTGCCCCTCCTCGAGAGAGGATCACCATGGGGGGCCCCGCTGAGCTGTGGAATCCCGTCTTCCCCCGAGGATATACTCGTCCTACCGTCGTCCATTCGACGATGGAGCACGACTCCATTGCCACATCGATGATGTTGGCGATGAGACTCCCAGCGGATATAGCCGCAACGAGGGACTTGCACTGGATGGGGATGTTCAGTGCCGCGAGTCGAGCTGTTGCCACGGTACGGTTTTTTTTTTTTTTTTTTTTTTGATACCATCTCTTTTTTTTTTTTTTTTTTAAGCTGGGCAACATGCTCGCCGGGATGTACGAGGTCAACGCCGAAAACAGGCGTACTGCCAATGGGCTGAGGGACAAAGTCCTTGACCTGGAGAGGAGGGGGGCCGAGGACGTGAAACGGCTGAACCACGAGCTGATGTCCGTCAAAGCTGACTTGCGGTCTGCTAATGGCACGATTGCCACGGCCGTGAAACAACGGGACAAAGCTCGTGACGAAGCCCGTAAGGCGATGGAAGGAGAGAAGGCGGCGGCGGAACAGGCCGAGAGATCTGTCCTTCGGATCAGCGAGATGGACGAGATCGTGAACACTCTCCGTCAACGGCTAGAGGCGACTGAAGCCGAAAAGGCAGCGCTGGCCGAACAGCTTGAGGAGGCTGTGGCCGTGAGGGACAAGGAGGTTGAAGCAGCCAAGGAGGCTTTAACGGAGTCTCTTTGAGCCCACTTCCAGACAGAGATGAAACGGCTGATAGCCGAAGACCGGGTCGAGACGGAGAGGGAGCTGATGAACGAGCTCCGAGAATCGGGACGACTGGTAGAGTCTCCCCAGCAATCGAAGGACGAGGCTACTCGTTCTGAGGCTGTGGGCATGGAGTTCCCGCTCGGTGAAGAGCCCGAGGTACAAGGAGGAGGGCAACCCCCGTCACCTATTGGACCATCTCCCGTTCTCCCCGAGGCTCCAGCTGAAGCTGCTTCTGCCGATCCCGCTGTTGCTGCCGACAACGTTCCGATCGTTCCTGATGACGCTGTCGTGGTCATTGACGTTGGCGAAGACTGATCCTTCCTCCTTCCTATCCCTTTCTTTTCATATTTTGTATCGGATGTACTCATGTTCGACTCCTGTCAGTAAATTTTATATATATATCTCCTTTTGTGGTCATTGTGTTGCAACCGATTGATCCGGAATAGTCATCTCGTTCAAATAAGACAAATAGCACATAATTAACTCGTGATTGGATACAAATCTCATAACGAATATAATTCACTATATCATTCTAATAACGGGTTGTCAAAGACGCGGATTAACACTACGGACGTAATTCGACAAAAAGTCCATTTCATAAAGACGAACTTATGGTAACTCGTGGTGGGACACCATGCTCAGAGGACATTCCATTAGTTTAAGCCACCAGTATGCTCAGATGGCAATTCCTTTGTATGAGCCACCTGTGTCCCGTGGTGAGTACCATGTTCGTGTGAAATGCACCCGCCGTGGTAACTCGTGGTGGGACACCATGCTCAGAGGACATTCTATTAGTATAAGCCACCAATATGCTCAGATGGCAATTCCTTTGTATGAGCCACCTGTGTCCCGTGGTGAGTACCCTATGCGAGTGAAATGCACCCGTCGTGGTAACACATCTAGAACATTTTACCAAGTACTGGATATGTAAATAAAAACAATTGATCACATGCTCATATCAAATGCTCATAACGCGCAAGTTTATTGGAAAAATTGTTTTAAATTCATGATGTTCCACGACTTCTGAATTACATTACCTTGTAGGTCTTTAAGGTAGTACACCCCGGGACTCCCGACACGGTCCACGATGTATGGCCCTTCCCAGTTGGGACCCAGTTTTCCGCTATTGACTTCTCGTGTATTTGGGAAGACTTTTCGAAGAACAAGATCTCCGACTTGAAGAATCATTTTCCGTACTTTCTTGTTGTATGCCTTTCGTAATTGTTGCTGATACCGTTTCATCTGAATACTGGCATCTTCCCGCTTTTCTTCCAGCAAGTCTAAATGAATAGCCATTAATTCGACGTTTTTGTCTTCCTCTCCGTGCTTCTTTCGGGAACGTGTTGTTGGCAGGCAGACTTCGGTGGGAATAACAGCCTCCGCCCCGTATGCCAAAGAGAACGGGGACTCGTTCGTAGGGCTCCACGGTGTTGTCCTGTATCCCCACAACGCATTATGTAACTCGCTGGTCCACTTTCCCTTGGAATCTTCCAGTCTTCTTTTGAGGGCATTCAAAATGTTCTTGTTAGCTGCTTCGGCAAGGCCATTCCCCTGAGGATAATAAGGAGAAGAGAAGATGTGCTTGATTTTCAACTATCGGCAAAAGTCGGCAATGAGTTTTCCCGTGAACTGCTTCCCGTTATCAGAGTTGATGGACTGCGGAATGCCGAATCTACAGATAATATGTTCCCACAAGAATTTCTTCACTTCTTGTTCTCTAATACGCGCAAGTGGAACAGCCTCGATCCACCGGGAGAAGTAATCTGTGGCCACCAGCAGAAAAGTCAGATTACCGGGAGCCTGAGGAAAGGGTCCTACGATATCAAGTCCCCAACGAGCGAAAGGCCAAGGTTGAGATACGATGTTGAGTTCCTGAGCGGGAGCATGAATTAATTTCGCATGACGCTGACACTGATTGCATTTTTGTACGTACTTTTGTGCGTCGGCTTGCATGTATGGCCAAAAATATCCTTGCCCCAGAGCACGATGAGCGATAATCCGTCCTCCCGAATGGATGCCGCAAATCCCCTCGTGAAGCTCGGCTAAAATCCTCTCTACGTCTTCAGGATGCACGCATCTCAAAAGGGGTCCTCCAAAGGATTTCCGGTACAGTTCCCCATCCACAAGGGTATAACGGGGAGCTTTATATTGTATTCGTCTTGCTTCCTTTGTGTCAGAAGGGAGAATTCCATTCTTCAAATAAGTTATTATGCCCGTCATCCAGCTTGGCACTTGATTCACGGATAACACCGTGCGTTGTGTTTGTAGTTCAATGGAGGGGCATTCCTTATACTCCATGAGGATTGTCTTGGATTCATCAGTTTGCATCATCGAGGCGAGGTAGGCCAATGCATCAGCATGCCTGTTATCGTCCCTTCGGACATGTTTAATCTCCATGACATCGAAGGCCTTCTGTTGTTCTTGTAAAAGTGCAGCGTAGCGTCTCATCCGCTCATCTCGACATTCATAGGTACCGTTGACTTGGTTCACCACGAGCTGTGAATCACAGAACACTCGGAGTTTAGAAATTCCCAACTCTCGGGCACTTTGCAACCCAAGTATTAACGCTTCATATTCAGCTTCATTATTGGAGGCAGCATAACCAAGACGCGTCAATTTTTGTACTTTAGCATGATCTGGGCTGACAAGAACAGCACCAAGTCCCGAACCGCTGACATTAGACGACCCATCTACGTACAAGACCCAATCGCACCACGTCGTCAGTTTGGTTCCATCTTCTGCCTCGTCTTCCACAACGGTATCCTCCTCCGCATCGTCTGGGAGCTCATGACGGTCGGGCTCTACTGAAGTTTCGGCCTCCTGCACGGGGAAATCGGCCAGGAAGCTTGCAACGGCCTGCCCTTTCTCTGCGGTTCGGGCCTGATATTGGATATCGAACTCGCTGAGTGCCACTGCCCACTTTGATATACGTCCCGCAGTTTCAGGTCGCCCCAACACAGTTTTCAAATGGTACGTGGTGATGACGACGATGGTATGTGCCTGAAAATAAGGACGTAACTTTTCAGCAGAAAAGACAAGAGCCAGGCATACCTTCTCCATTCTGCTATAGTTGGATTCTGCCTTGTGGAATGTTTTGCTGACGAAATAAATAGGCTTCTCTACGCCGTTGTGACTTCTGAGCAGCACGGAGCCGATGGCTCGTTCCGAAACGGAGAGGTAGAGGTACAACACTTCACCAGGTTCAGGTACAGAGAGGATCGGAGCGGAGCCTAGGTACGTCTTCAAGGCGGCGAAAGACCGGGAACACTCTTCTGTCCACCTGAAAACAGAATCCTTCCTCAATAACTCGAACAGAGGTCTGCAACGGTCAGAAGACTTCGATATAAACCGGTTAAGAGCAGCGATACGTCCTGTCAGTTTTTGAACTTCTTTCCTTGTCTTCGGTTCCGGCATATCTATCAGAGCACGGATTTGCGTGGGATTTGCTTCGATGCCCCGTTGACTGACGAGGTAACCAAGGAATTTGCCCGAGGCGACGCCGAATATACATTTCTCAGGATTTAACTTCAGATTGAAAGTGCGTAAAATGGAAAACGGCTCCGCCAAGTCGGCTACAAGAGAGACCCGAGTTCGGCTTTTCACGACGATATCGTCAATGTACACCTCCACCGATTTACCAAGCAAGGGTCCAAACATCAAATTCATTAACCGTTGATAAGTGGCCCCGGCATTCTTCAGGCCAAAGGGCATGACCCGGTAACAGAATAGGCCACGCTCCGTTATGAAGGCCGTCTTCTCTTGATCGTCCTCAGCTAAGAGGATTTGATTGTAACCTGAATACCCGTCCATGAAGCTCAACATCTCGTGACCCGCGGTGGCAGTGATAAGTCTATCGATTCTGGGAACTGGGAAGAAGTCTTTCGGACAAGCTTTGTTAACATTAGTGAAATCAATACAGACTCTGACTTTTCCGTTCTTCTTCGGAACAGCTACTACATTGGCTATCCACTCCGGATATTGGACCTCACGAATGAACCCGTGCTGAATTAACTTATCAATCTCTTCATTGACGGCCTCATGGTACGCCGGAGCAAGTCTGCGAGGTTTCTGTTTAACTGGATTCACTATGGGATCAACGTTGAGATGGTGACAGATGATTTTAGGATTGATACCCGTCATGTCCTTGTGGGACGAAGCGAAAACATCAAGATTCTTCCTCATAAAATTTATCAACTCCTGCTCTTCGTCTGTTGTCAAACATGTCCCAATTTGTAGCGTCCTTGGCTCGTTCTCCGTCCCCAGGTTGACAAGCTTCGTGGGTTCAACAGAGTGGTTCGTCAACGATTCACCCGGGTTCTCCTCTTCCACGGACCCGACCTGTAATTGCTATTTGAATAGGTCAGGTGGGGCATAATCACACTTCTGTGATGCTAGCTGGTCTCCTCGTATTTCACTGGGTCCGTCTGGAGTAGGGAATTTCAGTACCTGATAATAGGAAGACGGAACAGCTCTCATTTCGTGAGTCCACCATCGCCCCAAGATGGCGTTGTATGGGGACGGCGCGTCGACAATAGAGAACCGGGTGGACAGGATGATAGGTCCAGCTTTGACCAGTAGGACGACTTCTCCTACGGGTTGCATCGAGCTTCCGTCGAATCCTATCAAGGGGGTCTGTGCAGGGACGAGAACCGCCGGGTCCAACTCCATCTTTGCGAAAGCATGTAGATACAGGATATCTGCCCCACTTCCAGGGTCACCGAGCACTCGCCTGATGTCAAAATCGCCAATTCGCATAGTCAAGACAAGAGCATCGTAGTGAGGCCTGACCACAGTTGTCATGTCCTGATCAGTGAACGATAGGGCTTGCTCGACTTCCTTCGTTGTCGATCGCACCTGACAAACTTTTGCCACGTGTGATAACTTCCTTGCCTTCGCTCGGAACTGCTGCTCAATATCTACTTCCGGTACCCGAGCGCGATGGATGACATTTATGACTCCCTTCGGAGCTTCTCCGCCTCGGCCCATATGACTAGATGGCTCTCCCTCATGAGATCGAGTGGGTGGATCTGTAATACGCCCTTCTCCTCTTCCAGAGTCCACGTATTCTCCCAGATAGCCTTCACGGACTAATCTTTCCAGATATTCTCTCAGGATGCGACAACGGTTTGTTAGGTGCCCGTGGCACTTGTGATACTAACAATACTCATGCGTCCTGGGTCCCGAGGTGACATCACGAACGGTCCGTGCTGGCCATTCGAAGTACGGTTTGTCTTCCATCGTCTTCATAATCGTCGTCGGGCTCGCTGAGAAGTTGACTTGACCAGCGCGAGATGCAAAAGGACGTCTTTCTGTTGTCTGATTCTCCCTCTCCTTGTAATGCCCGGGTTCCTCTCGTCTCTGATAGGCACGGTCGTCCCGCCGTTGGGAGTCGGGACGTAGATCCGTCCTCCTTGATGAGTCTAAATCTTGGCGGACTCCCAACGAGTGTCGGTTCGGTTCTTCCCGTCGTTCAACATACACCACTTTTTCCTGTCGTGTGCGCCACCGTGGTTCCTCGTCGCTGGAAGATGATTCATACTTTGGTCTCTTCCCTCTCTTCGAGGAGGGTTTGCTTCCCCACTCCACAGCATCTACCCCTCGTGCTCTGGGTCTCGTCGTTGCTGCAATATCTTCCTCCATCCTCCCGTACTTAGAGGCACGGACTATCAGTTCGTCCATCTTGACTGGACAGTCAAGGGCAAGAGATTCGTAGAGCTTAGAACTCTTGGGTATGGCATTCTTGAAGGCCGCTATGCAAGTGCAGTCTTCGATCTTATCGATATTAGAGACTTCATCGGTAAACCGTTGAATAAAGTCTCTAAGAGGTTCCGCCGTCTTCATTCGCATGGCGAAGAGTGAATCTACGCCTGCTTTCTTCTTCTTGTTAATGATGTACTGGTCAATGAAAACTGACCTGAGATCAGCCATACACCTGATCGACCCCGCGGGCAGATTACGGAACCATCTCGCAGCCGCTCCAGTCAGGCTGCTAGGGAAGGCTTTACAGAGGAGATTATCATCCGGGTTACGGACAGCCATAGCATTCTTGAAGTCAGTCAGGTGGTCAATAGGATCTCTCCTCCTATCGAACTTAACAAAATTCGGTACCACGAATTTTGATGGAGTATAAGATTCGACAATCTCCTTGGAGAAAGGGGACGTCTCCTCCTCGTCTTTGTACTTCTGAGCGTATTGATCGAGAGAGGCCCCGCTCGTCGTTCCTCTGACTCGAGCATTGATCAGGGCTTCCACGTCCTTGAGGGTTAAGCCTGTCTTCAACCCGTCATTGCTGACACGGAGATCTCGTCGTTCAGTATGAGCACCAAGAGAATGAGGATAGGCAGTCTCGTCAGTAGAAGGAGTGAGAGTGAATCTTCTCTCCAGATTCTCTGGTGCAGACGGCGAGATCGGGACTGTTCCTTTGGGAGGAGGGGAAGAAGGGAAATTGAGTTTACGAGCCGCAGAGCCCCCTCTAGGAGATTCGTCATCGATTTCCAAGTTACCATGCTCTAAAGCATCAAGCCGCTCCTGCAGTGACTGCTGCTGGCTGACTATCTGGGCCAGAGTGGCCTGTTGCTGTTGTAATAGTAACAGGATGGGATCAGGTATGGTCACGGGCCTTTCTGGTTGTCCAGAAGATTGGCCTGATGCGAACGTTTGCATGGCGGAAGGGGTGCAGGGAATGGCTTGAGGGGGCTGGTTTTCGACGACAGACTGAGGAGTTTGGTCTGCCATGCTGACCGAGAGAGGTGGTGTGAGCAAAGGGTGGTTTCGGCTAAAGTTCCCACAGACGGCGCCAATTTTGTGAGGGGAATTTACCGAAAGGACACGCGTCAGCAGCAGCTCCTCCCACGCTCTGATTTACCGGTAGAAGGTTGGAGTGGAGGGTGTGGCACCCTGACCTGTACTCCGATGATAAAGTCAGTAGGTGTAGAAGATGATGAACAGTTAAAATGCAAAGAGTTTTAAGGTCTTAGCTCTTGAAAAATCTGTCCCTTTCACACTGTTTTTCCCAGGTTCTTATAGGCCACCCCTGCCAGGGCCATGGGCACTCATGGATGTCCATGCACACCTCAAATCTCTGATGTGTACTTCAGTAATCATTTTAGATAGATCTCCCGGTCATTCGTACTGCACGCGTATCTGCATACAAAAGAGAGCAGGCATAGAGTAGGAACTCGTCCGAGGTGACTAGCATTAAATGGCATTTAATGCTGCATTTAATGCCAAGACAGTGTTTCCCACCTACCATCGTAGAGGTAGGATCAGTCCCAGGCGACTGGGCAGTAGCGCCGGATCTCATTACGTGTTGGGATACGGGGTCGTTGACAATAAGACGACGGGTACGTTGTCTGAGTGAAAACGTGATCGTCGTCTATGAGACCACGGGCCCGTCGTCAGAACGAAGACGTGATCGTCGTCTATGAGACAACGGGTACGTCGTCAGAACGAAGACGTGATCGTCGTCTATGAGACCACGGGCTCGTTGTCGAAGAGACAACGGAAATGAGCTCAAACGATAACACCACACCGAGGACGAGCTCGTTACTACCATACTTAGGTTTTTACGAAATTTACCCATTACACAATCCACCACAAACCAAGACAAGGTAAAACCCCAAATCTCAAAAACAACATGACAGTGCAAGAGCAATTGATTTACTATCACTTCCTCCATCAGGTACAAAAAACAACGATTTTCCATACTCCACTCTCTGTTTTTTAAATGATCAGATGTAAGAATCTTATTTAGAGCCGCAGACCAAAGAAAGAAAGATACTTTTGATGGAATGCGGGAAGACTAGACAACCTTGATGGAAATGAGTGCAAAGGTACCGGATCAAAGGTCTGTAATAAGGATCGAAAACCGACCATTGTTGCTTTGAGACAAAATCCTGCAATCTCTAATCTTTATCTGGGTGCATGGGGAGGAAGAATACAAGCGAGCCATAAGGTGTTGTATGTCCTCAATCTCCCAATCGTTTAAGTCTCTCCTCAATTTAGGGCACCAAACTAACTCGCTCCCCCTGGCCTCAAAACAGTCCCGAGACTTCTTTATTGAGTTGATTATCGCCATTTGTATGTTTGATTAGGTATTCTATCATCAAATATTGTGTGTTTGACATTTATATTTAGTTTTATATTTTTTGTTTGATTTTTTTTTTAGCATGTGTGTGCACCATTGCGCAACAATTTTGCCGTTACATAACGGTTTTGGCATGGAATGTTACTCACCCCGAAACCGAGTTTTAAATCCTTGAGACAACCGCACCCTATAAATACTCACAACAAAGAGATGACACATCTGTTTCACATAAATGGATTGCATGTTTTATTGATATGGTTCAAAGATAGATATGCAAATGACCTAAGCATGATTGTACACCGCAATACTCCCACAGCCATGCATGTGAAAGTATCATCCAAATCCCGATAGAATAAATTTTCAAAACAAATGCTGAAGAGTTTTAAGGAAAAATATCAAACGAAGGAAAAGACAAACCTTTCTGCTCGGAATGCCAAGCCCTTAAGTGCATACTCTTCAGCAAATGCCACTTCTTCTGGTTTTCTAAATCTTCCGGAGCTAACTAAGTCAAACAGATCACTTGTATTCTGCACTACAATAATAATAACTCAATCTCTGCATTAATACGATGACATCAAAACTTTTTTTTTAATGGTAATGATGACATCAACACCTTAAGGCATCTTCTAAATCAATAATAACGACCTAAGCATCAAAGATTGGGAAGAGTATACAATAAGAAAGGATGTAGTATATGACCACATAACCAGGTTATTAAGACGAGCATACAACAAGAAAGGACGCAGTGTGGGACAACACAACCAGTTTTAATCAAAACTTCAAAGAACGCAAACATGCTTCACAATGAGCTCCAGATCAACCTTGCCCAGAAGGTTACAGTTCAACGTAATCCCATTCCTCTTCCCTCTAAGAATGCACTTTCATATGTTTTATAGCGAGACGACTCTCGTCCTAGGAGGAAATAATGAATTCAATCCCTAATAGTGGAATAACTTATGGATTGGGTACCCCTATGAGATTACCCTGAATTTGTTTTTATAGGGATGTGGATTACTCATCATCCACCTAAAGGTACTTTTTTCCTTTTATTGTTTGCATTCTGAGGTGGATAAGCCATATTTTTTTTAAATATGGCTTCCACTTATGGTGGTTCAGGTCTCTATTTTAACGGAAGTAATGTCCACTTGAAGATGAAAAAGAATACGAATAGAAGCACGGTTTTTCCCCCTTTAGATGTCCAAGCTGGACCGTACGGCGTACGCACCACCTAGTGATAGAGGTACCGCGTGTCAACCCTGGGCTTGATCACAAGATTGGCCAGGTTTTCATGTGAAACAAAATTTTCTGTATCATCTCCAAGTGCTCTGACCACAAGCATCCCCATGACGATAGTGTTTCGATATTTGACCTCTCAATTTACCGGTCAAATCTTGAGCCTCAAAACATTGTTTCATATAGACTCCAATTAAAAACTGCTATTTTATGAGCTAACAAATCAAGAACTGGTAAATTAAAGGATATAGCTAAATTTATGAGAGATGATTTTATAAATTTAAACTGCAAAACCATTCATTCTGAAACTAGTTGATTTCCTATAATGCCCTCCATTAAATAAGAAACGTTCACAAACCTTTCAAGATGGAGATCTGAGTCTTGGCATTGGAGATTGGAAATCTCTGACCAAGCCAATAAAACTCTGTCATGGAGACTGCCTGTTGAGATCTGGTGTCAGCCATAACAGCCTGCAAACCACAATAGTGCAAGATATATTGTCAGGACATTTGGTTGAAACCTGTGGTAAGAACAAAAATCATAAACTACATTCTTCACAAATTGAGCTTAACCCAAAAGAAAAAAATCAAAAATACTCTTAAGTTCACATGTGTGTGTATATATATATGTATCCAAAAAGATGGACCCTGGGTATCATGTGAAAGATGTTAAAATAACAATGTCTTAAAAGATTTTAGTGTAAAAGAACGTATTTCCAAAAAGGGCAGCCAGCTAGAAAGTGTAGAGAACCTCCATCAACACATAATTCCTCAACAATGAAAATTCATTACTTCCACTCATTTGTGTCATTCAGCTTTTTAAGCCCACACAAAGGAGGGTCCTGTTGGTTCAGATCAACTTGATGTGGTTCAATGTGTCAATTGGAGTGAATACGTAACAACCTGTAAACTTTTCAGTACCTTAGATTGAGCCACTAAACTTAAAATAGACGGCAAGTCTTTAAACAAAACTAGCAGAACAAAGGTCACGAAGAACTAAATTGCAACTATGTTGTCGATAATTCCTTATAACACCTACAGAAGCATCCTTACAAGAATTATTTGCTCAAAGCCAACTCCAACATTATATATGCATATATTTAAATGTATATATAATAAAGACGGGTGATTCTGCAGGAGACAGAGGCACAAGCTAGCTTTCGAAACAACCTATAATGAAAAAAAGAAGAAGAAAGACATATACTGCCACCTGCATCAAAATCCAGCTCAAGATAACCTTCTGGGAAAAGACATCTATGTTCAGAAAAGAGAATTTCAGTCTCCACAAACTCTACCACTCCAAGAGGAACTCAGATAGCTTTATTTATGAGGGCGAAGGCATGCTTTTGGGGAAACATCAAAAATTAAAAATGTATATATTTCGGAGAAGCATCAAAGATTCTCCAATATTCCCTGAACTTACAGGTAATATTTGCAAGATATCTTAGTATCTCAGTTGTGAGGATGAAGGGATGCTTTGGGGGAAATATAAAAAAAAAAAATTATTTCAGAGAAGCATCAACAATTCACCAATATTCCCTGAACTTAAAGGTGATATTGGCATTCCAATCTTTCTTTCAAAAATGTAGTGATGCTGAGTAAGGAGCAGCCACAATTTTTTTTTTTTGGGGATGATGGATAACAAGCTTAAAATGATTGAAATCACAGTGATGAAGAAATTAAAAGCATTCATATTAACAACATCTGTCAATGTTTCATGCCAGTGAATAATTAATCTCACCTCCAATTTAGCTTTAAAAAGGTCCAATGCAGGTCCTTCCATATTGCTAATATCTAAAAGTTCAGAAGACTGCATATTTGATTCACCAACTTTGTGTAGGCAGTATCGAATGCTTGGTTCTAGCTCCTCAACATGCTCACGGCACAGAACTTGATTCTCTAGGTCTCCATATTTCCCAAGTTCCTCATAGACAGCCCTATCAAACAACAAAATTAGCCAGCAATTATGTGTAGAAACTATAAGAAGAAGAAGTCAAAATAACAGGTGTTTTCCCAATTTCCTGGATACAATTTTTGCTAATACTGGAGGAGGTGAAACAAAAACTAATTTGAAGTTGTAAGTAATTCCTGGCCAGACAAAAAGAAATGAGCTAAACAAAAGAAGCATGCCAAAATAAAATATTTGCAAGATACTAGTTAAAGGTATTTATTAATCAAAAAGAGACCTTGTCTTTGTAATTCCCAACTTTCAACAACTATAAACAAAGATGAGAAATGAAAAGGCTGGGATGCACCTGGCACCCTTGAAATTGATCAATGCAGTGTCCCAATTCTGATCTTGTTCAAACAACAAATTCCCCTTCATATAAGAGGCATAGGCCTACGCATTGGAAATCAAAACTTAATTAAAAAACAAAGAAAAGTTATTTTCTTACTATGTCAACAGCCAAGAAGATACGGTAATCAGTAACTACTCAATACAGTTGTCAAAAATGAAGCATTTAGAGACCCTTAATATCCACATTAAAGAAATTTTCAATGAAGTCAAAGAAAAAATAAAGTACGTGCAATAAAAAAAAATCTAAAATACACACATACACGACTCTAGGAAAAACCAATCAATTTGATATTGATAATAGTTATTGTTTCCCAATTTCTTTAAAGATAAACAAATGAAAAAGAAAATAATGAAGAGCGAAAAATCAAGCACATAATGTTGAGTGTAGGAAAAATTATAGTAGAATAACACCTTCGTAAGTAGTAAAGTACTGAAGTATAAGTTAAGTGAAGGAGAACCTCCAAATGTACAAAAAGGACATTCAAGAGGCCAATTCATTAGTAGTAAGAAATAGCATATTTACAATTTCCAAATATCGTCCATGCATGTGTCTAAGTAAGCCGAATGAAGTAGAATCCTAGAAAATTTGTTTAAATCAGATCAGGTCAACCAGTTGAACGTGGACCTAACCTAATTAAGTCTGAAAAAATCGTGCAATATCACCATTAAATTTTATCTTACATGGGAAACAGGAAAAGAGTGCAACAAGACCCAATAATAATTTCTTTTGAAACTTTAGTCATCCATTTTCCTGGTCTTTTCTGGAGGTTAATCTTTTAGGAACAATCAATGACAAACCATAAAATAACAAAAATGTATGAGAATTACATTGGCCAGTTTTAGTGTAAATCTTTCGGTTACTTCTTCTGTACTGTTACACATAAGATAAATTCATATTGTGAACCCTGTGAACTTGCAAAACATTGTAGATCTTCTTACTCATTTCATGGAAATCGAAGTAGTTCTCTTTTTTAATATAATTCATTCTGATGTTTGGGGTCCATCTCCTACTATCTCTCTGTTTGGTTACAAGTACTTTATTGCTTTTGTAGATGATCACTCACGGGTCACCTGAGTTTACCTTTTGAAAGCTAAAAGTGATGTATATTCTGTGTTTAAGACTTTTCATGCCATGGTTCGCACCCAGTTTGGCACCCCCATGAAAGTCCTTCGGTCTGATAATGGGGGTGAGTACACTTCTAGCGATCTTTCTTCCTACTTTTCTGCACATGAGATTGCACATCAAACTTCGTGTGTCAGAACCCTTGAACAAAATAGTGTAGCTGAAAGAAAAAACCATCACTTATTAGAGATCACTCGCTCCCTTCTTTTTACTATGCATGTTTCATCCTCTTTTTCGTCTGAAGCCTTACTCACTGCTACCTTTCTCATGAATCGGTTGCCTTCTCGGCTGTTGGACTTCAAATCCCCTCTTGATCTCCTTTTTCCACGGGTTCCCGTGTTTCCTATTACATCCAAAGTATTCGAGTGTGTGTTATGTTCATGTTTATCATCCCGACCGCTCCAAACTTGATCCCAAGGCCTTAAAGTGCATCTTTGTTGGCTATTCTTCTACCCAAAAAGGGTACAAGTGTTACCATCATTCGTCTCAAAAACGCTTGGTGTCATTTGATGTCACTTTCTGTGAAACCACTCCTTTCTTTTCTAACCCGAAGACATCTCTTCAGGGGGAGCATCAGGATGAAGAGTTGTCTTCATCCTCACCTATACCCGTGGTTGATATTGGGAGTGATGAAGCATGGGAGAATGAAATTGCTCTTAATGAGAAGGAAAAGCAGTGCAGGTGTATTCAAGACAAAGAAGAAAAGAACCTCATCTTCTCTGCCAAGAAGCCTCCTCCTCTGATCCTCCTATCCCAGGTAACACTGATACTCCTCCTATGTCTCCCGTTGTTAATGATACTAACATTCCTATTGCCATTAGAAAAGGAGTTCGTACATGCACTCAACATCCTATTTCCCACTTTGTTACCTACAACTCCATGTCTCCATCATATCGCACATTTGTCTCGTCTTTGTCTTCCGTTTTTGTGCCACGCAATGTTCCCAAGGCCCTATTCAATCCTAAATGGAGGGAAGCAATGTGTGACGAGATGCAAACTCTCAAAAAGAATGCTACGTGAGATCTTGTTGACCTGCCAAAAGGAAAAGGGCCAGTGGGTTGTACATGGGTCTTCATTGTAAAACATCAGTTTGATGGATTTGTAGAAAGGTACAAGGTCAGACTTGTTGCAAAAGGCTACACTCAGAAGTATGGTGTTGACTATCAGGAGACCTTTGCTCCTGTTGCGAAGATGAACTCAATTCGATTCCTCATCTCCCTTGCTGCCAATCAAGGGTGGTCGCTACAACAACTTGACGTAAAAAATGTCTTTCTCCATAGTGAGCTGGAGGAAGAAGTGTACATGAGGACACCCTCTGGGTTCAAGTTTCCTACAGCTGAAGAAAATGTGTGCAAGTTGAAGAAAGCCTTGTATGGGCTAAAGCAATCCCCAAGAGCATGGTTTGATAGATTTCGAAGAGCTATACTTAAGTATGGGGGTACATGTAGAGTCAGACTGATCACACTTTATTCATCAAGCATAGTCGAGGCAAAGACAAAGTGTCTGCCCACATAATCATGTTGATGACATTATTAGGACAGGAAATGATCAGAAAGAACTGAAAATGTTGAAGCATCACCTTGCAGAGGAGTTTGAAATTAAAGATTTGGGCAAACTAAAATATTTTCTGGGAATTGAGGTTGCTAGATTCAAGAAGGGTATCTTCATATCTCAGAGGAAATATGTTCTTGATCAGTTAAAAGACACAAGGATGATGGGATGCAAACCTATTGCTACTCCTATTGAGCAAAATCATAGACTTGGGACAACAATAAAGACTCATTAGCTGATACAGGAAGATACCAGAGACTGGTAGGCAGACTCATCTACCTCCCTCACTCGTCCTAACATAGCATATGCAGTGAGTGTGACTAGTTAGTATATGCATGCCCCCAGGACCTCTCACTTGGAGGTTGCATATAGAATTCTCAGATACTTGAAGTCTTCTCCTGGAAAAGGTCTCCTCTTTGTCTCCCATGGTCACATAAGGATTGAGGCACATACAGATGCTAATTGGGCAGGGTCGGTGTCTGATAGAAGATCTACATCCGGGTATTGTAGCTTTGTAGGTGGCAACCTTGTCTCCTGGAGGAGTAAAAAACAGGCGGTTGTCGCTCAATCAAGTGCAGAGGCTTTCAGATCTATGGCCCATCTGTATGTGAACTTTCTTGGTTGGAGATGTTACTGAAAGAGCTTGGCCTCCCTCCTTAGAGACCAATGAGGCTGTATTGCGACAACAAGACAACTATTAGCATTGCTCACAATTCTGTTCAACATGACAGAACCAAGTACATTGAGGTCGACCGACACTTCATCAAATAAAAACTTCCTCTAGGACTAATCTGTACTCCCTTTGTAAGAACAAGGGACAAACTTGCGGATATCTTAATCATGGGAGTAGGAAATCCCCAATTTCACACCATAACAGACAAACTGGGTATGCAAGACATATTTGCACCAGCTTGAGGGGGAGTGTTGAGAGTATGGTTATGTTATGTTGTAGTGTAAGGGCATTTATGTCCTCACTTATATTAGACCCTTATTTCCTCTTTGTTAGTAAGGGCATTTATGTAATCTTGTAATTCATCTCATATATATAATAGGAGAACGAGGAGGCTTAGGTTTTCAACTTTTTTTTATTATTCTTCTTCTCTTCTCATCAAAACCCTAGTTCTTAGATTTCAACTGATATCACTCATGCCCAACTTGCCAATAATGCTTCGAAACTGAGTACCACCAAGAAACTTAATCTAACACATCAAAAAAATTGATCTTCAGACTTCACAAACAGAGTGCAAATATAACCCGCCTTCAACTTCTCCTTGATGAAATGACAATCTACCTCAATATGCTTGGTTCGGTAATGCTGCACCAGATTATATGTGATACTGATTGTTGTTTTATTATCACAATATAAGTTCATGGGACCTTCAGTAGGAAGTCCAATCTCACTCAGGAGTCATCAGAGCCAAAGCAGTTCACACACACTGTGGCCATGGCTCTAAACTATGCCCCTGCACTGGATCTAGCAACCACATTTTGTTTCTTCTCCATATGATAAGATTACCTCCAACCATGGTGTAATACCCAGAAGTGAAGTGTCTATCGGAAACTGAGCTAGCCCAATTTGCATCGGTGTAGGCTTCAACCCTTAAATTCTCATAACATGTATACAACAAACCCTTCCCAGGAGACGACTTTAAGTAGTGGAGGATTCGATTCACTGCATCCAGATGACTAGTAGTTGGTGAATACATGAATTGGCTAACTACACTGACAACACAGGCAATGTTTGGTCTAGTAAGGAACAAATATATAAGCGTGCCAACAAGTCTTTGGTGCCTCCCAATATCTGGCAGACGTTCCCCACTAGCTTCACTGAGTATATGATACAGGTTTATAGGTGTATCACATGACTTACAGCCCGTCATGCCTATCTCCTCAAGTAGGTCAAGTACATACTTACGTTGAGAGACATATATGCCCTTCTTAGATTAGGTAACTTCAATCCTAAGGAAATACTTTAGAAGACCAAGGTATTTGATCTCAAATTCTTTTGCTAACTTTTCCTTCATTGACTTTATCTCATCCAGATCATCACCTGTTAAAACAACGTCATCTACATAAAAAATCAAGACAGTCACCTTCTGACAAGATAGCTTGAGGAACAATGTGTGGTCTGCTTGACTTTGTCTGTAACCATTCTTCACCAGAGCATTGCAAAAATGATCAAACCATGCTCTAGGGGATTGCTTCAGTCCATACAGTATCTTCTTCAGCTTACACACCTTCCCTTCATCTGAGGGGCATTTAGGCACGGGAGGAGATAACATATGCACCTCTTCCTCTAAATCACCATGAAGAAATGCATTCTTTACATCAAGCTGAAACAAGGGCCAATCTTGATTGGCTGCAAGTGAAAAGAGGACTCTCACTGAGTTCATTTTTGCAACTAGAGCAAATGTCTTCTGATAGTCTATGTCGTAAGTTTGAGTATGCCCCTTTGGAACTAAGCGAGATTTGTATCTCTTAATTGAGTCATCAGAGTGGTGTTTCACTATAAACACCCACCTACATCCAACCGGCCTCTTTCGTCTCAGTAAATTGACCATATCCCAGGTACTATTTTTTTCAAGAGCACACATTTTTTCTTCCATAGCTTGTTTCCATTGTAGTTGAGTTGAGACAGTGCATCTGTTAAGTTGCGATGGGCAGACACAAAAGACAAAGTCAAGACAAAATAGCAATACGAAAAAGACAAAGCATGGTAAGAGACATCATTCAAAATAGGATGCTAAGTACATGCTCTAGTACCTTTTCTAAGAGTAATAGGAACTTCAGAGTCAATAATGTCAGGACTAGAATGAACAATGTTACTTGGATCAAAAGAAGTCTCTTGGTAGGGATCATGAGGATCTTTCTACCTTCTCTTGTATACTCGCAATTCATCGACCACATGTTCACACTCCCCCTGTCTACAATCACTGTCAGAAAGGAAAATAGGAATATGAAGAGAGGGAGAGATCACTTCACTAATGCTCTCCCCTGAATAAATGTCTCATTGGCAGAAAAATATGGAGTAGACTCAAAAAAGGTAACATCCATAGAGATGAAGGATCGGCAGGAAGGGGGATGATAACATTTATACCCCTTCTGACGGGAAGCATACCCAAGAAAAATACAACGAAGAGCCTTAGGGTCGGGCTTGGTGCGAACAGAACGATCAAATGCAAAAAGCAGATACACCCAAAGATCCACGAGACCATTGGAAACACAGGAGTGGAAGGAGATAATAGGGAAACAGGAGAATGGAAGTCCAAAATCCGGGAAAACATTCGATTTATTAAGAATGCAACAGTCAATACGGTATCAGACCAGAAAAGTTTAGGCACATTCATAGCAAACATAAGAGAACGAATGACTTCTAACAGATGTCTGTTTTTTCGCTCAGCCATATCATTTTGTTGGGGTGTGCCAGCACAAGAAGTCTGATGAATGATACCAAAAACGTAACCAAACTAGTAGACATATATTCCCTCCCCCCATTATATGACTTAAGTACTTTTAATTAAGGCATTGAACTGAGTAACAATCATTATGTGAAAAGAAGGAAAAACAATGCCAACTTCACCCTTAGATTTCAAGATATACACCCATGTAGTACGAGAAAAATCATCCACAAAAATAACAAAATACTTAAAATCACACGAGGAAGTAACATGAGATGAGCCCCACATATCGGAATGCATGAGAGAAAAAGATGAATTACATTTATTACCACTATAGGGTTATGAAATTCGACAATGTTTTACAAATTCACAAGTTTCATATTGAAAAGAAGAAGGCAAACTAGAATCAGATAAATGCGGAAAATGAACGCCTCAGAAGGGAAATAGCGGGGTAGCCAAGACGTTTGTGCCATTGGAATAACGCCTTCGTTCTATTGAAACTCCGAACACCATGGGGTATCTGCTGGACTGATGAAGCAATGTGAGGCAAATGGTCGAGCAAGTACAATCTTCGCTCCTCATGGCCCGTACCAATCATCATCTTCGTTTCCAAGTCCTAAAACACACAGTGAGAAGGAAAAATGGTGACGTTACAAGTCAAAGTTTTGGTAATATGACTAACAGATAGAAGGTTCCAAGTGAACTTAAAACACGAAAGATAGAGGAGAGGGATATAGAGGGTGTGACAGAGACACTCCCTTTACCCACAATGGATGCTAATGTACCATCAGCAACTTTAACTTCATGTCTACCAGAATCAATGAAGTAAGATGAAAAAAGGAGGGCATACTAGTTATATGATCCGATGCTCTTGAATCAATAATCCAGGAGTAATTATGATAAAAAATAGATGCACTGAGAGCCGAGGTTAAAGTACCTGTGTAAGGGACTGAAGCAGCACTAGCGGTACTAGGAGTCTCCAACTGGGAAATGAAGCGGTGGAGGGCATCGATCTCATCTCTATACAGACTAGGGCTATCCGAAGGAGGTACAATAGTAGATACTGGGACTGTGGATGTAACTAAGTGTGCATATCGCTGTCTATGTCTCCTCGGCCACCTCCAGAAGGGCCCCATGGGGGTAGACGACCATACATGTCCCAACAGGTGTCTCTCGTATGATGGGTACACCCGCAATGATCACACTTAAGTTTATCCTGATCATCAATAGTAGAACCAGAGGATCCAAAACAGCCACCTCCTCGGCCACGACCACCACTACCACTTCTACCTCCCCACTGGAATGAGGAGGCCAAAACAGATCTATCAAGTATGGGAGTTTGGTGCATAGCACTTCGACGACGCTCCTCATGATGTAAGTATGCATATACCTCATTAGGAGAGAGAACTGGGTCTTTGCCAAGAATCTGAACCCGTACTTGTTCATAATCCATATTCAATCCAACAAGCAACTCAAACACACAGGTTTGTTCAACCAATTTCTTATACTCGGCTGCATCCTCGGGGCACTTAGCCTTGAAGGTATGATCATGGTTTAAAATATCGATACGTATCGACCGATACGGGCCGATACGTATCCTATTTGGAGCTACCTGATACACTAGTACGCTGGAAAAAAAAAACTTCACTGTATTGGGCTGATACAAGCCCGATACACTTGATACGGGGATTTTTCAGTTAATTTTTTTTCTTATTCTATTTACACTAAGATCTACAATACAAACCTGATACACAAAACTTATTTACATAATATATTATTTAAGTAAATGATTTTAACTTGATTTTACTTTCATTTACTTTAAATATTAATATGTAAATAAGATTATCCCCCTGGTTATGATGCCCCATCCCAGCCCTACTTATCAGGAGCCACTGGTTATGATGCCCCAGCCCAACCCTACTTATCAGGAGCCATTGGTTATGATGCTCAGTCCCAGTCTTCAACTCTTCAACTGACAGTTATGGACAGATCACGACTCAGCAGTAAGCATATGTACAAATGTACCTAGACATGTACCGCACGATGATGACTTGGATACAGTGGTGTCATCATGTCTGGATCACCTATAATGTATCACTCTACTCAATTCCTGATCTCACAATGATAGAGTATGAGCCGGCACGAAGCTCAATGTGGTATTGAGCTTCTATCATATATGTAACTTGATTTATGAATATAAGGGTTTATGTATTTTCATATTTTTGATTTATAAATGCAAGTGAGATTCTATCACTTGGTCAAGTAACTATGATTTGTATTTTCATACATATTTATCAGCGCGCACGCTTTTTTTAACTTATAAATTTGTTAACTCTCGTATATATGATTATAAATGTAGTTGGAGGCCTTCATTTAGTTTGTTTTTAACTTATATTTGCATTAAAAGAAGTTTTATATAAGGTATCCAAGTTTTTCTTTGCGTATCCAAGCTTTTTTTAGCGTATCCTGAATTTTTCCGCCGTATCCAACCGATACGGTACCGATACGTTGATATGTATCCTATTTTGGACTTACCGATACTGTGACCGATACCGATATTTTGAACCATGGGTATGATAGTGATCCAACTTTTACCAGAGACGACGAAGAGTGAAGTATGTAGGAATAGACATATCCCCCTGCTTTAGTTGTCAAATACTCTGACGCAATTCATATATCCGGGCAGCACCTCCAATCTCAAAATAGGTCTGTGTCACGGCATCCCATATGTCTTATACGGAAGGAAGAAACAAGTAGGCACCACTGATATTTGGCTGCATGGAGTGGAGAAGTCATGACATGACGACATTCTTAGCCTCCCACTTAGCACAGCTCGGATCGGTTGACTTGGGAGTAAGAATGACACCATTCAAATACTCCATCTTCCCCTTGTCTTTAATAAACAATTTCGCAGATTGAGATCAGGCAAGAAAATTTGTTCCATCTAACTTCACTGTACTAATATGGAGATTTCGGGCATCACTCACATTGACCTTGACACTACCTCTCCCCTGCACAAGGATACTAGAGGACTAACTAACCTCAGATTATTCCACCATGATATTCAAATCACGAAACAAACACAAATATGCAATTTTAGGGTTACACCACCCTAAAACAACTCCCAAAGTAAGGTTTCACTACCCGTACTTACTCAAAACTTCACCACAAACAACTATAAGGTTCCAAAAGGGAAAACACAGCAACCTAACACAGGTTAGAGTATGCGGGATCTATTAAAGTGGGCTGGTCCAGCATCTGAAAAAAAAATGCAGAAAAATTTCTACAGAAAACCCCAAAACCGGTAGATATAGGGGAGTAAAATCTTTGTCAAACGCTCAAAAGTGTTCTAAATCATGTGAAACTTGTGGAAAACATTCAGGAATTATCATATGGATCAAACAATACCAGAAGAGTTCCACAAAAAATACCCAAGAGATCGCACCAATCAGTTTTGCAAAACTAATATTTTTCAAAAAATTTTGAAAAATGCTAAAAAAAAAAAAAAACACATAGAGGTGTCGAAAAATTCCACAAAAATCACCACAATTCTCGATAAATGCCGATCTATCACATGGCATGATCAAAAAATTCTGACAGTCCGTACGGCTGACGCCAACATGACATCATGCTAACGTCAGCACACTTCGTGATTCCTCCTCTTGCGTTGTGTTCCCTGGTTCTTTTCTAGAGCTCTGATACCAAGTTGGATTGAAGGTGACGAGTATTAGGGTTTGAGAGGAAAAAGAAGAAGAAAAGAAGTAGGGGAAAATTAGAAAGATTAATGATCTATCTCCCACACTTTATTATTTATACTCCACTAATGGTATACTAATAATATATAAGAGATACTAATAGTATACCCAAAATACAATGTATAAGAGATAACATAAACATAAAGCTCATAAAGCCTTATTTAACAAATAAGACAAATCCAAGTTGATATCCTACAATCTGCTCGCAGACAAATTCTAGTTGATACTATATGGAGGGTTCTGCTTGCTTCCGTTGCCATCAGTCGTTTAAGTCGTTAAACTAATTGATTATATAAGAAAATTTGTTTCTTGATCCGCCAATTCCTTTGGGTAGTATTGCCATCTCACCAGATGTTATTGCTTCTTTCTTGTTAAGGTCATCAAATTGCAGATTGAAGGTGAGATCTAATTTTATTATTTTTTTCTTGATGACTATTGAAAAAATTTCAATAGTGGTTAATGAGTCTGAACACAATCCGAGTATAAAACGTCCCTCAGTTTTGTTGAATGATGGTTATAAATATTTTGTTCTAATTATTGATGATCAATATCGTGCTACTCGGTTGTATTTATTAAAATCAAAGATTGAGGTTGTTTTTGTTTTCAAGGACTTTCATATTATGGTGACTAATCAAGTTGATGCTCAAATTAAAATTTTTCGCTCAGATAATGGTATTGAGTACACCAATGATCTCTTGTCTACGGTCTACCTATTTGAGCACTCAAGGAACTACCATCAAACCAGTTGTGTGGGCACGCCATAACAGAATGGTGTGCCAGAAAGAAAGAATCGACATCTTTTAGCAATTATCAGGTCACTTATGTTTCAGATGCATGTTCCAAAAGGATATTGGTCTCCTGGGGTTCTTGCTGCTGCATATTTGATTAACAGGCTACCAAGTCGTGTTCTCGACTTTAAATCACCATTGGAAGTTCTTCAACATTGAAAGCCTAGTCTATCTCATTTGTGAGTTTTTGGCTGCTTATGTATGTTCATCAACCTACTATCAATCGAGATAAGCTTGATGCTCGTACCACTCGATGTGTTTTCTTGGATATTCTCCTACAAAGAAGGGGTACGAGTGTTATGATCCCACAAATCGCAAACTATTCATTTCTTGTGATGTTCGTTTTGTTGAGACAAAACATTTTTTCCCATTACATTGGATGGTAATTCTGGGAATCGGTCCCAGGGGGAGTGTTTTACTAACACGGTACCTCTTCCGGTTGTTAGCTCCAGTTTGGTTCCGATATCCACAATACCAGAGTCTACTACGGCTCCTTCAGAACATCAAGCAGTGGAACATGTGGCTACTGTTCCATCTAATATTGTTCAACAACGATCAAGCTGAGAAACTCACCCACTGATCAGGATGCAAGATTTTTATACTTATCATGCGACATCTTTTCCCATATAGGCATACTTAGATTATAATAAAGTGACTAAGTCACATTTAGCCTTCTTGAGCTCAATTCCTAACATCAAAGATCCCACAAACTTTCTAGAAGCTAACTCTCAATCAGTATGGAAAGAGGCCATGAAAGAAGAATTCCAGGCTCTTGACAAAAATCAAACCTGGAATACTGTAAGATTACCGCTAGGAAAAAAACAGTAGGGTGTCGATGAGTGTACAAAATTAAGTATAATTGTGATGGTACTGATGAACTACATAAGGCAAGACTCGTCGCCAAGGGATTTACTCAAACTTATGGTGTAGATTATAAGGAAACATTCGCTCCGGTTGCAAAGACAAATATTGTTCGAGTACTTTTATCATTAGTTGTCAATCAAGATTGGCCATTATTTCAAATGGACGTAAAAAAATGTCTTTCTCCGTGGAGAATTGGAAGAAGTATATATGAGTATACCACCATGGCGCCCACAAGAATCTCAAGAAAGTTTGGTCTGCAAACTAAAAAAGGTCATTTATGGGCTCAAGCAATCACCTTGAGCTTGGTATGCCAAGCTCAGTTCGATTCTCATTAAAAATGGGCTTTGTAAGAGTGTTGCATATTCATCTCTATTCATAAAAAAAAGGTACCACCGGAACCACTATTGTTTTGGTTTATGTTGATGATATTGTTATCACTAGAGATGATAAAAAGGACATTGCTAAGCTCAAGACTCTTCTTCACAAGTAGTTTGCCATTAAGGATTTTGGGATTTTGAAATATTTTCTAGGAATGGAATTTGCTTATTCAAAAAATGGCATTTTTCTTAATTAAAGAAAATATATATTAGACCTGTTGCAAGAATATGGGAAACTTGGCACAAAGCTTAACAGATACCCCCACGAATAGTGATTGTAAGCTTTGATTGGATGTAAAACTTTTATCTGATATTGGACAATTTCAGAGATTAGTTGGTCAACTAATTTATCTCACAATTACTTGACATGATATCACTTATGTGGTTAGTTTGGTTAATCAATTTATGCATGCTCCAAGAACTAGCCACATGACTGCTGTCATTCGAATCCTATAATATTTGAAGGGTTCCCTAGGACGAGGCATATGTATGCAAAAGATGGTCACACTCGCATTACTGGTTACACTGATGCTGATTGGGCAGGAAGTCCAGTTGATCGTCGATCTACAACTGGATACTACACCTCTGTTGGAGGCAATTTGGTCACCTGAAAAAGTAAGAAACAAAATGCGGTTGCTTGATCGAGTGCTGAAGCAGAATATAGAGCAATGACATCCACGACTAATGAGATTATTTGGTTTAGTTCTCTTTTACAGGATTTGGGGTTTGCTTCATCCCAACCAATAGATATGTTCTGTGATAATCAAGTTGTGGTTCATATTGCCTCAAATCCAATTTTTCATGAAATGACTAAACATATTGAGGTGGATTGCCATTTTGTTCGAGAAAAAGTTCGAGCCAACATTATATGCACTCCATATGTATGCAGTGATCAACAATTAGCAAACATCTTTACCAACGACTTGCCTTCAGCCAAGTTTCAAGAGATCTTGTCCAAGTTGGGCTTGATGAATATTTTCGCACCAACTTGAGGGAGAGTGTGACGGAGAAGGAAAGATTGTGTAGTGGATTTGGCTTTATTATTTAGCAAGTTGTTTGTCGATATGGGTGTCTTCCCTAATTGGTTAATATTGCCTAAATGAGTTAGGCCTATATTATATATATAGCTTTTTAGTGTGCTGCCCTAGAGTATGAATATGAATGAGTAATAGATCTCTCCTTTTCCTCTATGCACGTAGGCGCATCTCTGTGGAAGAACGTGATATCTTTGTGTTTCTATACTTTTGTTCATGGTTCAAAAACCCGAAAGCTCGACTCGACTCGACTTGAAAGTTAGCCGGGTCGAGTAACTCAAAAAATTCGAAAAAAAAAACTTGACTCGGTCAAACTCGAAATATATATGTAATAACTTGAAAACTAGATGGTTTTAGAACCTCAACCCTAAAAACTAGGTTTAACAAAACTCATAGTAGATAGTGTTTGTAGAGCAAAAAAATATGATTAAAAAATAGTGTGACATTTGAGTTTAGGTTTAAAAAAATGATAAAGTTACCCTTCTATGACTCGACCTAGTTTAGCGAGTTGAAAAACTTGATTCAACTAGGCCGAGTCATCCGAGTAACTCGGCATATAGTGTCTCTTTTAAGTTTTGAGGCGACTCGACTCGAAATTCAATTGAGTCTAGTAACTCGACCGAGTTATTTGGGTGACTCACCAAGTTTTCAAACTATGCTTTTGTTGCTTTCATAATGCATAATCAACACAAAATACCTCACTTCCGTGACATTAGACTCAGCTATGGCTCTCCAATTGTATTTACCACGACCATGTGTAAACTTCAAAGACTTATACAATCTCCTTAATCGCGCGCCGTGCAATATCTCCTGTAAGTCAAAGGAACCAACTCCGTAAATTATATAGTTACAAAGGCGTAGTACACAGCAACTGATATGATGAAGCGATCATGCCCCAAAATGTAACTAATGAATAAACCAAACAAACCATACCGATAACGAGTATAATCTCCATGACGTAACCCGTGTTGCATCTGAGCCGATTTCAAGAGCTGCAATACTGGAAATCAACACCAAAAATTAAACACGCTTGTGAATTGTAAGGAAAAGTCAAATTAAATTTTAGAAAATAAAAATAAAATAAGAGTTCAATAGACAAACCATTGAATGAGAACTTCGGATTGATCTAATCAGAAATTTGAGATTTCTTCTCGTCGATCTCCATCGCCAAAACCTCGCTTTCCTTCCCCATGAATCCTTCACGGCGGAGAAGAAAACCCGACGTTAATAAAACAAAGATGATCAGATCGTTACGTTCATATCCATGGCGTTTGATAAATATGTAAATCGCATTCCGGGAAATCTAGGGTTTAGGAAGTAAGAAAAAAAATGACACCTGGTTCGATGGTCCGTCACCGAGCTAGAAGAGATGGAATTGTAAAATCAAGGTAATTTAAGTCTGTAATGAGCTAGAAGAGATGGAATTGTAAAATCAAAGTAGTGTAAGTCTGTAATGGAGATGGACGTCTTTGAATAATTTAATTGGCTCCGGTTTTTTTTTTTCTCGGTGAACAGTACCTGTAGGGGCTACTACTACTTAATGCTTATTATGCGCCAACCAGCTTACAACAGCTCCGTGCTTGGGAGTCTCTGCTTACAAACGGACAATGACAGTCCATAAATAAGATATGGTTGAAAAACCCGCTCGACTCGAAAGTTAGCTAGATTGATTAACTCAAAAAATCCAAAAAAACATTGATTCGGTCCAACTTGGTATATATGTAACATCTTGAAAACTGGTATGATGCAAAAAATAAATTAAAAAAAAAAAAGGTGTGACGTTTGATTTTAGATTTAAATAAATGATAAAATTACCCTTCTGTGACTCGACCTAATTTGACAAGTCGAAAAACCCGATTCAACTCAATCGCGTAACTCACCATATTGTGTCTTCTTCGAGTTTTGAGGCTAGTAACTCGGACGACTTACCGAGTTTCGAACTATAAACAAGATGAGAAGTAGTGAATTAGGAATTTGGATATAGTTAGAGACAGAAATGCTATCATGCCACTTGTTTGAAAATGGCCTAAACATTTTACAAACCAAATGGTTGTGCTCTAACATGGGTTCTTCCCTATGGCTTGGGTGTTTGATGAGTTCGGATGTGCTTGCTGTTGCACTCTTGTCCCCTTGTGTGTGAAAAATGTGGGCCCCACTCATGGTTGATGTGGGGGCCATCTTTATCCATTTTTTAAAGATACAAGGGGCAACAGCAAGCATTGTTGCTCATCCGAACTCGGTGTTTGATGGCCAAGATCTCTTGTATAGTTGTTAAATCCGTATAACCAACTTGATCCTAGCCCTCAAACACTCATGGCACCAGAGAAGAACACAGGCGATGCTTCCACATTTTACAGCCTTAAGTCCATCATTTCCTAATTTGAACCACATGGAAGTTAGCCAGACCAAATCCGTCTTGCCCTCATCCCACAGGTCAACATGTTTCCCTTTTGACACCTCTTAACTGTGGTTAAGATTCACTAACCCTTAGGGTTCAAAAATGTAAACTTGTTTTTTAGAAAAAAAATATGTTTACAAATTGATCACATGAGTTAATTTTCTTAACTAGGGTTGAAAGGGCAGTTAAAGGGGCTTGTGAGTGGGCAGATGATTTTTGCCTCACGAGTCCCAGACCAAATCCGATCCCGGGAAGTTATCAAACACAAGGCATTGTGACGTTCTGGCCAGAGAGGATGCTTCTGGTTATAGCCAGTATCCTTTCAAGAGGAAGAGGGACATGTTAGCTAGAACACGAAACAATATTGTACACCAGAAAACAACTTATCAGAATCCATCACATATACAATCCTAAAGCATCATTACAAGACTCCGTGTAATCTTTAAAAATATAGACAAAAAAGGCAAAATTAATGCTGTTAAACCCTCTTCAACTTCTATGATTTATAATTGCATTAAGCCATAAAATTGCAAAGAAAAGTAAATGGGGAGAAAAATATAGAATGCGAAAGAGGAACTTTACATTGATCCCTGATGAAGAGACAAGCCTGAGAAAAAAAAAACATCAAATTTGATCCACCAAATCCCTCAGCCTCCTCTACAATCCATGGAGCTCAGCGAGGATCTTTCTTATGTACAACGGATTCTAGCGTTCCATTGTTATAACTTATCGGCAATTCTCCCCAGAGTATCCGCAAGCTTACTAAGAACAGCAACTAAACTGTCACCATGGTCCTTCCGCTGGTCCCTATCTAATTGGCAATTCGTGTTCTGTGTTTCGAGTTGGGCACTCAGCATTCTACTGTTCCTCTCCATGACTTTGATCAACTGGTCTTGCAGACTGGTGTCACCATTTCCATCCGGTAACAACCTCCTCCGCTTCCATCCCTCCTGAGATGCAGATTCTTTCTCAGGATTTGCGGCTTCATTTGTCTTACCTGCAAGACTGAAACTGGTCAGAACAAGAAAGAGTCCTTGGAAGTGTTTAAATCCCTCCGCCTTGATAAAAACAAGTAGTTTAATTAGATGCTTTTAACCATCGTCGTAATGTCCAACTAAATTTTTTCAGGGAATACTAAGAAATGATCTGTGTACTCTTTCAGACATTTTGAAGAAATGTGATAGATGGAATTGTTGGCATCATCCAACTGGGTGGCAATTCTTGTTCTATGAAGTTTCTTCTGTGGGCTCCATTGAATGGTGAAACCCAAATACCACTATGTACCTCTCAATAGTAAAGAATAGCAGGAAAAGGTGGCTCTCCTCCCATTTGTATGCAAGTTCAACATCTATGTGTGTGTGTGCCTGTTGATTCCTACTGACAAAGGTTCAGTGGAGTCATATTGGGCTTGGGTTCCGACTTGGTATCAACTCAGCTGTTTTAAGCATTGGGCGAGTCACAACCTAAATAGAAGATTTGTGCAATTAATTCTATACACAGATTGCATGAGTGTAGCTATACTACTATGTTTCCTGGAAGAATGAACCATGAGATTGTAAATACAGGAGGATAACAAGAAGGATAACAAGAGACACATGAAAAGATACCCACTAAAGTCTTGAAAAAACATGTTGAAAGACAATAGCTAAGGTTCAATTTTAAAGATGTAGTCATATATAGAGTTTCAAATAGAAACCAAATCCTCTACGGTGATAACCGGAGTTGGCAAATCCGGTTATCACCCCTTGAGGTCGCCACATGTCCCTTTTGACACTCCTTACCTGTGGTTAAGATTCACACACTCCTAGGTTTCACTCACCCATCCTTGGTTTTTAGAAAAAAATATTAATTATTTTTTTAAAATTAAAAAACTGTTTTATAGGTTTTTTACTATTAAAATATTTTTAAAAAGAACTAATATTTAAAAAAAAAAACCAAGGATAGGTGGGTGAACCCTAATAGTGGGTGAATCTTAATCACAGTTAAGAGGTGTCAAAAGGGACACGTGGCAACCTCAAGGGGTGATAACCAGATTTGCCAACTCCGGTTATCACTGCAGAGGATTTGGTCTCTTTCAAATATGATTCGCAAGTTGAAACTTATCCTGGCTTCCAATCAGAGTTTTCAAGTTCTTCAATTGTCCAGAGAAATTTGATCATATCCTCACCAAGTTTTTCAGGTTTTCAACCATGCCTTCCATGTGCTAGATTTCCAGAGATGTATTCAAGTATTATGCTTAGTCAAGCTAGACTTCTTTGCAAGACAAAATTCTTCTCTAGTCTTTGACTGAGTCAAGTACACTAGGCCGAGATTCAAGTCGAATTGTCGAGTTCTAGATTATGGTTCAAATTTTGAACTCTGTCATATGAGCATCTTAACTAAGTTGTCCTTTGCAAACTTTGGAATCTGCTCTATTCTGAGTCCTAATCCTAACCTTGAGGCAGGGATCCAATCCCTCCGGGTACGAGTAGCAAGAGCTCCACTGCCCATGCTAACTTCTGACCGGCTGACTCTACTGACGTAGGTAAATGATATCGACTACCCAAAATAAAAATCCTAAACTTGAGGCCAATATTTACGTGTCTTAGCTGCTGATAGACCCATAAAGAACATATTTCACTAAATGGAATGTGGACTTGCTCTACTAAAAAAATGAGATCAATCTTACAATGGTTCTCCAGCACAGGAAATGAGATCTTTGTTGTGTCAAACAGCCAAATCTATGATCCAACGGTTCAGATCAATATTGACAGCACTGTTACCGTATACAACTTTAGGAACTTATATAATTTAGGACTCTATTAATATTAGCTGTACAGATTATCTTACCATGTATAGATGCTGAATATTAGGGATCAGTTAAATGCCATGTATAGCATATACTTCCATGTATAGATGGAATAAAAAGGAAGAAGGAAAGGGGGGAAGAAAACAAGTTTTTCAAATACCTTCTGGTTTCTCTAGTTCATTGACATGGTATTAAGAGCTGGTTTCTAAGTTGTTGCCTTTCTCCATTTTTTTCCTCTCGGGGTTTGAGTTTGTGGATTTCGGTACTTCCATTGGTGTGTTGTGCCTTCTGTCGCTGTTTTTGGAATTTCTGGTCGTGTTTTGCACTTCGGCGTACTCTGTCGTGTTGCTAAGGAGAGTTTTTTTGGCCTCTGTCACGGTTTCTGGATTCTTCTGTCTCGGTGCCTCTGTTTTACGTCTGGCTTCTACGTGTTTTGGTAAAAAAAATAAAAAATTCCATGTTTCTTATGTGGGTCACTTTTTCGACAACTTTGTTTGTCTTTTCTGGTTGGGTACGGTGTTCTCGGCAATATATATATTTCTTCTCTGGGTTGCATCATGTCATCTGATAAGTTAGAATCGTTTCATATTCGGTTTACTGGCAAAAATTATTCTGCTTGGCCGTTTCAATTTCAATTATTTGTCAAAGGGAAAGAATTGTGGGGTCATCTTGATGGGAGTGTTCCCACACCTCGCGATGTCGAGGCTTTGTCCAAGTGAGAGATCCAAGATGCTAGGGTCATGACCTGGATCCTTGGCTCCATTGAGCCTCACCTTGTTCTCAATCTGCGGCCTTATAAAACTGCTACTGACATGTGGAATTATCTCAACACGGTTTACAATCAAGATCACTCCGCTAGGCGATTTCAATTGGAATATGAGATGGCTAATTTCACACAAGGAAGTCTTTCCATTGAGGAATATTATTCTGGTTTTCAAAACCTTTGGGTTGACTATTCTGATATTGTTTATGCTAGTGTTCCTGCTGAAGCTCTTGCTGCTGTCCAAACAGTGCATGCAACCAGCAAGAGAGATCAATTCTTGATGAAGCTACGACCCGATTTTGACATTGTACGTCCTAATCTGATGAATCGTGCTCCTGTTCCATCTCTGGATGCTTGTTTGAGTGAACTTCTTCGTGAGGAGCAGCGTCTCCTCACTCACGCTTCCATGGCATATCAGGCTCCTGCTAGTGCACCTATTTCTGTGGCTTATGCAGCACAGGGGCGAAATAAGGGTAGAGACATGCGTGCTGTCCAGTGCTTTAGTTGTAAAGCTTTTGGTCATATTGCTCGGGATTGCCCCAAGAAGTTTTGTAACTACTGCAAGAAACAGGGTCATATCATCTCTACTTGTCCCATTCGACCTGAAAGGAAGCAGGGTACTGCTTATCATGCCTCCGTTGGTGCCTCTAGTTCTGCTGCATTGCCTACTACCTCGTCGGTTGTTCCTATTCCTGCTCCTACAGTCTTAGCAAACCCAAACACACTCACTCCTGAAATGGTACAACAGATGATCATTTCTGCTTTTTCTGCTTTTAGGCTATCAGGTAATCATAAAGTTTCCTCTAAGCCATGGTATTTTGACTCCGGAGCCTCTAACCATATGACCAATACTGTTACTCCTCTTTCCAATGTCAGAAATTATGATGGAAATCTGAAAATTAACACAGCTGATGGCAGTTCTCTGCCTATTTGTGCTATTAGTGATCTTTCCTCTTCCTTAACTGATGTTTTTGTGTCTCCTGACCTCTCCACCAATCTTATTTCTATTGGTCAATTGGTTGATAATAATTGTAATGTCCATTTCTCTCATTCTGGTTGTGTTGTGCAGGATCAAGTGTCAGGGAAGATGATCGCGAAGGGGCCTAAAGTGGGACGACTCTTTCCTCTTCACGTTTCTCCTTCCACTATTATTCCTAGTTTTCCTTTACTTTCCTTTGCATGTAATGTTGTTGGTTCTGGAAATAAGATGTGGCATAGACTTCTAGGCCACCCAAACTCTAATGTACTTCGTACTTTGTTTAATTCTGGATTATTGGGAAATAAAGCATGTTCTTCTCTTGATCTTTCTTTTGATTGTACATCATGCAAACTTGGCAAAAGTAAAGTTCTACCTTTTCCTCATCATGCATCTCGTGCCTCACAATGTTTCGATATTATTCATAGTGATGTTTGGGGGATTGCAGCTGTTGTTTCTAATGCGCATTACAAGTACTTTGTTACTTTCATTGACGACTTCAGTCGCTTTACTTGGGTTTACTTCCTCCAGGCTAAGGCCGAAGTTTTTTCAATCTTTAAGCGCTTTCTTGCACTTCTTGAGACTCAATTCTCTACTAGCATCAAGGTCTTGCGCTCTGATTCTGGCGGTGAATACATGTCTCATGAGTTTCAGGACTTTCTTCAAAGCAAAGGGATCATCTCTCAGCGTTCTTGTCCTTCGACACCACAGCAAAACGGTGTTGCTGAGTGGAAAAATCGTCACCTTCTTGATGTGGTACGAACTCTTTTACTTGAATCATTCGTTCCTCCTCGTTTTTGGTGTGAAGCACTTTCTACTTCAGTTCATTTGATCAATCGCTTACCCTCTCCTACGTTAAATCATGTTTCTCCTTTCTTTAAGTTGTTTGGTCATTCTCCTTTATATTCTGATCTTCGTACATTTGGTTGTGTTTGTTTTGTGCATCTCCCTGCTCATGAACGACATAAACTTACTGCTCAGTCTGTTAAGTGTGTTTTTCTTGGTTATGCTATCCCTCAAAAGGGTTATGTTTGTTATGATCCCCATGCTCGTCGTATACGGGTTTCTAGGAATGTGATTTTCTTTGAAAATCAATATTTCTTTCCATCTCATGTTGAGCTGCCATCTGCATCTTTATCTCTCCTGCCTAGTTTTTCTGATTCCCCAACAATTGTGGAAAG
Organism: Tetracentron sinense; assembly: GCA_015143295.1. Taxonomy (NCBI): domain Eukaryota; kingdom Viridiplantae; phylum Streptophyta; class Magnoliopsida; order Trochodendrales; family Trochodendraceae; genus Tetracentron; species Tetracentron sinense. Next base: position 36,818,411 of record CM026568.1, on the reverse strand, counting down.
GTTCCAACCTGGTTTTGTGTATGAAAGATGTAGTCGACATGAGTCTGGTTCCACTTCAATTGTGCCCCCTTCCGATCTTGACCCGGCGCCTGATCCTGCTCCTGCTTCCACCACTCTTCGTCGGTCTACTCGTACTTCTCTCCTGTCTCTCTTGTCGCTACTTTATCCACTATTTCTATTCCCTCTTGCTACAAACAGGCCATGGAACATGAGTGTTGGCAAAATGCAATGCAAGCAGAACTTCAAGCACTTGAGGAGAATCACACTTGGGATATTGTTTCTTGTCCTCCTACAGTCAAACCTATTGGGAGTAAATGGGTTTTCTCTGTAAAACTTCGTTCTGATGGCTCTTTGGACCGGTACAATCTCGCCTTGTAGCTCTAGGTAACAAGCAGGAATATGGAGTTGATTATGAGGAGACATTTGCTCCTGTTGCCAAAATGACCAAAGTTCGCACCATCTTAGCTATTGCCGCTTCACAGTCATGGCAACTGCATCAGATGGATGTGAAGAATGCCTTTCTTCATGGTGATCTCCAGGAAGAGATTTACATGAAGCTTCCCTCTGGTATGCCTACTTCTTCTTCTCATGATGTCTGTAAACTAAGGCGTTCTCTATATGGGCTCAAGCAGGCGCCCTGGGCTTGGTTTGAGAAGTTTCGCAATACACTTCTTTCCTTCAGTTTTACACAAAGTCAGTATGATTCTTCTCTCTTCTTCCACACGTCAGCGTCGGGTATAGTCCTTCTCTTGGTGTATGTGGATGATATTATCATTACTGGCACTGACTGTGGTTTGATTACTAAGCTTCAGCAGCTGTTACATGCAACTTTCCATATGAAAGATCTTGGCCAGCTCACATACTTCTTAGGATTGGAAGTTCACCATCAGGCCAATGGTATTTTCGTGAATAAACATAAGTATATTCAAGATCTTATCACTTTGGCTGGTTTGGAGGACACTTCTTCTGTTGATACTCCTATGGAGGTAAATGTCAAATACAGGAAAGATGAAGGGGACATTCTGGATGATCCTACTCTTTATCGGCGCCTGGTTGGGAGTCTTATCTACTTGACCACTACTCAACCTGATATCTCCTATGTTGTTCATCAGGTCAGTCAGTTTATGTCTTCTCCTCGGCATCTCCATCTTGCTGCAGTTCGACGCATCATCCGCTATCTTCGAGGTTCACCTACTCGTGGGTTGTTCTTTCCTACCGGCTCCTCTCTTCAACTTGTTGCCTATAGTGATGCTGATTGGGCTGGGTGTCCAGATACACGTCGATCTATCTACGGGTTGGTGTATGTTTTTTAGGTGATGCCTTAATTTCTTGGAGATGTAAGAAACAAGATCGCGTTTCTAAATCCTCTACTGAGGCCGAGTATCGTGCCATGTCTATTGCTTGTTCTGAAATTGTCTGGCTACGCAGTCTTCTTGAGGAGCTTGGGTTTCCTCAGACTACTTCTACCCCTCTTCATGCTGATAATACTAGTGCTATTCAGATTGCCACCAATTCCGTTTTCCATGAACGCACCAAGCACATTGAGGTTGATTGTCATTCTATTCGCGACACTTTGGAAAGTCGGGTGATATCTCTTCCTCACATCTCTTCTGATCTCCAAGTGGCTGATGTCTTCACCAAAGCTATGACTCAACAATGGCATCAATTTCTTGTTGGCAAATTGTTGCTGGTTGACTTACCAGCATCAATTTGAGGGGGGATGTTACCGTATACAACTTTAGGAACTTATATAATTTAGGACTCTGTTAATATTAGTTGTACAGATTATCTTACCATGTATAGATGCTGAATATTAGGGATCAGTTAGATGTCATGTATAGCATATACTTCCGTGTATAGATGGAATAAAAAAGGAAGAAGGAAAGGGGGGAAGAAAACAAGTTTTTCGAATACCTTCTGGTTTCTCTAGTTCATTGACAAGCACAAGATGCACTGCAGCTAAAATTAAAATCCCATAATAGAGGAAAGGGAGAACCACCACAAATGAAACAACAATTAGCTCAATTATACAATTATATGAAAAGTCAAAATCCTCGTCTAACCAGATACTGATTAATTTGAAAACATGTGCATGCTTCATTAAGAACTTTAGATTAAAAAACACAAAAAAAAGGAACTCATGAATAATCGAGCAAGAATCTCAAACACCTTTGAGCAAGAGAAGAAAAAGTTCGAGCAACAATAGTGTGTGTGTGTGAGGCTCATGTTAAATTGGGGCCTCAACCCAAGCCCAACCCTACATCAAGTTGGGCTGAAAATTTTCAATCTAAGCCTAAGCCAGGATTTAAAATACTCAGCCCAATTCACCCATTGACAGTTGTAACACTTTTGCAAGTTTATTTTTTTTGGAACTCGAGGTGTCCCCAACACTTTTGCAAGTTATCTCTATGGAGTTGATTGACTTTTTTTATTATGACAAAAAAAAAATCAAATATATCTACTATTATAATGAGAGAATGAGTGTTAGGTGGCGTTGATTGACTTTTTTTACTAATACAAAAAAACTAAAGAGCAGTGATAGGCGTACCTGGGAAATGGATTGTAAAATCCAAGGTTGGACCTCATTAGTTCATACCCCCCTCTTAAATACCCACCAACACGTGCGGCCCACTAATTACTACTAATTAAAACAGAACCTTGGGTGGTTCACATGGCATGCCGGGAGGGTTTTTAGGGAATTAAGTAACACGCTCATTCGCTACGGATAAGGAAGTCATACCTGTATAGCACATCTTCCACCGAGTTTCAAAGGAACGCATCTCTCCACCTCGCGCCTGTCCAGATCGTATGTTCCCCGAATCGATTTGCCTCTTCCACTCAGGAGTATTGTCATTGAATCAAACTTCCTTACCTCTTCTTTTATATCCTCCGGATTATCCATATTAAAGTTCTTTACATATGTTATCAAACGACACCATCCCAACAGTTGCGTCTACAGCTTCCATGAATAGATGAGTTTTGCCAGGACTTTTGAAGACACGATCTCTCTCGATTTGTAAGGACACAACAGTTCAAACCACGTCCCCCTACCTTTACGGGCTAGGTTGGGAGGGATTTTAGGAAGAGGAGAAGATTGTTATGATACGTAACATCTCTTTGAAGCATTGTGACGCTTGAGATCGATTTGAAGAGGCTAGGATAAGAAGTCGGGGGTGGAGAGACGTGTCCGTTGTTGGATGCATGCACCTTCTCAAACCACGATGCCTAGAAAAGGCATATATGAAAGGTTGCAAGTTGCAACCTCTAACCGCTTGGCCTCTATAAAATAAGATGGAAAGGACGCCATTTGGGTTTTTCGGAGCGGATATCTGAAGAAAAAACCAGAGATAGCTATTGATCTTCAGAGAGAAGGTAGCCTCATTTTATATACCTCTGCTTCGTACTCGCCAAGAAACAAACGGTAACAACCAAACGCTAACCCTCTTCCTTTGTTTTACGTATTTCATCATATTTTTGTGTTGGCTTACCTCTTTTTTTTAAATTTAAATTTCACTTCGTTCATTTTTAAGATTTTCCTTTTTTTTTTGAGTTGCTTTGTTCTTCAGATCTGTTATTTTGAGCTATTGGTATAATTTTTTGAGTGACTATGTTCTTTAAATTTTTGGGATTTCTCATAATCTAAAGCAGTTTCAGATTTATTTTAGGAAGGAGAGAACGTGTGGACGTCCATCTCATGGAGGTGTATCGGTTCATGGAAGGACGTGTGAACGTCGGTTCTCTCGGTCTCTCCAATGATCCAATATGGAATTTTAATTCGTATACATGTCGTTAAAATGGCCTAGAGTCTGATTCTTATATTCAGAGCTCTTTGATTTATCTATATGCTTTTGGAAAAAATTTAGGCTCTGCAAAGAAGTTGTTTGATAAGTGATCTGAAATGGATGTAGTCTCTTGCAATTCTATGATTGACGGGTATGTAAAATGTGGAGGAATGAAGCTCGCCAAATCACTGTTTGAACGGATGACTTGCCGAGAAGTTGTTTCTTGGACCACCATGATTAATGGGTGTGGAATTATTAGGAATATTGAAAAATCAAAGAAGCTGTTTGATAAAATGTCTAAGAAATGTAGTTTCATGGAATTCTGTCATCTGGATATGTTATATATGGGGATGTGGAGAATGCCTGTAAAATTTAATTCGGAACATTCTTAGAAGATATATGAAGAAGAAGGACCCACAAATGATGTTGATAATTTTCTCTTAGACATTTTTCTGCCACACACACTATATTCTATTTTTGTAGATTGTTCTTTGCCTACAAAAGTAATTTTGGGATAAGGAACAACAAATGATGTTGATAATTGTGTTTTCTTTATGTAGGTGGGTGCAAAAGAGTTTGTTAAAAGGCATATTTCCGGCTATCAGAATTTACTGAGAGTTCAGTTACTAACGAGTACCGGTATTCGGTACCCATTATAGGTAGAAATATATATATATATATATATATTGGAACCACCCAAGAGTGCAGCGAATAGGTAAACAATCTCTCTTGCATCACAAAACCATTGTGATGAATCTCCGGCTAATAGAATACCATGACATACAACAATCTGTTATTTTTATTTCTTCTTTCCTGGTTGGATTTTTTGTTTGTTTGTTTGTTTGTTTGTTTGTTTGTATGGACTTTTTCCATTTTTTTGGGGAGGGGTGTTTTGTTAGGGGAACTAGCGGTAAAGTCATATATTAGAGTTGTCATGTTCCTCCTTGCACGTCTACTTTTTCCTTTCAACTCTGGGTCGCTCACCAATTTCACAATTGTATGTTTTCAATTTATCTATTTCAACTCAGGCTTCCATTTTAGCCAAAATTGATGGATAACCATGAGAGAGATGACATTTCTGTATTAACCCATGGTCACCTATGTACTAACCACCCTCAAAATGATGGAAGCAATTCATTACCTGGGGGTCGTTATCATCTTATACAGAACTTAGGGGTAACTTTCTCCACATTTAGGGTTAGCTTCACTGATCAGATGGTTTTGAAACACCATACTTTTGAGATGGTCAAGTTGGTCTAAGGCATGTGGTTGAAAATAGAATTTGACCTTGAATACCAGTTATCGCACCTTTATAAGTAAATTTGTAAGGGGTGACCATTAATTGGGAATATGAACCTCAGGTCACATCCATTTCCTACAATATTTATTTTTTTGGGTTGTCCATCGTAATGGCCTAAAGAAGCTAAAATGATGGAGCTTTTGACCATTAATTTCTTAGCAAAAATGGGATTGTGAAATTGTTTATTAGGCGATTCATGCATCTTCCAACTACAATGCTACTCCACCAAACAGTTCTACTAGGTAAAAGATCTGCCAATAGTCTACTAATCTTTGTGTAGTTTTTCCTTAAGAAATTTTTTTGAGCGACGTCTTTATTTATTTATTTTTATTTGAATTTTGATGGCTTAAACTCGATTTAAAAAAAATATATATTACTTTATTATTGCTAAATATTTATTGCTATGTCTCAATAATGTTATTCACTTTTTCCTTTTAATAAATCCGTGCCTCACACGGGTTTCTTACATAGTTGTATATTATTAGAAATCCATTGTATTTCTGCTGACTTTTCCATGCACACTGATATTCAGACAATGCTTTTGTTCATCCTCAATTGTAATATAACACAGTACTGACCCATCTTAGACTCAAAGAAGCCCAGATAGAACTGGTATAACTTGAGATTTTAGTTATTGAGACAAACAGGAAAGAATGTAGAACAGCATAAAAACTAAACGATTAACAAGGATAATCAGCTAGATCAATATTACCTTGATCAAGATAGCCTTTGCAAAGAGGTTGGTACTGCCTCTCTGCATCCAAAAGCAAACCCAAAAACAAAAGGCAGAATTTTGATCACTAAATTGCAGTTACGAAACTAAACCAACAACAATTGGAGTCAAATCCTCTACGGTGATAACCAGATTTGGCAAATCCAATTATCACCCCTAGAGGTCGCCCCGTGTCTCCTTTGACACCCCTTAACGGTGGGTGAGATTCACCCACCCCTACTAAAAGAGCATGTTTTTAACATATTTATCAAAAAATGCATACTTTTATTTTTATTACCTAATAGGGTTTGCTTTTGACATATTAACCCCTTAGTTACGCATATAAAACCAAACACGAATAATGGTAATATTGGAGTGCATACCCTATTTGGTAAAACTTTTCCAACCATGTCCTTTTAGGTGATATTTTTGATTTAGGGTGACTAATTGGTACATATCTCTATTTAAAAAAAAAAACCAAGAATGGGTGGGTGAGAGCATCTCCAACGCACACCCTAGAGGAGCTCTCTCCTCTACAGTAGAGAGCCATACCCTATTTTAAGCACTCCAACGCACTCCCTATATGCCCTCCCTACTATAGGGTTGAAGATTTGGCTCCTTACTATTAGGGAGCCAAATCCCCCTCCCTACTATTATTATATTATTTTTTAATTAAAGTCTTGTCAAATCATTTGAATATGAAGTAGGATTGGGAACCACAGTCAATTGCGATTGAACTAATAAGGGAGAGTTCAATCGCACCCACAGGCCAACACGTGTCTCTTTTAATTTCTACTAACTATGATTAAGATTCACTAACCCTTGGGATTTAGTAATATAATATTAGTTTTTAGAAAATAAATAAAAAAGTGGGGTTGGAGTGCAATTGAACTCTCAATGGATTGCAATAATGTTAAAATAAAAAAAATAAAAAGTAAGTACAAGAAGTAAAGATTGGGGTTGGAGTTGGAGTTGCAAGGAGAAAAAAAGCCCCCTATTTTAAGAAAACTCTCTACCATACTGTAGAGTAAAAGTAGAGAAATTTAAGAAATTGGGTCGAGATGCTCTGAACCTTACCCACGGCTAAGGGGTGTCAAAGGAGACACGTGGTGACCTCTAGGGGTGATAACCGGATTTTTCCCGTAGATGATTTGGCTCCATAAAAATTTCACAAACCAGAATAAAATCGAGTCCAATTCAAAAAAAAAATTTATAAAAAATCCAAGACAGAATTTTTCAAAACATTGAAAGCCCAATTACCCGAAATCGGCAACGGAGCCGGGAGTGTCGTCCTAAGACTCTCCTTGGCCACTGCCTCCTTGTTCGGACTCCCGCCCGCATCCTCCTGACCCGATTGCTCAAAAGCCGAAAACAATCCGTCTTCTGCTGCAGCACTCCTACCGCTATCAAACACGGCCTCGTCCTCCTCCTCCTCCGATACCTCAACCACCCCTTCCCTGTTCTTCACATCCGTTGTGTCCCTCATCGTCGCGGGCGACGGCGCCGTTACCGCCCCTCCGTCCAGGATATCGTAAACCTCTCTATCAAAGAAACCCGGCAATTTCCTCTCTCTCCTCAAATCGTTCCTCATGACCCAGAACGATTCGGTCTCTTCTCTTTTCTGACAATCCCATTCTTTGATTTTCTTGTAATCTCCGGCGAGATTGCTCCACCGTTTCCGGCACTGAACCGGTCCCCGGTTCACGCCGTGCAATTTACAGTACGAAGAGACCGACGCCCACTTGGGTTCGAGCTGGTTCGAACCAAAAGCCGAACCTGCTGTTCGCCCCCTTCGAACCCGGTTCTCTGCAACCTTCTTGCCTTGTATGAGGACGAGTATCTCCTGTCTCGTCCAACGAGGGAGTCTCGGTACTCTGTTTCCGTCATCAGCTCCGTCAACGGACACTTGCCGGCCTTCAACGCCGTTAGATATAGAAACGGCGTCAACGCTCCCGTCGACGGGCGGCCGTGCGAAGCTTAACTGCTCAAGCGCCATAGACAAAATAACGGGGTTTTGTAGGCACGTGACTTAACGATCGGTCGAAGTAACGGCGTTTCAAAATGAAGTCCGTTTAGAGGAGAGGGTTATCTCATATTCTCATCTGCCCCATAAGAGAGATGGAAAGGGAGGGGGCTTTGTGGGGTTGTGATCTTTGGCCCTTGGGTGGGTCATTATTTTTTTAATATTATTATTAGTTTACATACAAAGAGCAGCTCTGTTTCACGGTGGAAAAGTAGAGCTCCTCCTCTAAGTTTCCTCCATTTTTATGAGGTGACAATCTTGTAATTATATAAAGAGAGTATTTTATAAAACAGTTAAAATATAAAGAGGAAATCTACATCATGCATATCCCTTTTACACTATTCAGGTGACAAATGTATAATTATCAATAATTACACATTTGCTGTAAAAGGGAGCTCCGCATGATGCAGAGCTCTAAGTTGAAAATTAATCTCTTTATAAAATTATCACCATCTTTCTTCATAATTATAAAAGTATCATTATCTTTACACTTAAAATGGAAGCAGAGCTCCACCTCAAATATTTTTATGGTAATTAGGTTTTATATATGGCTTTGCATTCAAGTTTCTCAATAGAAAATAAGTTTTAACTTTTAAGGGCATCACTTTCTTTGTTTGGAAATTGGATTGACAAGGCACCATCTCCATCTTAAATAAAATTTCCACCACCTCAAGTCTTTCTTTCATATGTTTAGGTAATTTGCCCAATCTCTCAATTAATTTATATGGTTAGGAGGTACATGTCTCATGGGGTAACAATCTCGTTGTGATCCAATGGGGACCAAGGGGTGCGGGTGCCATGTGGAATATGCGAACATATACTTATCGGGACGACCTCGGTTTATCATTTCTTTCTCTTGGCGTCGTTCGTAATTGGCGTGACACCTTCGTTTGTCTATGTCTTCCTATCTCAAGGATTTTCCCTTTAGGACCACTAGAAAACGGGACGGCGTTAGACCATGTCAACCACGCAGTTGTATTAAGCACTTTGTTAAATATGAATTTGTGATGACACATAAGAATGCAGGATACCTTGTTTTAATGAGAAATCGAAGTACTCCGTTGACCTTTCACCAACCCTCTATTGGATGTTATGTTGGATATTATTATTATCATTTTAAAGAAATGCTAATTACATCAAATTGAGGTAAGAACCCTACTTGTTTATTAAAATATTAATTACATCAAATTGAGGACATGAAACCTTACTCTGAAATAGCAAGTGAGAGAACACTATACAATTACTCCTTAATTAGATCGAGAAGGTTTTCTAACCTCCCAGTACTTTAGTCTTACTGGAATTCTGGGATATGCTCTCCATGTACATGTATATCGATCACATACAACTATGGATGTGGAGGAATGGCAACAGAAGATACACATTCAATGCGAAGATCATGATATCTTGGCCCATTCCTACACTAACAGGATGCATCTAAATATGGTGAATTTCATATAGAGTGGACCTATCTAACTAGCTATTCGCCAAACCTATCATATATGGACCTTTTGTGCTACTCATGATCCGTAAACATCAGGGATCTTATCCTCTCAGTGCTAGCCCTTGTCAGACTTCCAAACTCCAACTATAGTAGCGATACTTGTTATTGTTGTTGTTTTTACAGGAAAAAGTAGCAACACATGTCACTACGCCATTGAGAGTTTGGAAGTGTGAGTCTAGCGCTAGCATTTCTCCCTCTCTTATTATGGCATGCACCACTAGAGGCAGTTGATGTTGAGGGATTCTCCCCACAGCCCATTCATTTCATGTTTTAAATACAATCAAATCTCAATGCCATTACACTATGGGCTTGCCTAGTGGTTTTGTATCTCCCTTTGGGGAGGTGTGACTCAAGTTCGAGTCTTGTGTGGCTGTTGATGCCCCGTCATGAGTACTAACCCCTAACCCTAGATAAATGATTAGTGCCTACCCAAAAAATCTCAAAGCCATTCAATGCTAGCTTTATGCATGGTAAAATGCTAGGTATGGAGTTCAAGCTGATGTTTTTTTTTTTTTTTTGAAATGATTAGTTGCGGGTTCAACCCAATTTCACTGCTACTTTGGTGGCATACATAGATTGGTCGATGTATGATCTCATTATAGATTATTATCTTTGAGGATTTTGAGAGAGGGCACAATAGAAGAAGTTCTAAACAATGGAAATCAAAATAATTAATAGAGAAAACAATTAATGTTTGTTTTCATAGATTTGATTTAGAAGTACTTACTGAGATCCAATAAAATAAAATAGTTAATGGGGTTGAACTTTTGTGGGGTCTAGATTGAGGCATCATTTATCTAAGGTTATTAAGTTGGTAGTTAGATTAATAAATTGGTAGGCATATCAACTGACTCATCCTAAGGGACTATAGGGGAGAATCAAATCATCCTTGTTATTTTTTGGGTTCTTCCCTATGGCCGGGCTGAGTGTTTGAAGGACAGGATTTCTTGTGAAGATGTTAAATCATACAAGACAATAAATCTTACCTTTAAACACTCTAGGACACATGGAAGAACCTAGGGAATAACACAGACCATTTGATTTGCTTCCTAACAGGGATATACTCCTGCCACTAGAACAAAAAGGGAGGTGTTTTTTAGGGTTGGGATTCTAGGTAGGATTGCAACATCTTTTGTCAAAGATATGAGACCCAGCTTTCTTATAATCTATGCAAAATTAATTGATCGGTGCACTTATATTATTATTATTATTATTATTATTATTATTATTATAAGATGTTTCGAATCAATATTTTGTGCTTAAAGACACATCTTGTGTATGCTTACTCAAACACAAAAGGTCCCATGAAATAATAATCTAATAACTTAAAATCAAGGTTAATCTTTCTTAAGCATACATGCTTATGTTAGAAGGCACAGTAACAAAATTCTGTGCATTTCTTCAAAAAGTCGTGAACAAATTACAACTTTTTCATCAAACAATTAAATTATGACTTATTCATAATTTTTTTATTATAAGAAACCACAAATTTTGCAAATTAAAAGAGAATGAATATGGAATATGAAATACAGTTTATAGTTTTTCATAATTAGAATTTTATTGACTATTTTAAAATTTTCAATGTTTTCTTGAATTTTTCCATAGCTAAATAGTTTCCGAACTTCAACTTATGACTAGGGTTAAAAGCCCCAATTAAAATTAAACATCATGATAGGCCATCTCTCATTCTCTCATTATAAATATCATTTTTTAATCATCCTTTTGTCCAGTTAGGTGATTTGAGACCCTGATCAAACGTAGGAAGGTAGTTGAGTTGGACTTATATGAATTTGTTTGAATTTTTAAATCATTTTTTTATGCTCATTTAGTAATCAATATGAGCTCTTAATCTCAGTCTAAGATATGGGTTTCAAAGGGTTTAGGTGGTAGAGGAGACAAAAATGGTTGAAAGAGAACACGTGTGAACCTCTAAGTGATTGAGAGGGGTACTATCCTTTTGTCTAGATGCAATCACAAGAATAACAACACACGCAATCTTCATTTAGACTAGTCTCTGTATCTCTAATGTGTAAGTATGGTATATGAGAGTTGCGTATATTAGCTTCTTTGTTTTGGGGTCAGAAACAATGTCCAAGAGAAGTCTTTAGATCAGACGATGAAGATCATGTCATCAGTTTGACTCTAAATGGAAGTCAAAACAGATAAGTAGAAAGCAAAAAGAAAATCATTATGTACTCACTACACTGAGCTAATCACACGCCGCACTGTATAACTGAGCCATGGTTCGGGAAATTGTCCAAGTGGGTTCTCGCTTGCAAAAGGGTTTCATTTGCTTCTTCAGTTACTAATTTGGCTTTGTCTCTCTTCAAGAAAGGTCAAGCCTAGTTGCGTATGAGCCACTCAATTGATTGTGCTTCATACTTCATATAATGCTCCATTTGTTTTGATGTAAAATAGAGGAAAACAAAAAATTCCGTGGAAAATATCATTTTTCGTGTGTATTTTCTATAAGACAACTGACATTTTCCATGAATTTCATTTGTTTTCTCTTATTTTACATCAAAACAAACAGAGCATAAGGTGATTCACATCTATAAAGATTTTTTGTTTTTTTGGATGGTAAGCTGGGACATCTATAGAGACTTGGTAATAAGCAGTTACAGAAACCTTATGTGGCATGTGGGTATATAGCTATATACCCCCTCCATAAACTCTAGCTCCCCAAACCAAAAAAAAAAAAATAGCTCCTATATGGAGGCAGGCAAGGCAATGGAGGCTTTAGCCCGTAGTTAATAACAAGTATGTAGTAGATAGATTAATGCTTCTGACATCGTCTTAGGGCCAAGACCACCGAGAGCGTGCTCTAATAGCATGGTATTTCAGGTGGGGCCATCTCAGTGGCAAAGTCCTACTAGATATATGTAGGGGGTGTCAATGATATAGGTATGGGTGTCAATGGGCCGAGCTGGCCCATGGCCCGTTCATTTAAAACCTAAAAACCAAGGCATTTTTATCACTTGTCCTTGGGCGGGCTGGTTGAGACTGGCTCAGACTGTTTATTAATCCAACACAAACCCAGCCCATTAACACCCTTGTTACATGAAAAATAACAGCGTCATCGGGTACCTTGAAAATTGTTTTTTTTTTTTGGATGGTACCTTGAAAATTGTTGCATTAACCGGTTGAGGAATGCTAAGTGTACTTGTATTTTCATACTCTTACCCATTTTAGATAATTAAACAAATAACTTTGTGTAACAAATTTTTTTGTGACTATCAAAAGAGGGAAGAGTATTGAAACTTTTTTGAATTGTGAGAGTATACTTATAGCTGGTTATTTGTATAACCAGTTGAAGCACTAAAAAGCAATGAGTGCTTTAATCAACTGTAAAAGTAACTAGTTAAAGTAAATACATATCCTGGCAATTTTTTTTTTGTTAACTCAACTACACCACAAGGTGATGGCTGAAGGCAAAACAAAGGAAACACACACACCCCAAACACTCTCTCTCACACACACCACACACAACACAACCACACTCGCAACCCAACATAAGCATCACCCAAGCAATCCTCAAAACGGGTACCAACCGTTTAAGGTGTGATGACACTTATGAGGGAGGCAAACTCGGCTTACACAGCCTATGTGCCTGGCAATTGAATAGTGCCATGACTATTTGCATTCCCTTGGTTATATACATTTTTAATTAAACTATGCACCCTTTTAAAAAAAAAAGGCACCCAAAGTAAGCCTTTGGTTGAAAATCATTTCCAAAGCCCCCAAAACATAGCTTTGTCTCATGGGTATTTTGGTAAATATCTAAAAACTCATAGACTAGGCGTGTTTTGGGAGTTCTGGGAATTGTTTTCACTTTTCAACCAGAACTCGGGGAATGGTTTTCCACCAGCCGGTTCATATTTAAACTCTTAAAAGAGTTATTTTCTTTGTTGAATTTGATATTCTACCACTTTGCTTTAAGTGAGACCAAAAACCCTTGCTTTTAGAGCAGAATAAGGGACTAATCATTTGTCACATAATGCTTTCTATAGACTCACAGAGTTACCACTTATCAGTGGGCGGATGCACATATTTATGCAAACTGATCAAAAGATCCTCAAATGACAATACCACCCTCACTGCAACTTTTAAGAAGATAACCCTGACTAAGCTAATTTTCTCTTCCAGGTAAGCATTTTTGCCTACATTCAATGGAACAATATATCACCAGTCTTGATCCATACTTCTCCGTCAACAAGCTTTTCAGCAACTTGTCTGTAACAAAATTAAGGGGTAAAGGCGCTTATCCTTACGCAGCGGAATGAAGATCTGGGTTGTGTCACGTTGCTTGTCGTAGGATATGGAGATATTTAATCCCTTCCTCGTTGGTACTACTAGAGTGACTACGCTTTTCACACCTTAGATCCTTAGGGTTTTGATAGAAACTGTAACGGATAAAATTCGTAAAAATGAGCAAAAAGAAGGGGTAAAATAGAGATTTCTCATGCTCACAAATTCTAACAATTTAGCCGACATAAGCCCACTTGGGCTATGTACTGGCTCACTTGAGTGTTGTCTGACAGGTGACCTTATCATGACTGCACAAGTCATGATGACTCCAAATGCCTATAAATAAGCAAGAATCACCAGAGAGAATGGATGGATGGTGCGAAAGGCAAGAGAGGAGAGAAAGGGAAGAAGAAGAAGAGGAAGAGGAAGAGGAAGAGGGAGATCTGAGAAGCTTGAGTCATTCACACCCCTACCTCGAAGGGCTATGCAGGCGGCCACTCACCTGATTCTCTCATCTTCCTTTGGTGTTCTCCGGCTACTTGATGCTCTTTGTGGCCTCACAATCGTTTATGGCCACCGGATTCTCTCAAATAGGCCATGTCCGCCTGATGCTCTCCATGAATGGTCACACTGCCACTTGCACGACCTTGCAATTAATCATCTGGTGAGTGCAATCATACTTGAACTTGTGCCTGATGCTGTGAACAGTGCCGAATCCGTTGTAGCGTTGTCTGCTGTGAACAGTGCCTAATTCGTTGTAGCGTTGTCCGCTGTGAATTGTGCCAAATCCGTTGTCGCGTTGCCTGCTGTGAATAGTGCCGAATACGTTGCGCTGTGAATAGTGCCGAATACGTTGTGTTGTGAATGGTGCCGAATCCGTTGTCACGTTGTGCTGTGAATGGTGCCGAATCCGTTGTCACGTTGTGTTGTGCATAGTGTCGAGCTCGTTGTCCGTTGTCTGATGTACAACGTACCCGTCGTGAGCTGTACAACGTACACGTTGTCTGCTGCACAACGTACCCATTGTCTGATGCACAATGGATGCACAACGTATACGTTATCAGAGCTACGTTGTCTGTGCCTTATCCGAGCTAGAGCTACGTTATCAGAGCACGTTGTCTATGCCTTGTCTAAGCTACGTTGTCTGTGCCTTATCAGAGCACGTTGTCAGAGCACGTTATCAGAGTACGTTATCTGAGCTACATTGTCAGTGCCTTATCAGAGCTACGTTGTCAGTGCCTTCTGAGCTACGTTGTCAGTGCCTTCTCAGCTACGTTGTCAGTGTCTTATCAGAGCTACGTTGTCAGTGCCTTCTGAGCTACGTTGTCTGTGCCTTATCAGAGCTACGTTGCCTGTGCCTTGTCCGAGCTACGTTGTCTGAACCATATTCTTTGTGCCTCCTGTGCTACAATCTCTAGAGCATAACACCAGAGCTCGTCCTCAAGTGCATATGCCCAGTGCCCTCACGATAAGTATCTCTATACTATTATGTGCCTTATGTTCATGTGCTTGTGCCTTATACTGTGCTTGTGCCTTATACTGATGTGCTTGTGCCTTATCATGTGCTTGTGTCTTATACTGATGTGTTTGTGCCTTATCATGTGGCTCGTGCCTTATCATGTGTTTGGTGCTTTATACTGACTTTATCATCGGAGCTTATTTCAGGGTGCACACCCGCCCCCTCAGACTCATTCACAGGTGGAGTTTTGCTATCATTCCTCTACCAGCTAAGCAGCTACAGACGCGTGGCATGTACGGGATTTTTCCCTTTCAGAAACCCTAAAGAATTACTCAATCAACTAAAGATAAAATCGGTGCATTTTTAGAGTGTTTTTTCCTTTAAATAAATAAGTAATTACATCTAGATATGATAGGGACCCTTAGCCTTTTAGTGTTGCGGGATACAACTCTCTCCATAGGAATATTCTTGCTTAAAAGAAAAGGCAATAATATATGTTATCTTTACAGAGGGTTATCCAAAACCATGTCTTAGTCTTGCTTGGGTTCCATTTCTTAAAGCATAATCCTGTTTTACTTTTCTTTAATCCTCCACTTAATCTTGGGTCCATGATCTTTAGGACATGAATGGCAGACAAAGACTTAAATTTTCTACTGAGACTTGACTAAGTCACTGGTCTGAATCTTGAGCTTTTCCACCAAGAAGAAAAAAACACATGTTCTACCACTTTTTACAGAACAAAAACAAGGTTTTAGATTCCTTTTAGCAGTTTAAATAAAAGTTTACTTTTTGAACTGCTGTTCACTGATCATTTTGCTCATATATATATATATACATTTTTAAGATGGAGCACTTTTTTTTCTCAATACCTGTCCAACAATAACAAGAATTTTCTTTGAGTGCATTTTTCGATGTGTAGCTATTACTCACTATTTTATCAAAAGGATGTGATAGAATCAAATGCACAAAAAGAAGCAGAAAAAAAGTAAGATCAATTTTAATAATCTATAATTTACCAAGTTTAGCAACTGCCCAATATATTTGCAAATACCATGTTCTCTCCAAATTGCTATTTCTTCCATCAGTTGTAGCCATTATTTCATTTCTTCATATGGTTGTTGATGCTACATGCTGGAGATTTCCAGCAGGTACCAATTAAGCATTTCAACTTTTGTTAGAACTGCTCTTCTGAATCAGCAGTTAGAGACCTACCCATTACTATAAACAAAATTCAAACGTTGCGGATAAGCCAACCTAAAAAAAAAGGAAAAAAAAAAGAGACCAGCACCACCTGCAATGGAGCCATGGAGGTATGTATTGTCTGCAGCAAATAGCATTAATATTCGAGCTAGTTTGATATCATGGTGTGAGCTCAAAAAATAATCCATGAGAGCTTACTCGTGTTAATTCTCTTAGTCAGAATGAAGAGTAGAGAAGTAATCTAGTGCAATGAAACTGTGTGGTTGAAGGATCTGCCTTGACGATCGATGGAAAAGGTCATCCCACAACCAGCGTGAACACTGCTACTACCACTTCTACTTGAGCTAAAGCCTACTGTGTTGATTACTAGTATCCCAAAAATATGGTTTCAAGTTCAGCATAACCAAACAGCAGGAACTAAGCAAGTTGCAAGAAATCCCACAAACAAATATCTTTGTACTGATGAGGAAAATAAAACATTGATCCTATAACATTGCTACACGGCCTACACACACATATATAAGGGCGGGCTAAGGCAAGTGTCCCCTTGAAATTTTGAAAAAAATATTAGGGCATAGCCATGGGCCCCCGAAAGTCTGAAAAAAAAAAAAAAAAAAAAGTTTAATAGGGGCCCTTTGAACTTTTGAAAAAAAAATCTTTTATACTATGTTATTTAATAAGACTTAGTCATGGGACTTGTTCCCTAAATTTTTTAAAAGAAAAATTATATTCAATTATTTAATTGTTTAATATGATTTAGTCATTGACAAGTGGGCAACTGACACCTGAACTTTTGAAAACAAAATATATCTTTTATAATATATTATATTATTTAATTATTTAACATAACATAGTCATTGGGTAAGGAGACAGTATGTAAGAAACGTATGGATGAAATGGCTCATGAACTTAGTTGTTAGAAGGGAAAAAATAATTGTGAACTATGCCCCCAAACCCCCCCACCCCCACCTCCCCTTAAACGAAAATGTTTCATGTCCGCCTAATCATTCTCCACAATTCCATCAACAATTACTACCAAACAACCCCAGCTTACCTTTAAAAAAAAACATTTTCAAACAATCATCACTTGCCCTACAAGAAAATCCTAGCTCTGCCCATCTTTTTCTCTCTCTCTCTCTCTCTATATATATATATATATATGGAGTCAAATCCTCTACGGTGATAACTGGATTTGGCAAATCCGGTTATCACCCCTAGAGGTCGCCACGTGTCTCCTTTGACACCCCTTAACCGTGGGTAAGGTTCACCACCCATTTATGTTTTTTTTTTAAAATATTAATTCTTTTCTTAAAATTAAAAAACTGTTTTTAGAGTTTTTTTAATATTAAAAACAGTTTTTTAATTTTAAAAAAAGAATTAATATTTTTTTTTTAAATCAAAAATGGGTGGGTGAACCCTAGGGGTGGGTGAACCTTACCCATGGTTAAGGGGTGTCAAAGGAGACATGTGGCGACCTCTAGGGGGGATAACCGAATTTGCCAAATCCAGTTATCACCGGAGATGATTTGGCTCATATATATATATCACCAAAATCAAACTTCATAAATTCAGCCAAGCAAACTAATTGCCCGGGAAGCAAATCAGTAAGTTTCAGAAGGTCGCAAAGCTAAGATGGACTATCATACGCATGCAGCTTTAGGTGGCGTTTGGTAACACTAGTCTAACAAAAGTGCTTATTTGAAAATTATGTTTGTTGGACTTGAGATTGTTAAGTGAAGGTTAATTGTTACTCATAAAATCTCTAAAATGTGGACATGCAATTAATTTTCAACTTAATAATCTCTAGCTAAACATAATTTTCAAATAAACACTTTTTTTTAAGACTAATGTTACCAAACGCCACCTTAGTGTAAGTTCTGCAATATGCCATAAATTCAAGCAATTGGGGCACGGGACATTGTTAGCATGTTAGTAGTTAGTAGATTAGGACCTCTTCGGGCTGCCAGGTGCCGGAAGAGCAGGCCATCTGCCCCATTACCAAATCCTCCATGGACTCAAATTAGGACACACGTCGTCGTCCTAGCGGGGCCTAACCTTCTATGTTGAAAAGAAAGTGAGTTTGGTTTGAAGGACTGTTAGGTTTACCATAGAAAAGCAATTGATTTTTAAAAAATAAAAAAAGAATGGCGGGTTCTACTTGCTATGGAGAGGTTTTCTCATTTTAGGTGACGACGCAGGAAACTGATTATCTACTCTCGCAAGAGTCTTCTCTCGGCCTTTGGCTGGTTGGTGCTACTGAAATTAAAAGAGTCCGGTCCACTCAAGTTCTAACTTACGAGGGGCCTCTCCAGTTATGAACCCAATGCGTATCCTGACTCCTGAGTCCTCACAATGGTATCATATGGCGTTTTTTGGCAGCCTTTATTCAAATCAGATTAGGTTGGGTTTAACATCAACCCACAATGTATGATAAGGACTAATGCTGATTTAACGTGACACATGGCACTTTTTTTTAAAAATAATCATTTATCTAAGTTAGCAAGTTAAAAGTTTTTTTTTGAAAGTTAGTATCTGTTTGATTGGTTTTTTTTTTAAAGATATCATTTAACTATAGTTAGTGGAGAGAACAATAGTTAGTGGTTATCTTGGGAGAGTGGAGCTCTTGCGGACTCATCACCCAGGAGGATTGGATCCCTAGACTCAATAGAGAGGCCACACCCCACTGGCACAAGAGGCGGGGTGTTAGTATTTGTTTGATTGTTAACCAAACGGTGTATCGTCTAAAAATGAACTTAAGATTATGGAAGAGGAATGAACTAAGTGGAGAGGAGAAGTCCCAATTGTTGGCGTCTGCTCCATGTGGGTTCACTTGGGGAATAATCCTCAAGGACTCTCTTCATAGTACATAATTTCGTAGTTATAAAATCAAATTTAATTGTGATTGGATATGATCCCAACTCTTGGATTTCTCCACTACATGTATGTGAAAAATTCTTAAGCAAATTTAATTTATTTGTTCTTCTTTTTAAATTCTAATTAGATTAATATTAATCTTAAACGTTGGAAGCATATCCTCTATGTTCTTCCCTGGTTCTTCCCAATGACCAACGTTTTTGAAGGCTATGATTTCTCTAAAAGGTGGTTACAATTGTTACATCCTGTACAAACCAACCAATTGATCCTAGCAGTCGTCCCACATGGCCACAAGAAAGAACCTAGGGAAGAACAAAGAGGATATGCTTCCTTAAATGTTAATGGTGACTAACTATAATGGCGCATTCCTAGATTTAACTTCATCTAAGTGCTATTTATTAGCAATTTAAGAAGTCAACAATGGAGGCCACTTCTCCTTCTAAGGTGTTTATGTTTCCTATTTTTTTCCCCTTAATAATCATGGATTTAGGTCGATTTTTGTTTCTTAGTTCCTTCACGTAGTTGAGTTATGTCTCCAGGCTTGCTCTAGTAGTTGGACTTGTGTTCTTTTTGGGCGAGAGGATTCAAGTTCGAGTTCGGTTTTGATGATTGAGAGGTCCACCATTTGAAATAACTTACACCAAGATAAATGATAACACTTGCAAGAAAAAATTAGTTGAGATTTTTTGTTTTGATAACCATGGATATCCCCAGCCTTGAAAGCTCAGGTCTTGTGTCGAATATATCCTAACCAATTGTATTTAAAGCGATACCGTGTCACAACATTGTTAAACTTTAGAGGATCATGTTTCATATATATCGAGTCCGGTCTTGTTTTGCTTTTTATACAGGAAAGTGATATATAAAATTCTTGATAATATGTACTAGTGAAAGATGGGCCATCCGATTTAAAATCTAATGGCTTCAAGGCTCATATGCATTTAATGGTGGACCCTACTTTATGTTTGATGTCCTTAGATTTTAAATCAAATGTCCCAAATGGAGAGTTTTTAATCACTACCCTTTTCCAAAATGAAAAGTTGAAATCCTAAGAATTTTCACTAAGATAAGTGAGATATGTAACCTAATGATGTGCATATTTAGGGGGTTCTGTCAATCATCTGCCAAGGATCTTGTTTTAATTAAAAAGTTTTAAGTGGATTTTAAGGGAAGGCAGATAGGGGAACGGGCGTAGTTCCCAAAGCTCATTCCAGCCGTGAGAAGGGATATTCCCTTCAGATCTATCTTCCCTCTTCTCCCTCTTTACGGTTCATGTCGCGTTCGAATAGAGAAATAAAATGTAATTTCTTGTGGCCTCATTCACATGCGTGTCATTATTTTAGCCGTTTTCACAAGAGCTAGTTGGCTCCACTGGTGAGGAGGAACTATTGCCTTCTCGCTCTGGCATAGCTGAACCTTCAACTCCATCTGGTTAATTTTTTATTTTTTTAAAAACCAAGGTTATATGGTTGAACCCTAAAGGTGGATAAATCATAACCACAATTAAATTGAGTTAGAAGGGGACACATGGCAAAAAAATGGGAGTAGAAACACCCGTCCTTGCATCACTAACGGAGGAGGTGATCATTTTCCTTTTCACAATTGTTCTCTTCTCTTTCTCTCTAAAAAAAATTGTTGTTAGTTTAGAATTTTTTGATGATATTTTGAAAATTTTCTATTTCGGAGTGGGCCGAAATTAAATGAAATACATATCGACCTACACAATTTTGTGAATTTTTTTATATATTTTTTAAGATTAATTTTAATAAATAAGTAACAATATTAACATTTTTTTTGTGAAAATTCAAAAAAATGATATTTGACGAAATTTCAAAAATAAAATCAGGAATTTTAGGAAATCTAATAAATTCGAGGATTTATTTTAAAGAATAAGATAATAATATTCAATGAAATAATTATCTATTATCATATGTATTTTTAATAGTATCTTAAATAACCTAACTTATGATATTTGATGTTGATAAATATGTAAACTAGATTTATTATTTGATTAAGAGTTTCGGTTTTTTTTATCTATCCCTATTGCGAAGGTGCCGTATTAGAAGACTTTATTAGTGAACGTTGTCTTATTAAGAGTTGAAGTATCTTGAGTGTATCCTTAGATTATCATTATCCCTCTTCTGTTCCAAAGTACATGAAAGTAACGTAAGAAGTAGGGTGTTTGATTTAGTTTGCACCTAACAAGTAACAATTTTTATGTAAATTATGTTGCATATATATTTTTTTAAAAAGAGAGAGAAAATTAGATTAATTGAGGCTGAAATGCTGAAATTTTAGTTACAAAATATTTCAAATTTTAGCATTTCTCCTTTAAAACATTCCCAAAAAAAAATCTAAAATTTTAGCCGAATTTTCCGTATCAATCATTTTTACGTGTGCTTCATCCTAAATGATAAGATTTACTTTTTATGGGATTTTATCAAATTTTTAAAGAATAAAAAGAACTATTAAAATATACTAATTTCACTAAGGTGAATACTAGGGGGACTACAGTATATAGCTAATAAATCCACTAAATTTACTCTTTGGTGGCGTTTGGTAATACTAATCTAAATAGGAAAAACTTATTTCAAAATAATTAGATTTTAAGATTATTAAGTTGAAGGTTAATTGTATTTCTACATTTTTGTTTTGAAATAGAGCATATTAAAAAAGTAGCTAGTGAGCTACTTTTTTAATAAGCTCTACTTTTAAAAATGTAGACATTCAATTAACCTTCAACTTCACAATCTAAAATCTAATTAAACACAATTTTATAAGAAGTTCTCCCTATTGAGATTAGTATTAACAAAAACCACCTTTGTATAAAAAAATAAGTGGAGGCTACAATAAACTGTCATTTTCATGGACTTAATTTCTATACAAGGGGTGAGTCCGCTAGTGGGTCCCTGACTAAGATTGTGGGTGGGGGGTTAACAGTCTCCATATATTTATGATTTTGAATAGTGATGTAAATTTTGGAACTCGGGAACAGACAGATCCCTCTGTTGCCACCTTAATTGTATTGAAATAATATTTATCTTATTAAAAAAAACACAAGTCTTCATGGATTGGATCATTTGGTATCTATCAAAGAAACTTAGGAGATGAGACAAGCAAAAAGAAATCTTAGGAGATGAAGAAATAAATATAAATGTTCTGACATTGACAAATAACAATTATATATAAAAGACAGTGAAGTGCAAGTTAGGTATGAGAGCAGGCAAATATAGAAGTAACAAAGTAACCAAAAAATTAAGCAAATGTTTTTGAATTTTTAATGAAATATATTGGGATTTGGGGATGGGGAGGAGCCAGTAGGGCAGATAATACACGTGAAAGTGAATAGGGAAAAATCTCATAGGACTGCTACGAGTTACTCTTAGGAACCACACATCACATGCTCCATACTAATCATTCGCTCTATTCTAACAATTTATTTATTGATTTTTTGAATATTTTAGCCTATATTTGGGGGTGTCAGACTCGGTTTATGTTCCTTGTAGTCCTGACAATCCCTCTTAGAGGCTACTGGCTTAGCATAAGCGTGATCCCATGTGGTGAGTCCTGACTATACATACGTAATCAATCACAACCGAAGAGGTGCGTTTTTCGCATCATGACGTATTTTAGGACATTATGCTCTTTTGTAGTCTAGTGTGCGGAAGATGGATTCTGGTTGAACCCTTGGTAAGCGAACCCATTCAAATTTTTTATTTTTTTTTAATCTAAAGAAATACTCCCTTTTGTATTAATTTACTGTCTTTTTTTTTTTTTTTTTTGTTTCAAGGCAAAAGATTAGTTCTGGCTGCTGCCCGAGCTAGGTGCTTAGGCATCCACATACGAGTGGGCATGTGATGTTTTAAAGGAGAAAAATATCAAGTGAGGAGAAATCAAAATCATGACGAAAAAATGAAATGGCTTCTCCCCAAAATTATTGCCAGGTGCCCAATGTTTTGTGGATGCCCCAACGCCCACAAATGTAAGTGAAGTTAGTCACAAACACTAATGTCTATTGTTTAGGGTCCGACAGACAGAGAATGTACCTTTTTTGTGTATAGCCCTTTTAAAGAAGTCTCGGCCGTTTTTAAAGAAAATGTTTATTGAATTAATTGAAATTTTCTTAATTGATTTTATAATAAGGTCTAACACTAACAAGAATAAACCATCACATCCCAAGTGGGTCACCTGAAAATTGATATTTTCATGGCCAAAGTGAATTTGATTACAGGATCTAAACTAAATGTCAAATGCTCACCAATATTTCCCAAATGGGTGAGAGAGAGATGAGAAAGAGGAGGAATCTGGTTATGGCTGTTAGTAATTAACTGTATCACTTGACTTATCCTATCGAACTTAGTAGAAAAAATATTATGCAATTAATTAATAAGTATAATAGAACTAAAGAAATGAAAAACATAACTTTTATTCCTTTTCTAATTCTAAAGAGGTAAGGTATGGCCAAAAGGGTCTTACCTTTTACTTGTGAGGCATGCAAGTTAACTTTCTACTCCACTTAGATTGTTGCTAAACATTTGTTCTATTTAGGGAAGCTAAGTGTCACGGCCTTAATTCTTCATATCGATCACGACCGTGCAGCACTCGATAACTTGACCCTTCAAGACCGAGTAAGTCTTACCACACTAGCAACTCAAGAAGAAGGATGGAAGAACACTCACTTGGAGAATGCTTAAACACTCTTTTATTACTCACAAGAAAGCTTACAACTCTTGGATGGGTGCAAATGAGGGGGTCCTCCCCTTTTATAGGCTCCTAAGGAGGGTTTTAGACTTCTAGAACCCCCAATCTTCTAGAATCTTCTCCCACCTCCTCTTTAGGAGGATTCTAGAGAGTCTACACCTAGAATCTCTACTAGTATATACAAGTCTTCTACAGTATATGTACAAGCCTCTTATACTGTATATGCCTATTACATGTTTGAGAGAATGCCTAAGTGAGTGGGGCGTGACATTCTCCCCCACCCAATTCTGCAACATCGTCGTTGCATTTCCTCCGGTGTCTTCTCCGCTTCTTTCACGCTCCTTCCCTTAGGGGTTCACATTCCCCTTCCCTTATGAGCTGCAGAGTCGACAATATCCATGTACTTGATTTGGTCCCGTGCACCAGGGGCACCATGCATGAGGACTCATTTTCCATAATCACCAAGGAGTTAGCATATGATATTGGGGCTGCTTTTATTTGGCTTAGGAAGTCCATACCCAGAATAAGTTTGTGGTCGTCCAACCCGACCACTGAGAAGTCTACCCTCCATTTCCACGCTCCAACGTGCAACTCTACTCCTCGAGCTACACCATGGATGAGTTTAGCCCCTGTATTGACAGCTTTGAGCTTTCCAGCCTCCTTAGCTGCCTTCAAGCCCAATCTTTTTGCCTCCTCCACCGAGACAAAGTTGTGCGTGGCTCCCGTGTCTACCAACGCACACGTGGGCTTCCCATTGATACTTGCTTCCACATGCAAGAGTCATTTACCCTTGGGCTTAGATGTGTCTTCCTTAGTCACCGTGTTGAGGCGCTGAAGGGATCTCATCCTTAATTCCTCGCCTTCGCTTTCCGCCACCTCTAGGCTTTCATCTACCTTATCGACCTTGGCGATAAGGGCATTTAAAGATTCCTTCTTCGGACATTCCCTTGCCCGGTGGTTGGCATCATAGATGAAGCAATTAAAGTCCTTTCCCTTGAACTTATCCTTATTCGTCTTTCCTTCCTTACCTTCCTCACGCCACCTTGGTTGGAAAGGTCTTTCCTTGGGGCTTGGACTCCGTTCTCCCCCACCATTTTCATGGTCATCCTTTCTTGGCTTGGAAGAATAGTCTCTCTTGAATTCCATGAGCTGTTCCGCAACCACCATCGCAGCTGCAAGATCCTGGACTCCGTTTCGTTGTAATTCCAGCTCGGCCCAGTGCTAGAGACCATCCATGAAGTTGAAGAAGAGTTCCTTCTCGGTCATGTCTGGGATCTCTAGCATAAGGGTAGAGAATTCCTTCACATACTCCCGGAGGGTTCCGGTGTGCTTGAGCCGCTTCAAGTTCTTCCTCACCAAGTACTCCACGTTCTCGGGGTAGAACTGCCTCTTAATTTCTCCTTTGAAGTCTTCCCACGTGTCGATGGTGCAGGTTCCGTGCTCGATATCTGCATGACGTCGGCGCCACCAAAGAGTAGCCGTATCAGCAAGATATAGGGTTGCCGTGCGTACCTTCATCCTCTCGTTTACGAGGGAGACCACTTCGAAATACCGTTCCATCTGCCACAAGAAGTTTTCTAGCTCCGTAGCATCCCGGGTGCCATTGAATGTCTTGGGCTCGGGCGCCTTCACCTTAGGTGCTTCATGTGTAGCCAATCCTCCATTGGCCATAGCCCTCTTCCACACGGCGAACTCGCCACGCATCTCCTCCACCTGGCCTTTCAATGAAGTCAACATCTCCATCACCTTAGCCTCTAAGGAACTCATCTTTTGCTGCTCGGCATAAATGACTTTATTGAGGGTTCCTTACATTTCTCCTCGAAGCTCGTCAAGCTTGTCCTCAAAGCCATCTAGGCGAGTACCCAGCTCTTCCAACTGAACTTCACCATCTTGGAAACCAAGCTCAACCCTTGAAAGTCTTGCCTCCATCGTAGCACGATAGTCCTTGGACCTTCCCCTTGTGGTGGTGGGAACCTCATATTGACTCACATTGCCTCCCACGGTCATCCCTTGTTCTTCCACCATCTCGTAGCTAGTAACTTTCTCCATCGCCCGCGTCATGTCCCTTCACAACGTAGCTCTGATACCAACTGTCATGGGCTTAATTCTTCACCTCGATCACGAACGTGCGGCACTCGATAACTTGACCCTTCAATACCGAGTAAGCCTTACCACACTATCAACTCAAGAAGAAGAATGGAAGAACACTCACTTGGAGAATGCTTAAATACTCTTCTATTACTCACAAGAAAGCTTACAACTCTTGGATGGGTGCAAATGAGGGGGTCCTCCCCTTTTATAGGCTCCTAAGGAGGGTTCTAGACTTCTAAAACCCCCAATTCTCTAGAATCTTCTCCCACCTCCTCTTTAGGAGGATTCTAGAGAGTTTACACCTAGAATCTCTACTAGTATATACAAGCCTTCTATAGTATATGTACAAGCCTCCTATACTGTATATGCCTATTACATGCTTTAGAGAATGCCTAAGTGAGTGGGGCGTGACATAAGGCTGGTCCCATTGGTTGTGTGCGTCTCTAACCACACTCTCGTTCTGGGTTCCAATCAACTAGTGTGCATTTCAGTTGAAATATATGTCCGAAGGTAAGTAGCACTACTAACCATTGACCCCTCATCTAATATAAAAAAAAAATTGTTCTTTGTGAGTCGGGTGTCCTCTCATGGGCATTATATTTATTAGCAAACTTTTGTTAATACTAGCTTCACCTTTTTTTTTAAAGACTGCTTTCTTTTTGTTTGGAGAGAGTTGTTAGTGGAAAACATGTGTCATTCTTTTAATGAAAAATAATAACACATATTTGATCTACAAAGAAAATGAGTTTGAAAGAAAGTAAGGATAACACTCTTAAGTAGCCAAGTACGGTTTCCTAATTTGATGTATTAGCTCCGTGGCGGTATTTTGAAAGGAAAATGTTCGGTTTACCTATGGTTTCATTATGTAATGAAATGACCGGTCCTCATTGACACACTCCCCACTTTTTAACACTCACCAAGCGTGATTAAAATTCACTTACCCCTAAGATTAAGCAATTCAACCTTCATTTTTAGAAGAAGAAAAAAATTAACTTTAATTAAATTCAACTCAACCAAGACTAAGGGGGTGTTAAAAACAGGGTACCCTAATCCTCTTGTTTCAAAACTTCAAACGAGATAAGGGGTGAATTTGAAATTTTGAATTGACAACGTTTTTGTTGCTTTAATCAGCAATAAATAAAAGTAGTAGACAAAGCAACTCATCATTTGAAAGAAAGTAACATTATTTCTGGCAATCTCTGGCTAAGCTCGACTTATTTGGACTCTTTGCCCAACGTGTGTCCCTTGTAAACATGGATAAGATTCATTAATTTTTAGGTTAAAGAATCTAATCTTGGTTTAAAAAATATTAGGTTAATATTTAATTTTTTAAATAATATAAAAATAAGATTAAATTTTTTTAATCTTAAATATTTGTGAATCTTAACCACAATTAAAAGAAGACACATTTTGCAAGGGACTCAACTTTTCATAATTGAATTATTGTTAATCTAAGGATGAGTGGGTCAACCATAAGGCCTCGGATTGTCTCTGGCGCCAGAAACCCCTCTCGGTGTTCCATACATTGTGCGACAATTCGCGTAAAAATTAGGAGAAGTTATTTTATTTTTTCCTCATGATTTTGAATTCTCCCCATTTGATATCTCTCCCCCTTATTCTCACACACTCATCGCCACATGTCTTATTATGTGTGGGGAAGTCAAAATCATGGCCCCATGATTTTGACTTCTCCACCACTTGTCCCCTATTCTATGGAACCCCGAAACAAGCCCTTTCTGCCAGAGACAATCCAAAGCCCAACAATAACCTCCCACATGTCAACCACAATTTGCGTAATGCTTGTCACCAATCACCATCCTCCAACGTTAAAATATCTTATTTTGCCTCAGTTGGGATTTGGATTTTTGGACTTCCTCTGCCCAGCCTCTCCAACTCGTTACATCTCTTCTAACTCTCAGTAGGTAAGACTTAGGGTAAATTATACTGAGATTTGGTGAAAATTTAAAAACTTCTCCTTTTGTTTTTAAAATTACATTACCTTCCTGAACTTCAGTTGTCTGTAACAAATATCCATTTTCATTAATTTGTCGTTACTTACATAGATGGACTTTGATGATATCATCATTTAAACATTTTAAAATATCTAAATTACCCTTCTTAAAGATAAAGTTAGCTAATACAATAATAAAAGAGACGTTGTGACTTTTTATTTTTTCTTAAAATCAAGATCATGGATGATCCCTAGGATGAGTGAATCTTAACCATAGTTAGTGGGTATTAAAAGGGACACACGGCTTATAGAGACCCTTTAACTGTAGTTAAGCATAATTAACCTAAGACTAATACTTTTTTTCTTTTTATTAAAACCAAAGTTAGATCGATGAATCATAAGGGTAAGTGAATCATAACCACAGTTAATAAGTGTTAAAAGGGACCGTTACAGCTTGTAGAGCGAAATTGTAACACATTTCTCTAATTATCATAGTAGTTTATTAGCTAAGTCATGGAGTTCATATGGCCAAGTCATCTAACAGCTCGAAGCGATGTATATGGTTTGGGGGGTTGTTGCTTGAGATGCTAATGGGAAGGAAAGCAATGGACGAGCAGGTCAAGCCGAGAACGCAACTTGGCCGAATGGGCACGCCCATTAGACCCTAGAATGGAAGGTCAGTACTCAATTAGAGCTGCAAAAAAAAATGGTCAATTTAGCATATCAATGCCTTAGTCAAAAGGACTTAGCTACTGAGACCGCCATTAGACCCTAGAATGGAAGGTCAGTACTCAATTAGAGCTGCAAAAAAAAATGGTCAATTTAGCATATCAATGCCTTAGTCAAAAGGACTTAGCTACTGAGACCGCATTAGGGCCGAGACCTCCGAGACCTCGCGCCTGTGCGCGGGATTTCATGTGGGGCCCATCATCACATGGTGGGCCCCATCTGAAATCCCGCGCACATGGGCGAGGTCTCGGAGGTCTCGGCCCTTATGCGGTCTCAAAAGCATTTCCCTAGTCAAAATTCCCAAGGGAGGCCTACCATGAGCGAGGTTATTGAGATACTTGAAACTTTTCAAAAAGAAGAGAACCAGGAAGAGGCACTGCAATTGTATCCCTGTTCGAAGTTTCTAAGTGCATCCCGATTTTAGGTTTTATATTAGAGATTTTGTTGCTTAACTTCGTGAGTCTACTTAAATAGTAGATTACTTCAAGGATTAGGACTTTCAAACCAAACCATAACAAGATGTTAATTTTCTCAAATAGTAAGGGTAAAATCGTAAAAGAATATTATTAATAACGGTGTTAACCTGACGAGCTTGGCTGGAGAGCAATGTCATTGCAAAATTTTAAAAACAATATGAGAGATTTCTGAAATTTTACCAAACATTCGGAGAGGTCACCCTCAGATTAACTTAAACTAAAGAATTTATCTTTGATTCTAAAAAAATAAAAATAAAAAACACTTGACTGCTAAAGAGTTAAAATTCTGAGGCGTTAGAGGTTGAGTTAAAAGGGGACCAGCCAGCGTAAATTCGGTCTCAATTTAGCTTTATAAGTTGTACCAGCTACCGACACGAGATGAAGAAGTATGAACAAGTGTCACTGCTTTACAAGAGAATGTGTCCCCTTCTCCTTCTCTGTTTCTTATACGAGCCCGAATCCTCTACAGCAAATGCAGGTTCTCTGTCTTATACGCGTCCGATTAAAATAGAGCAACTGCCGATTTTCTCATCTCTTTCTCTCTCTCTAAATAAATTGTCGTCTACACTAAAGTCACATGGAGATTGCGCGTATGCCTTTCCGTCTCTTTCGATCTAGCACGTTAAGGCATAGCCACGAGGCACTTCGAGACATTTTGACAGAAATATCAGTCATTTTCTAGACCTGTATCTTTGGTGGGCTTTAGTTAAATTAAAAAATATATATATAATAAAGTATACTAAATTAATAAGTGGATAACATTATCCGCGTAATTGTCTTCTTTTCCAATTATGCACCAATAGTATTGCGGCACGCCACTCCTTTATTCGTTTGGTAAAAACTCACTACAAATTGAGAAACCAGCGGGATTAAGACGGGCTTTTCGGTAACGTGCCGGACTGGATTGGAAGTCTCATCTGTCTTATGATTCGGATCGGAAAGAGCAGTGATTAGCCGACCCTGCATTCCCTTAGCCAATCGAATCCAATTTCGTCCCTTTTAACTATGGTTAAACTTAATTATATGAGATTAATATTTTTTCTTAAAAACCAATGTTAAATGGATGAACCCTTAAGAATGAGTGGATCTTAATCGCAGTTGATGAGTGTTTAAAGGGACACATGCTAGCCTGTGGACAACATATTCATTCATCTACGTAGTTGAATGTGCATCCTCTCTATTTCTCATTCCGAAATGAGCATTTGATAACAGACCCTACATTCGGTTAGCTAGCCAAATGTCTTCTCATTACTTTCCTTCAATTGCAGTTAAATATGGTTAAGTTTAATTGATTTGAGGTTTATTTTTTATATTTTTTTTTAAAGCCAAAGTTTAATGAATGAATCTTAAGGATGAATGATTCTTAACCACAATTAATATTAATAGGTATTAAAAGGGACACATGGTAGCTTGTAGACCGCGCATTTGATTAGGTAGTCAAATGCATAGTCTGCTATCCATTCCCTTTCTGAAATAGAAATTCTATTTATTTAAAAAGAACAGTGATTCCTACTGCGTCGTCCACATGTCCCTTCTAACACCTATTTTAATTATAGCTAAGCTTAACTTTATTAAGTTAATGTTTTTTTTTTAAAAACCTAAGTTAAAAGGATAAACCCTAAAAGTGAGTAAATTTTAACCATAATTATTAGTAGATGTTAAAAAGAGAGGACGTGGACCAATTAGGACGCATGGTCCCCAAACATTTTCCTTTTCAAAAAGAATATTTGCATTTTAACATGGACTTGGAATCCTATCCAGTGTGGCGGGGAGTTAATTTTAACATGGAATTTGATCCAATTTCAAACAACAGTCAATCACATAGACAATTTGAAAATTTAGGTACGAGATAGCATTTCTCTCACATGTATTAGGGTGTATCCCAGGTTTAGTCCCGCATTGGTTGCATTTCTCTCGCGTGCATTAGGGTGTATCCTAGGTTTAGTCCCACATTGGTTGCATTTATCTCGCGTGCATTAGGGTGTATCCCAGGTGTAGTCTCACATTGGTTGGGAATTGGATTTCGCCCCAAAGAAAATATATTTTACCACTTACCACCGGAACAAACTGAGAGGTGTAACTTTAGATGAGAGTTCAACGAGGGAGTGTGCATACTGCTTAAACAGTAATTTATAAGCAAACTGATTTTTCACAATAATCCGTTGGAGAATAGGCTAAGGGCGTGTTTGGTTGTTTATATTTAATTGTTAAAAAGTGATTAAAATATTGGTTTTCCAATAAACCCCTATTTTGTTTGATAAATACTATCTTAAACACACCTGGCCGCTTGCTTTAATGATAAGGTGTGGCCTCTCTTATGAGAGGTCTTGAGATCCATTCATCACCGAGTGATGACTTACAACAAGAACTCCACTTATGTTACTAATCTACTACTTAGAGTTTTGTCATGGGTCCACGCTTCACTTTTTAACCACCCCAGTTATGGTTAATATTCATTTACCCCTAAAGTTAAGCAGTTAGACATTTACTTTTTGGGGAAAAAAAAAAATAAATCTTAAGTTTAATCTAGTTAAGCTTAACCAGGTCCGCTAATCATTGCTCATGGACAAATCTGCATGATCTACGTTGACAACGGATTCGGAGAGGGCATTTTAATCAAGTAGCTCGTTGTCTATTCGATATTTCCTCTGCTTTCCAATAATTTTTTAAGACGTAAACGAAAATAAGGGGTTGTTTGTTAGGGACATTAACGATTTCACGGATCTCTATCACCGATTAAAGAAAGAACTCGAGTCGTTCTGAGAAAAAGCGGAAAAGTCCTTCCACTCTTTTTCTTAAAATAAATTATAAAATATCCACTTCCAAAACAAATCTTCTACTGTAAATCCGGTTATCACCCCTTGTGTTTGTCACGTGTCTCCTTTACACTCTTTAACTGTAGTTAAAATTCACCCACCCTTAGGGCTCACCCACCCATCCTTGGATTTAGAAAAAAAATTTAATTTATTTTTAAAAATTAAAAAACTGTTTTTAAGGTTTTTTTAATATTAAAACATTTATAAAAAGAATTAATAGTTTTTAAAAAAAGCAAGGATAGGTGAATGAACCCCAGGGGTTGGTGAATCTTAACCACAGTTAAGGGATGTTAAAAACAAAGACACATGGCAACCTCAAGGGGTGATAACCGGATTTGCCAAATCCGTTTATCACCGTAGAGGATTTGGTCTCATCCACATAATATCTGTACTCGGCACATTCAGGACTTATAATAGAACGCCACGCGGACAATTCGGGTTTTGTAAGGGGATTACGAGTTTACGACGACTCGGCTTCCTAGCTTGGCTTGGCTTGGCTTGCAAATAGTTCTAATAGAAATGTTAATCAGGTAGGTAGGCAGGTTAATCCAGGTCTAATGTAATGGTACTCGGGCCAGCCCCTACCCTTAAAATTTTGTGAAATCAGATTATTAATTCATTTATAACATTTATAAAACTTCAGGCTCAGTGGGCCAAAAAAAAACCTAGGCCCGACATGATGGTTGAACTTGGAAACACTCCCTAAAGTCTATCCCTGCCCTCATTATACATATATATCATAAATAATCAGCTATTAGTAATTTATTAAATTTAAATTCATATAAAAAATTTAAATTTAAATAATAAAATATTTTTTTATAAAATATATTAATATACTGTAAATTAATTAATATAAAGAGAATAACATCTAATAAAAATTAATTTTTAAAAAAAAGAAATTAAATATATATTTTTTTTATTAATGATGAAAAAAGTATACATGTAAGTAAATTTAGACTTTTAATACCTTAGCTAGTGGTACCCAATCCTAAACTAGCTTTTAATGAAGTCTCTTTATTCTCTTTATATGTAAAAAAAAAAATTTATTAATAACTCCTTTAAATGTAACCCTTTAAAGTGTTTATAAGAAGTACTCAGTATCAAATAAGCATTCAATCAAAAAGAGTCATTGTTTTTATATATTTATTAGTGAGACCCATAAATAATCAACTATTAATAACTCTTTTTTAATATTAAATTTAAATTTATGTAAGAATTTTTAAATTTTATTATTAAAATATATTCTATAAAATAAACTAGTATATTGTAAAATTAATTGATATAAAAAAGTAACGTTTAATAAAAATATATTTAAAATAAAAACTTATGTTTTTTTATCTTTACTATTATAATGCTAGAGCCTTGCATAGATGAATTTTCCAAAATTCCCAAACTACCCTTATATAAAAACAAAACATTGATTTAATGTTTTACTTTAATTCCCAAACTACCCCTTACATTTGATTTAATGTTTTACTTTAATTCCAAAACTACCCCTTGCTCATCTATCTGTTTAGAATCACAACCAATTGCGATTGAACTCGGGGAGAGTTCAATCACACCTGCAGGTTAACACTTGTCTCTTTTAACTCTTATTAACTATAGTTAACTCCTTCCCCTCGCGCTCACATGCATCGAACATGCCACTAGCGAGTTCAATCGCACCCACGGGTTACGTGTCCCTTTTAACTCCTATTAACTGTGGTTAACTCCTTCCCCTCCCTCTCACGTGCCACCTGCTAGTTAATAATGAAAAAATTATACATCCAAAGCACGCTCACTTTTACTAATATATATATATATATATGACATTAATAATTTTTTCTTATTACACATTTTGAAATAGCTATGATTAGCTTGCTTATTGGAAAACCTTTCCTGCATAAAATATAACAAAAATACACTAATAGAACTAAAAACACACATCGAAAAATTGTACTATAAGAGGTTTCAAAGATGGTATAAGTATAACATGCTTTGCTACTAGTTACTCCAAGCATGTATAACAAAGCTTAACCATTAAAAATAAATTCTTTTAAGCTCACATTGTTAGGCTTGTAGATAAACTATTAGGTGTTGAATTCTTATACTTATCATAAGTAAAACATAAATTTTCATGTCCAACATTATATTCCGTATGTGAAATCCTTATTCTGTAACCAAATATGCCTAAATAGACTCTAAGAGATCCCAACAATACATATATAATTATACATATAAGGTTCATATACATGAATATGTGTAGTTTTTATCTTAAACATCTTCAAGGCCATAATCTCTTATGATGGAAGTTCTTTTCTTTTCCCTAATATATCTAAATTTCTTTAAATATAAGAAGGTCATACGAACATTTACTAAGAAAATAACTATAGACGTTAGTAGTTTTAAAAAATCGATAAATACAATAGCAAAAATCTTAAACTTATTTTCAAATCCAGGCCTAGGCTATGCTCAATCCAAGCTCAACCCTAACCCTAACGGTGGGGCTTGAGACAGACCCTTACAAGTGAGGGTTCTACCTGAATAGACCCATGCCTGGCCAGGCCTGACCATTGACAGCCCTAGCCCCAATGATAGGCTTTCAAAGTCTAACCGTGGTAGTGACAAGTGTTGCTGCATCTTCTTAACTTTTTCATCATTCTTTGATCATGATCATGTATGGAGTGTTAGATCGACTTGCTCTCTTCTTTTAGGTAAAGGGCAAATTTGCTAACAAGTTTTTTTTTTTCATCCTCCCTTAAGAAGGGGTGAGTGTTTATTTATTTATATTTAATAGGTAATGTGTTAGTAGATTTATTTATTTTATCACAATTTAGAAAATTTTGATTTTCTATTTAAAAAAAAATTGCAAAGAGGAAATGTTGGATCTCGAAGCCAAATCAGAAATTTCTAGGGTACCCTTTGAAATTCCCGATTTTTATTCGTCATACTTACACTGAAGTTAGTAGTTAGTGGGGGGTGAGGATGAAAAGCCATATCAACTATACAAGGAAGGGGAAAGGTCATCTTGTTTTAAATGGATGTGAGTTGCTATGTCCCCCAATCTAGACATTTCGTACATGCCCGCATAATAAGAGATTGAAATGCAGCACTAACCTCCAAATTTCGCCCACTAATAATACCTAAACCCACCCAATTATTTGTTACACCGAAACTACCCTCCAATTGACCTAAATATCCCCAATCAAATAACCTAACCGCATATACTCCTAAGTCCCCAATCCCCATAATCAGAGGAAGAAGGATCCAAGGACCGACTCTATTTGAGTAATTCTATGCATTAAGCTTGTATTACAGTCACGCTTCCTTAATTATTAAATATTAATTGTTCAATTCAATAGTACCATTCACTCATATCAACAATAGTTGCGCGACTGCTAAATTGAAAATATTACTACTTGGAGTTGTTCAAAAATACTCCCCAATTTAAAATATCCTTAAATTTGGTCGAACTTTTAAAATCCAACAACCTTCATTTTCTTATATTGGTTAACATGACAGCCACCCTCTAAGCTAGGACCGTGAAGGTGCATCCCCTCATATGGGTTTTTGTGATTACTATTGGGAAATGAAAGCTCTCAATAGATTGGTAGAAATTTTTATTTGAAAAAAAAATCTTTAGGCTTGAAAAGTAGAACAGTAAGGAGGTTTCACAAACATTTTTATCGTATATAAACGTCATGGGATCTATGGCGTGGAGTTTAGATCATATTCAATCGAACCCACACATGTCCATTTTAACTCATTTGCACTATAATTAAGATTTTCTAATCCTTAAGCTATGTTTGGTTGCCGAGAAAATAAATGAAAACATGGACAATTAAAAATTGTATTAAAAATCTAAAATTTTCTATGTTTTCACTTATATTTTCGGCAACCAAACATTGCATAAGGTTAAATAATCTATTTTAAAATAAAATATTAACTCTAAGGATTAAAACTTCCTAATCAGAGTTAAATGGCAGTTAAAAGGGGTTTTGTGAGTTTGAATCGCACTCACAAAGCCCTTTTAACTATCAATTTAATTCTGGTTAATAAGCTTTAATGATCATCAAGGGTATTATAGTAAACTCAACGATGGTACCCACGCCATTTTCAAGAGCTAAAAATAGCCGGCTCGGACGAGCGAGAGAGAGAGAGGCGAAGGGAGATTGGTTTCGCTGCCCGTACAGCTAGACCTCGTCCCTGAATAAGAGTAACGCCGTTAACGGTTAACGGCGACTAAGCGCCTCTCTATACTCCGAATCGGAAGGCTCGTGTTTGTAGGTGTGGGTCTTGTTCGGTTCATCCACACAAACAAACCGCTCATTTGTTTTTCTCCCTCTTTTCAAAGCCAACAAATTTCCGCTCTCTCCGACCGACTGAGCCAGGCGAGGCTTCGGAACCTCGCCGGGAAATCGCTCCTTCGTCGCCGGAAACTCCATTGATTCCGTCACAAAGGTTTGAAACCCCGGCGACTATGCGAGCGTTGTGAATAGAGAATAATATAAAATATTCTCTATCTCCGTTAACTTGCATTGCAGGGAAAAAGAGAGAGAGGGTATCATAGCTTTGGAGGTTCTTACACGGCACAGATGCCGAGATCCCTTCTTCAATTTCCTTGCCTTATGCCGTAATCCATTCGCCCTCTCTAATCCTTTCCTTTAAATCTTTTGCTTTCCTCTCTTCCTCTTTCCATCCTCCAAATAGGAACGAAAATTGCAGAAGATCGAGAGGGAGGGTAATGATGATGATGATCATTTCAAAGGTGTGGTTTTTTTTTTATGTTGAATTCCGGTTGTGTTTGATGTTATTAGGTTTGTTTTGTGTTCTGATCTTTTGATCAGTTCTGTTTGGGGTTCAAAAGTGGATTTTTCCTCGGCTTTGTCATGCTTCTGAAGGGATGCTTTAATGGATTTTTCTGAGTGCGATTTCGCGTTGATCTTTAATTTTTTCTTTATTTGGATTGAGGCGGTAGAATTATATTATTTTCATTTGTTTTTCGACATTGTGGTTTGTTTTCTTCACGGCTTCGGGAATCAGTTTTTTTAACCGATTATGCGTTTGAATTTCAGGATTTTCTTTTTTTAGGAAGAACTATGGTTTTTGGAGACACGCAATGCAATTTCTTGATTGTAGCTGTTGGTGTCTTCTTCTCGATCTATGGCTTCATCTAATTCTATTTCCTGGTATTTAGATGCTCTAGGAAAATATGCCTTTTATAGAACTTTTCTTTAGCTGTGGGATTGTACTGTTTTCTTTTTTTTTCCACTGCAATTGCGGCAATATATTTTCTAGGTTCCCTTTTATATTCATGTGTATCTGTGATCTTTGTTTTTCTTCTTCATAATTTTATCTTTTTATACTGTGATTTTGTTGAACTTTTGTAATTCTTTTGAATCGTTTCATTTCATTTTATTTTTTTTAATTTTTTATTCTGTCATACAGAATTCCACTGGTTTGTGAAAGGGAAATTTTTTTAAACTGTTTGTGGAAGAGTGGGCATTCAATGTGGAGGGCGCCAAGGAGATAGGAAAGATTCGAGTTTTGGTTTCTCTTTTGGGGTTTATGGTTTTCAAGTTGCATGATGCCATCTGAAATAATGGATCAAAGGGGTTTGTCTCCATCATCCTACTTCTTTGAGGAAATCCCGTTTCCATCCGAGGTATTGGTCATCTGGGACATCTATAAATTCTATTCAGAATATATTTTTTCATTAAGTTCTAAGGAATTCATATTCTTCTATTTTTCTTTGTTAAGGAATTCAAATAATTTGGTAACATATATTGAAAATTTTCGAATTGTGATATTTGTTCTATTTTTGGTTCATTTCACATATCATTTTCTCCTCTATCTTCTTTAATGGCAGAGAAAAGTTGGATTTTGGAAGTCAGAAACCATGCCTGATCACTTCGGTGAGTACTTTCAGTTTAAAGTAATGTTGTTTCATTATTTTGGTCCATTTCCATTTTTAAAAAAAGGCATACATTTATATTGTATACAAATCAGCTTATATTGATATAATTGAATGCCCATGAATTTTCGAGCAAGAGGTCCACTGGGAGATTATCATGAATGATTGAATTGTTTTAAACATATATGTCCAGAGATGTCCACATATAAATGGAGAAAAATGACTTAATAGGATGGAGAAAATTTCTGCGTGGATTTGAACATGATTACATACCCAACTAGTGGTATCTAAGATTTTGGAGTTTCTTGTTATTCGGAATTTGGTAAAAGTAATCCGGGGATAACCTAGAGCAATTTCTGGGGTCACAACTCACAAGAAGTGTTTGTAATATGAATCATGTGTTATAACTGGAAACAAACTGAAATTAGTTCCATGTTGCAGAATGAAATGTGTTGTACTTGGGAATGTATGGCTTGAGAGGCTGGTCTTTTGAACACTTGTCTACTCCAATTATGGCAGTAGCCTCTCTAAATAATTTTCTTAGACTCTTTTTTAGTGGGAGTTGATACCTTTATGACTGTTTTCTGTCTGGTGTTTTTTGTCCAAAGGGGAAATCAGGCCTCTTTTTGGGGTGTGTTCGGTTACAGCAATACTATGTGTGCATCATCTTCAACTGATTTAATGGTTATTTTCTTGGTTGGCTCCTGGGGTGGGGTTGTTGTGGATGACATGTCTATCCCCCCGTAAGGCACATTCCTGGGCATCTTTTTAGCAGTACTGCACGCTATTCCTAAGAAACTTGTATACCCTATGCATCCGTTAAAATCAACAGATGCAGGATTATTGTGTTTGTTGAATACTTCTGCTGCAATTTTCCTCAATAGCAGTATAGGAATCTCATAATGGGCTGTCATTTTGGAAGAACACTCTTTATGAATGTCCCTTTAAGGGGGTTTTGACGAGACTCTCCATGCTTTGTTGTGAAATAATATTGTAGTGCTATTTTTTTTCAAAGTACAGTGCGGCACTCAGACCAAAAGAACTTGATATCAAGCAAGCATGCCTGCGAACTTGGATCCTCAATGAGAATTGGGCAATTAAATTAGACTCATTTGGAAAAAAGTTGCGATTAATATTCCAATTCTGTCTTTGCTGTTTTGCATCTTATATGAGGAAGCTAACATTTTCTGTCAGCTATTGATACTTTAAAAAAAAGTCCATTTTATATTCCTCTACGCTATATTGTTAGTGCAGTATCTGCCTTTCTCTGGGCATAACCTCATTTTAAGCCAACACAATTTTTGACTGATATTTCATGGCTGCTTACATCATGTCGTTTGTCCTTGCCGATGCTGAGCTTTTGAACTTGTAACACTTGAGATATTGTTGAACTTATAGATTTTACAATCAATTATTGAATTAGATTTTCTGTTATGATTTATTTTTCATCTTCTTAACATGTAACTGTCGCCTTTTCTACAGCAGTAGGATCAGATGGAATATCACGGACATCAGGCAGCAAGAAAGTTGCTTCATCACCCCTGGAGAAGTTTATACCAATTGGAGATCAGTCTGTGGAATACTCGGAACTTCCTCAGCATTACCTAGTCAGAGACCTGAAAGCAAAGCTTAGCTTTGAGCGGCATGCTGTGGGAGCAGAAAGAACAGCCAATATGTCCATGACTTCGTGGAGATCTATGGACCACAATCCGGGAACAAGGCCAAATTTGTATGTGCAGCCTGCACCTTATTTTGTGGAAGGGAACAAGATTGATATGACTGGGGCCCAATCTGAGAATAGTCTCTTCTCGAGTTCTTTGTCAGAAATATTTAGTAGAAAATGTAAGTTTTCTTTTTCACATCAATGTTTATTCAGTTCTCATTTTATGCTGGCGCTCGCTTATAAATTCAACTTATAAATACTAAAATGGCTACGACCAACTGCATTATTGCCTGAATCGGTTCCTAGCTAGTTGGTTTTCTGAAGCTACTGAGTTCAGTTGCATAATATCTTGCTCATTCATTAATTTCTCTGTTCCCTTTGCCTCAATGTGGTTATTTGTGATGCAGTGAGATTATCGTCAAATGATGTTCTATTTGGTCATTCCGTGGATACTGTTGCCTCCCACTATGAGGAAGAGGAACCTTTCGAATCCCTTGAAGAAATTGAGGCCCAAACCATTGGAAACCTCCTTCCTGATGATGACGACTTGCTTTCTGGATTGATTGATGAGCTCGGGTATATTGCTCAACCCAATAGTGGAGATGATATTGAAGATTTTGATCTATTTAGCAGTGGTGGAGGGATGGAGTTAGAAGGGGATAGTGATTCCTGCATTAGAAGTTCTGATTTTTCTGGGGGAGTTTCTAATGGTCAGCAGGGGGGATCTAATGGTTCAATTGCTGGGGAACACCCTTATGGTGAGCATCCTTCTAGAACGCTGTTTGTGAGAAATATCAATAGCAATGTTGAAGATTCTGAATTAAAGATTCTTTTTGAGGTACTTATTATTTCTTCCTCTCTTTCAGTGTTTCAGTTAAGAGCATAGTTCAAAAACCCAAAAACTCGGCTCGACTCGAAAGTTAACCGGGTCAAGTAACTCGGAAAACTCAAAAAAAAATCGACTCGGCCTAACTCGGGACATATATATGTAATAACTTAAAATTTTGGGGTTAAAAGAACTCAAAGTACGTTGGTTTTACAGCTTCAAACAACAAAATTAGGTTTAACAAAACCCATAGTAAGTTGTCTTTGTAGACCCTAAAAAATATGATGCAAAAATAGTGACATTTTAGTTTAGGTTTTAAAAAATGATAAAAAATACCCCTCTATGACTCGACCTAGTATGGAGAGTCGAAAAACTCGGCTAGACTCGATCGAGTCACCTGAGTAACTCGGTAAATAGTGTCTCCTTCGAGTTTTGAGGCGACTCAACTCGAAATTCAGCCGAGTCGAGTAACTCGGCCAAGTTACTCGGGTGACTCGCCGAGTTTTCGAACTATGGTTAAGAGTATATCATAATAATTACTTGTTGATTCTATCTTATTGATTGTTTGAGTCTTTTTAGTCATCTTGACAATTGTGTTGTGTGTGCTCAGCAATATGGAGACATCCGCACTCTTTATACGGCCTGCAAGCATCGTGGTTTTGTTATGATTTCTTATTATGATATTAGGGCAGCCCGCAATGCAATGAGAGCACTTCAAAACAAACCTTTGAGGCGTAGAAAGCTTGACATACACTTTTCAATTCCAAAGGTATGCTTCTGCGGGGTGCAGTCCTTTTCAATGCATGTGTGTTGATTTGTTTTTGTTCACAATCATTATCATCGCCGCTATTATTGTTGTAATGGTTTTTATTATTGCTAGTAATCAGTGTGCATGTCATAATGGTATTTACATTCCATTCACTTATTATCTGCGTTTGTGCATGTTTTTTTTTTTAATTGCTTGATGCCTTGACTTTTTGGTTTTTCTTTTGGTAGGATAACCCTTCAGAGAAAGATATTAATCAGGGCACTCTCGTAGTGTTCAACCTTGATTCTTCTGTTTTAAATGATGACCTTCACCAGATTTTTGGTGTCTACGGAGAAATTAAAGAGGTGAGCTTGTTCATCGGTCATCTCAGTTGCACTTACTGAAAGTATGAAACATTACTGACTTAGCTAGTGCTTGTTCCTGGAGTGCAGATCCGCGAAACTCCACACAAACGCCATCACAAATTCATAGAGTTTTATGATGTTAGAGCTGCAGAATCTGCTCTTCGTGCATTGAACAGGAGCGACATTGCAGGAAAGCGGATCAAACTGGAACCAAGCCGCCCCGGGGGTGCAAGACGGTGGTATTCTCCATGCACACTCACTTATTTTCATTTTTTCCCCTTGTCTCCTCATTAAAATGGACACTACACTTACAAGGGGGAGCAGTAACTTTCTAAAAACATGGTTTGAATCAGAAAATACGGAATCAGTGACTTTTTAAATTTTGATTGGTTATGTCTTATGCAAAGTCCCGTGTTTTCCTGAGCACGAATCTTCAAAAACTGCTATCATCCATTGATGTTTCTGTTGGATGTCATTTTCTCTGTAGGCATTAAGTTTTTGACTGAACATCCTCTATTTTGTTCTTGCAGTCTTTTACAACAATTTTCCCCAGAGCTGGAGCAAGATGAATCTGGCCTATGTCAGCAACAAGGAAGCTCTCCTAGTAACTCACCATCAGGATTATTTGGTATAATAAAGACCCATAAGATTTCCTGCTTGTAATATTTAATTTTTGCTGCACATCTCAGAAAGAAAAATTGTTTAAGCTACCTCACATGACACTCTTTACAGGACCGGTTTTACATGGAACAATGGAGAATGGTGCTATGCAGGGTCTACATTCCGGAATGCGAGTACCTATCAGTCCATTCATGGACAATACATTCCATCATGCTTCTAATGTTCCAAATGGCCTATCCTCTCCTGTGAGAGTTGCATCAGTTGGCAATCCATCTGGCCTTGGGGAGTCCAGCCAACTTGGCCAAATGAAGTTTGGTTTCCAATCCATGTCAACTTTTCATCCCCATTC
Organism: Tetracentron sinense; assembly: GCA_015143295.1. Classification (NCBI taxonomy): domain Eukaryota; kingdom Viridiplantae; phylum Streptophyta; class Magnoliopsida; order Trochodendrales; family Trochodendraceae; genus Tetracentron; species Tetracentron sinense. Next base: position 36,776,083 of record CM026568.1, on the reverse strand, counting down.
ACTTCCAGAGTATCATGATGGTTTAGCAAATGGTATTCCCTACAACTCTACGAGCACCATGGCAGACATGGTTGCAAACATTAGTCCCAGACCATCAGAAGGAATCGACAATAGGCACATCCGGGGAGTAGGCTCAAATGGACACATCGAACTTAACGAAGGTGGTAAGTGCAATGGATTTCTAGGACTAATTGTCTGCTTTTATGCATATTGGTTTCCTGCCATTTTAGGAGGAACTGATCAAACCACAGTGGTGCATGTGGCATTATAGAGGTACAAATAGAATTTAAAAAGGCATGGTGGTACATGGTACACTTGATTCTTGCCCAAGTTGATTAGCTTAACCATTTGATCTTCCTTGTTCTTTTTAACAGTTAAGATGTGTCAACATCCCAAAATAAAGTTGATAAAGTGGATGAGAATCATTCAAGTGGGTAAATTTTTGCCTGTAAGGTCTTGAAGTGGGTTAGGTTCCATTTCCTTGCATGTGCTCCATGTGTTGTGCTATGCTGTTTGTCTGGATAAGCCTAACCATTTGATCTTCCTTGTTCTTTTGAATAGTTAAGATATGTCAACATCCCAGAATAAAGTTGATAGACTGGATGAGAATCACTCAATTGGGTAGATTTTTGCCTGTAAGGTCTTGAAATGGGTTAGGTTCCATTTCCTTGCACGTGCTCCATGTGTTGTGCTATGCTGTTTGTCTGTCCTTAGCATCAATATAGGGGCCTTAGCTTTCCTCTTGTCTGTCGAAAAAATAAAGAATAAACATAAAAATATAATATGATTGAGAGAAAGACGCATGTCTAACCAGTCTGACCCATTGTATTGGGTCTGTGTTAATATTCACATTTAAGTGGTGAAGTGAAACTGATTATCTTTCCATTTCTTAGTTCCATTTTATACCGAGTCAATGCTGAATTGAGAAGCCTACACATTGATTGGTTGGGGTTACTTTTCCAATTACAGGGAAAAAATAATTATGTGGATTGCGGCCGCGGGGGTGGTTTGGTTTGTTCTTGTTATTTAACTTCTACTAATAGATCCTCTCTTTCACAGTTTTTGGTTCTTCTGGAAATGGGAGCGGTCCTCTTCAAGGACATCATTATGTGTGGGGTAATTCCAATTCATATCATCCTCCAAGCTTGATGTGGCCTAACTCACCATCATTCATCAATGGCGTTCATGCTCTTACCCCGCCGCAATTGCATGGACTCCCTAGAGCACCATCTCACATGCTGAACACAGTTTTACCTATACACCATCACCATGTGGGATCAGCACCAGCCGTTAATCATTCTCTCTGGGACAGGCGATGTGCCTATGCAGGGGAGTCCCCTGAGTCTTCTTGTTTTCACCCAGGTTCTCTTGGGAGTATGGGATATTCCAGCAGTTCTCTGCTTCCTTTGGAACTTGCTTCTCATAACATTTTTCCTCATGGTGGTGGAAATTGTATGGACCCACCTATTCCCTCGTTAAATGTCGGACTGCACTCCCCTCAGCAGAGTTGCCATATGTTCCCTGGCAGAATCCCGATGATTCCCATGCCAAGCCCATTTGATGCTCCTAATGAGCGTGTTAGAAGCCGTAGAAACGAAGGTGGTTCCAATCAGGCTGACAACAAAAAACAGTATGAACTCGATATTGACCGCATATTGCGTGGGGATGATACCCGGACAACACTTATGATAAAGAACATTCCTAACAAGTATGTAGACTATTCTCCTTCTGTGGCATATTATTTATTAATTTTTCAAAGAAGATAAACTTCTTGAGATGAGATGCATTTTCTTAGTGAAATTTACTACAGCTCAAACAGCATATTTTGAAATATTAACCTGGTCAATGTAAGGCAGTTCAATAATTCAGAACATGATTTCAAGATTTTTCTCTGAAAATGGAAGCCCTTCTTTTGGTGGGCCACCTCTTCTTTTGGTTGTAGTCCAAACATCAGCTTAATGAGGTGGTTTGGATCATTCAAAACGGACTGATTTTGGACTAGACACCTACCTGTCTGGATCACATCCAAGTCAACCATGTCTAGTGCCCGTCCTTGAATGATAGGTGAAGGACCATGGAGTATATTTCATGCTAGCCCATGTTCTCAGATACTCTCTTATATCATTTCTCATGCAGCCTTCCTGCAGTAAAAGAAAATGTTCAGATTCATTTGGAGATTTTTTCCTTCATTTTGTTTTTTACACTTTTGTGATCTAATATGCCGGTAATTGTAGGTATACTTCGAAGATGCTTTTGGCTGCAATTGATGAACACCATCGAGGAACTTATGATTTCATTTATTTGCCAATTGACTTCAAGGCAAGTGGATGACATATTTTTTGGGTGAAGAAAACCTCAGTTTACTATGTTAGTAATATTTTCAGCTTCCATATACATGTTTTACTTATTTGGTCTTCACATATTTCTTTGTAGAACAAATGCAACGTGGGGTATGCGTTCATCAACATGATTGATCCTCTCCAGATTGTTCCATTCTTTCAGGTCTGATGTATACTTCAATACAGGTTTTAGTGTATTCATGTTACAGTTTTTCTTCTGTTCCTGCCATTTGTACTTTAAGAATGAGAGCTAAAATGGGAAAAGGAAAACCTTATTTTGCAGGCCTTCAATGGTAAGAAATGGGAGAAGTTCAACAGTGAAAAGGTGGCATCACTTGCATACGCTCGCATCCAGGGAAAAGCTGCTCTCATAGCCCATTTCCAGAATTCAAGCCTGATGAATGAGGATAAGCGATGCCGCCCAATTCTCTTTCATTCTGATGGTCCCAATGCAGGTGATCAGGTATTGTTCAAGCCTACCCTTTTTTTTTTGGAAGGATGTTAAGGCCTACCCTATTTGCTCAAAATATAAGAAGGAATTTTGTGAAAATTTGAGGATCAAGCCAACCAAACTTGATAGCAGAACTTGCCATATCCAAATGTTTTAATCATAGATGGATTCTTTTAAGTAATTTCAGTCAACTGAAGTAACTTGTACCAATAAAAAAAATTCAAACGCTGACCTTTTCTCTGTGCAGGAGCCCTTCCCAATGGGTGTCAATATTCGACCTAGACCCAGCAAACCCCGGACAAGTGGCAATGAGGAGAACCATCAAGGAAGCCCGTCAAACGGGGAGGAATCTTCTAACAGTACAGACTCTTTGTCGGGTTCTATGAAGGAATCAGATTGAGCAAGCCAATTTTCTTTCTGTGGGTACTAACTTTAGAGAAACGAGACCAAGTAATATCACATCCACCCCAATTTATACTAAATACATATGAGGGGTGGCCTGACTAATTCTTTTGAGGTGCTTTGATAAGCCTTTTTTTAAAATTTTGGAACCAAAGCTGGTTCACTTTCCAGTTTTCTTTCATTAAAAAAAAATAGTAATATTGAGGCGGTTAGAGAAAGGCGCAAGAGAGAAGATCTTCAAGATTTTGGATGGTCATGTGCTCTGCAAATAAAATGTACAGGTGTTTTCTGAGTGAAGGAGGGAGACATTTCACCGTGGTTCAAGACGCTTTTCTTTTCCTTGGATTTTGTTTTTCTGTTATTCCATTGTTTCTGCTTGTTTTTTGTTTGGGCAGGGCTGATTGACGAGAAGGAAATACTGACACAGAGGGATTTCTGGCTGTGAAAAGTTTTGAAGTGCTGTTGTTCTGTACTTTTTACTTTTAAGAGATGTTGATTTCTCCACCAATTTAAGGTGTGGCTTTTGAGTATCATTTTCTTCTGATCTCTCTTCTTTAGTTACATACATATTGTGTAATCTCCAATTGGAAATCTAGCAGTTGGGGCCCTCATCCCTATGTCTACTGCACTCTCATCTTTCTACAGTCTTGATTTAGCTGCCTTTTGGCAATCATATGAAGCTTGACCAATGATTTTATTGAAGTCTCCGGATAGTCAGGATTTTCCATTGTATGTAGCAACAGTTTTAAGTCTCCGACCCAAAATCCGTTTAACAATTTCCAGAAAGCTGGCCTAATTTGTAAACAATCCAAAACTAGGCCCAGGTTCAGCTGACTTCATCCCCCAATGGTCTCCGTGGAAGGTACGATTATTGTGGAAGACCTGAAGCAGATGATTGCAAACTTTCATCAAGGCCTCTTGGCATCAATATCATCTTGCACATTGGCTTGCAGGAGCCGCTGCTGCAATTTATGCACAGAATGCTGCCTCTCTCTGCAACCTCCCCTCCAAATCATGGGGTTCGTTGTAATCCATCGATTTGCTTATGTGCCTACCCCTTCAGAAAATAAAATTTTGTTGGGCTTTTATATGGTGAGCTTGAGATGAATCTCAGCCCCGAGATGATAGGTGTAGTGTTTTTTTTTATTTTTCCAAATGGTTGGGATTTTTTAAATGGTGTAATTATTATCTTATGGCTCACCCATATTTAAATGCAACACTTGAAAGGTCCATTTCACAACCAAGAAAAAAAAGAAACTTAGAAGGATGAACACCACTCAGTATAATGCAAAAACAGGGCTGGAAGTTGATACAACAGCCAGCTTCCTTGTGAGCACAAATCATCAAAGGCATCTATACTTCGCCAATTCCTCTTTCTCAGATGCAAAAATGGGTAACAGACTGTCTTGGGGTTGGAGGAGTATCTTGGCAGGCAGAGCACTTCTTCACAAGGGGATGCGATGGCAAATCGGGTTAGGTGAACTGGTAAACGCAAAAAGTGACCCATGGATTCCAACTCCGGGGGCTTTTATCCCTCAGCTACTTGCTACTGCCCCCTCTACTGATTTTCGAGTTTCAGATTTAATTGATGTGGATTTTCGTCGATAGAAGATAAATCTCTTAGAGGTCCATTTCAGCAGCGATATGTAGGATCCCCATTCACTATTTCGAAGCCCTAGACAGGAAAATTTGGCATTTTACGGATGCGGGGCTTTATTCGGTTAAATCTGGCTATCACTTGGCCAAGCAACTTACAGTAGATTCTCGCCCATCAACCAATAATACCACTCCAGCTATCCGTGAAAAGTTCTGGCGACAAATCTGGAAGCCACCTATCCCTCCAAAAATTCAAACTTTCATCTGGCGAACATGTCACAACACCTTGGCTGTAGGGAGAAATCTTTTGAAACGGAAAATACCAATAGATGGAGCTTGCCCTCTATGTAACTATGAAGATGAAACCACCTTCATCTTTTTTTGGAATGCCCGTGCTCTCGGAGCATTTGGTTTGACTCTCAATTGTCCCTGCATCCTCCTGGGGATCTTACTAAAACATTTCAAGAATGGTGGAGGCAATGGTCTCTTTCATCCCGAATTTAAGAATGAAAACTTCACTCTTGGTGTGCGTCTTAGTATAACTCTATGGGGTATTTGGAACATGAGAAACGATGTGGTGTTCAAAGGGATAAAACCTGATCCCATCTCAACTATTCATCGAGTGGAAGGCCTTATTACAGAAGTTCGAGCAGCTCCCTTTTCAGATTTGAGTCTTCTCCTTGATTCAAGCAATAGGCGCTCAGATAAATCTATGCCTTGGCATTCCCAGGAGAAGGAGTGGATCAAAGTAAACGTTGATAGTTCGGCCCTTCTTTCAGGCCTAGCGGTTGGCGTGGGAATCGTGGCTTGCGACCACAACCGGAACATTCTCCTTCATCACAGCAAACCTTTACTTGGAGGTTCTTCTCGCATTGCAGAAGCTGAAGCGGTAAGAATGGGAGTCCAAGCAGCCATCACCAGAGGCTAGCGTAATACCCAGATCGAATTAGACTCAAAAATAAATAATCGACATACTCAATGATCCTTCTGCCCGAAGCCCTGCTGATGTCTTCCCGATCGTTGAGGATATTCGACGCATGGTGGATCTTGGGGAGGTGATTACGTTCACCTTTACTTAGAGACAAGCAAACACGTTTGCCCACAATCTGGCGCAGCAAGCTTTAAACGAGAGTATAAAACTCTCTGAGCAGATGCATTTCGGTCCTTACCAGGAGAGGGTGGGAGTGTCTGCCCCCCCTCATCCCTTTGTCTACTGGCAATTAATTTTCTTAATAGAATTTGCCTTTTAACCAAAAAAAAAAAAAGAGAGGAACGCCGCTCTCGGTACATCACTGGACCAGAACTCTCAAGTCTTAACCAGTGGTTTTATAGTTTTTTTTTTTGTTTTGACATTTTACCATAAATAATGGTTTCTCTATTTATCTTTTATTTATCCATCATTCCATTCCATTGACGTTTTGGTTCCGGTGTGAAAAACAGAAAATGACCATCTATATCCATGTCGTTATGTTTTTCTAAAACCCTGGGAGTTCAAACACTCCTCCTCAGCCCTTCTCGTCGGCCACCTCCCCTTCCAAGATTGGCAACGACGATTCGTGATCTTGTGAGATTGATGAAGCTTGCAAGGTGTTCGATCGAATACCTGAGAGGGATGTAGTTGCTTGGAAGTCTGGCTATGCTCAAAATGGGTTGCTATAATTACAATACTGTTTAGAACACAGCCAAAATTAGTTCCGAGTTTCGTTGCTGTTTTCGGCAATTCAGTTGATGAGATAGGAAATCAGAACCTTAGGTTGAAGAAAGTAGAGCTTTTTTTTTTTTGCTCTCTTTTCTTTGTTGGAGAGATGCATAGAAGAGTAGTAGCGGGAATTTCTTATTTGAAGAAACTGCATTTCCGATTAAACCCAACTTCTTTTTTCTCCTCCGGAAGAACCCAAACCCTAGAAGGCGATGATCCGCTGTACACAGACGTACCGAAGCCTCGTAGGAGGAAATCGGAGAGGAAACCCTATCCGACGGCCATGAAAGTTCTGATTCGAAGGGCGAAGGAAGAGAGAGCGGCGAGAAAAGCCGAGCCTTGTAGGATCCTTGAAGAAGCCCCCGACAATGGCCTACTCGTTCCCCAACTCATCGAGGTAGCTCACCGAGTCTACCGAGCCAGAGAATCGCTCCTCCTCGGCCTCTCCAAGCTCGTCCACGTCGCTGTTCCCGTCAAACGTTGCAGGTACGGATCATCTTTTACTGTTAGTTTTACCGGGTCATAGGGCAACCCGAACCTGAGTAGGAATGCTGATTCTAGAGCATTTTCATTTTTTGTGATCCCATATAACTTTTTTTAACTAAATCGGGTTATTTTGAGTGAGCCGTAAAAATTAAATTTATTCAAGTAAAATAATCAAACAGATTACTTAAATGTAATCTCATAATCAAAATCAAAATCATGTTTTTTTTTTTGAACGGTAAAATCACATTATTGTGCTTCAATCAATCTACTTGAGTGAATCTACAAGTTAACATATTCAAGTAAAATAACGTGATGAATTATGTTATTTTATTTTATACAAATAAATAGCTGGAAAGCCTTTCACACTATGAGTCTATGAGTGAGAGTAGTCGGGATGTTAGGGGCAACACCCTAAAATCCTAAAATCCTGCCCAAACACGAACGGTCTTAGATTGCTCTGAGGCCGCACAGTTTCAGTTTCTCTTGAATAATTTTCATATTGTTTTTGAGTTTGTCTATTCAGGTACTGCACTGAAGTTCACATTGGCCATGTGGGTCACGAAATTAGGACCTGCACGGGCCCTAAGAGCGGTTTCCGGAGCGCTACTCATGTGTGGAGAACAGGAGGAATCGAAGACCTTGTATACTTCCCCGCCTGCTTCCACCTCCACGATCGAGTTGGAAAACCGAGAATTGGACATGACGAGAAGTCAAGAGTGTCTCGACTCCCTGCAATTGTAGAGCTCTGCATACAGGCTGGTCTAGACCTCAAAGATTATCCAACGAGGAGAAGAACAAAACCCGTTTACTGGATCGAAGGAAGGATTGCAGATTTTGAGGCAGAGATGGAGGAAGAAGTTGAGAAGAAGAGAGATTCACAGTTAGAGAATGAATGGGAGGAAGAGGAAGAAGAAGAAGAGAAGATAAAAGAAGAATGGAGTGTATACACAGTGCAGTCATGGCTTGAGATGATAACAGGAGCAAAGAGGATAATGGAGAAGTACAGCGTGAAGACTTGTGGGTACTGTGCTGAGGTTCAAGTGGGACCAAAGGGGCACAAGGTGAGGATGTGCAGAGCATCAAAGCACCAGTCCCGCAATGGACTGCATGCATGGCAAGAAGCGACCATCGAGGATTTGGTTGGGCCCAACTACGTGTGGCACGTGCAGGATCCAAGCGGGCCTGCTGCATTAGCCAACAATCTGAAGAGGTACTATGGCAAGGCTCCGGCAGTGGTGGAGCTATGCGTGCAGGCAGGTGCACCGGTTCCGGATGAATATAGGAGTATGATGAGATTAGATGTGGTTCCTCCCGATCGGGATGAAGTCGATCTAGTTGCTTAATTGCCTCAGGTTTCAGAGTCCCAGTCCAAAGACTTTTTATATATAGATGAAAAAAATAATAATAATACTACATAGTCTTCTACATTGTATGCCAGCATCTAGATTCTAGATACATCATTTGTTCTTGATCCGACACTGGCAACCCAGATTAACCAAAGCCCACTTCCGAGCTCATGATTTTGTGTGTGTGTTACCTAAGGAAAAACGGTGATGCTATTGGCATAGATGGGTCTGCTATAGCCTATGACCTACAGCAATAGTAGGCATGAAATGGGTTGGGATAGCTCCGTCCGGAGGATACAAGTATCGCTACTCAAAAGTTTTGAGGCATTCTTACTAGCAATCAACGAACAAGTCGACAAGTACTTCCAATCAGCAATTCCAACACCAAATCTGATTAACGTCTCCTGCAATGATTGCTACAACAGAGTACTGACTCATTATCGAGTCCAATTTGTCTAGCCGGCCACCTAGGGGTGGTTAACAAACCTCATTGCTGGCCTACTACTCCAACTCGGCTAGTTAAAAGATCCATCTCGTTCCATTATTTAATAAAGAAACCAAGCTTGGACATGATTTTCGACTACTTGGCTCGTTAAAAGCTCAACTCCATTTTATATATACATATTAACTTACTAAAACATTTAAAATATTCATTTAAATATTAAAATTTAGTATATGTATTATATACTAATAAAGATTAATAGTATATAATGTATTTTATATGAAAAGAATACCCTTATATAATTATAAAGTGGATTGTATGTTTTTTTTTTTTTTTTTTAACCAAAATTTTACTCAACTCAACTCCGTGATTTCTTTGCCTAGGATAATAAAGTGAATTTTGTACCTTGTATAAATAAATTATATCAAATAAACCAAGCTTCTCGAGCTCAGCTTAGTAAGGCTCGAGTTATTTAATAAATGAGTTAAGCTTGAACTTGATTTTCGAGCTCATTTAATAAACGATTTGAACAAACCACTAATCGACTCGGCTCGATATCTCCCTTCATTGTTTTCCTCCCTGTACTCGTCCCAAACACCCCTTATTTAGTTCTCAAACATGCAACCCATTTGATTTTGTCTTTTAAATTTGCATCAGATAGTTTAACACATGAGACCTATTTGGAGTGGTAACATTAATTTTATCAAATGTATCCATTGCATTTCTCATCATTTAAGGTATTTTCTTAGTTCATCTTATAATCCATTTATACGGTCTTCAAACAAATGTTAACATTATTACAGATATGAGACCTATTAATTTTATCAAATGTTACCATTGCATTTCTATCATTAAAGATATTTTCTTAGCTTATCTTATAATCCATTGATAAGGTCTACAAACAAATGTTAAACACTTTTACAGTAGTTTTCATAAATGTTGAACACTTTATATGGGGGTAAAATAGTAATTGTAATATATTATATAATAGGGCGATTCACCTAAAATGTTATGCTTTGCATTTCTATTACCGAAAAGGACATGTTTTTGACATATTTATCAAAAAATGCATACTTTGTATTTTTATTACCTAATTGGGTATGCTTTTGACATATTAACCCCTTAGCTACGCATATAAAACCCAAACACACGGATAAGGGTAATATTGGAGTACATACCCTATTTGGTAAGACTTTTCAAACCATATCCGTTTAGGTGATATTTTTTATTTAGGTTGACTAATCGGTACTAATCTCTATATAATATTAAAAGAATGTATTACAGACCATCATACCTTGAGGAGGGCCGGGCTAGGTACTTCTCAATCCCGGCCCTCATGCAAGACAGCCTTGAGATTTCGAGACCTGCTTAACCCCCGGGCCTGAAAAAAAAAGGCCCTCTACTTTGAGGGCCGGTTTTTCAGGCCTATTTGTTACCCCTTTGACTTGGAACTCTCTACGGTTATGACCAGACTCCTCCGGTTATAACACATGGTCAACATGTGTCCCTTTTAATATCCCTTAACTGTGATTACGATTCACTAACCCTTAGGATTCAACCGTCTAACCTTGGTTTTTAGTCAAAAATATCAACTAGGTTAAAGTTGTTAACTAGAGTCAAAAGAACACTTAAAAGGCGATTTCATTCAGAGGGTTAAAAGAAAGAAAGAAAAGAATGAAAGACCCATTCATAGACAATTAATGATATCTTGTATTATAATCTAAAATTGTCCCAACTCTTTAGATGCTATGATGTCCATGTCCCCATTCACACAGCTCAGAAGCTCATTAACAGTTGGAATCACAAGTCACAGCAGGGACAAAAAGCTGAAGTCCTTACCTCCAATCACTGAATGTCCTGGCAACAAGGCCTTATCCTAACAATCCAATTGCTCCCCGCAATATTGCTGATATCCTGTCATTTACACATTGTTACAAAGGAACTCCATATAAATTATGGGAAAACTATGACCAAGTCCTGCAGATTTTAAATGCAGTTTAAGAATGACATAGACATGCATGTTGCAAAATCCAGGAGGGCAAAACCATTCACAATGATTTACACCTGGGAAATTCCCTTTGGATCTATATACAAATATATAATATAACGTTTTCATGGTCTTCCATATATGATTATGTGTGTCCAAGAATACAATACATGTTAGGATTGTAATCATACAATCAGATGGATCTTAGAGAAGGGGGATCTACTAGCTGTAAGCCTGTGACCCATCTTATCCAACCCATTGAACGAGCGCCCCATGCACTATTTGTCCGAGACAGATTACAGACTTACAGCCCACAGATCATCCCATAAATTAAAGTATTAAAATATCAAATGCAAATAGCACTAAGCAAACTATAACAACAGCTTACCTGAACAGGTGAGTCACTTGGGGTAGAGAATGTCATAGTGACCGGGTCGGTAGAGCAAGGTAATAAAGGGAATCATGGTGCCCGAGCTACCGGCAGTAGCATTGTGAGGATCAACAGCAGGAATGAAATCATGATGATTTACACTGACAGCACCAGTATCACTGGAGCTACGGTCAAGGTACACTACACGAATTGGCACACCCAACGCATCCGACAAGGCAATGATGTGCACATGGTCACTCTCTTCCCCCATGGGTTCCACCGAAGATTTGCAAAACTGTGTCAAAAATGAACATGTCAAAACTGTGTCCCTGTGCAGGAGCTACAGTCAGAACTGATGATTGGGTCTGTTAAGGTTTGAAACAAAGGTTAACCAAGAATCTGACTAGAATGTTCTTCTAAACCATTGAACTCAGATGAACCTTAATAATTCGAACCAGATTCAGTACGATATTTAGTAATACTGGCGGAATCACGTGATTATGAACTGAAACTTCTTGCATATATTCAACTGCTTATGAAGCATTGTGATTATAATCCTTACCTCAAATATTATGGATATGAGTCCCCGTGTATTCCTATGGATACTGGGATTCCCCTTGAATTGTGTAACCATATAAATACATCTATTTTTCAGTTTCATTTTTAAGTAACAGATGTGTCAGGACATCTAGTCTCTACTATAGAATAACTAATATACTTTTAATTAACACATTTTACTATCCGATTGTAACAAGAAAAGGTTAATGCAGGGAAAGAAAGCAAATGTTAATCTGAACCAGTTTGAGATACTCAATATCCAAATGGAAAAAGAGAGAATTTAATCACGTAAATTGAACAAACTTTTATCAACTAGCCTGTCTCCTAAACTGTTTCCCATATAAGAAGAAAGAAGGAAAACTATTTTTCTTTTTTATTATATATTTTCTCTGATTACCGATTAAAAAAGAAGAAAAAAGGAAACAGAACAAACCTGCTCCACAGTTGCATTTGTTAAGCCCATAACAAATGGTTCAAAAAATTCTGAACGTCTTCGAATTTCTCCAGATGTGACAAATCTGAAGAACATTACAACTAAACAACATACTTTATTAGAAGAAATAGCAAGGCATAAGATACCTCAATACCTCCAGGTGTCTAATGTCACTAACCATAGTCAGAAATTGACTGATCTCGGCTCCTCAACACAAGCTCATCATGGCTGAAACAAATAAAGTTCATATTTATTGCACTTGCGCAGAGAATCTTCCCGTTCACATGAATGTTTTATCACAGAGAGAAATTATTGCATTATGTAACACAAATTTCAGTTCATGATTCTCAATAATGACGCCAAGGAAAAGGAACAAGTTAACAAACATCACCTTATGGAAGTTCCGTTTCCTTGAAGAACACTTTCCAGCTGCTCAAGGAATAACTGAAAATTATGCTCATAATGATCAGATTTACAACGCATTGGTGTAAACTGAAAGCAAATACTAAGACATAGGGACTTACACAGAAAATATTACAGCTTATCAAATTTTGTAATAGAATAAAACTGTCTTTGTCTTAATATAGCAGGAGTGGCAGAAGATGTTTTCTCAAAAGCAAAGTGCCTTGTATAAAATTTGGTGATTTCACAATAAAAAGAGAGATGCGTTGGCTCACTTGTTGAGGCATGCACTTGCCATCATGAGGATTAGTGACCAAGTTATTAAGAAGGATATCTTTGTCAAACATGCTGAAAAACTTGGCCGAGGATTGCATGTTCAAAAAGTACTCTGATCATTTACTCCAAAATCATGATTTTTTGTGTTTCAATCCGAATTTAAGCTTATTTTATGATTCTCAGCAAAACAAGTCTTCTTCAGGACTTCACCTCATTTCGAGGCACCTTGGGCAGCTTGCTTAAGCTCTACAAATCATGGTAATAAAAATCGCCAAAACCGATACGAAACGGGCGATATGTATAGGTATCGGTAGACCCTTGTACGATATTTATACTGATACGAAACGGGCGATACATATTGTTTACTAGTTATGTATGTTTTAATTCAATGTAAAATTATATTTGTGTTTGCTACTTTACCTTTGAGTCGCTTCTCTTGACTTTATATTTGGTAAATTTGGTTCTTATAACTCATTTGAACTTTTTTTTTTAATTCATTTGATTTTTTTTTGTTTTTAAAGAAAAAGAAAAAATTATAAGTATCGTCCGAAACCGATACATATAGGTTTCGGATGGGACCAATACATCCCTCGAAACCGTATTTTTAACCCTTGCTACAAATCAAATGTTCTATGCAACTTTTTGCTCAACTCAAAGTGTTTGAAATAATCATCTTTAACTAAATATGTCATCTATGTAAAACCATAAGACATTTGCAAACAAAACCATTGTATGTCAAAAGTATGAAATTAAGGTATAGAAGTTCAACTCTTCAATAGATCCCAATGTGCTTCCGAAATTTGGTCAAAAACAAGCCCATCCACCTGGGGTCTAAAGTCACATTCCTCATAAGTCATAATATAGATTTTTATAGAAATGCACCACAGCGATTTTGATTTCCTTCACCGATTCATGTCAAACCCCGTTGACTTTGATCATCGAGATGTAGTTGGATCCTCTATGGGCATTGGCTATTTTATGGAAGTAACTTGTGTTACAATCACCTTTTAGTCATCTTACCCTCGATTTTTGTTTCCAACTAATATACTCTGATCTTAAGATAGACTTAAATTCGCTTTTCAGAGTCTCTTATGTTGGCTTCTATGCTACCCAACCCTCCTTCCACTTTATTGCATCAAGATTTTGAATTTCGCTTAACACCCTCTTTTTAGATTCTAGCAGCACCCCAAAGGTCTCCTTGATCCAAATCCTGATTTTCTATTTGAGCACCTTTAATTTTAACCTAAATATCATGCTCAGGGGCCCCCAGAAGTTTGATTTCCCCAAACCTCCTCTACTAGTGACTTGGAATCCGGATGAGATAACCACATATTTTCAAATATGAATGGCAGTGGACCCTCGTTAAATTTCAACGAGGCTGACATGCTGGGAATCCTTAACTTGTCCAAAGGCTGCTCAAAAGCACCCTAAATAATTTACCGACATACTTCATTTCTCTCATGTGTATCCCGATTTCAGTTGCAAAACCACCAGAATAAATTCAGAGGAATTTCCTATGGAATGAAAAGATCGATGTCAAAAAATATCACTTGGTGGACTGAAAGTCGGTATGTTGTTCAGGTCAAAAGGGGGCTTGAATGTGAGACCTCTAATGGAATTTAATAAAGCCCTACTGGGTAAATGCTATGGAGATTCATTTCCGAGCGGGAGAGCATGTGGCAGAGTGATCTCGAGCAAAATATGGGGAGGTCTCGAGCTAGGACCCCAAACCGAGGCCCTCATGAGTTTGGCCTTTAGAAAGGCATTAAGGGTTTGGGTAGAGTTCACAAAGCACATATCGTTTACTGTAGGGCAAGGGGACGAGGTTAAGATTCTGAGAGGATAGATGGCGTAGCAATTTGAGTTTTAAGAGTTTAGCTCTTAGTGAAATCTAGCAGTTGATCGGAATGCCTCGGTAGAATCATATTTAAACAGGTTAGTAAGCGCATCAGTGTGGTGACCTAGATTTAGGCGAAACCTTCAAGATTGGGAGCTGGAGAGCAAAGCTTTGTTACATGACGGCTCAGCTCCATTGTAGCCTACCCTTTGCTTAGAGACGTGAGTATTGAATAAGGCTTTATAGGTTTTATTCCTTTGGGCCTTGTCTTTATGTTATCTCTTATATATTGTATTGTGGGTCTACTATTAGTAACTCTTATATACTAATAGTAGAACATTAGTGAAATATAAATAATAAAGTGTGTGAAAGAGATCATTAATCTCTCTCTATTTTTCTTTAAACCTAATCTCTTTCTCATTTTTCTTATTCTCTCTTAAACCTTAACTTCTAACCCTAATAATCTCACAAACTAAACCAACTTGGTATCAAAGCCAAAGGAAAGACCGGCTAACGTCAGTCCGTGCGGTACGAACTATCAGAATGCATCAGAACTTTTTTACGTCGGAATTTTTTATCGTTCTATGTGATAGATCGTAATTTTCTAAGAATTTTGATTATTTTTTTAGAATTTTCTGAGCTCCAGAGATATACTTTTCTGAGTTTTCGTCAAAAATTAGAAAAAAATTCAGATCTGTTTTTTGGATTAGATTGTGCGATTGATTTAAAAGTTTTTTGGGGACTCAAATTGTGTTTGATCCATGTGATAAATATTGACGGATGAAACAAGTTTCGTGAAAATCGGAGAATTATTGAATGATTGGCGAAGGTTTTTCACCCCCATAATTGTCCTTTTTTTACTGTTGGGGCCCTGTTTTGTTACTTGAAAATTGTATATGACTGGTGGGGGCTATTCCATGGATTTCTATTATCTCGAACACTATTAGGTTGTTGTCGGGTTACTGTTTTTGATGTTTTTCACTATTCTACCTATTATGGAGGTACTTTTGGGCTTTTTTAGGCTGTGGAACCCCAGCTTGTTGCTGTTTTTTTGAAGCTTAGTACTCTCTTCAGGTTAATTTGTGTAAAACAGTCTTGTGACATTAATGATGGATAAATCTGAGGTTACCCAGTCCTCTAGTGTCCTAGTACGGGGTGGAGGGAGTATTGAGGCTAATGCTAGTGATGCACCAAACCTCTAGATTACTACAGTGAAGTTAGATGAGACAAATTTTCTTGTTTGGTCTCAAACTACGATGTTGTTTGTTAAAGGCAAGGGGAAGATGAGATACTTAAAAGGTACTATCTCCACTCTCAAGTCTACAAATCCAGCCAATGTCAAGTGGGAGGCTGAGAATACAGTTGTCATGTTATTGCTTCTCCAATCTATGCAACCAGATATCAGTAGTGTCTACCTGTTCCTTCCGCCAAAGCTATATGGGATGCCATAACACATACCTATTCTAAGATAGGGGGTACAACCCGTGTTTATGAGTTGCGTCAAAGTATCTCACAACTGAAGCTAGAGGATATGTCTATTCCCACCTACTACTATACTCTTCGCCGTCTCTAGGAAGAGCTAAATCATTATCAGACCTTTCAAGCTAAGTGCCCTGAGGATGCAGCTGCTTATACAAAACTGGTTGAACAAAATCGGGTATTTGAGCTATTTGCAAGACTGGATATGGACTATGAACAAGTCACGGTTCAAATACTTGGCAAAGACCCAGTCCCATCTCCTCATGAGGTCTATGTATACTTACACTGTGAGAAGCGTCGCCAGAGTGTTATGCTCCCTCCTCCCATTATTGATAGATCTGCACTAGCCTCCTCATTCCAATGGGGAGGGAGGAGTAGTGGTCGTGGCAGAGGTGGTCATTTTGGATCTTCTGGACCTTCTACTGATATCGAGACAAACTTAAATGTGACCATTGTGGGCGCACACGTCATACAAAAGACACTTATTGGGATCTACATGGTCGTCCACCCCCACGAGGTCCTGGTGGTGGACGAGGATTGTATCCGCTCAATCCTTTGCCTCGCATTGCTTCATCAATCCAACGAATAACCCATAGTGTTTGGAGTATTAGTAATACGGAAGAGTTATACGGGTGGCACAGACGTCTTGGTCACCCTTCTATTTCCCTTGTTAGGCATTTGTTTCCACATTTATTTGTTTCTAGTGTGTTTTCTTCTTTTCAGTATGAAACTTGCAAATTTACAAAACATTGTCGAACTTTTCATATCCTTATAGTGGTAATAAATGCAATTCACCATTTTCTCTCGTGCATTCTGATGTGTGGGGATCATCCCATGTTACTTCATCGTGTGGTTTTAAGTACTTTGTTACTTTTGTGGATGATTTTTCTCGTATTAAATGGATGTATATGTTAAAATCTAAGGGTGAAGTAGGCACTGTTTTTCCTTCTATTCATACAATGATTGTCACTCAGTTTAACAACTTCATTAAAGTCCTTCATTCAGATAATAGGCGGAATATATGTCTGCTAGTTTGAAAACATTTTTTGATTCTCATGGTATCATTCATCAGACTTCTTATGTTGGCACACCTCAACAAAATGGTATGGCTGAGCGAAAAAACAAACATATGTTGGAAGTCACTCGCTCGCTTATACTTGCTATGAATGTGCCTAAACTTTTCTAATCTAACGCCGTTTTGATTGTTGCTTTCTTAATCAATCGGATGTCTTCCTGGATTTTGGAGTTCCAATCTCCTGTTTCCCTGTTATCCCCTTCCACTCCTTTGTTTTCAGTGGCCCCACAGATTTTTGGATGGATTTGTTTTGTGCATATTGCTCATTCGGCTAACACAAAGCTTTGATCCTAAGGCTCTTCGAAGTATCTGTCTTAGGTATGTTCCTCATTAGAAGGTTTATAAATGTTATTGAAGGGGAAATTTCCCGTGCTCGTCACATGTCAGTAGCTGTGATGATCTCTGGTTTCCTGGTAGAAGGAAAATAGCAAAACTTCGCCTACAAATGAAACTAAGGGGGCGGGTGTGCACCCTGAAATAAGCTCCGATGATAAAGTCAGTATAAGGTATAAGTATATGAGCATGATAGTGTAGAGATACTTATCGTAAGGTCCTTGAGCATATGCGCTTGAGGATGGGCTCTAATGTTGTGCTCTGGAAGACGAGTGATGAAGACGTAAAGGACGTAGCTCGGGAACAATAGAGGATGTAGCTCGGGTGGCACAGAGGACGTAGCTCGGGTGGCACAAAGGACGTAGCTCTCAGCAATGGGACAACGTAGCTCTCGGCAACGGAACAACGTAGCTCGGACAATGCTCAGACAACATAGCTCAGACAAGGCACAGACAACGCAACTCGGACAAAGCACAGACAACATAGCTTGGACAATGCAGCTCGGATAAGGCACAGACAACGTAGCTCGGGTACAGTTCACAACGAACAACGAGCTTAGGTACAGTTCACAACGGACAACGAGCTCAGGTACAGTTCACAACGGACAACGAGCTCAGGTACAGTTCACAGCGGACAACAAGCTCAGGTACAGTTCACAGCGTCAAGCACAAGTTCAAGTATGCATGCACTCAGCAGATGATCAATTGCGAGGTCGTGCAAGTGGCAGTGTGACCTTAACATTTCACCAAGTAGATAAACATAAAACATCAGATATTGACAAGGTGTAAGGGTACCATTTATGGATAACATCAGGCAGACATGACCGATTTGAGAGAGCATCTGGTGGCCATAATCGATTGTGAGGCCGTAGAGAGCATCAAGTGGCCGGAGAACATCAAATGAAGAGGAGAGAATCAGGTGAGCGACTATCTGCATAGCTCTTCGGGGTTGGTTGTGAGGGACTCAAGCTTCCCAGTTCTCCTTTTTCTTTTCTTTCTTTACTTTCTCTCTTGCCTTCCGCACCATCCTCCTTTCTCTGGAGATTTATGTTTATAGGCATTTGGAGTCATCATGACTTGTATAGTCATGATGAGGTCACCTGTCAAACAACACTCAAGATAGCCAGCACATAGCCCAAGTGGGCTTATGTCAACTAAATTGTTAGAATTTGTTAGAGTGAAATTTTCATTTTACCCCTTCTTTTCATGAATTTTATCTCTTACAGTTATCATACTCCTTGTCGATCCTTTGTATCTATGGATGTAACCTTTTTTTAGTCTACTCCATACTTTTCTAACAATGTGACATCTCTTTCGGGGGAGAGCATCAATGAAGAGATATCTTCTTCTCTTCTCATTCCTATTTTCTCCTCTGACAGTGATTGTAAACAAGGAGAGTGTGAACCTATGGTCAAAGAATTGTATGTATACTAAAGAAGACAAAAAGAACCTCATGAGCCCCACCAAGAGACCTCTTCTGATCCAGGTAACATTGTTTTTCATTGTAGTCCTAACATTGTTGAGTCTAAAATTCCTATTGCTCTCAGAAAAGGCATTAAAACATGTACTCAGCATCCTATCTCTAATGTTGTATCTTACCATGCCTTGTTTTCTTCATATCGCTCGTTTGTCTTGGCTTTGTCTTCTGTTTCTGTCTTTCGCAGTTTAGCAGATGCATTGTCTCAACCCGAATGAAAAACAGGCTATAGAAGAAGAGATGTGTGCACTCAAAAAAAATAGTATATGGTCAACCTACCAAGAGGGAAAAGGCCAGTTAAATGTAGGTAGGTGTTTACAATAAAACACCGCTCAAATGACTTAGTTAAGAGATACAAAACTCGCTTGGTTGCAAAGGGGTATACTCAGATGTACGGCATAGATTATCAGGAGATATTTGCTCTAGTTGCAAAAATGAACTCAATGAGTCCTCCTTTCTCTTGCAGTCAATCAGAATTGGCCCTTGTTTCAGCTTGATATGAAGAATGCATTTCTTTATGATGATTTAGTGGAAGAGATGTATATGGTATCTCCTCTTGGGTTCAATTGCCCCTCAAATAAAGTGAATGTGTGTAAGCTAAAGAAGGCTTTATATGGACTGAAGTAGTCCCCCAGAACATGGTTTGAGCGTTTTCACAATGCTATGGTGAAGAATGGTTACAAAGTTAAGCAAACCACATTGTTTCTCAAGCGGTGATGCCAAAAAGTGATTGTCTTGATTGTTTATGTGGATGACATTGTTGTAACAGGTAATGATTTGGATGAGACAGAATCTCTGAAAGGTAAGTTAGCAAAGGAATTTGAGATCAAAGATCTAGGTCTTCTAAAGTATTTCCTTGGAATTGAAGTTGTCAGATCTAAAAATGAAATATTTGTCTCTCAGCGCAACTATGTACTTGACCTACTGGAGAAGAAAGGTATGATGGGTTGTAAGCAATGTGATACACCTATAGACCCTAATCATAAACTCAGTGAAGCTAGTGGGGAACATCTGTCAGATACTGGAAGGTACCAAAGACTTGTTGGTAAACTTATTTATCTCTCTTACCAGGCCAAACATTGCTTATGCTATCAGTGTAGTCAACCAATTCATGCATTCACCAACTACTGGCCACCTAGAGGCAGTGAATCAGATCCTCCACTACTTAAAGTCATCTTTTGGGAAGGGTTTATTGTATACCTGTAATTGTAACTTAAGGGTTGAAGCTCTACACTAACGCAGATGACTCAGTTTCTGATAGACGCTCTACTTCCAAGTATTGTACCATGGTTGGAGGAAACTTTGTCACATGGAGAAGGAAGAAACAGAATGTAGTTGCTAGATCCAATGCAGAGGCAGAGTTTAGAGTCATGGCACATGGTGTGTGTGAATTGCTTTGACTCTGATTACTTTTGACTGAGATTAGGCTTCCTACTGAAAGCCCCATGAGCTTATATTGTGATAATGAAGTCACTATTAGTATTGCTCATAATCCGGTGCAGCATGACAAAACGAAACATATTGAGGTAGATCGTCATTTCATTAAGGAGAAGTTGAAGGTGGGGTATACTTGCACCCGTTTGTGAAGTCCAAAGATCAACTGGTTGATGTGTTGACTAAGGGTCTTAGTGGTACTCGGTTCCGAAATATTGTTGGCAAGTTAAACATGAGTGATATCTACACACCAACTTGATGGAGAGTGTTGAATAAGGCTTTATAGGTTTTATTCATTTGGGCCTTATCTATATGTTATCTCTTATATACTATATTGTGGGTTTACTATTAGTAGCTCTTATATACTAATAGTAGACCATTAATGGAATATAAATAATAAAGTGTGTGAGAGATCATTAATCTCTCTCACTATTTTTTCTTAAACTTAATCTCCTTCTCCTTTTCTTCTTCTTCTCTCTCAAACCTTAACTTCTAACCCTAATAACCTCACAAACTAAACCAACTGTGAGGTTATGGTCTGTCAACCTAAAAGGGTTCTACTCAGTGAGATCCTTTTCACAAAGTGTTGAAGACTGATAATGGTCTTTTGTTTTCTCATAAGGTTGTGTGGAATATCGCGATACCTTTCAAAGTATCTTTTTTGCGGTCAGCAGTGCTAAACAAAATCATCACTTGTGATCATCTAATGAAAATGGGTTGGAGGATGGCTAACGAGTAACGGCTGTCTCTTGTGCCTCATTGAGAAGGAATCAGTGGATCACTTACTATTACATTACCTATTTGCTTTTGAAGTTTGGGCCTTTTTCCTCTCCAAGATGGGGATTAGTTGGGTCTTCCCCCGTACCTTCTAGGATTTCTTATCATGTTGGTCCTTGGTGAAGGTGGAGGGGGTTGCTCCAGATATTTGGTTGTTTCTCTAAGGGGTACTAGCTTGATCCCTTTAGAAAGAACAGAACCGTAGAGTGTTCAACAGGATTGCAACATCCAAGGTGTAGTTTTGTGTGAGAGCTCACCAACTTCTCTTCTTTTGGTTGTCGACTAAGGTGGGACAGTCCAATGAGAGTGGAGACACCCAAGCATTGGGCAATTGGCTTTGATTGTTTCAGTTGTGCTCTGAGGGTCATAGTATTATTTTATGAGGTTTGTGTTATATATTTTTCTACTAATAAAAGTGCAAGAAGTATACCAAACTTTATGTGGACATATTTACCTTCACCTTACTTTATTATATAAAAAATTTAATAGAAGTATTTTTTGTTTACAATTGATAAGTTGGTAGGTGCTCTCTAATAAATCTCTATTTATACGTGTATTTTTTACTAAGCTAGAATTTCAAACATTTTAAAAATCTTTAAGGTTATCCAATTTTATATGACCCATTATTAGGCGTGTAGAAGGAGAAAATATTGATAGGTCCTGTCTAATAAATCTTTATTTAAGGTTATCCGAATACATAGTATTTTTATGAATCACCTACTAATAAACATATTGGTCCTAAATGTGTAGGTATGTGGGCTGACCCTACTTTCGGGATATCCCGCGGTGGGATATCAAGGCGAGATTTTTGTACAACATTGAATCACCTACTAATAAACTTATTGGTCCTAAATGTGTAGGTATGTGGGCTGACCCTACTTCTGGGAGATCCCGCAGTGGGATATCAAAGATGTGTGCATCGTGCTCCAATACAAGATACTGGGACTCGGAGGGCGAGAACGAAATCCATTACTTATGTAGTTCTCATTTAGTCATTTTAAATTTAGATGCAAAGTTGTTTTCGGGGGTGATTTATATTTTTGAAAAAAACTATTGCATCTGCTCCTTATTTCCATTGTTTTTATTTTTACGGTGTCTTTGTAAAATCATATCGTCCTCACTTCTTTGTTAGCAACTAGCATTAACTATTAAAGAGTGCTACAGTAAAGTAACTATAGGGTGGCCATGGAGCATACTGTGGCCATAATTTATGGTGCATCCATCCCACAAGATGCACCTGAAAGATCTTTGATCAGGAACACTTAGTTGACCATATTGAATAAGTCATACTGAATCTTAACTCTGGGATGTATGGACATTTGGCAACCTTTAAACTCTCCCACTTCATTGCTATAATTCATCCAAGATGCAGGTCATCGTGTAATTTAATATTGAATTAGATGGATTATGTCTTCATTTTACTTCTAAATAGGTATATAGATCTACTGAATATTATGGGTCGGGTGATCATAGTTAAGTAAATTAAATACTTGGTTTTTTTTAGCTGACCCCAAAATTTTAATTTTGTTTGGTTTAGATGTGCTTAATCATCATTTTAAAATTAATGGTTCCTAAAATTAAGGCATGAATGTACATAGGCCCATTATCAATCTCTTGGATGAGATTCTTATGGCAAATAAGGATAATATAGTATTACTTATTTTTTTTTCTATAATAGTTTTGGTCATGTTGGCAAACATTGTGCAGATGAATTAATTTATCCAATATATTTCTTTTAAGTTGAACTTCTACATTTTACATTATTTAGTAAAACAAAATTAGTCCCTAGCTATTTTCTTTGAAAATTGGACAACTTTTACCTGAGATTTCTTTGAAGACATTTGATCCATTGATAATTGTAGTTAGCAATATAGAATTTGATATGGGATTTTGTTTACAATAAATTAATGCGTTTGTATATTATACTATTTATTATCAATTCAAATTAATTGATATGCTTAGCGGGACTGACACATGAGTACCTATAAAGTAATATTATTATTGTTAGTATTATCTGATTGAGGTCATAAAATGATAAATAATAATATTATTATTGTATAATTTTACAATATTATGTTTCTATTAATAAAAATTAATACGTTTAAAGCACGTGCACCTTTACTAGTGTGTGTATATATCATTCCACTAATAAAAGTACAAGGAATATGCTAAACTTTACTTGGATGTAAATACCTTTATTTTATAAATAACTTTATAACAAACGTTAAAAATTAAATTATAATAAGTAGGGCCTACCAATAAATCCTCCTCATAAATACATACAAATTAGGTAGTGGGATTTATAATTAGAGTTCTACTAGTACTAACTTTCTATTAAAAGTCCAATTAAATTATAATTAGTAGGACCCACCAATAAATACTCCCCATACCCATAGATATGTATGAGGTAGTGGGATTTATAATTAGAGTTCTACTTAGTACTAACTTTCCATTAAAAGTCCAATTAAATTATAATTAGTAGGACCCACCAATAAATACTCCCCATACCCATAGATATATATGAGGTAGTGGGATTTCTAATTAGAGTTCTACTTGGGTATAACTTTCTATTAAAAGTCCAATTAAATTATAATAAGTAAGACCCACCAATAAATACTACCTATAAATACGTATGAAGTAGTGGGTAGTTGGATGTCTAATTAGAGTTCTACTCAAGGTTCTGAATGTCGGTATCGCTCAATATGTTGAGCAGGGAAAAAAAAATATATCGGAAGATATATCGTTTTGTCGGTGATTTTTGGAAAAATGACCAAAAAAAAGGGAGGGCAAAAACATGGAATTTTGCAGTGAAACTTCAGGAAATATTAAAATAGTTGTAAATGTTAAAATAGTTATTAATACACCTTTAAAAATAAAAACATTTTAAAAATAATAATATACATAAGAGATGCAATGAAAAGAAATCAAAGATGTGCGCTGAGTCCCGCTGACGAGTGACGATAATGTATGATTCATTCATATTTCATTCATTCCTCAATAAGATGTGCTCTGACCTCTATGTTAATTGTAATATAATCAATTTTACTTCATTTGAACAAAAAATATGTAAGGCCATTTGATTCTCTCTTTTTTAATGATTATCCATGCTAATTGTTTTAAAAATCTGAAAAATTTTAAATTTGATATTGAAATAGTTAAAGGAAGTTAAAAGAGGACATGTTAATTTTTTAAAAATCTAAAAACCAAGGTTAGATGCTTTAACCCTAAAGGTTAATGAATCTTAACCACAATTAAAGGGAGTTACAAGGTGACACATTTAATTTTTTTTAATTTCAAAAGTCAAAGTTAGATGCTTTAACCTTAAAGGTTAGGGTATCTTAACCACAGTTAAAGGGAGTCAATAGGGGACACCCCTTTAACTTTGGTTAAGATCCACTAACCCTTAGGATTAAAGGCTTAAAACATTTAACCTTAGTTTTTAGAAAAAAAGTAATCACATATGTTAAAACTTGTTAACCATGGTTCAAGGCTAGTTAAAGGGGGCTTTGTGAGGTTATGAAATATCTAAAGGGTATAATAGTCATTTTACTAACAATGATAAAAGTCTTAAGAGTGACCCTAGCATTACCCCTATTAGGTTTAAAACACTTAAGAATTAAGAAAAGACCCTAGCATTACCTTTGTTAGGGTTAAATAACTTAAGTGTCAAGAGAATTAGAGTGACACTAGTATTACCCTTGTTAGGGTTAATACTTAAAGAGCCTCAGACTCATTCAATCAAGGCAAGCAAACCAAAAAAAAAAAGGTAGGCAACAAAGGAGGAGAGGCAGAGCTGGCTTTTGCAATCGGGGGGATGCTACAAGCCTTCAACCCACGGCAACGGCGACAGCGACAGCCAACAGGTATGTATCCTCTTTCCTCTTCTTTTCTTCTTCTCTTCTTCTTCCTTCTTCTTTCTTAAGTCTGCGATGTCTCTTCTTCCTTCTTCTTTTCTTCTTTCTTGGGTCTATAATAGGACTGAGGACTGATTTCAGTTAATGATTTCTTCTTTTTTTAGATGGATCCCTGCACATCTGCAAAACAATGGAAAAATATGATTTCATAGGTTTTGGTCGATATCGGTGGGTTGTCGGTGATATATCGTTGATATTGCCAGTATATCGTCGATAATCCACGATACCATGTAATTTTTTCTTCACACCGTATAGATGTGTCAGAAGGCAACGATACCGAAAATATAGGCGATACATCGCTGATATTGCCGAAATTTCAAACATTGGTTCTACTTAATACTAACTTTCTATTAAAAGTTTAATTAAATTATAATAAGTAGGACCCACCAATAAATACTCCCCATAGAATGGCATAGATACGTATGATGCAATGGGTAATGGGAAAGTTTATTAGTTTATTATTATTATTGGTAAGGATTTATTAGAGATTTGAAAGGACTCTATTGGACAGTCCTTTTTTAATGCCCTATTCTTCCTTGCTTACAATGACACCAGCGAGTACTTCTCCTTTATGAAACCATGGATGAGAGAAACTGAAGAGAAAGGAGAATACCTTCTCTCGGATGAGAGAGAAAACATGACTTCAGTGTGGTTTAAAGATGCTTCCTCCTATATATTGGTGCTGATCCCAAAAAATCACAATCATGTGATTGTAACCGTTCAATTAGTTCTCGAGCTTGAACAGTTTATTGAGCTCAAACTTGAACCTTTGTCGGTAGATTGGGCCAAACAACAAAAACAGCCCTATGGTTGGTTACTGGATCATTGATTTGCTTGATAGATGTTGAGAGACTGTATATGGAGCATTCATAACTCATCCATGATCCATGGAACTTGGTTCCAGGTGCATTCCCTCAATCCCTGTCCCCTTTTTAAGTTTTAATAGTATTTACTTATTATGCATTGTTTTAGTTGTATTTACTTTTTCCTTACGTCCCTATTGTGACATGAATGTGCTTGCATCTGTTTTGCCACCTATGATCTATTTCGAGATTATGTCAGTGATATCAAAGGTACATAGACTTGGTTCAGTGTGGTGCGCATTTTGAGTTGCAGAAGATTGTAAAAGTTAGTATAGTGGGGTGAGAAAACGGATGTTTTTTGTCTTGTCCTCGAGGGATAGTCGGGTTTGGTTGGGTATTTCCAAAGGGAGGTTCTTTGTGAATTCTTTTTTACAAGTTGCAAATCCGAGCCCCGTCGGGGCATTCCCCCGTCGGTTAGTGTGGTTCTATGGGGTGCCTTCCAAGGTCATTTTCTTCCTTTGGTCAACATTCTTAGGTAAGATTCTGACTCTGGACAATTTGAAATAAAGAGGTTGGAGTATTCCTAATCATTGTTTTTTGTGTTTGATAGAGGAGGAATCGATTGACCATTTGTTTTTGCATTGCCCGTTCGCAAGGAGTCTTTGAGGGTACTTTTTGTCTCAAGTCGGGATTGCGTAGGTATTTCCCGCTTCCTTCCAGGACCTTTTATCTTGTTGGCTCTTAGCGCAGGTGGTGCATCCGGGGGATCTCATATGGATTTATCTTCCAGGTGTGGTCTCATGGTCGTTGTGGAAAGAGCGGAATGGGAGGGTGTTCGAGAATTCCTCGTTGTCTATCGAGAGAGTTTGCTCCCGTTCGCATGGGTTGTTAAGGGATTGGGTGTCCACTAAAGCAGACGTGGTGGAGATAGGGTTTGATAAGTTTATAGCGTAGTGGTAGTAGAGTTGGTTTTGTTGGTTTGTGTTTGTTTGTTGTTTCGCTTTTGTTTGCTAGCCGGTAGATTTCTGCTTGCTTTGATGTCTTGTATTCACTTTTCGTGAATTGTTTTCTTCCATTTATGATATTATCTTTTTACCGATCAAAAAAATAGTTACTATTAGGGTTCTAATAAATGCATATGCTATCAATAATGATTGATTTGGATTGCAGGTAAGAAGTTGTCAACGGGTCTAATTTTAACAAGAGGGTGGGGTCATGCTTCACCACATTGCTGTATGAAAATTGGTCTATTCTTATGGAAATAACCACCTTGATATTAAGGTGGAAATAATCACATTAACTCAAAGTAGCACTACTAATTAGCATTTCAGCATAGGAATTTTTATCTTTGATATTTTAAGCATTTGCTCTTTGTCACTGATGTTGTCAGATATAGGTTGCTTTCTCTTGGTTGATTCCAACCTTAGATGGGAATTGGATGCTTTAATAGACTAATGGGAAATGTTTGGTCCATGCCCCCCCCAACAACCATCAACTGTGGTTAAGATTTACTTACTCCTAGGGTTAAGCAATCTAAGCTTGGTTTTTAGAAAGAAAAAAAAAAACAAAAATATTAACCTTAATTTTCGTAAGCTTAACCATAGTTAAAAGCATATTAAAAGGGACACGTGGGCACGACATTTGACTACATAGTCAAATGCACGGTGGGCTAATCACTGCCCTAGGTTAATCATTGTTTCAACACATAAGATTTTTCGTCATTGATAGTGTAAGCATTTGCTCTTCGCCACTAATGCTTAGAGATAAGGTTGGTTTCTCTTAATTGATTAATAGTATATATTAATATTTAATATAAAGATATTATTATTTATAAGAACCCTACCTAATGCTTAGAGATAAGGTTGGTTTCTCTTAATTGATTAATATATATATTAATATTTAATATAAAGATATTAATATTTATAAGAACCCTACGTATGTAGTTAGAAGTTTTGCTTTAAATAAACTTCTTAAAGTCTATCCATTTAGTTATCTTATTGGGACTAATTATAATCTTTAGTCTTTACAATGCAATAAAACTCTACAAAAAATACTGCTTAATTAGTGTAGATATCACTTACAAAAACTTTAAAGATATTATTATTGATAAGAACCCTCTAATAGTAGACTTAGAAGGACTCCAATAGAAAGTGCTTTCTAGCAGTAAATGATTGCTACCCAGTGTAATTGACAATTTTATTATATTTTAAGTACTAAAAATATATGTAATTAAAAGTTTAACATAAGCAAACTACTTTAAAATTGTTCATTTAAATTTTTTATTATAGTTACATAATACTAATTATGTATTATCTATTTATTAAAGAAGCTAAAACTAATTATATATTTATAAGTTATATTATTCTGCTATATCATCTGATTGAAGTCATAAAAATTATAATTAATAATAATATTAAATATTAATTTAATTTCTTATATTTTTAATAATAAAAAATTAATATGTGCAAAGCACGTGCACCTTTACTAGTGTGTGTGTGTGTGTGTGTGTATATATATATATTCACTCAATTTACGGATCAAAAGAAAAGTACAACGTTTCATGTTCCAAAACGAATTTTTTTCCTTTTTAATATAATAGGATGTTCCATAAATTTCTGCAAATTAAGAAATTGTTGCGTAGTTAAGATGTCTTTCAGAAAGCATGTGGATATTCAATAGTTGGGTAAGATCATTGTTGATAAAATCTAACAATTTACAATTTGAATCTTAGATTTTACATCGATTTTAAGCCAAATGATCTGAATCCTAGGCCTGAGTCCCTTTTCAGAAGAATCCTACGATTTCCATTCAAATCTTATGATAAACGATTTAAATCTCAAATTGTATCAAATCCTACGATTTTAGTTAAGAATCATTGT
This sequence comes from Tetracentron sinense, assembly GCA_015143295.1. Lineage (NCBI taxonomy): Eukaryota > Viridiplantae > Streptophyta > Magnoliopsida > Trochodendrales > Trochodendraceae > Tetracentron > Tetracentron sinense. The sequence goes on along the minus strand of CM026568.1, from coordinate 36,747,289 downwards.
AATAGTTTCAAGTAAAACAGTAAGTACACTCCTTTCTTGCATACTTGTGGTTTTCAAATGGAAAAGTGGATATTCATTTAGAGAGCATTAAACTAATTGACAATTCAAATGGTGTGCCTTCCAAACATGTCCGAACAATGTAATATAGGGATTCAAAAAGATTTAGAAGGAAGATTATACGAATTAAGTAAGAGTTAAAGAGAGAGGTAAAAACATGAAAGCAATTGAGATGACCAAAATAAATATTGGGATGAAATCAATTATAGAGATCATTGATTGACGGAAAAGTGGGAGACTTTTGGGTTGATGATATGATATCGGTACTTTTTCGAACTTGATTTAGACATAGAGTTGATGGTTATCTGCCTAGTAAAGATATTGTTAGAAGCCTTTTCTTACTTTTCTTAAATTAGATGCTTAGTTTGCGTGCAAAGTAAATATTAACTTACACAATTTAATTGTGATATGGATAAAAAAAATGGTGTTGTAACATAAATGATGAAAGAATTTGAGGATGTGTACTTTACGTTTAGATCTTTCGCATATTTATCAATTTTGGAAGGTATTTATTCAAATCCTATGATTTACGTTAAATTTAGGATTCATTTCAAATCTAGCGAGATGCATAACATGTTTCGAGGCTTAACCGTATCTGGTTATCAATAGTGTGTGTTGTCTTCCTTAACCTTTCCAAATCCATTGCGGCCCCAACAAGTCATATCAATAAGAGAGGAAACACCATATGAAAAAGATTGGGATGTTGTGACAAACAAGCGGAAGGGACAGTTTAATCAGTTTGAGATAAAATCCAACTTCTCATCCATTTTATCGGCCAACTGAAGGTCAAATTAAGAGCCCAACAAGGAGGCGCGATAATAAAAGGAGTTGAGAGTGAATTATTATGAAGAGTTCTTAAGGTTGGATTGGTTGGAGCCTTTTGCCTATGCTGGCGCCGGGTACTAAGATTTATTTCTTATATTGGTAGATCAGATTCTTTACTAGACACTGTTTTCAACTTTTCATTAACGATTCCACAACTACATAAAAGGAAGTAAGGAACACATCATAAGGAGTACAAGAATAAAAGAACATAAATGATAGATTACCGCAAAAAAATCCTCAAAGGTAAAATCTGCGTATCCCAGGCTCTGAAGTGTCTTCTTGCATTGTTCAACATTTGTTGTAAGACGATCAACTTCAACTTTGTCTTGCGATTCCAAAATATGCTCCTAATTCCGTAATCTCACAATTTCTTTTAGTAGCTAAAATCACAGCACCATATTAACTTCCCTCCAACAAGAAGCTGGAGGGTAGATGCCCAGACTAAAAAGAAGAAGAGCTTTCAAGATTTATGTATTAAAAGAATACCAGGTACGAAAACATAAAGCTTCGAAAGAAGCAGTTCCCATCGCCCCTTGTTCGCCTGATGCCAGCATATTGCTCATCAAGCACCTGTATAAAGGGCCACAAAATTATGTGGTAAATTGGAATCCAGAAATGAGCAGAAGTAGCAATGACAACAACCACAAATGCATGCGCACACGGGCACACACTGAGAGAGGAGCAGACCTTTATTTTTTCTTGCAGGACTGAGCTGCCTGATTGATACTCGGCTGCTAATGCAGAGAGAGGTTCCTGCAGTATTGTAAAGCTTCTTAATTTTGCATATATATATTAAGAATACAAAGAAAATCACTGAACTGATTAAAAATTTAAAGGTGCAGGTTATGATCTATAACTGTCATCCTGTTGAAGAGACTGAAGCAAGCAAGTGAAAATGAGAAACAAAGATTTTTTTTCGTTAACAGGCATTTAATGTGAAACTACAGCACAACTGTTGCAAAGTTTGCAACCAATAGATAACAACCAGGATCTGAAATCCGGGATATGCTGAATAAAGACAAGCAAGACGGAAGAGAAATGTCAATTCTGATGATGCAACTTGCAAGTACCCAGAAGTCGGATTTTCTGGAGGACACTAGGCTCAACTCCATACTAACAAAGAATAAAAAGTTCTTTAAGTAATGTGATGATACTGAATAGAGAACAGGATGGAAGAGAAACCCACACAGAAGAAATCGAAAGAACCACATAAAAATGAAATAGGATTGACGTTCCTAGACTGATTTCAATCTTCTCCTATGCTTTAAAAATTGAAACGCGCCTCCACGCCCTTCTTCTTTGACACTGCTGTATCCCAACTATTATGACTCCCACACCCTAACGACATAACAATTAAAGATAAAGATTTTCTGGACATGCTCTAGCAGCATGGAGTGATGATGTAGCAAATTCAGACAGTCCATCTGATGGGCGACCCTCTGGACGTGTACAGTGCCACACTAGCCCCACACCCTACTGTGTATTAAACTTCTCCCCCATGAACGGCATGCATCAAAATTTTACCTCTTCAAAATAGAAGGGAAATAAAAGGGGTTCTTTTTGCCACATGGAAGAGGGCTACATGGATGTAACTTTCCACATGGGAGAGTGTAGCCAAACACATAGACCCTTTAGGGCCGCCACATCAGCTGCCACATATAAGGAAACCAATGGGTGAGTCATCCAGGAATCCCTTGCCCTATTGTGTGTATCATTTATATGCATGTCTCCCTCTTAAACTTGACCTCCTGACAAACCTCCACCTGTTTTGGAGGGGAAGCTGGACTTGAATATTTTGAGGTCTGGACTTGAATACTTCATGGTCACATTGCAGTATGTCACACATTGAGCTTTAGGCTCAAGTCCTCCAACTGTGATTACATCTAGTCCTTGCCCTCCATTCTTAATGTGAAGTGAAATAATGATATCTCCTTCTTCTCCAGCACATTTATGTTCTCATATTAGTTTGCTTGCTCTTGAATGGTGTTCCATTTTGGGAGTAAGGGAGAATCTGGGAGCAGTAATGGGTTGAGTTTTCTTGCTTTGCTTGTGTAGTTTTAGACTATTTTCTCAGTCTAGGGGTTTTGATTTTATGTTTTGGGATTGAGTTTATGCGCTTGTAAACTCTTTTCATGCTGCACTTTGTAGCTTTTGTTTCGATTTATATTATACCTGCTAATTATCTATCAAAAAAAATGGCGTCTTTAATCCTAATTCATATAACTACATAAGTAAATAGACTAAATTGCAATTATTGCTGAATGAATCCCTAGACAAATCCGTCTTATTAGTGACATCACAAGTTGTTGGCCACTTAAGAGGTGGGCCCCACCAGTTTATCTCTTTCATTGACCTTTTCACCCACTGCATCCACCCTTCATAAGCAACAGATCTTCAACCTTTCTCTGCATCACCATTCAAGTAATATCTCAACCTGGCAGTAGAGCTCATTTTCGTCAACAAGTATGCTAGTTCTAGTTCTAACTTCTAAATATACCTTCATCTTTCAAGTCTGGCGACTATATTAACCATTTCATCATTTCCTCGCCTTCACCCTCATGCCGTATCTGTCCTTATCACCCACAAATATATCTCTCAAATAATCTTAAAACCTTTTTCGTCCAACTTGCTTCTTATAAGGTGACCCGAATCTCGAACCTTTCAACTGAACCAGTAACAAATGTGCTAGTTCATCCAGAATATTACCAATTGATACAGATTAGCAGTGTACCAAAATAATAATATTATCTCTTTGGAGGGAAATAGTGAATTTCGTGATCTATATTTTAGCAACTTGCTGCTATTGGCAATCAAAGTCAACTTTCATTCAAGATTCAGATTTTTTGCTAAGTCATTCACCTCAGTAAGTTGTTGGGCTAGAAACTCATCCCCAATAGAACTCGTATTATTCTATCTGGTAATAGACTGATATATCTTATTCTCGGGCATTTGGAAATTATAATCCTACATAAAACAACAATATTTACCTCATTACCTGGTTAGTTCCCTTGTCCATTTCCTCTATGAGATTTAACCAACTCTTAACTGCACTGCATCCTTATCCACATTGTGATCCATGAGATCACATTGATAAATTTGCTAGCTTATCCATACCATCTATGACTCTAGTCACTCTACACACAATATTCAGCCCATCCATGTAGGCAATAGCACTACAATGTGGATAAATATTCACAAATCATGGGGTATATATAACATCAACACTTGTCTCCTATTGGATTTGTACTTCATAGCTCAATTGCTCAATGTACTGCATGAAGGCCTGAACCCACAAAAATATAATTTAAAAAACTCCTACCGTTATGTTTTCACAATCTAATCATTCTTCAGTAAGTGAAGAGATGCAATCCTGACAATTTTCATGTCATAGACTGAAACTATATGAAGTAACTTTCAAGAAGCAGAGACACAAAAGATAATAACAGGAAAAATGTGTAAGAGTAACTCGTGGAATAAGACTGATAAGTTATCCAATTTTTTTTCAAAACAACAGATTAACTTCCAAGGAGCAAGGACACAAGAAGATGATAACAGGAAAGTATCATAGGAGTAAACCAAAAAATACGACTGATAAATCATCTAAATTGTTTTTCCCAAAAAGCAGAATTGCTCCAACAATTTCAACCCAATTACACTAGTGAAACAGTTAGCCATAGTTAGGGCCTCTTTGGTTACCAATAGAACCCTGGGCTAATAAATTTTAAACAGCATAACAGCTATTTCATTGACTGGCTTGGAGTCATTTTAGGTAGACTAATGAATCCTCCTCCCTAAGGAGTGTTTGGGATCAAGGTTTCAAGAAAATAACCCTTGATATTATGACTTCGGACCTAATAAGAGTTATTTCATTCTTAGTAGAGTTAAAGTGAGTTCATTTTCAGATTCATTTGGTGAAAGCTTTGAATACTGATTATTGGGCCAGTATAAACAAGCTACAGGTGAAAGCAGACAATAGATCATTGCATGCATAGACAATTAAGTATCTTTCCTTTCTGCAAAAAATAAAAATAAATATTGGCAGATACTACTCAATTGTTTATTTGTAACCAAAAATCACAGTGCCAAGTAAGCAAACCAACCATATGGCAACAATATTCAAACGCAGAACCTCTCCAGTCTCCACACAGGGTCAAACCGAAATATTCTTTAGAAATGAGAAGAATTAATAAATTAAAGTTAAACAGGCCAGTGAAATTCAACATAAAGAAAGGGGGGTGGAAGCATAAGTATAATTCCTCATTGAAAAATATGAGAATCTAAGGTTAATTGAATTTGGAAACACAGCCAGCAGCAAGAATTAACAGCAACAGATATAGCAAGATACTAGAGCTTCAAAAGTGCATGAGCTGCTCTTGCCTTGTCGCCCACAAATGGCATTTTCTCAGCCTCCTCAGCTTGGATTGCAGTTTGCTGTTGCATGATATCATTGTCTCTGAAATTGGCCCAATCATCAACTGCCAATGCAGGATTGGAAGAAACACACTCCATTTCCCCGTCCGCTACAAGCTCCTCCTTACTTTGCATCATCTCTCCTGAGGAATAAAGAAAAACATGTGCTTGATCACTCTCTCCTTGGCCCAGGAAATGGGTGAGGGGCTCTTATTTATATGAAGTTGCTTTAGTAATAGTAGGTTCCAAGTTCCAACAACCTACTTAAAGTTTATCTTTTTTCTATTTGTAGTTAACACTTATGAATTCCAGAAAATACTACAAAGACTCATGCAATGACATATATACTTTCAAAATATGCAATTTTGATAAAAGTGCAGAAAGAGGGAAAATGCTACAAATTGTTAGCCATACTGAAAAGCTTCTATATATTCAGAAAGAATTCAATATATTTTGCATCCAAGACACCAGCATAATCCAAAAGCCCACTAAATGAATCAAACAGTGATCTTCTGAATTTATGATTATCACATAACTTCTATCACAGACTTGCAAACGGATAATGGAGACCCTCCTATAGAATGTGAAATGCTTTTACTAAAACTTTGCGATATAACAGTTTCTTAAAAATAAAAATGGAAAAAGATAAAGGCTGATTTAAATTTCATCTTACTTAATGCCTCATATACATCAAGATTCATTTCCTCTACTGTTTGTTCTTGGAACTTTTCTGTGCAGTTTAAAACTAAAGTGGTAGTATTAACAATTAACACATGAGGATGATATGTATTTTTGGCAGGTAGCATTTCAATCACAGCCATGTCTATCTCAAATACTACAATTTTTTAAACCCTAAAATTAGGGGGCGTTTGATAAAACTTATCTAATAATTGCTTTCTAATTAAGCTCTAAAAATTAAGAATTATTTATAATGATAGAATGATCCGAAAATCAACGTTGCCCGTATAAGTAAAATAAGTTCTTTTCCAAAACGTAGCTTTAGTCGCTTATTGAATAAGTAGTAAAATCACTTTTTGCTAAAATATTTAGACATCACTAAAATATTATCAAACAGTCTTATAACTAAATATATAAGAGTTTCATTTAGTAAAATAAGTCAATAAGCTCTTATTTTAAGTTTTATAAAATGCTCCATTAGTCTGCGAGCATTGAATAAACATTTGGGACGGATGTAACAACCGGATTATATTAGTGAATTTTAAAAATCATTGAGGTAGATGTAACAACTAACAACAATATATATAGAAACGAATTTTAGTGATCCAACATTAATATATTAATTATTCATGTCTGCAATGTGTAACAACTAAACTATCAGCAATATAAGAATTAATATTTTCTCCTGTTAATTCAAATGGTCCAAAAAGCATGTCTTTTACAAATTATATTGTTTGTAAATTGTTGTCTAGATTATACCCCACTGAGGAAAACTTTTCTAGACCTTATGAACACTTACAAAAGATTTACATTCTAAATTTTCCATACACAAATTTAATACCCACTGAGCAAGGATGTAGTCAAGGTAATATGTAAGTTGTGAGATAAAATTATCCCCCGTGCTAATTTGTATGCTGCCAACAGTAATTTGTTGTGGTTTGTGGAAAGAAAGAAATAGTAGAGTGTTTAACGACATTGACTCTTTTTTGCCCAAACTTTTTTCAACTATCGGATAGTGCCTTCAAAGTTGGTATGTCCATCTTCCCAAGTTTTCAGGCATCCCAAGCTTTGATTGGGTGAATCATTAAAATATTTTAATTTTTTGTCATTCTTGAGTCATTCGGATTGATTTTATTCGGGGAGCATCTCTCGTTACCCCAATCCTTGTACATTCTTCTATCTTTTTTTTAAGTAACAGAAGGTGTCCCAAAGCTTTCGAGCCAAGGACTAGTCCCTTCGGGTATTTGCACCAACTCACTCGAAATTTTCCCTATGGATATCAGGGTAAGTCAAGGAGTAGGAGTTGAACACACAACCACAAGGAGCAAACCCAAGACGCTAGCCAACTGCACCAACCCCTAGTGGGTTACATTTAGTACAACTCTTGTTATTCATTTTAAAAAGAGCTAGAAAACCTCCATGCTAGTGATGATTATAAGTTAAAACAGTGATGACTGGCATGCATTCGATATAGATGCATGAGATGTGACAATTGTATGTTACTTCAACCTGATACCTCTCGATTCAGAGAACGCCCTATTCCAATGAAACTGCACATGCAACAAGCCAGACAATGGTTTTTGGCAGGCGTATGGACAATCCATGCAACACTTCGTTGGTGTGTATATATTTATATGTATATATATATATATAGAGAGAGAGAGAGAGAGAGAAAGAGAGATTGGGTGGGAATTGTGGGAATATATGAATCAATTAATATTTTTAACGAATATTTGAACCACTGTGACTGAATGAGGGTGCATCTCCATGATCTTCTATACCCATACAGCATTAAATAATCTAAAACAAAACATTAATAGCATGCACTTTGTATATAATAAGAAATTTTATATATCTCTTATTTTAAGAGTTCATCTACATATCAATGCATCCGCAATTTACACAGGCATTAAATGATAGGATCCAAGGGATTCTATCAAGAGAATCAAGAAATAGAACAAGAAAATAGAGAAGGGGGATGATCACTTCGAGGGGATCGAGCCTCCAATATTTGCTTCAAGCAAAGATGATTTTCCTTCATGATCTAGCAATACAGCATCTACATCTTTTTATAGGAGAAAATCAAACTAAATATGGAAATAGGAAATCATAGTAACCAAGGGGAAGGTTCGAGAATCGCCAACGGGGGAAGGTTCGAGAATCCTATCACTCCCCCACCCTTAAAGACAACCTTGCCCTCAAGGTTGAGTATCAATGAAATCAGGAAATCGCTCCTTGATTGTTTCATAAGGTTCCCACGTGGCATCTTCTTAGGGCATATGCTCCCACTGGACGAGAATGTCGACGGTAGCCCGATTATGACATTTGACAAGCCGACGATCTAAAATGGTAGAGGGTTGAGCACGGACCTCTCCCGTAGCAGTAATGTCTGGCAAATGATGTTGAGGAAATACATGCTCACCCAACTTTTTTTTTAGGCAGGAAACATAAAAGACTGGATGAATCTTGGAGTCCGGTGGAAGGTCGAGACGATAGGCAACAGGACCAATGCGCTCCAGTACTTTATACGGCCCATAGAAATGAGGTGAGAACTTCATGGACTACCGCACCTGGATAGAGATTTGGCGGTAAGGTTGCAGACGGAGAAATACTCAATCACCAATGCTGAATTCTCGTTCACTTGTATGCTTATCAGTCTGATGCTTCATGCGAGACTGTGCGGCGGTAAGATTGTCCTTGAGAAGCCGCAAGATTTGAGTACGGTCTTGAAGAACACGGTCAACTTGATCCACCATTGACGAGCCTGGAGTATAAGTGGGAAGAATTGGGGGAGGTCGCCCGTAAACTGCTTCGAAGGGAGTCATTTTGGTAGCAGAGTGATAAGTGGTGTTATACCACCATTCGGCCCATGGAAGTCATCGTATCCATTCTGTGGGCTTATCTCCCGTGAAACAACGCAAGTAGTTCTCTAAACACCAGTTCACCACCTCAGTCTATCCATCAGTCTGGGGATGATAGGAGGTGCTCATCTTTAACATAGTGTCATGCAAACGAAAAAGCTCTTTCCAAAAATTAGACGTGAAAATCTTATCTCGATCGCTTACTATTGATTGGGGAACTCCATGCAATTTGACAATGTTGTCAACGAAGAGTTGGGCAATAGTAGAGGCCATGTAGAGATGGCCAATGGGACAAAAGTGGGCATACTTCGTTAAACGGTCCACCACAACAAAGATGGTGGTTTTACCATGGAAAGATGGTAAACCATCGATGAAGTCCATCGAGATGTCTGTCCAAGAGTCGGTTGGGATAGGCAATGGTTGCAGGGGTCCCGGGCTTGCTACGGTTTCACTAGTCTGTCGTTGACAAACTTCGCATTCAGCCACAAATTGCTTGACGTCACGCTTTATCCCTTTCCAATAGAATAGTCTGGAGATACGCTTATAGGTTCGGAGGAACCCAGAATGACCGGCACTAGGGCCCGCATGTAATTCCTGCAAAATAGTAGCTTTGTGAGTGGAATGAGAAGCCAAAATAATGCGCCCTTTGTAGCGGAGATGGTCCATAGCCAATGAGTAACGTGGGACTGAGGAGGGATCATTGGTTAGTCTCTAAACAATCTTTTGAAGCTCAGGGTCATGTTGTTGCTCCTCCTTGATGAACTCAAGAGTAGACCATGTGGGGGTAGATATGCTATGGAGCTCAGCTTGCTCCGGGATGCGTGAGAGTGCATCTGGCACTAAATTCTCAACCCTTTTCTTGTAGACAATTTCATAATCATACCCGAGCAATTTGGTTACCCACTTTTGTTGTTCCATGGAAGAGATCCTTTGTTCCAACAAATATTTCAGGCTGCGATGATCAGTTCGGATTTGGAACCGATGGCCAATTAAGTAAGGTCGTCATTTGGTAACAGCATGGACAACAGCTAGCATCTCCTTGTCATAGACCGACATTTTGAGGTGTAATGGTGACAACGCCTTGCTGGTAAAAGCAAGGGATCAATCCTCCTGCATAAGTACAACACCGATACCAACCCCCGAAGCATCGCTCTCAATGATGAAAGTTTTAGTGAAATCTAGCAAGGCAAGCACTGGTGTGATTGTCATGGCATGCTTGAGCTTGGTGAAAGCTTCTTTTGCGGCCTCAGTCCATCGGAAGGCCTCCTTCTTGAGTAAGGCCGTTAATGGGGAACTTATTTTACCGTAATCTCGTACAAACTTCGATAATAGTCTGTCAAGCCCAAGAAGTCTCGTAAAGCTTTAACTGTCTTCGGAATTGGCCAATCTACCATGGCTTGAATCTTAGAGGGGTCCGCTGCGACACCGTCTTTGGAGACAATGTGGCCAAGGTATTCCACCACCGGGACTTGCAAAACTGCACTTGGATTTCTTCACAAAGAGAGAATGTTTTCGAAGCAAAGAAAATACAACTCGCATATGACATAAATGATCATCAAGAGACGAGCTGTAGATGAGTATATCATCGAAGAAAATTAAAACAAACTTACGTAAATATGGCCGAAAAATGTCATTCATAAGACTCTGAAAGGTTGATGGCGCGTTGGTTAATCCAAAAGGCATCACCAAAAATTTATAGTGACCATCATGAGTTCGGAAGGCGGTCTTTGGCACATCTTCATCATGGACTCGAATTTGATGGTAACCCAAGGGAAGATCCAGCTTAGAGAAGTGTTGTGCTCCTCCCAATTCATCAAGTAACTCATCTATCACACGAATAAGATACTTATCTTTAACAGTAATACTATTTAAAGCACGATAGTCCACGCACATTCGCCAGGATCCATCCTTTTTGCATACTAGTAATACCGGAGAAGAATAGGGATTAAAGCTATGTCTGATAAGGCCAGCATCCCGCATTTCCTGCACAATCCTTTCAATCTCTGTTTTTTGAAAGTGAGGGTAGCGGTACGGTCGCACATTGGTTGGTGCACTCCCGGCCAAGAGGGGAATCCGGTGATCATGTGACCTTTGAGGCGGAAGGCCGTTGGGTTCAGCAAAGAGATCAGAAAATTTTGATAATAATGGTGCTAGTGCTAACCTGGAATCTTCAGGCATTGTCGTAGTTTCACTTCTCAATTGTAGCAAGTATCCCTTGCATGTCTTCTTCAAAATGCGTTTCATGCGATGGCTACTAACAGTTGTGACATTACCACGTCTTCCACGGAATGTCACTCTTTTCCCATTCAAGGTAAATTTCATGGTTAGCTTGGAGAAATTCCACAGTACATCGCCAAGAGTCCTCAACCATTCAATGTCTAGAACCACCTCATAATCACCAAGCGATAGGAAGTACAAATCAGCTCGCAGCTCCTGCACCGCCAACTTAACATTTGAGCACTTACTTTTGCCTGTCAAGGTACCCCCATCAGCCAGTGTGACGTCAAACAGCTCACAATCCTCTGTTGGAATTGAGAATTTTTGAGCAAATTCTCATCAAGGAAGTTATTAGTGCTACCGGTGTCAATCAATACTATAACTTGCTGGCGCTTAAGGAGACCATTAACCTTCATGGTTTGCAGGTTCGAGTAGCCGGCCAAGGCATGTACAGTGTAAGTCACATCGTCGTCGTCTCCACCAAAAAGTTCATCGTCTTCTTGTGCAGCCTCGTCACTGTCCATTTCTAGCGCCATTTGTTCCACCATTGGCTCGATCATCAATAATTTCCCTTGTTTGCACACGCGCCCTCTTTGCCACTTTTCATCACAATGCCAGCAAAGCTTTTTTGCTGTTTTTTCTTTAAGTTCTTCTTGGGTCAAACGTGCACTCTTCCGGGTTGGCATTGAAGAAGAGTCATTTCCACCAGAGGCTGGCCTACTGAAAGCCTGAGTTGTTCAGCGTGTTTCTTCAATAAGCTTTTCTTCCTGTACTCTTGCAAATGAAAATGCAGCTATTATGGTCCGTGGTCGGTAAATCTTGACTTCTCTCCTAATATCCGGTCGAAGACCCTCCACGAATGTACCGATCAGTTGTCTCTCAGACCAATCTTGGGCACGGTTGGCTAAGCGCTCAAATCGGCTTTGGTATTCACTCACGGAAGAGGTTTGTCAGATCTTAGTTAGTTCACTGTCGACGTCCTCAAATGCAGAGGGGCCGAATCGTACAAGAAGTCCTTCCACAAATGTTGCCCAAGTGGGTATCTCATGGCTTGCCTCGAACCAATCATACCATTAAACGGCTTCACCCTCAAGATGGATGGATGCACTGTCAACTCTTGAAGCTTCCGGTGTCCCATGGAAACGAAAAAATCGCTCCGCTCTAACACCCAACCGGATGGATCGTCTTCATCCCATCGAGGAAAGTCCAACTTCATGCGCGGAAGGTTGTAGTTTTGATTGTGATGACGTGCTGCAGGTGGGGTCCAAGGTGAAGATGATCCCGCACTGCACTCTTCTTTAATGACCTGGGTGATAAGTTCCCTCAACTGCTTTAAAAACATCGAGTCAAACTGTGTCTCCAATGAAGTTTGTTTCTTGACTGGCGGAGTGCTACCGGTGGCCATTAAATAAGCTGTTAAATCAGAAATTCCTAACACTTGCTTTTGGTTCCGTGTGTAGGGCATACAATTTTTTATTTTTTTTTTGGTCCTTACAAGGAATAAGCTAATTCAAGAATATCAAAAAATCTGGACAGAAATTAATATAGACTAATAGCCCAAACAGTTTAATTCTAATATCAAGAATACAATAGCACAAGCCTTAAAACCAAAAATATCCTTGTACTGGAATTCGGGTGAACTAGAACACACCTAGATTGGGCTTAGCCAGTAGCCCAAACACTCCTTATCTTCTCCAACTGTGATTAGCACAATACCCAAACCTGGTTTCACAATTAGAGATACGTGCAACACCAAAACCAGTAACCACGGTCACGCCAAGAACGGATTTGTAGCCAACGGACAACTACTCTGATACCAGATGATAGGATCCAAGGGATTCCATCAAGAGAATCAGGAAATAGAACAAGAAAATAGAGAAGGGGGATGATCACTTCGAGGGGATCGGGCCTCCAATATTTGCTTCAAGCAAAGATGATTTTCCTTCATGATCTAGCCATACGGCATCTACATCTTTTTATAGGAGAAAATCAAACTAAATATGGAAATAGAAATCAAGCTAAATATGGAAATAGGAAATCATAGTAACCAAGGGGAAGGTTCGAGAATCGCCAATAGGGGAAGGTTCGAGAATCGCCAATGGGGGAAGGTTCAAGAATCCTATCATTAAATTATATATTGAAATAATATACACACTAAACTTGAAATTATAAACATCATCTCTGTGCTTCAGTATAGGCTTTCATTTTCTTAAGTGAATAAAGAGTGCTTTGCGTTAAAATGGCCGTGCTTCACGCACTAAGGGCTTCCCTTAAAATTGATTAAAACTCATTTCAAGTTTTCTTTTCCTTCAAATGAGAATCCACTATAGTTCACATTAATTTCATTTCATAGACCACTGAACCAATTACTTCATTATTGTCAACCTGGCTTCGTTCAGTTAGATAAAATCCTGGCATCTTGAAAAATAAAATGTTAAAAACAAACCCTAGAAACTCATAGAATCATGGATTTGCAGATCAGAACTTCCATCAAAACTCGTAAACACTTCCATTCAGAACCATGTCAAACCCTCCAACCAAAAAGAAAGAAACGTTACAAATCCAGCTCCAAACTCTCTTTTTAATTCAACCAAAAAAAAACACAAACTAATACCTGTCTGTAGATCGAGTCGATGGACTTTCTTTACTCTTCTATAAATTGTAAGATGTTTTTGCTTTTGAAGTTTTGACGAAGTTCTTGATCGATTCTTCTAACAGAAAGGCCACATATCATGTGGTAGGGTTTACAGTTATCACACACATTTTGTTAACAGAATCTCGCATCGAGGCATCCCTTGAAACGAGTGTGTTGATATATATATATATATATATATATGCCCACTTGCTTACCAAAGTAACCGGGGTTAAAACAGATGGGTCGATCTGTAAACTAGGTGTTTGACATACACAAATGAATGATGGAGCCAAATCATCTCCGGTGATAACCGGATTTGGCAAATCCGGTTGGTTATCACCCCTGGAGGTCACCACGTGTCTCCTTCGACACCCCTTAACCGTGGGTAAGGTTCACCCACCCCTAGGGTTCACCCACCCATTTTTGGTTTTTTTTTTTAATTAATTAAAATTAAAAAACTGTTTTTAATTTTAAAAAAAGAATTAATATTTGAAAAAAAAACCAAAAATGGGTGGGTGAACCTTACCCACGGTTAAGGGGTGTCTAAGGAGACACGTGGTGACCTCTAGGGGTGATAACCGGATTTGCCAAATCCAGTTATCACCGTAGAGGATTTGACTCCATCAAATGATATATGGCGCGGAATGCGTGTACACTGGTCCCAATGATATATGGCACGTGTGATGCACGTGAGAGCGAGGGGAAGGAGTTAACGACACCCGATTGAACTCGCTAGTGGCATATGCAATGCATGTGAGAGCGAGGGGAAGGAGTTAACCACAGTTGATAGGAATTAAAAGGGGCATGTAACCCACGGGTGTGATTGAACTCTTCCCGAGGTCAATCGCGATTGGCTATGATTCTAAATTGATAGATGGCAAGGGGTAGATTAGGAATTAAATTAAAACATTAAATCAAAGACAAGGGTAGTTTGGGAATTAAAATAAAACATTAAATCAATATTTTGTTTTGTATATAAAGGTAATTTTGGAAAATATCTACGCATGCCTCTTGCATTATAATAGTAAAGATTAAGAAGAGCAGTGATGGATATCCATTTGCAAACGTTGGACCTCATTGGTCCAATCCCCACTGGATCAATGAGTAGGTGAGTATTTAAGAGGGGGTGTGGACCAATGAGATCCAACCTTAGGTTTGCAAATAGATAACCATGTACCCTATCACCGTTGTATATAGAACATTGCACAACACACAACCAAGAAAAATTATATTAGAGTGGTGCTACGCTCACACCAAATTTTAAATAAAGAAAAAAAATCAAGTAAACAAAGAAAAAGACCAAGCTACCCTCTTATCCTTCCCGGCTCTCTTCTCCTTCTTTACCCATCATCTCCCGACCAAAAATCTCATAGCTCTTATCTCTCTTTCAATTGCTCAGAACCCCATAACTCCTCTCATTCTCTCTATAAGCTCCGCCCTGGTTAAGATGAATTATCGTGACCTCGTCTCCATCTCTGCCTACAGCGTCATGAATCGAATTTCAATGTCGATCCAAAAAGTCCTCTCCAGCACCGGCATTGCGTTCAAAAAGTCCTCTCCAGCACCGGCATTGCGTTGAACCACATATTGGCTGGCAAACACACTCTTAGTCCCAATTGTTTCCTGCAAAATATTTTTAAAAAGGGCAAGTGAAAAATATTTGCTTAATTCGAAGAGCGGGACTAGAGAGAGGACTCGAAGTCCTCACATTTGTAACACTTGAATCCAAGCTAGTGGAGATGTTAATCCATTTGGGTTGCTTTGATATTAAGGTGTGTATATATCCAGTTATCAGCTTGTACAATTTGATAAATTATGAAGAGAGAGAGAGAGTTGAATTGCTGAAATATACCCCCAATCCAAGGACATCGAAGAAGTTCATCGCCACTAGTTTGGGTGTTCTCAGATCCATCACAATAGTCACTTACCCTCACAATTAACCTAAAATATGAGATATATATATATATTTTGGAGGGGAGAGGTTCGTTGGGGTTAATAACAGGGGATTTTGTCAAATGAACGGGTAAGGAAGAAGGACAAGAGGCAAGGAAGGATAGGAAGCCAATTTAATCTTTTATATTCAATTAATTTTAAAAAAAATTGTGTACATCAGTAGAAGTTGGGGTGCGTGTAGCACCACCCTAATATAATTAGGTTTAAATAAAAAATATATTATTATAGGCATTAAATATGATTATATTTATCAACACATTTATAAGTGTCATCAAATATCCCAATCTTTATTATGTCCCATCTATCTCACCTATTTTCACGCTTATCTCATTTTATTTTAAGAGTGTTTCTCAAATTTAATTTTAGAAGTGTCTTTTGTTATTATGTTCAAAATGTGCAAAAAAATGAAATTATTAAAAAATAAGTTGTCGATCATGTTGATATATTTTTTTGTACCCGATAATAAAGAAAATAGTTCTCGAGGAATGATGTTAAATAGTCTCGTACTAAGCCAGTTAACCAAGGTTGCGGGCTAACCGTATTAAGATACCATAAATTAATAAATCACGGTGGTCAAATAATGCAATTAGATAATTGACTATCCCAATCTATGAGAAATGCTATCCCCATATTTTGGCAGCAATGAATGTCGCCACTTTCACATGTTTCCTTGAGATATGGAATCAAACATAAATTCCTCATTTTGAAATTTCTGTTTATTAACCCGTTGAAGAGGTGATGGCGTCAGGTGTTGCATCCACTATAAGAGTCTCAAAAAAAACAAAATTGTATCTACAAGTTTTGTTGCCAATAAATTTATTTTAAAAAAAATGAAGAAAAAAGCGGGCAAAATAAATTTTTCACTCTTGTTTGGTTGTCATGAAAGGAAAAAAACATTAATAGAGTGTGGCGACTATGGTATAGTCGACGCGGGTGGTATTGAAAGGTGATTGTGGCGGTGGTGGTGGTCGCAGCAGCGTCAGTGATGGTGGCGACAATAGTAACAATGGTGGTGGTGGCAAGTGGAGATGGTTGTGGAAGTGATGATGATGGTAGCATTAGTTGTATTTGAATGCCCTTTGATGAAGGGGCACAGCCCGCCCCTTTAAAGTCCGCAAGATAGGCATTTCTTTCTTCTTTAAGGCCCTAAGGCCGGGCCGAGTCTAGCCTAATTTTGAAGGAACCTCTTACTTGAGAGTTGGGCTATAGCAAGCACCAAGCTGGTCTGACCCTCCACTTTATATGTGTAACGACCCCAAAACCCCACATTGGACATAATGGGACTTTGGGTCCGCTACATTACTTATCACTGCTTGACTTCAATAGTAATAAGGTAAAACTAAAAGATCATTTTTCCAAAATAACAACTATAAAATTCTTCTGACATATACAATTCAACCCATCCTGAACAACTTAAATAAGTCCAACATAACCTACCATGATCGGGTAGAAAAAAGTGTAACACCCGAGTCCAAGGAATAGGGGAAATTCTAACATTTTCTGTATTTAAAGTAAGAATATGTTTTATAAAAAAATAAAAATAAATAAATAAAATGAAATTAATTATTTGAATTTGAGCCCAAATTTTTTTTTCCCAAAATTGCCTTTGGATCATGAAAGACTCTAAAACCACTAGAAGACAAATTAGTCTTTTGTGCCACTTAGGAAGGGAATAAGAAGAGAACGTGAGTTCCCTTCCTCTTCCTCTTCCTCTTCCTCTTCTTTCTCTCATTTTCTTCCTTCTCACTCCAAGACCCGACCACCTCTAGCAGCATCCAGCACCACCATCCAGCACCACCACCAACCATAGCTGCCGCCGGTCAGCCTACTGCCAGCCAGCCCTAATTTGGGCCAAAACCCCACTTTAAAACCTCTACAAACCCCATTTTTCTTGGTTTTTCTTCAACCTTCATCAAAGACAAACTTTGGAGAGTCATTTAGAAGCTAAAACACGCATTTAATGGGTAAGTTTCTCCACCCAAAGTTATTCATTTCCATTTTCGAGAAATCATAGTTCAGTACAAGTAAAGCTTGGGTTTCATGATATAAGCATGGATTCACTTAATCTCTTGCATCTAAACTTTTCCTTGGGGTGTGGTAATGCTGAGAACTTATTATCTTGAAGTAAAATGTTGTAAATTTAAAATGGGTAAAAACAAGGGTTATGTTAAAACCACAAATTTGGAGCTTTTATGGTTAATCAGTTACTTTGGTAAAATTATTTTGATAAATGTTTAATTGAGTGTATAATAGGGTGAGAAATGATTTTTATAAAATTTTACACGTTTATTTTGATAGTTTCAAATTATTGAGGATATTATGGAAATTTTAGAAAAATGCTCTACCTATGGTTTTAAATGAATTCTTGTAAAGTTAGATCATAAAGTATGAATTGCCCATGTGGTTCTCGCTTGAGGTTTAGACTTTAAATTTGTAAATTATTTGATAGATTTCTATCATTTAAAATGACGTCTTTTCATGTTTAAAAATTTTTAGAGCCTTTTCGCTTATAATTAAGATTGAGTTTGTTTGTTTTTATGATGCGTAAAGGATTTTTGAGTCTCTAACATAAATGGAGATTTTATGAAAATTCAAGAGAATTTAATGCATGTCATGAGTTAGCATGAATGTTTGGTGCGTAGCTAATGCATTATTGTATATCTTAGGCGGGGACTAACTACTAAAACTTGACCTGAGGAGCTCCGGTGCCAACTAGGTTCGCTTTGCACTCAGATCGGGTGAGTGAATATCTACTATAATGATTTTGCTTAAATTCAGAATTATGGATTATTGAGTATGATTATGAAATCATTAGTAGTATGAATACTCTGTAAAATACGTACATTTGAATGTTTCCATGAAATATGGTTCATGTAAGGGAAAATGGATATGACGAAGTTCTTGCTAAAAAATAAATTTCATCCACTGGGAATAGGGTTACCTATAAGGTAAGCACTCAGATGATTAGATGAAAAGATCATCCACTGGGAACAGGGCTGTAATGATCCCAAAATCCTACAAGGCTAAAATAGGACTTTGGAATCGTCACATTTTCTTAACCTGCTTAAAAACCATGCATACAAGGTTACTACACGAGTCTCCAAAAATGAGAATAACAAAATTTCGATATATCAACTATAATCAAATAGCACAAGTCTACGGTAAACATATACAACTCACTATAAACCAAAAGGTCTGAAAAATACAACTATAAAAGTCTACTGAGCAACATCCTCTAAAAGTTTATTACAAAACTCTCTCAACTAAACTAAACATAAACTAATAGGTATAGACACCCAAGCCTCCGGCTCCTTCCTCGGAAGGCTCACCTTCTCTTGCTTCCTCGATGTAAGCTTCCTCAATCCACGGCTCCGCCGTGTACCCCTGCTCTAAACCTGCCAAGACAAAAGTCCGGCTGAGTACAAAGGTACTCAGTGTATATAAAATCCAACCACCAATAATAATATACCTGCACTTAGTTAGAAACATATCTAATAGCATAATAACATAATCAGAGTGCGGAATAACGTGTGCGCATATACATCATATAATCACCTTGACTCGTGTACTTGTAAGAATCTTAGACTTGGAAGACAATACACTTATGAGTTGCTTATGCTTATAAAACCGCATGCTTGTGAGATGCTTATGCTTATGCACTTATTCAGATCATACAATGATGTGACATGCCGTTCTTGGCGTATACGGACCATGTCTAAGAAATCATATGGTTAGCATGCCGCTCTTGGCGGATATGGACCATGCTTAAGAATGAAATGGTCGACATGCCGTTCTTAGCGGATACGGACCATGTCTATGAATCAAATGTAATTGATATGCCGTTCTTGACGGATACGGACCATGTCATGCTTATGCTTATTTAGAATGTCATACGTATGTCATGCTCATGCTTGTGATCCACATGTGTGACTTGTGAGACTCTTATCTTAACATACACGTGCATATGTGCTTAAGTGTCGAAATTAACATTCGAGTTGGTAATTGCTTAGATTCCGATCTCCCACCATGGAAACTCCACTATACTGTCTCATACTAAATAGTTAGAGAATTCCCGGTTCGAGAGATTTTCCTCTAAGTTCTTACCTTCCCGACTATCAACTTCCATGCAAGTAATTAGGCATACTTATCAAACAATCACATATACATATCTTATCGTAATTTATAGCACAACTCAAAATCAATTTACCACAATTTCATAAGAGTATAATAGCATTTATCCTCTCAATCATTTCCACAAACACCTTGAGTACGCATAATATGAATCCATTGCCCTTCTACATTTTCAAGCATTCATCAAACCATAATTCATCCATACAATCAATTCACCATTCACATCCACATATTAATCACATCCTCCATACATTTCTCATCCTCCATACATTCTATCCACATTCTAATCCATATTTCCATCCATAATTAGCTTACTTAATTGAAAATTTGGAAAAATGCATCTAATCTCTATTCTATCATTTCTATCATATTAACATTCACAAAACATTAAAAATAGAGTTAATTAGGATAGTATATCGACCATAGGAATCCTTCATTTGGATTCAAAACGCTCCCGAGACGATTTGGGGAAGCTTTCCAAGCTCTCCTTGTAATATCCAAGCTATATCCTTTTTCCTCAAGAAATCCCTCTCTCAAAACCCTAAGTTTTCTCTTCCTTTTTGCTAAATTAGGTTAGAAATAGGTAGAGTATTCTAATACCTCGAAATAGGATCCCTATTTATAGCCCCAAGGTCTGAGAATCAAAAGACCAAAAAGCCCTTACTAAAATTCTGCAAAATCACGAAAGACCGAGCGATCGGTGGTTATGACCGAGCGATTGGTCGTCTACCAATCGACCGGTGTTTATGACCGAGCGATCGGTCAAAAACACTCTCTGAAAATTTTTCTCATACAAAATTTTGGACCAGTCGATAGATACCAATTGATCAGTTTTGGACCGATCGATCGCTACTTCTGACCGAGCGATCAGTTGTGAACCGATCAATCGCTAGCGATTGGTGTTTTGTAGATTTCTGACCCATTATACGGTTTTGGCCATAACTTTTGACTCGTTTGTCGGATTTCGACGATTCAACTTGCGTTGGATTCGTCTTTCGAAAACGAGTATTTCTAGCATTTTCGAATTTCTAAATTCTACTTTATTTATAGACCAAAAACTCTCCAAAGTTGATTGATCTGCAATTCCATCAGACAAGACATTGGAAAACCCGCCTTTTAACTTAGCTTAGACTAAATATATGGGAAAACATTAAACATGAACCTCGAAGAGGGTTTCAATACCTTTCTAATGGTTCAAGAATCACTTAATTCCAATAAATGGTGCCAAAACTGGAGCTTCCTAAAGTTTAGAGTGTGATATGACATTCCTGAACTAGAAGTTTGATTAAACCTTAATCACACTACACCCATTAGATATACAATACAATAAACATTAAAACATTACAAGGACTATAATACCCCTAATGCAATGCAATAAAAATATGAAAAAGATTCGGGTCTCTACAAGGGCTGCCTATAAGGTAAGCGCCCAGATGAACCGATGGAAAGATCCTCCACTGGGAACAGGGTTGCATGTAAGGTAAGTGCCCAGATGGATAGATGGAAAGATCCTCTACTGGGAATAGGGTTGCCTGTAAGGTAAGCGCACAGATAGAAAGATCATCCACTGGAACAAGGCTGCTTGTAAGGTAAGCACCCAGATGGACGGATGGAAAGATCTTACTGGGAATAGGACTGCCTATATTAAGCGCCTATGTAGAAAAGACCTTGTACTAGTAATAGGCTACCAATGGGGTAAGCGCCCAGGCAAGCAGGTAGTATGGATATGCATGGTATATGATAAGGGAATCCAGACAGGCAGACAAATAGATAGTGTCAATACGTATGAAATATGATAAGAAAGTTCTATGCAGACAGGCAAACAGGTAGTATGGACATGTATGGAATATGATGAGGGAATTCTAAGCAGACAAACATGCAAACAGACAATATGCATATGTATGAGATATGATAAGGAAATTCTACTCAGTAATTTTGTAGAAACTGTATACTCACTTTGTAGTGTTGTATAAAATTTTCGTTGACTGTAAAAATATCATACATGAGAAATTGGAACAGTATGAAGATTATTTATGTTGTGCTGGTTAAATTTGATTATATCCAGGTTTTACAGATGATGTGTAAATTTTGCAGAATCCTCTATTTTTACAGGAGACTCTGCCGAAATTTTTCTAAAATTATTATGTTTAAGTATTCTTGTTTTATGAACCTATAGTGGTCATTCATTCATTGAGCAATGTCTCACCTTGTTTATCTTTTCCCATTTCAGATTAGCAACAGTCTTGGTAGGGAGCAATCATTCGCCGAGTTAGTAGAGATCGTGCCGCAGAGTCATCATTGTATCGGCTCAATCTAGGTCTCATTTGTTTTTTTTAGACCTAGTACCAGCATTAGACTCTTGCATTATGGACTAGTTTGTATGTGGATGTTCATACACTTACTCATTTTGAGATGTATTCATCTAAGCATGTGTATGGTTGGAGTTTAGCCCATGGCTTTTGGGGTTTTGGATCTTACATGGATGTCTCATATCTCAAAAATTAGAATGAATGCATATGCTTTAGCATGTGCATGATCAGAATTATGTAACACACTGGGCAGGTTTCTAGTAGAGCTTCGTATTGTGGGGTCCATTCCGTCCGGGGGGGTCTACCCTACTGGAAGGGGTGTGACATAAAGTCATCAAATAAAAGCACACGGTCTAAGAAACATCCTGAAATAACATAAATATAAAACAATATTACTCAGAAAGTAAACTATGATCTACTAATAAGGATAACTATCAAAATCTCTGGCTCCCTCCCCTGGAAGCTCACTTACTTTTCCTTCTTCAAAGCACTGCTCCTCAATCCACAGCTCCGTCGTATACTCCTGCATTGAACATGACGACAATAATAAGTCGACTGAGTATTGAAAACACTCAGCAGATATCTAATCTAATTAACAATAACAATAACACATATATATGCTCAATTTCTAGTTTATGCGATAATTATATAATCAATAACAGTTCCATATAGCATGTGCATAATTAGAGTGCAGAAACATGTGAACATACCATGACATCATCTTGACTCGTGTACTTGTGTGACTATTGGACTTGTAGTATGAGTTTCATGCATGCTTGTTTTCCTATTAAAAATAGTCACCGAGGTCTTGATATTTAAGTTCATGGAGGTGCATCGACAAAAGCATAAGCCCCTAGAGCTCTTAGATATCAAATGTCTATGATAATTATCCGGAACTTGAAATTTTATCTATGGAGAGCATCAACAATTACCAGAGTTACTTGAGATATCAGGGTCATTGTAAAATCATGCAGTGTTCTTGTTCTTGTTATTATATTTGTACTTATTCTTGTATTTCAATATCCAATGTTCAGTGTCCATGCAGTATCTATGTCATGCTCATGTACACGTGGGACTTGTAATCTACCACACATGTGAACTTCTGCTTAAGTGTCGTGATTAATATCCGAACTTGGTCATTGCCTAGATTTCCATCTTCCGCCATGAAATTCCGCTATGTTACATCTCTCTAGTTAGATAATTTCCGACATGTAGGACTTCCTATAAGCTTTGGCCTATCTGAATGTCAATCATCATGCAGTATAAATATGATATAATTTATCATAACATGCATTAATATCTCTTGAACATACTTAAATAACATCATTTTTACATTTTACAATTCAAAGCATCCATATTAATATGAGTCAGTCTATAGGTACTCCCAATTATACTCCCAAATATACTCCCTAATCCTAATCGTTTATAATCAACAACTAAGGGCCAAGATTTCAGTTGGCTTATTTTGTCTTTTCTATTGCCACATCAGCTGGAATCCTAACCGTTTAATAATTGAGATAAACTGCTAGGATTTGGGAGTATAGTTGGGAGTACACTTTGGGAGTATCCCTAGGCTAATTCTATTAATATATCTAATTCGTTATTCATGAATTATTTTCTTTCCTCCATAAATCCTCACTCCATCATACATTAATATCCATCCACAAAACCATAATCATACAATCAAAACTCATCAATTATCATTTTCATTCATCCACAAACCATATACATGTCATTCAACCGATCCATTATCATTTACATATATTCAATTCAATATAAACATCATCACATACTTTAATACAACTAGTTAATACTGCACGTGCATAACATTTAATATAATTTTAAAAAATCTATAATGTAAGAAAATATAATTTTTTATAATATATTATATTTATATACTTATATAACTAATTTTTACAATATACAGTTTATTGGAAAATAGTCCCTTCCTTGGGATGAGGAGGGATTATGCGGCCTTTGGCATGTGTTTTCTTTTAATTATTTTTAACTGTAATTAAGATTAATTAATTATTAGGGTTAAAGTTTTGAAATATTAGTTTTTAGAACAAATTTAATCAGATAACAGTTATTGACCACAGTTCAAGAACAGTTAAAGGGGCTTTGTGAGGGTGTGGAGCATCCTCCCCCTTTTTGCACGAGGAGGGGATTATTGATCATGTTTATAGACTGAATTTTTGCCAAAAAAAAGTGTTTGAATGCTTCAAAATTGCAGTAGGGTTTTTGGTTTTTATTTTCTATAATTGATTAAATATATTTTCTAGATTAATTCCTTATAGAATAGCCACAATTTATGATTATTTACATAAATAGAGTCTCAATTCATATAATTTCATCGTTTAATCTTTTAAAATTTATCTGATTATAAATCATATTTATATTTTATTTTAATAAATAATTAATTAGGAGGTATTTGGATTAGATTTTATTAGCCAAAAATAAAATTTGATAAAATTGATTTTGTAAAATTAATTGTCAAATAATCACTTTTTCAAATAATAGTGTTTGGGGAATACAAAGTTGAGAGACTCATTTTCGTTTTCCCCTAACACTATTATTTGAAAAAGTATTTGACAATTAATTTAAAAAATCAATTTTATTAGAATTGATTTTTGGCTAATAAATTATAATCAAAACGCCACATTAGTTTTTCACCAAAGAGTAGGACAGAACAGCCCTTCAAATCCGTGTCATTATCTTTTGACCATGAACATCATCATAGTCTGTGGAATAGAAGAAAAATACACGAAGCAAAACCTCCAACTGATCATGGAGCACTTTCATGCTACTGTTACAGGTGCCCCATCGATAATAAGAAAAAAAATATGGTTATGCCTCTTGGACAAAAGGGCTTAGACAACACAATGACTTTATAGCTAATAGGGGTCTTGAAAAGATCAGATGGTGAAGAGCCTATAATCAATTTAATTCTTCACCTAAGTCAAATAAAGGTGGGCAAAAAAAAAAGAAAAAAGAATTCGATCAAGGTCAATGACATGTTATTACCATCTTGATCTTATTAGCAGTGGTTAGCAGACTCATGGGTCCGTTTCATAGCTTACCCCGTGTTCTCGTGTCCCTTTTAACACTCTTTTAAACTTGGTTAAACTTAACTAAATTAAAATTAAGATTTTCGTTTTTTTTAACCATGGTTGGATTGCTTAATCCTAGGTGTGGACCAATGAGGACCGGGCATTCTGTTATAAAATGGGATCCACGGGTATGTTGACAACTTCCCAAAGTTAAACCAAGGTTACATGCTGGGAAACGTTTAATTATAAGATTTAGTAAAGTTTAATTACAATTAATGAAGTTGAGATTCAATTGCGAATCGGTGAGGTGGTGGGTTGAATCGGTGATATAAGCATTGGTTTTAAGCAATGGGACCATTTAGGGAAGAATGTGGACAAATTTCAGGGGGTTTTATAGGAATGGACAATTGACAGGGTATGATAGGAAAGACAAAATTGGAAAAGAACAAAAATTGTGTGTTTTATTCATCTCATTGCAGCAAGGGTATTTTAGGTAACAAAGAGTTCGACGAAAGTCAAGCTTAATCATTGACGTATGCATTTTTTAGTAAAGGGATAAATATTAATTCTCTTTATCATGTTTCATAAAATCATCAAATACATTTAATAGCTCATTTTAAATCTCAAGCATAATAGTCAACTCATTTTTATAATAAACATTCAATAATCTTATCTAATCATGTGAAATCATACAATAGATCAATAATAAAGTTAGATTAGAAGGGATATCGACCTTTGGGATCATTTTTTTGGATCCAAATCGCAAGATGAAGTTCCTTGAAGCTTTGGGGATGATATCTAAGCTAATCTTCTTCTCTTCCAAGCAAAGCCCTTCTTCTTCAAGCTAAATCTTCATTCTCTCTTCCTTTGCCAAATTAGGTTAAAAATGGTTAGGACACTCTAAAACCTTGAAATAAAACCTCTATTCATAGACTAGGGGTTTAAAACCCCGAATTCTGTAACCCTATCAAAAATACTTGCATGTGTTTGCGATCGATTGCACATACACTACGATTGATCGTAGCTCTCCATTACGATCGATCGTACTGATGCTGATCAATCGCATATCACACAGAATAATTTTCTAGAATTTTTACTGATTACGATCGATTGTAGGTCATTTGCGATCGATCGTAAACCCAACAGAGAATTTCTCAAGTTTTCCAACTGAGTATGATCGATTGTAGGTCTCCTGCGATCGATTGCATGCTCTGTTTTTCCACCATTTTCAACACTTAAATATCTTAAACACTCAACACAGCTTAGCCATAAATAACACATGCATAATGACATAACACAAGACTAATCTATACTTATTAAAAAATATACATATAAACGAGAAATTCAGATTCGGGTCTCTACAATATGTCACACCATATATATTATAATAGTTTAGGAACTTATAATAACCAAATGCTAAGACTTGCTTGTATGTGTAATATACTACAATTGCAGTATAGTTACAACATTTATCCTTGCTTGTTTATATTTTTAAATATATAATATGAGTTATTGTGTATGTGTAACAAAAGTGTAGTATTTTCCCATAATTTTCTTGTAAGTTGTAACAATTTTTTATTTATTTAACCGTACTAATCTAAAAATTTAATAGTAATAAGTAGGATGTGTGATTGTACTTTCACCAATCTTCCATTATAAATTAAACCTAACCCCCATAGTAATAGAAGCTCGAATGGGGCCAGCAATTCTCATATTGCATTGTTAGTCCCAAGCCGAAATAAATGAGGGCTGCATCTCAAATCAACAGTCAATGTATAAAAAATTGCTTAAACATTATTTTTTTGTTCTTTCACTTCTTACACAACCTTGGCCCTTAGGGCCTGGGCCTAGCCAATTAATCAAGGCCCTTTGAGAGTTAGGGCCTCACCCCCGTGAATAAGGATCGGGCCCGATTAGACCTAAACCCTAACCTTTGACAACCCTAGTGGTGGCAGTGTTTAAAGTGGTGGTGGTAGTTAGAAATTTGGATAATACATGAAGTTGGAGATTTTCTATTTATTTTCCTCCCCAAATCTAAGCCTTCTCGAATGAAATAAAATCCTCAATTTGATATTATTTAGGGACTTTTTCTCTCATTTTTTTTTCACACATTCTTTGTAACCAAACGCTGAAAATTTAGATTTTCGCTAACTTTTCTTTTCCACGACTTGTTTTATAGGAAACCAAACAGGGGGCATCGCGTCTTCGCTTTTGATGCTTCTCTCAATTGAAGAGGTAGTGGGACCCATCCTTCCTCCTATTCACACCCTCTTCATCTCCCCTCTAATTCTCCCTGATTTTTAAGATTATATTCGATTTCAATTGAGTTTTATCCTTGTCTTAAATGTTATGAAATTGAGATTAAAATCACTCATGTTAATTTTATCTGATTATTAAAAAAAATGTGAGTTTTATACAATGTTTTAATTGTTCTAAAGATTGAATACTAAGATGTTTTATGCTTAGGGAAGATGAGTAATTTTACTACCCTAGTTTAATGTGTATTACTTATGCTAACCGCAAATAAGACATGGATAGTATTTGATCCCTTATATCTTTCTAGATCTGTTGAATAGGGACTTCTAGTCATTTTCACTATAATGTTTACACTTCGATAAGACATGTCTAGTATTTGATTCCTTGTATCTTTATCAGATTAACCTAAAATTTGAAACATGGTTACTTTAGGTAATTTAGAATCTATCCTAAAAGTTTCATAAAATTTGGATGAAGGAAATAATTAAAATACCCTTCTATTGATAGAAATGCGGTTTTGGCCAATGTCACCTGGTTCGCTCGGTTCGAATTCAGGTTCACAATTCGCTACTTTAGAGTGTACCCGGTTCGCTAGGGGTAGGATAAGATAATTCGCTTCTCAGTTCACTTAGGTTCGTTTGTTTGGTTCGCTAATTCAGTTCACACACACACACACACACATATATATAAATTAAAATCACAATTTTAATAAATTACCCATAGTAAGAGAGAAAGGGGGAGGGCTTACCTGAAGGCCAAAACCAGCTGTTTCACTTTGTAATGATTTTTTGATTAGTTTATTTGTTTGAAATTACTTTTTGTCTTTTAGTGTTAACAAAACATATTTGATACTGATTTGTGTCTTTCTGTCTACCAAAAACGGAACCACATGTTCGCCGAACCCATCGAACCTGACGTATTAAATCCAACAGACTTGGACTGTTTTACATCCAATTATTGGTTCACTCAAATTACCGAAAAAGTAGATTTTCCGCGATTTTGCTCTTTCTCCTCCTTTATTCAATCTTTACTTAGTTGAAGTTCATATAAGCCTTTAAAGTTTGTAAATCCTTAAATTAATATTATTTTCCTTGCATAAACCTGAAATTAATAAAAACACTCAAGTGAAGTAATATACCAGAGAAAGAGACTTAATAGAATTAATAAGTGTAGTTTAAAGTGCATAACTGTGTAACAATTAGCACCGATCAAGGCTCAAGACACTGCTTATCCTGAATTAATCTTAAAACACATAAGGCAATATTAGAAAATTAACCCGAAAATTTTTCTTCTTTAACATATACTAATGAACTTTTATATTAAACTAACCAATAGCCGAGTTTGTAATACATGAGTCATCCAAATATAATCTCAACCATCAAAGTAAACCTATGAGTTATCTAACTAATATAATCCCAACCGTCAAAGTAAACCTATGAGTTATCTAACTAAAACCATGTATCAATATCAACATATATTACAAGTCTTAATAAAAAAAAAAGTCTAACAACCTAGTGGTATGGGAAGTAGTCGAGGTCTCGTGTTCCCTTCTCGGGAATGTCACATTCTTCTACACCGTACTCGGAACCTAAACCTACCGACATAAAAACATATCGACTGAACAATAAGTGGCTTGGTAAATATAAAATCCAAACTAGCAATATCAAAAGCATCAATTAGCATATTTATTATGAATAACACAATCATCAGTATAAGCAGATTCATAGTGGCATTTTATAACATCATTCATATAAGCAGGTTCATTATGGTAGTTTAACATATATATATATATATATATATATATCATGCATAATCAGAGTGGGGAAGTCTCTTAAACATCTCGTAATTCTTTTCTTGTCTTACTCTTCTTTATTTTCTTTAATGAGTCATCATTCTTTTTCATTTTTCATATGAACATCATTGCATACGTAATCATTAATAGTAACTTAAAATAACTGTTCACTATATATAGGTGAAATAAATTGCTATAGTCTACATATTGAGTATCACTCCATAGCACTTTCATTCAGTACACACAGAATTACTTATGATTCACTTACTTAGGTATGCACACCTCATGATCTTAGACTGGTGGTACTCGGCTCGAGAAACTCATCATGCAATTTCACATACCCTCTATCTATTTCAAATCGTCTGTGATCGTGCTCTTATCATGCTTGTGCATCTTTCATAATAGTGAGTGAAAGATGATCCTCTCATTAGTCAAATAACACTTTAGATTGCCAAATCCGGTACCTTCAATGATCCATCATACACCTCATCCTATCATGATAGAAGACTAAGGCTCACGAGATTTAAATATGAAATTTTATTCACCCGAAAATACACCACTCCATGCAAATTCAACAACATACATTATTTATCAAGGCACATAAATTTCATAATTGCATCACGAAACATGAACGACCATGATACATCACTACAAAATTTATATCATCGTTATCGTTCAACATACATCATTTTCACATGTCATTGCATAAGAAATATTCATAACTTTAACTATCATTTGCATACAAATCCACAATTTCAACTCAAATAACACATCATATCATTCAAGACTCCATCATACATCACCTTCTCCTCATTCAACCATTCAAACCCTAAATCATTCATTTCCTCAGATTTAAATAATTCAACATTCATCGTATAGGATCAACATCATGTTAAAACTTAAATAGATGAAGCATTTCTATAATAAATCATATTCAACCTTATTCTAATATAGAATCTTAGCTTAAAACCCTAATAGCAACAATGAGTAATGGTATTGATAGTGAGGAAGTTATATTTACCTTCTTTGATCGTCTCCCCCCGATCCAAAAGCTTCAGAATGCACTTTGGGGCGATCTCCAATCTAAATCTCATTTCTCAAAGCCAAAAACCTCTTGGACTAGTTTCTCTTTATTCTCTCTCTCTATTAGGTTTAGGGAACTTAGAAACCATAAACCCCCGGATAAAAGGCTTATTTATAGTATTAGAAGGTCTAAATCCTAAAAATTTAGGGTTTTTAGAATATTTTCAGCGAAGATCGTTCGAACGCCCATCGAATGGATGTTCAGGAAGGACATTGTTTTCACATTTATAACAAGTCGTTTGAACAACATATGAGTCTGTTTGAACCGCTTCGAACAGATGGCACTCCATTCGAACGCCCTGCTTAGTCTCAACACTGTTTCTCCTCAACTACAGCAACAACACCATTTCCTTTTTAGCACAAGCCCATCAGCACACTTATTTTCCTTTAAAAAATTGAAGTAAATTTTTTAAGTTTTAAATTAAAATAAGGAAGTACTCCCCATTTGGATTCAATAAAAATACTTAAAAAATCAAATTTCTATTAAATCAAAATCTCATTTTCCAGTTTTAGGCTAAAATTTGAAAATCTTGTCGTCGTAAAATTTTCGATAGTCAAGTTAACCCCTCTATGCTTAATAATAAAATCTCATTAAATCATATATGTTTATTTAATCTATGAACATCCACTTTCGGGAAAAATCATCTCAAAATTTGACAATTTATGTTTATACTAAAACCACACCCTTCCTATAATATCTGCAATTCCTGTACTTAGTCATTTTAATTTTAACTTAAGATCATTAAGGAACAAGACATCACAAGAATGACATGAATATCAATAAATAAAATACAAGTCTCTACAACAAATCTAGTGTTTCACTAAGATTTCAAATAGTTGTCCTCAGTTCAAGTTGATTATGTTTCATTTCTTCCTCAAAGAAAGACGATCAACAATTCCCAATCATGGTCCTTGCGGATAGGATAATGCATATAATATACAAAAAGAAACTCAAGATATTTGATATCTTTCTCTTTGAATGATATCTCAATTCCAACTATAGTTTCATTAGATATCTTACAATTAGAATCTCACTTTTTTCTGATCCAGTTCTTCCCCTATTGTAATTCAAAATCTTAGTGAAACACTAGATTTTCGACAACATAGGTTTAACTTATGACGAAACTAAGAAATAACCTCTCCCGTGCGAAAGTATAGAAAATCTATTTTAAAATCAAACAATTCCATCAAATTGAGTATGATTGTATGTGTGATAGCATCTACCGTAACAATAATATATATGAACCCAATTATTGTAATTGCTCATGATATCCTTTTTTAGCTTTTAGGATCTATTTCTTAGTTCAAGATCCCTCTTACTAACTGGAATCAAGAAATTAGTAGATATGTTATGCCCAAAATGAGAATGGGCTAGGGTTGTGAATTTATAATATGATGATCGAGTCAATTCCATGATTATAAGTTAATTCTATATGACTTGACCTATCAATAGGCTTGTCATCCAGGAGCTTGTTCAGAAATATCGTAATGAAATGGACATAAGAGTTTGTCTCTAGGTATTTGACCAAATATGATCGTCTAATTCCTATAGAACCTATCACTAAAATACCCCTAGAGGGGGATAGGGCTAAGCAAAGTGAAAATGATTTTATGAGATGAGAAATGAAAATTATTAACCCCACACGAGGTTTCTGAATAAGTGATTGTCTGATAGTGAGCAAGGAATAATATCCATCTTTCTACTAATCAAGATCTATTGAACTCGTAATTCATTAGATACTTTTTATGAATGTCAACTAAGTATTGTAAGTAAATTTATCCCTGTTGTTCAATCATTTGATAACCAGAGTCACTTTGATAAATGATTACTATGAATCAGACTCCATAGAATTTGAACAAATTTTTTTTCTTCATGTCATTAAGGTGGAGAACTAAATCAATAATTCTCTTTCTTCATCATTAATAGAATCACTGTTCGCGATCTATGATTCTATTTTATTAATCCAACTATCGTTTATGTTTTTTCTATTTCTTATCGATGAATAAATCTATTTACTTGTACGATTTAGATGTCTCGTATTTCTCAAAAAAGTGATTCGATTGATGAAATTTGGTATGATACTTATGAGATTGATGTTCAAATATATATTCTTAGAACATATTGATTTGACCCTATAAGTGGGACCACCACCTAATAGCATGCTACCAGAAGTAGAACCTCGTATTTCTTTTAGAGAATCTCCTAATTGTTCCAGAACAACTAAAAATAGATTATTTAACCAGAAAGAATTCAGTTTAGATGTAGGATACCTATAGAGAAAATTTTGCAACTCAATCATGTATGATGGAATCATTCAAAATTTGATCATTTTTAATTTTGTCTCTAACTCATTAGAGATTCGGGAAACAAAGAGAAGATGTGCATGAACGAGATATGCAGCAATAAGAAACAATAAAAAGATTGAATATAGGAACTCCTGAGCATTTAGTGCTCTCATATGTGTCCCTATCAGTGGGAGGGGTGACATTATTTTGATAAACCCTTTATTCGGACAAAAAAGATTATGTAAACACTTATTTGAAATTTCACTTATCATATTCTATTGTGGAAGACATAATTTTTTTTAATGAGGAATTAGTCATGATATATCTAATCCATGCATAGTATAATGAAAAATGGATACCCATTTTTTATTGCACTTAGTATCGGCAATAAGTCAGAAAAATGTATCTAAAAGGGTTAAATTTAGATATTTGCACATTACCAAAGTAAAAAATCATCACATATATGTTTGAAACAGATTCCATTTTGAAAGACTTGAAAAAGAAATATCTCATTGAACTGCCCTTTTTCATCACATTTCTTTAGATAAAGACTATTTTTTTCTCTTTTTGGATGGAAAATATTTCTTAAAACACGGAGTGTGAATTAAACTCATGTTTGATCAGTTGAAATTGAAATCTATTTCTAACCTCTTAGTAGTGAATAATGATAAAGTGAAACATAAATTGTTTAGTTTGAACCCTTTTAGTAAAAAGGGGAACGAGTAGGATTCTTGATTATTTAGGACCTAATCGAATCATGTGCAATGGTCGTTGTAATTTCATATATTCTGTCATTCTTCATGAGAAGTTTGATTTATCAGCAAAGAGGCGAAGAAGTAGATTCATCATTCAATTCTAAATCTAATCAAGAATGAGAGAAAAAACTAATGTTTTACTAAGTTCAACTCTATGTATATTCTTCTATTCGTAGAGTACATTGAATGCACATAAATGACTATCACAGAGTTTCTGTTATTTTTATTAACAACTACTATAGGAGGAATGTTTTTATGCGGTGCTAACAATTTAATAACTATCTTTGTAGCTCCAAAATGTTTAACTATTTACTCATGGGTGGGGCAAGTTCTTATATATTGGTTCATGGTTTCTATTGGCTCTATAGTTCATCCGATGGAGGAATTGAGCTTCAAGAAATAGTGAATTGTCTCTTATTAATAGAATAACGAAGTAGGCTTAGCTGTTCTAACCGGGCATTGGAAGAATGAGAGTGAGACCATGTCTTTACTATTATGAGAGAGGTGTCCTTAAAAACGCTTATTGAATTTAGTCACTATTGAAAAAATTATTCTTTCACTTCGTAACAAACAGATTGGGGAGAAAGAACTTCATTCAAAGCCATGAAGGCACAAAGGAGCTTTAGATATTATAATAAGAATGATAAAATTATCCTAATATCTTTACAATCTCTCCTATTATAATTAATAGGTTGCATTCGGCGAGAAAGTCGATGAAAGAAAAGAAATGAAAGGAAAGGGAAAGGAAGGAAAAATAAAAGAAACTTAAATTTTTCTCAAAATAATTATCAAAAGATGGAAGAAGTTTTTGAGAAAAAGTTTGTCATAATTGAGAAAGTGTAAAAAAATGAAAGTATGTTTTTGCACATTGAATATAAGAAAAATGCAAGAAAACTCGCTTTTCTTTTATTTTATCCCACTTTCTCGCCATACGAACATACTCAATGCTGTGTTTGGTTGCCGAGCAAATAGAATGTGGGAAAAAAAGTGAAAGAAAATAAAATTTTTTGGTGTTTGGTTACAAAGGAAATTTTTGTGGAAAATAAAATGAAGAGAAAAGTAGCCCATAATTTTATTTGAAAGTGAAGATTCCATTTTCTTTTAAAAAGTTTGGATTTGGAGAAGAAACAAAGAAAATCTTTAACTTCAAGCCTTATCCCAAAAAAAATTATTTATTTTATTTTATATTTTATTTTTTTTAAATTGAAAATTATTTTGTTACCAAATTTTTTTAGCAACCAAAAAAGGTGCAAAAAAATTATTTTCTTTTTATTTCTTTTCCATACTTTGAATTTTTCCCAACTTCCATACTCTCTTGTCTCGCTCAAAACCTCACACGTTCCATGGGTACTTCCTCATCACACGTACAGCCATTAGTTGTTTAGTAATATAGGTAAAAAAAAATTGTTTTTTAAATAAATTTTTTTTATCAAAAGAACAGGAAGAATATAATTTGTACCCCCCGTTATCCAGCTAGACACGTATCGTAAGTAAAACAATCGAACGTGTGGGTCTATATTGATGCGTGCCAAGAAGCTTTGCTACATAGATTGCACAGAGAAAGAGTACGCCTGTTAGATGTCCAATCGAATGATCTCATATTCTCATATACGGTAAATGATATCCGAAGCAAAAAATAAAAATAAAAATTATACGCCTAGGTTATATTTTGCTTGTGCCCTCGTATTCATCGCCGAGGAATTGTAAGTGGAGTTTCAGGATCGTGCTTACTACTGCTTCGTAGCTAGTAGGGGTTTTTCTGATCGGGACGGCGGGAAATCGTAGCTTACACGTGGAACTTACCAAGTGCATCACTTACGTGAGCGCGTCATCTAAGCCGTTCGTTTCCTCGATGCTTGGCTATTTAATCCAGCATTTCTATCGGCGTTCGCTTCTCATTTTCTATCTTTTTTCCATTTCCACAGGGGGTGATATTTTCTCGTTCTCTAGACTCCGGGGAAGGGGCTTCAAAGCTTTGCCAGCTGGTAATTTACACGACCCTTTTCTTCCCGGCGTTTCTTTTCACGTTTTCGACTAGGGTTAGGGTTAGAGTTTGGTCGATTTTTGTTTTCTAAACCTGCTTTATCTTTTCTATTTTCTTAGTCTGTATAATTCGTCTGCACTCTTTAATGCTCGTTAGCTTAGTTTTTCTGATTATGTATCCATGATTTCTTATGAGTGCTAAAGATCTGAGGTTTGCATTGCAATCTAATGCGAGCACTACTCATTAGGTTAGGGTTTTCATGAATTGGATTTTACAGTCTTTTTTCCCCTTGTTGTATTATTAATGAGGAGTGCTATCCCCGTTCGCATTTTCTCCAAAAGTTTCCATAGACGCAAGGTAGGGCTTATCACGTGCACATGTCTGACATTTTAACACATTAAAAAAAAAAAATGAAAAACAGAAAATTTATGACAATTCTAGCAACCAAGTTGCGTCTGTGGAAAACTTGCGACTGGGGCTAGCAAAATCCATTATTAAACTGCTTTGGTGCTTGTGTTGTTTCAAATTCAACTGTCGAAGGAAGTTAAACAAGTGTAATTCCTCGGCTTTTATGATTCCTTTTTTTTTGTTGCTTCCTTGGTGCAACTGGCGCTGGTGAAAAGAGAAGTTTGTAAATATAGATATTCGGCTAAATCTGTTAATATTAGGGGTTGTAGTTGAACTGAT
Organism: Tetracentron sinense; assembly: GCA_015143295.1. NCBI lineage: Eukaryota > Viridiplantae > Streptophyta > Magnoliopsida > Trochodendrales > Trochodendraceae > Tetracentron > Tetracentron sinense. The sequence goes on along the minus strand of CM026568.1, from coordinate 36,711,320 downwards.
GGAATGAGGATGTGGGTTAATAATCTATTTAATCAATATTTAACAGGAGACAACTTTAGAAAAAAAATTATTCCATCAAGTGTTAGAAAACCTGTTACTATTTTTAGAGTTTGAACAAAGATTTTGTAATGTTTGATCTATGTATTGTGTCCAATCTGGTTTGAATTATTTTTTATGGGAGTAGTTCAAGTATGAGAAAATTTTAAGAAGGAAATGAAATGGAAGTGTGAGAAACTGAAATAATGTGATGACTCCAAATCTTTTTTTATCCATTGTTTTAAAAACAGATGTTGATGTTGCAAATCTTTTTCATCAACTGTTTTAAAAACAGATGTTGATGTCGGACTTTTGTTGGTCAGTCCAATTGCCAGTGAAAAGGGATGACTGCAAATCTTCTATGCCGATTTATTAAAACTGATACATATCTCAAAATCATTGTGAACTCGTTGGCCATTCCAGTTGGATCGATTGGCTCCACGACATCAACTAATGACATGAATAGCAAAATTGAAGTGGCAATTAACAAAAAGTATGTATTACAATTGCTAACTCTAGCTAGCATGACCCTATATAGAAGATTTTCAAGACTAAAATCAAATCCTATCGAATTGTATAAACTATAAACCACCTAACTGGTTAGATTTTTTTGGACGACAAGAAATTTATTGGCAGTAGTCTTTAGCACTGTTTAGAAATTTGGATTGGACCAGACAGTCGGACCACTTGGATTGTGAACTTGTTGCAAAAATGGGTTGTATGATCCTCGAATTATTTTAAATAAATTGGCTTATGTAATATAATTAAAACTGTCTAAGCAGTTGAACCAATGTTTTAAAATCCGGACATGACATTGACCCAGCCAAGGGGTGGGTTGGTCCAAACCGGACTATTAGGTTGATCCAACGACGTCAAGTGATGCCATAAAAACATTTAATATTGATATAATGTTAAAAAAAAAACTAGTAATTTGGGTCTCTTTTCTATTAGCAGGTTTGAATCAAGAGATTTATACAATACACTAAATAAAAATAAGCTAACATGTTAATTAAAAGAAACTTAAGATTGCCCAATTCTAACTAGTAATATAACACTTACAAGTTACAACACTCATATTAGACATTTTTGCGAACATGGTAATTTGTATGCATAGGTATTACAATCAATCAAAATATATTAACAAAAAAAGGGAGGTAATAGATTAAAAAATAAAAGAAGCTTACTTTCTCACTGAAGTGTAAAAAAATCTAATTATAGATGATTTAGCATTACCAAATAGTATTCTCATACAAATATTTTTCAATAGTTAATAGTAGCCCTTAAGGCCCTACAAGATTCGAATCTATGAAAAAAATACTTTGTCAAACGATTTGAAATAAATAAAATTAAACGTTCAAGAACAATGGAATCTGTTCATTACCTTCTAGCAATATACATATATGCAACATAAAAAAATATAAACTAGTAGTATAACACCTTTAATACCCCTATTAGACATTTTTACGAATAGGGGCCCGGGTCACGGGTCAATCAGTCAGAATAGGCGGGTCGGTCCGGTTTTTAAAACATTGGGTTGAACCGTCAACCCGTTCGAACACAGATCACCAAATGCAAGTTGAATGGATTGTTGGGTAGACCTGTCCTAAGGGCTAAGAATTTGGTCCATGGTTATAAATATTACTCAAATTTTATGTAACGATCGTTATGTATTTTGGATATGCACGAATTGATACTTGCTGCACTACATTATGTGATGGTTGTTACTTAACATTTGAAGTTAAATTGCATACGAGGGTTATAAAAATTCATTCTAATTCACTTCTTTTGGAAATTTCAAAATGACCATCTTGTCATTTCGAATAAAAAACTAGGTCAACGCTACAAATCAACGTATCAAAGTTTCGAAACCACTTCAAAGAAAAAATCAGCTTCAGGCTTCTTATAGGTATAAGATTTCTAAACTTTGGTCAGAATGTTTGTTAGTTGATGCATTTTAGCAAGTTTAGAATACATATTCTCAAATTTCATTTGAAATCCTAAACTTGGGGCTTTTTATCGATATAAGGTTTCTAAACTTTTGTCGGATAATGTTAGTTAGTTGATGGATATTAGCAAGTTTAGTATATATATTTATGAATTTCACTTGAAATTCATAAACTTATGATGATTTTGGTCATTGTTTTCATTGTTATCTCATTACATATTAACTAAACTTAATAAAACACTATCTTCTTCATGCATAATAAGCATTAATATGTTTTTCAAATAGTCTTTAAAATTTCTATCTAAAAATGGTGCATCCATTAGGGGTTTGGCTGTATCAGCCGAAACAGCTATGTATGCCCACTGAAGTTGTTATTTAGAACCTTGATTTGGTTCCCATGTCAATAGGTCCAACCGATTGGCCTAGTCTATTTTGGGTCTTAAAACATTGTGTGTAACCTATTGTCCTTGCAATTCATACTTTTAGTTAAGAGTATATTTTGTTGTTCTGCCACTTACACACAAACACACACACACACACATATATATATATAACTTTGAATTGTTTTGATGAAGATGAATGCTGTTGTAGATATAGAATTATACATCGAGTTTTCAGCGTAATGGTTTGGGTCGAAACGTAGTATGAACTATTTCAACATTATGTATCAGTTTTGGTAACAATAAACCTATTTGCCACATGGCCCCCCATGTATTCATCAATATATCCCCTTAAAAAACTCAAAAAGATTATAAAAATGGCACATGGGGTTTAAATTTTGAAATGTTCTTTAAAATGTTGATTTTTGGATGTTTAATATTTTACCTGCTGACGTTGAAAATGCAAGCTTGATTCTCATTTTTTTTCCTTTTCAATCATATTATCAAGCAATCCTCCTTCTCATGCATTAAGAAAGGAATTAAAAGAAAATATTGATGGACCTTCTTTCCAAATTACTTTGCGGCTTCTTTCGAAAAAGACAGACTTGCTCTTATGCCAAATTTTCAAACCAACTTTTTATTAATAAGTAAAATCTTATTAATGTGGATTTATCAAATGGAAATATGAGGGGAGCTTTAAGTACCCATTAAAACAATAGGTGGTCAAAGAAATGTATTCTTTGTGATAATAGGTTTACATCAGCGGTCAACTATGTAATATTTTCTTACATTAATTATGGACGGATTGAAGATATATGAGTCAGTCTATGGGTACTCCCATTTATACTCCCAAATATACTCCCTAATCTTAACCGCTTATAACCAACCACTAAGGGTCAGGATTTCAGTTGGCTTATTTTGTCTTTTCTATTGCCACATCACTAGGAATCCTAACCGTTTAATAATTGAGATAAACGGTTAGGATTTGGGAGTATATATGGGAGTACAATTTGGGAGTATCCCTAGACTAATTCTATATTTCAACGCAAGGCTTCTTGATGTTTGTTTTTTCCGGGTCATCTGTTTTTGGTTGATGAGACTAACTAGAAGAGGGGTAAAATGCAAAATTAGAACTTGAAGGGATTCATTAAAATCTAAAGGTGTTAAAAAGTCGGATCAAGATGGAATCTTGGAATGCAACTTTAGTAAGAACACGAATACGAGTAAGTTGATAGTTAAAATTGATGGCCAGAAGGTACCCCGAAGCGATCACGAGTGTAGCCGAGATGTTGTTGAAATTGATAAGGGAAGATACGATTAGAAATAATGCATTTAAGAGATTTTGGTTGTAACTTCAATAGGTGTTAAAATATGGGAAGTCAATTGAGATTGTTTAGATACGTAATGAAGAGCGATGATGAAAAGGACTAGAGGATGGCCGAACATGATGTTGATAGAGTAGTGAGAATGAAGATAAGATTTGATAACATGCCTTAACCAAAGGTGGAATGTATGGCTCGTGATAAAATAGAATGATTAGGACATGATTCACATTACTGAGCCGAAATAGTTGGGGCCACTGATAATCCTTAGGTGAGGCAATGCTTAGGCAATGCCTAGGTGTCAAAATTTTCTTTTTCTTTTTATATTATATTAGAATGATTGAATAGCTTCTTAAATCGTAATCTAGGCGATATGGGTTTTGGTTTGGCGAGGCGGTGGCCTAGATGACATTTTAACTATATAGCTGATAAAGAACATAAATCTTATATATAAAAAGGGCGAATGTGGGGGTCTGAACCTGGTCTGGCACCTCTCAAACACGTACTTGCCTTTTGTTGGTTGCTGTGCTCCTCTCCTTCCTTGGCGTGGAGGTCCTCTTGACTTGTAAAGACACTCCGATGCTTAAGTCAGAAGCAGAAAGTAGGAGAAGAGAAGTTGAATGAGAGAGAGAGAGAGAGAGAGAGAGAGAGAGAGAGAATCCCCCTTTGTGGGTGAGTCAGAGACCTTTTATAGGCTGGGTAAAATGGTCTTTGTGTCTATGCATTGTCTTTGTCTTATCGACTTTGTCAGTAGGGTTGGTCGATTGTCATTCCAACTCTTGCACGGAACGGAGACTATGAGCACGCTCGTCCACGTGGCAGTGGGCTATGGGCCTTCTGTCAGGAGTAGATTGATGGTCCATGCTCCCTATCTGTTAGGGACTCACTATAGCCTGGAGCGATGGGACACTTTTGAATGCACTTTGATGGCAGCTCGGCAGGACGATGGACTGAGATAACAGCCAAGTCTGATTGCTTGGGTCAGCTGGCACTGTAGATTGGGGACAATTGACATTGCTGCTCGGGAAGTTTGGGATGGCTGGACGAATATGCCGTGCTTTCAGATCAAGTTGGCAGGTCTGGTCGGGGCAGTGTTGTACTGCTAGCTGCTCTACACGCGTGTAAGTTGACTTTTGCCATAATGATCAGATCACGGTCAACCTTTGAGCCCATGATCCGTGCTTGGGACGGGGCCCATGTATGCAAATTTGCTAAGTGTAGCAGGTCGGATGTGCAATCCTGTACGGTCCAAAGCATATTTTTTCCCTTACAGTGAGTACATCTATTAGGAAAGAGTCTGTGTACAATGCCATTTGTTCTACTCTCTAACTACAACTTGATTGTTTTTCAGTGATGAAATGTTCTTTTGAATTTTGCTACTTCTGCTCTTTCAGAAAGTAGATCCTGATGAGGCAACTTTTATGCAATGTTGTGAAACTGTTACCTAGGCCACCGCCTTGCCTAGCCAGGACTCCTATCGCCTAGATCATGATCTAGGTGGGCACTCACTAAATCTTACACAATATTATATAATGTAAATAAGAAAACTAAATTTTGGTAACCTAGCCCTCGCCTTGCTTTGGAAATCCCCTATTTTGCCTAGGCGTCGCCTTGACGCTTTATGTGCTCTAGATTTACTCCAGATATTGAATGCATTTTCTTGGCTGTTTCTTAAGCCATATACTCCATGTTTTTCAAGTTTTTACCTTTTTAGGATATGTTCAGCTGGATCTCGCGATTTGCCTTCTGATTTGAATTTGCTCAAATGATGTCTTGAGGGTTTTATTATAACAGTCGATCCATGGGAAGGGGCAGAGCCAAGAAGCTCAAAAACAAGGAGCCACCTGTAAACCACATGAATGCCAACAAGCTGATTGGGAAAAGATCTGCAAAGAAAAAGAAGAAGGCTCCAAAGATTAATGCAAATGATCCTGTTCCCTACCCTGCTTCTGCATCTGCCACTGCTTATACTCCTCCCCAGGCTCCAGCTCCTGCATCTGCTTCAGCCCCTGCTCATACTCCTGCCCAGGCCCATACTCTTGCCCAGGCTCATACTCCTACTCAGGCTCCTGCTGCTAATGGGAGTAGAACTATCACTCATGAAAAAAGGAAAGGTACAAGCAATGAGGAACAGATTTCTGGGTTTATATTCATGTGTAGTGGAAAAACCAAACCAGAGTGCTATCAGTACCGTGTATTTGGGCTTCCTGCTGGACAAATGGGAGTTGTAGAGAAAATTAAGCCGGGAACGAAGCTGTTCTTATTTGACTTTAACCTAAAGCTTCTCTATGGGATATATAAAGCTGCCTCGCGTGGAGAGTTGAACTTGGAGCCAGCTGCTTTCAGAGGGAATTTTCCTGCCCAGGTAATTAAGTCCTCTATTGTTGCCAATAGGGCTGTATTCGGGCTGGGCTTGACCGGGCTTGGCCAAGCCCGGCTCGGCTTGAATAAGTTTGATCGAGGCCCGAAGCCCGGCTTTGCCCGAAATCATGTTTGATTGTGCGGCCCGAAGCTCGGCCCGAAAAAAAAAACTTGGCTTGAAGCCCGGCTCGGTCCGAATTGATTCAAGCTCAAGCCGGGCTTGGCTTGGCTCGAGCTCGGATTGAATCTTTTTTTTTTTTAAATAATAAAATTTTATATTATATATATATATATATATATATATATATATTAATAATATTCGAGCCGAGCCGAGTTCCGGCCGAGCCGAACCTCAATCGAGCCGCACAAGGGTTGGCTTGTGCTCGGCTTGGATTAGATTTCAGGCTTTTTTTTTAGGCTTGGCTTGGCTTGAATTAGCTTTCGGGCCGGGTCGATCTCGGGCCAAGCTGGGCCGAGCTGAGTCGCACCAACGGGCCGATCGGGCTTTGTGCAGCCCTAGTTGCCAACCTCTTAATTATTAACGCGTGCTTGAAGAAGGATAAGAAAACAAAGACATAAGGACCTATCCTGCAGGAAGGAAAGATTCAGACTCTGTTTCTGTGTAGTTGTGCTTCTGGACTTGCTTACTCCCCACATTTTTCATTTTTCTCGCAGTTAGGCATAGAATAAAGTCCCTTGAAAAGATGACAAATTCTTATGGTAGCCCGTTTCACCCGTTTGTTGATTGCTACATAATGTGTTGCCAACTTCCTCGAGGAAGAGTGTCTAAGGGCGTCCCCTTAGCTGTGGGGCACTGGGTTCATGCCCCTGTTAGTCAGGGTGGGAAAACCTTGACCTTCTGTACCCCTAAAGAAAAGATTCGTACCTAATGTTGTGCTTGACTATATTTCTTCTGTAGACTGAAGTATATGTTATAATTGTGGTCCTTCACATTAAGCTACACTGTTTTTGTATTGGTGTCCTTTTGCTCTCTGTTTGGATTGTCTTTGAGACTACTCATTTTTTCTTTTTCTGTTAATTTTATATATAGGTGAGGTTTCAAATTTTCAAGGATTGTTTACCACTGCCTGAGAGTGCTTTCAGACATGCTATTCAAGATAACTACCAGGGGCGTTCAAAATTTAGACAGGAGCTCAATAACCAACAAGTAAGATTCATTTTCATAAGCTTTTACAGAACTCAGATTTATTCTTCACAATTTTGGCTTAATCCTGTTATTGACCATAACATTTACTGGTTGGTATAATTTTTCAATGAAATGCAGGTTAAGAATCTAATTTCATTGTTTCGTGCAACTGGTGCTGGTGCACCATTGCCGGCACCTGTTGCCCTCCCAATGCCAAATGTAGCCCCACCACGGGCATTCCCTCCTCCTGTTATGGAGGAACGCTACCGGGTGCCGGCGAGGATGGCTCCTCCAGAAGATGCGTATGTAGCTGGAGTGCACCTTAGTCGTGGCCCTCCGGCCCTATATGTTCCACAAGTGGCCCCACCACCATACGATCATGATGTATCAGCTGCGTACATGGCACGTGCTCAACCAACTGTAGACTCTCGGCATGTTCAGCCGGTAGGCCTGCTACATCATAGTGATCCATATTATTTGCCAGAAGCTCATCGGCCTTACTTGCCTGAAAACCCAGTCCATCCTGTGCAGGACCCGTATAGCAGGTAGTTTTTTGTGAAGAAGTCTGATTAAATGTTGATGCTGGTTCCAATAGTGTGGATCCTGCAAGTGTCTTTATTTTGTAGCTAGCAAGCTTTTTCATTTTATCATTTTTGTGAAATATTTCTCATTCTGGTTTCTGTTTATTTATTTATTTCTGCACATCCTTCAATATTTTTTTGGGGAAATTGATGCCACGATACTTTGTGCTGCCTGCTTTCACAGGTACAGGGCTGTGCCCGAGAACCATCCCTGGGATCGATTCTTTGGTTTGGAGAGCGAGTATCCCCGGTTACTACCCCAGAGGGAAAGGGAAGTTTTCCCACGCTCGGAAAATGCGGTTGATTACTACAGCCACCACACATCACTTGCAGCATCACATGCTCCAGTACAATCACATGTCCCAACATTTTCACATGCGACTGGGGAATTGCCATCCTCATCCCAACAAGCTGCTTACTGGACGGCAATGACTTATGAGGACCCAAATCGTGTGCATGCTGGTTCACTTCAGAGGCCAGTGTCAGGGGCAAGTGCACCTTTGTCTTCTCATTATCCTTTCCCGGGAGCCGCCTCGACATACCGCTGACTGATTATTGGAAGGAGGGACTAGGATTATGTTGGTATAGTATGCCTTTGTTTTCCCCAATGAAATGCCGGCCAACTTTATCTGTCCTTTTTTTTGACTATTAGTTATGTAACCCGGAAGAATACTGTTGACAGTTTTCAGGGTAATTTGAATCTTAGACCTGATTGTTGTTTCTTCTTAATGCTTCACTCGTCAAACCCCTAAAATGCCATTGAAGAGTAACACATGGTCAGTTCAACATTTTAGCTCAATGGATGCTTAATGTTTAAGGGGGAATTTGTTCCGGCTCGGGTAAGTTGCAATGGTGAGGGTGTATGCTATTCACTCCGCCTGATACTGTTTTAAGTCTTAGGATGGACTGTAAACTGGCTTAAGTTGCCTCATCTACACTGAAACATGTAGCACTCTATTATGTTTCAGTGTAGGTGCAAGATACAATATCTTTGAAGGCCCTAGGGCGTGTTTGATTGGTCAGTTTGCATACTCATGGTTGATGTCTCTGGATTTGTAGAGAAACTAGATAGTAATGTGCTGCTACATGATGTGTTGAACAGTGTCTCGTTTTTGGTTTTGGCCAGGCCATAGGCTATGTGAAATTGGCAAAAAGTTTCATTGATGGGGTTTCCTTATCAAATCACCAAAGAATAGCTCTTTTTAAGTAGGAAAATTTAATAATTTGAGATGTGGGTGGCTATCCAGATTAATGAGCATGCGATCCATGTCTTATATCTTTTCTTGAGGAATGCTATCCCTATTCTCAGTCAAACTATACTCTCAGTCTCCACCAACCATTTGTCCATTCTTGATGAGAGACAGTGCCAGTGCTTTAACCACCATTTGTCCATTCTTGATGAGAGACAGTGCCAGTGCTTTAACCACCATTACAGATAGGTGATTGGTGGAGGCTGAGAGTAGAGTTTGACCGAGAGTAGGGTTAGCACGCCTCATCTTTCTCCACCCTCGTCATAGTGAAACAACCTCTGAATAACCTGTGTTGCAAGATTGGAGTTGGCCAATTTTGAATTAACATTCTATGTTGCGTGGGTTGGGGAACCCCGTTGTGCTGTAGATAGACACTGATCCTACGCTAACACATCCTTACATAATTTTGTAAGATTCTATGACCAAATACACTATTTTCTAGCTGACATTACAGAGTTCAAAGTTCGTATTCATTTTCATCCTTCAAAGTGCAAAGTTCCAGGTATCAGATATAAAAATTTCAACAAAGATCAAAAGTAAAAATAAAAAATTGAAAATTTTTCCCTTCTCAGTCTGCCAGCTCCTCCCATCCAAACCCATTTTTACTGTTTCTCTTATCTACTCCAAGTATCATTACCATTTTTCATCTATCATATGCAAAAGCTTTCACGGAAGAGTCGACCTTTTGCACTTTCATTTTGTGGTAAGACTGATCAGATTGAGCGAATTGAGCTTGTTGCTCAATTACCTGTTGTTGTGCCACATCCGCGAGGTTACATGATTGTCCACCAGTTATCTACCCAAAAAGAACAGATTTATGTCAAAACTTGTGATGGGAATGGCTTTTGAAAGCTTTAGAACGACTATCACCAATAAAAAAATGAAAAGAAAGTAGCCTTCCCAGTTCTAACATTTTGTCTGTTCCTCAAATGGACAATGCACTGCAAATGCTTTAATTTTATGTGAAGGCATTACATGTTAAGAGAGGAATGATGTTCCATATTAAGTTTAAACTTCCCTATTACATGATTCTAATGATCCAATAAAGAAGTTAATGGGTATATATATACCTGTTGGAGCTTGGATTACAAGCCTTGGTAGAGATGAGCACTTTCCCGCGGTGCCCGGATATCATTATGGGTATGGCCGTCATCTTTATTTGCCATCATAAGGAGGGAAGGGTTTATGTCTGGGCGAGGGAACAATAACTTAAGCCGGAAAGCATCAACTCCATTCAAGTAGTAGCGGAAGAGCCTTTTGGCCCTAATAAACCCAAGACGGCCATATAATGCCAGGGCTCCCTTGTTTGTGACTTCTGCTTCCAATGTTACCTGAAAAAAAAGTAAATCTGGAGCTAACATCTGTACACTCTCAACCAGGATCATCTAGTTTTTTCATCATTTTCTCTTTTTGTATATACATAAATAAAATAGTCTGACTTGCAAGTTTTGCTAGATAGAGGTTCCTCAACAATTGCAATACATGTCAAGCATTTTGCAATGGTCATAAACTAGTCTAGATGTGCAAGCAGCTTATTTACCAAAAAAAAAAAAAAAAACGATAGGCAGATATCAATAGAAAAGCGCTACTCTTAGTCATTTTGCAAGTAGGCTCTTGACGTTAAGAGAGCGAGTAAGGACTAAGGAGTCATAAGAGAAGGAAAGCTACATGATTCCAGATTCCATCCACCCATAATCTCCTTGTTAGATTTTTAAAAAATAATTATTAATAGAGAAAACATTATATTTAATGCAGGTGTGGGTTTCTATGTGTATTGAATAGTTCCACATCAGATATCAACAAAAACTAAAAGATTCTCATTTATATGATCATGAGAGTTGAAAGAAGGCTTGAGCCTACCTTGCTATGCCCAAACCAAACACGCACGTGCCGAGCCAAGCCGAGCGGGGCCGGATATAAGTAAAACTTAAAATTATTTTTTGGTCATTCTCATTTAAACATTTTTATAAAAGAAGTCCGAAATGAATTTGAAAAGAACTGCCTTTTTTACTGTTGAGATTTGACTGTTGGTCTTTGGAAACTCTTCAAAAGGTCTCTGTATCTCTTTGAAGGGGTGCCTTAACCTCTATAAAAGGTTGATCTCCCTTGGGTTTAAGATTGTAGTAATGAGCCAAAGTCATTAAGCCCATAGTCTTATGGTAGTTATTATAATGCTTTTATCTACACATTAGTAAGGGTATTTTTGTCATTTAATAAAGATTCATAATAGTATAAAAATGAGATATAAAGAACCCCTAATCTCTATTCATCATCTTCCTAAACCTAGTCTCTCTTAGTCTGAGCATTTTGAAAGATAACAGTGTTCTAGAACAGGTTTTCAATACAGGCTCAAGATTGTCTCTGGCGAAGCCAGAAAGGTGGTCTTGGGCTACCACACATTATGCGACATGTGGTGTGAAAAGGGGAGAAGTCATTTGATTTTCTCCCATAATTTTGACTTCTCCCCACTTGATATCTCTCCCCCTTTTTCTCACCACATGTCTCATAATGTGTGGAGAAGCCAAAATCATGGGGCCCATGAAATGACTTCTCCAGCCAAATGCCGCACACATTGTGGTAGCCCGAGCCCACCCTTTCTGGTTTCGCCAGAGAGAATCTGAGGCCTTCAATACAGCAATTTGAACCTGTTTAATACAACAATTGAGTTGTGTCCGTTGTATCCTGGAACCTAGTTTGTTGGGCCCATTTGCTAACTTGAGTGGGGACAAATATATGTTGAAAGAAAGCAGCGTCTACGCCTCGGATTCAACCTATTGTTCTGTCTTGTTCTTTTATGTTTACTGTTCTTTTATATTTTGTTTTCTAGATCCAGGTCCAACACTCCTCACACTTTTAGAGAAAGAAGGAAGCAATCCAGAGGGAACCAAAAAGATCCATGGAAAACTTTAAAAGCTATATATAATAACATACCTCTTCGCATCCTGATTCCATCATCACTTGAATAGATCTAGTAACGAGTTCCGTAGCTGCAATATAAGGAAAGAAAATATCAAATACGTTGAAAGATACACTAGGGGCAGATAACACGCAACAGTCCATAGTGGGCTATAACAGTGATGTCACCTCATCAGATGTATACCCGACTCCGGGAGAACAGTCACCTTAATTTTCAATTTCAAGACCATCACTATACTGAAGCATTTCATTAGACATCTCCTTCATAGTATATCCTGAAATGTTTGAATTGATACCCTTCGAACCCTTACCACCTCTATAGCCTATATCACCTGAATTGAATACACTTGCTAAAGAATCAAGAGAGTTGTACACAAATAGACATCAGGGAAGTCGTGTGACACGATGAACCAATCACCACAAACAATGCCGAGCAAGCAGTTGTATTCTAACATATCAAGTTTGAATACAACAGTCAGAAGACTAACACCCAACTCTTAGAATGGGAAGCGGACATTATGCACAAGAGATTTGCAGAAGTAAATGACATGTAAAAAATCAGCTCAAAAGTGTGCATAAATGCTCAGCTGAAAGGACACTTCCATCCATGCCTTCCAGGTACGAGTTCTTTTATATTACCAGTCAAGTATGCAAAAGGGCATGTTAAGTGTTAAACATTGACAGGAGCAAACAAACTAGGAACTAAAAAACAGCCCCAAATACATCTCTCATTTAATGGCGTGCAAAAACATATAAATTTGCTAAATAAAAATGTAAAAAATTTAATGTATCCTATTGATGCAGGATCATCTGATCTCTATAGTCTCACCATACATGATACATCATCCATCCTGGTAGGGAGCTTACATTTGAGTCCATTACATAAAAAGCTGACAAGTTGGTGACGATGCTAAATGGTGTCTCCAAGAGTTTATGTAACAAGTAGGAAACATAGTTTAGAGGGTTTACCAGACTTTTAAGTAGGTGAATTACAGAGTGTATGGAGATGTCAAATATCGAATGTGAATTTTCCTTGAGGATAAAACCTGATGAAATTTTAAGACCTTCTAACAGATTCAAGTTGTTCCTTTAGTCCTATCTACTGCCCGAGTCTTGAGTAAGAACACACTGAGATCTCAACTTGCACCAGTATGCTAAAATCAAGAACATTCACATATACAAACTAAAACACTACAATTATAAGAAGCATAATGGAAAGAAAAAGCTTACCAATGCCTTTCCCTCTATAGGGCTTGATCACGACAAGCATCGCAATGTAACCTCTGAAAGTACTCCGATGCTCGCCCATCTTACAAACAACAGTCCCAACACAAATCCCTCTATGGAAAGCCTGAAATCACAGTCACAAAACACAAATGAAGCTCAATCCATTCAAAAAGAAATAGATGAGAACAAGATCAGGCAAAAACCCAAAATAGAGGATATTAATGGGGAAAAAAATAACAATTTGGTCAGCTCCCGAAACTCGCATTTGAATTGCATCCAATTATAAAGAAAAACATAAATTTCAAATAATCAGAAGCTCTAGAAAAAGAAAAGAAAACCCTAACCCTAGAAGGTGAGATTAGTTACGAGGAAAGAGAGGTGAGGCCAGAGATAGACGAAGTATCTGTAAGTGAAGATGGAGTAGGGCTCGCTGAGTTCCTGGTCGACCAGGCGCATGATAAGGGGTAGGTGATGTTCACCCCCATAGCTCACGTACTCTATTTCAGACGGCTCGAACTCTGCACCTGTTTCTCCTTCACCCGCCGTCTCCATTCTCTCTCTGCTTTAGGGATGCGAAGTGCGCCTCCCCGTTTCAATGCTCGAAGGAGAGGAAAGGGTGACACGTGCGAACAGAGTGCGACAATTTTCACCCAAAAAGTGGACAGGTGGTTGGTTAAGGGTGAAAGTAAAAATTAACTGAGAGTAGGGCTAGCATTCCTCTAGACCCAAATTACAGTGTATCCTTTGCGTACTTGCCGGTTGAAGGAGACTGGAAGAGGAAGGCCTATAAACGTGGGCCTTATCTGAGAGATCATGGATTGGGCCCAATCTCAATTTAGTCCTATCAAATAAGTGGGCTGGGTTTGAGCTTGATGTATAGGGCCCACTAGACTCTTAAATGAAGGGTAAGGCTCAACCCAAGACCAATTGCTATAAAGTAAAAAGAGGAGTGTTAGCACAATCTCAAAATTCAATTTTTTTCCAAATTTCGTGGCATTGTTACCCCGGTTGAAAAGCAAAAATGTCAAGCAAGAGAAATTTATGATTTACATTAATTCTCAAGGTAAACACATGTTGCTACCACTGTGAGACTTAGGAAGTCTTAGACTGGTGCTAGCAATTCTCAATAAAAAAATCATGGGCTTCACAAGATCTCGTATTATTTTGTTTCATCGGTCAACAATAATTCCGGTAAATCCGCTCTCAAAGCCAAACAAAAGACTCTGTCACTCTTACATCAAAATATTAGGCACATGCTCTGCGTTAAATTAATGAGACATCCGCCCGTGAATGAATGTACGCAAAACGACCATGAAATGCGATTTTGGACTTCTATGATAATATGACAAATAAATATATAAATAACATAAGTAAAACATAAGATATATATATATGGATCACCCACAATAGGGCTATACCTAGGGAGACAATCAAGAACTTTCACTATTGAAAGATTATATGGTACAAAGATATTGACTTTCAAACACAATGAGTCCGATCGCTACAACTATGATTACCATTAACCTGCTATTTTTTTGAGAGCTACTTGTTTTCCTACAGGTCATCACTCTTCGATTCGAGAGTCACCTCACTCTCTCTAAAAATCCTATTAGCTCACATATCATTAGCTTACAATTCAATATGCCTACACCCTAGGCCTATTTATTTGATTGTAGAACCTAAAATTAAATCCTAAACCAATTAAGATTTTCTCAAATATTAATTATAAAAAATAACTCAATAATAATATAGTGTTTTACAGAAATAGAATTATAAGAAAATTCCAAAAGCTAGCACTACTTTCTTCTGTTGCGTTCTCCCATATTCAGGGCAAAAAGATAAGAATTTTATGGTGGGGCCCACAAAAGGGAGAGTGAGCAGTGAGCACTCCCCTATCAAGAATTATACCGGCTATAAGAAGATGGAAGGTAGAGAGCCCAAATAGAGGAAAATGAGTGTAGAGAAATGATTTGAATGTGGACTGATACTGAGTCAAAGATGCATGTTACTATGACTTGCATGTGCAAGGGATTTAGACGCACCACCAAAATGGTAAAATGCAAGGGCTTACGGAGATTCATGCCTAAAATTTTGAAGGTGTCACATGGCACACCTTACAAAGTCAGTTTCGAAATGGACTAAAATAAGTGAAGCCCATCTCCATGCCTTTGTCGGATAATAAAACACATGAATCCTGGACATGGGGTGGGCCGTGGGGTGGAAGAAGAAAATCGGGGTTTGATCTGAAAAATATTATTTAATATTTGAACTGTTCGACCCTCTTAGCTTAAGTTAGGGATAGGAGGCATGTGGGATTCGAACTAGTCTATATGATTCATGCCTTCTTTGAGGAGGCATACTCACATGAAATTTTGGTTTCTCATCTATTATTTGAGAGAGAGAGTATTATATTTATGTCGACATGCTTGTCTATATGTCCATATGCATGTTTGCATACATCTTCATATATCCCTTAAAAGAAGGGAGAGAGTTGTACATATGTATTTTTTTTGGTCATATGGATGTAGACATGCTTGTCTGTATGTGGAAATACGTGTACACATCTCCATATTACTCAATACTCGGAGAGAGATGTTTTCCTACCATAAACAAAAAGAGAGAGAGAGGCGTGTATGTGGAAATGCTTGCCTGAAAGTGCATATGCATGTGTGTATACATAATACATCTATACACCCCTCAAATTCAGAGGGAAAGAGAGTTGTATACATGAATTTGGAGACTCCTGTTGCACGTGGAAATACGTGTATACATCTCTGTATTGCTTTTTCATTTTTTCCCCCTTTTTGGGTTGAGAGTAGGGCTGTCAATGGACCGGATCATGATCCGGATCCGATCCGAATCCGATCCGATTAGCCGGACTTTGGACCCTATATGTGATCTGTCGGATCGGATTCGGATCGGATCGGTGGAATCCGATTATAATCGGATCGGATCTGGATATAGGGTGATCCGATCCGATTAAAATCCGATCTGATAATAATAATAATTTTTAATTATTTTAAATATATTATTTAGATTTTCTATGTATAAAATATTAATTTTTAAAAAAATTAACATTAATTAGTATTAATTAAGGTATTATTAGATTTTTTATTATTAAAATAGATTTTTTTAAAAAAAAATAACCTTACTTGGATCGGATTCGGATCGGACGATATATAATCGGATCGGATTCGGATCGGTTACTTCATGATCCGACGGATCTCGGATCGGATTCGGATCAGTCGGATTCTTAATCGGATCGGATTCGGATCTAGGCAGATCCGGTCCGAATCCGATCCGTTGACATCCCTAGTTGAGAGGACTATATATATATATTACTAGAAGGGGCGTGAAAACTTGTTATAATGTTAATAAATTGTGGGAGCTTTCCAAATGTCTCACCCCTAAGAGACTCAAAGCCGAGGACTTCTCATTCGGTACTCACTTTTACAGTTGAACAACCAGGGAGTGTGTTTCATTTTACTCAGACTTAGAGAGAGAGAGAGAGAGAGAGAGAGAGAGGTGCAATGTCACCTAATTGTGGGTCTGGGATCCATAGTTCTTGATCAACCTATGCCATAATCTAACCCTTGATAGAGATATGTTTATAAGTCAAATGGCTATGATTATCAGATTAGGTCGGAATTTTTAGAAGATTTTCTCAGAGAAAAAAAGGGTGGGTCATGAATTCATGATCCTTGAACGTGCTCACCATGTGGCACATCAAGCCCGGATGGGACAGCCCGGTCTATCTACACAATGGGCGAGTTCGGCCTAACCATTGGGCCCGTATCATTGCAGTTTTTCTTTTTGAGCTTGGGCTGAGACCAGGTCGAACCAAATTTGACAAACTAAAAACTCACTTCGGGCTTAGGTCAAACTACTGTTTAAAATTGTATGTATATATCACATTATACAACATACATATAAATGTTTTATCATGCTATATGAAATCATTTTGATACACGTAAGTATTTACATAATATATATAGAATATATTTATATTGGTGCAGGCTGGACCAAGGCTGGATGCTGAATCCTTGCCCTAAGGCGCGGATGAATTTGGGATGGCTCAGCCCAATTTGGAGCCTTAAAGCCAGTGTATGAACACACACACGCACATATATATATATATATATGAGTGACAACATATGTGTGATGAATAGGTGATCATGTCTATGCATCACATGTTTGACCGATGCGTGATACTCCTTTAGGCCCACATTTTTTTAAAAATATTCGGGTCTCCATTCCTTAATACGTGATAAAAAATCAGCCCAATCAAAGAAGTTTAGGTCGTCCGAATGGTTCAATTGAACGTTAAAAAGCTCTACCATTAAACCTAGTTTGCCATAACTCCCGAGGGTGTAGCCCAGTGGTCACTTGGACAAACCGTAAACCCGGAGGTCTCGAGTTTGATTCACTGGCTCTCCTCAATAACGGCTGCATGGGGGTGCGGGTATTCCCTATGTCAGCCCATGGGATTAGTATGAGTTTTCAAGGCTCAGGATATCCACGGTTATAAAAAAAAAAAAACCTAATTTGCCACTATTAAACCCTAAAGTTTATATAAACCTAGTTCTACAATTTGGATTGACGGTCTAAACTTTTTCGATTTGACTGATTTAAAAAAAAAAATATTTGCACATTTATTTTATTTTGGTTCCAAATGAGTGTCCTATTTTGCTCAAACATGTGACCCACACGCATCATTTATCAACTGGTAGTATAAGTTAGGTTAATAACCACATCATTTCCTGGCCACTAGTGAAAGGTCATATCTCGCCAATTTGAATGTATATAAGGAAGGAAAGCAAGTATTTTACCACAAAAAGAAAAAAAAAACGGAAAGAAAGAAAACAAACCGACGAGGAAAAGACAAAAAGAGGAAAGGGAAAAGAAGGAAGTGACTAATAAACTTTTTCTATTCAAGAACGAGAGAGATGATAAGCATACTCTCATTTCCATGTTCTCTCCCTTTTAAGTAATAAAACAAAAAAAAACTTAAAACATGTATTGGAGTTTCGGAGCTCCGAAAAACACTCTATTTTATTTTATAAATATTTCGTATTGGTGTGAAGTAGTCGATATCAATTGAAAAGCTAATGGTTCATCTCATTTTGATGCCCAGATTTTGATGCCCTCAGAATGCACTTAATTTTAGTATCAATCTGTCTTTCGAATTTCCTGAAGAGGATATGATCCTTCCAAGCAGTTATCATGTACCAACTTAATTCGGGCCCTTTCCAATTTGGAAAAAGATTAGCTCTGGTGCCTGCCGGAGTTAAGCGCTCAGGCATCCACAAACCATAAGGCATCTCACGTTTTTAAAGGGGAAAGATATTTAATGGGGAGAAGTCAAAATCAATGGGAGACAATAAAATGACTTCTCACCTAAATTATGCAAGCTGTCATATTGTTTGTGGATGCCTGATCGCTTACCTCGGGCAGCCACCAGAGCTAATCTTTTTCCTTCCAAAATCTAAGCCATCTGCTTCAAAGCATAAAAGTGTAGCTCTCTTTTTTTAGTGTAAATGTAATGGTAGCTTTGTAATTATTAAGAGAGTTAGTAACAATTTTATAAAATATTCATCATAATTATAAGATTGCCACCCCCAATAGATAAAAAGGGGAGAGCTCTGCCTTTTTTTTTTTAAGAAGCAGAGTTTCGTTTTGTATTTATACTCAAATATATAAGTAATATAAAGAAATTTTTGTCTGGAAACTTTTATATTTACCAATATTTTGGGGAAGCCCAATCTTCTACGGTTATCACCGATTTGGCAAATCTAGTTATCACCCCTTGAGGTTGCCATGTGTCCCTTTTGACACCCTTTAACTGTAGTTAAGATTCACTCACCCTTAGGGTTCACCTATCCATCCTTGGTTTTTAGAAAAAAAAAAATTAATTATTTTTTAAATTAAAAAACTTTTTTCAGGTTTTTTTTAAAATTAAAATATTAAAAAAAAGATTTTTTTTTCTTCTAAAAACCAAGGATGGATGGATGAATCTTAACTACAGTTAAGGGGTGTCAAAATGGACACATGACGACCTCAAAGGTGATAACCGGATTTGCCAAATCCGTAGAGGATTTAGCTTCTATTTTGGGAGTTCTGAAAAACAAAAAACACAAAGTTCATATTTCAACTCTAGAGCAAATGATTTTGTATGGGGCATAAAGTCAATTGACGAAAAAAAAAAAAAACATTTAAATAAGGTAGAGCTATGCTTCAAGGCGTAAAAGTGTAAAAGTAAAGCTCCTCTATTTTACTTATTAGTGATGACAATCTTATAACTAAGAGAGAAATTTTTTTGCAAAATTGTTGATGTATCTCTTTATACTTACAAAATTGTCGTGGAAAAAACTCCCCCTTTGTATTTAAACTAAAAAATATATATATATTAAAAGAAAGAGATTATTAAAACTTTTTTAATTGTGAGAGTATGATTAGCATTACTAAGTTCGGATAGATAAAACCCCGACTGAAATATACACCAATAAAATCCCTTCCTTTCGGCCAACCCTATTTTCTCTTCTTATCTCTTTCTATCTCTACTCTCCATAGATCACCACCACCTCCTCTTGATCTTGATCTTGATCGAAATCCCAGATCTTACTTTTTGTGATATGATGGTATGATCAACGCACTAAAGGATAATCCATGACGAGAAATTGATCTGATAAATGCCTTCATAAGGTAGCAGCACAGTCTCAGTAAGTATCCGGAAGTTCCCAGGTTTTCAGAGCCTTAAGAAGTGGATCGAATGCATGGGAAGAGGCCTCTTCCCTCCGATGCATCGGAGGAGAAAGACGAAGAACCCATCTTCCCTACCTATGCTTCTGCTCGGTCCGAACAAGACATGTCGGCCATGGTATCGGCTCTCGCTCATGTTATCGGAACCGGCGAAGATAATCCAGCTCCGGTGCAAGGAAATCCATTAGCCGTGCCGGAGTCTGGCTTGGGGGAACATGATCCATCTCGATCCATGCAAGATCGAGGTACCATACATGCCTTGCTGTTACAATCCCTAATATCTCTTCTGAAACATACTTCTTTTCTATTATTGATCATCTGAGAATAACAAGGTTGTCGAATCTCGTTATCATCTGTACTTTAATAAGGTCGTTGTGTTTTTAACCTAATTTCTGGTTATGGCCGGGTAGGCTTGTTATCTTATGTATTCTGTCTTTTGTCCTCGAATGAGTGTTCCTCTTATAGTTCGTTTCGATCGATAATACTTTAGCTTCAATTGTCAAAGTCATCTTGTTCTATCTCTCTCCTCTCCTTTTATTTTTATCCTTTTTCTATATATGGATTATTTTGTTCTCTTATTGTTTACTTTTCCTTCATGTTTAGGGTAAAATATCCATGGATGCTCTCTCTCTCCAGAGATAGTAGTAACCTAACCAATCTATATATCCTTATTGATTCTCAATTTTTTTTATTGAATAAAATTAAGTACCACTCAGTTGGGGTAGGAGGTTTTGTTCGCAAAGGATCTTTGATTCTACTAGTAGTTCTTGGTAAGGCGCGCACTTTTGTTTATGTGACATGTTTTGCTAGCTTTTCTAGTTTCTACTAATTAACCAAGAAGACCAGTGTTAGTAATCATCTTTCAAGTTCCTCCAATTAAGAGGACACTAATGCACGTTGGGTTTGGTGGTTTAAATGTGTTATAAGTTTTTGTTTGGATTTTAGTAATCTTTTTTGTATTGCCATATATGACAATATCTCATCTTGATCACCTAAGCAATAGATCACTAATCAAGGATACATATCTGTGAAGGGAACTTGAGGAGACGACATTATAGAGGAGTAAGGCAGAGGCCTTGGGGAAAGTGGGCAGCCGAGATACGTGATCCAAAGAAGGCAGCTCGAGTCTGGCTTGGCACGTTCGACACGGCTGAGGATGCTGCTACTGCTTACGATGAAGCGGCTCTTAAGTTCAAAGGAACCAAAGCTAAGCTCAATTTTCCTGAACGAGTTCAAGGGAAAAATGAATTGGGTTGCTTCGTGGGTGGCCAATACTCTGGCATTGTCGCCGAACCGGTTGTTCCTCCCCCTCTATCACAGAACACATACCCCGACCTTTTTCAGTATGCACAGCTTCTTTGTAGTGGGGATGACAATTTAGAGAATCTCACTTCAGGTCTCTATAATCGAGAATCATTTCGGCCATCTCAATCTTCCTCAAACATTTCATCTTCGATTACATCTCGACGACAACATGAACAAGACCTTCTAAGGTTTTCGTCGCAGTTTGGAGACTCTTCTAGTTCTGATATTACTGAGCTGGGGAGGGACTCTGATCCCAATCATCCAAGAGAGTAGTATCTTTTGAGTTGAGTGACAAATATGTGAAGCTTAATTATTTCCTTTTATTTAAGAGATTTCCAATTCAAAGTCAGTATATTATTTCAAGTATAAGTATGATGATAATGCTAGCATCTCTCTTTTTTTTTTCCTTTTTTTTTTTTTTTAAGAGTTAAGACTCACTCTCTTTTTAATACTCTTTTTAATGGGATGTAGCCACTATGAACAACTAATGCCCTTTAAACACATTGTGTTTACTGTTTAGAAAAATATGTCAAATAACAGTTGTATTGCACTTTTATCTAATTTTTCTAATAAATTATTTAAAAAAATTATGACTGACTCATTTTCTTTTGTTCATTTCGCAATGGAAAAAGGTCGTACAACCTCCATTGTTGCCAAGTTTCACGAGTGAAACTTGGTAGCAAAAGTCTTTGTATTCCATGGCTACAAAAATCAACAAGCTGCCAGACTTGTCAGAAATAATATTTAAATAATAAAAGTAGATCTGACATTTTTCTTGGGTAAACACACACATTTGACAACTTTTTGAAGTGTTAGCATCTTGTTGCTGATTCTTTGTAGCTTAGGTAACAAATACTACTGTTACAAATTTCACACATTTTAAAGTGTTTGACAAGCTGTTTTCAAAATGAGATTCATGTAATTATGGAGAAGAGAGCAACAATTTTATAACATGATTTCTCCCATAAATACAAAGAGCAATAGTCCCTTTCTCGTGGGAGGAGGGAACTATTCTTGGTCGCCCTTACAAAACATCTTTGAACTACGGTTAACAAATTTTAACCATTGCACTTAATTTTCTTTTTTATAAATCAAGGTTATATGTTTTAATCTCAAGAATTAGTGAACCTTAACTACAATTAATGAGAGTTGAAAGGGACACATGGAAGGAGAAAAAAGGGGCGAGATGGATTTTCCCCTACCGGGCAATTACAAAATTACTTCAGACTTTGAAGAAGAGCTCCAACCCATATTTAAACTCATAAAATATCACCAACACAAATAAGTACAAGCGGAATGCAAGTCATACTCTCACATAAAAAATAATTCATTCTCCCTCTTCTCTTCTGATAATAAAACAAAGGATTTGTGTCATTTATTTTGGAAAAAAAAATACTAAGCAAGCACCCACCATTTTTATTTCTTAATAAAATAAATGACACTGTGTGAGACCCACAGGTGATCGTGACATAAAAACCTTTGTTTTATTATCAGCCACCATTCTTCCTCTAGCCGCGTGGGTATATGACGTTTAGTCAAAATTTGTTACTAAGAGATTCATTTCCCTGATAAAATGTGACATAATCTGGGGAAGCCATAGAAGCTTGAGTTGCATTATGCTGACACTCTAACCGGAGTGCTTTTGGTGCCGGCAAACTCCATCCATTATATTAAATATCAGAATCAATCTAAATAAAATATTTGATCACATCTCCAATGATACACGCCTATTAGAGTGTGTTAATAGGTGCCACATAGGAAACATTCTCAAGCTATTGATAAGGCTGGTTTAACTACATGTCAAAGGCATTGATGTTCTCCAATGGTGAAAGATTAGGTTTAGTTACTGCCAAATGTTTTGATTGAATGATGACATATTTTGCTAGACCCATTTTGTAAAATGAAAAAACAATGCTGAATGGTCAAATTTGCTCAACGGTCCAATTTATTTTGTTTGTATTTACATGTAGGATAGCTAAAGTACTAGTTACAGTTAACTTGTATTCTAACGATAGTTTGTTTACCAATACTACTAAGGTGTATGATTGGAGATACTCTTAGAAATTGAAAAAAGAAGTCCAAGGAACTATGAAGAGATTATATCACATCCAATTGCGATTGAACTCAGGCAGGGCAGAGCTACATTTTTTTTTTGGAGTAATGGATCCAAATTCGTTAATTTTGCTTTCCAATATAGGTCCCAAAAAAAAAAAAAAAAAAAAAACCAAACAAACATACAAAAGTCCTTCATTTTGATAGTCATTATATAAATAAAATCAACTATATTTTATATCATAGAGGTTTTCTTTTCCATGCGCAACTCTGTAGAACATGTGCACCTCCGCTACTTGACGCATGTCCCTTTTAACACTTATTAACTATGGTTAAGATTTATTCACCCCTAAGATTTATACATCTACCATTAGTTTTTAGAAAACAACTTAACTCCAGAATTAATAAATCTTATCTAGTTAAAATAGATTAAAAAACACCAATGACACATAAATAATCAATCTCTTTATATTACACCTATTAAATAAATGATAAAAAATTTATTATGGCGGCATTAAATTTAAATTTTTTTTTTTTTGGGGAGGGGGGGGGGGGGGGGGGGGAAATATACTTTTTAAATTATACATATTATATACTAGCGGGTGGCACGTGCAATGCACGGGAGAGCGAGGGGAAGGAGTTAACCACAATTAATAAGGGGAAGGAGTTAACCACAATTAATAGGAGTTAAAAGGGACACGTGTTAACTCGTTGGATTGACTGTGATTCTATTATTTAAATAGTTAGATGAGGGTAGTTTGGGAATTAAAGTAAAACATTAAATTAAAGTTTTGTTTTATATAAAGGTAGTTTAGAAATTTTAGAAAATTCCAGCTACATGCCTCTTTCATTATAATAGTAAAGATAAGAAGTTCAAAAACAATGTAGGGGGCTCCGTCCCTGAACTTAGGAGTTCAATTGCATGTGTCATGATTTGATTGGAGGAAAAATAAAAAGAAAAGTGAAAGATTTAAATTTAAATTCAAAATTTTCCCTCCAATCAAATCATGACAAATATGCGATTGAACTCAGGCAATTGGACGTGATCTGATCTCAAACAATGAAATGCCTAGTGATATTTAGATCTCATACTCTGTTACTTTCCATTATGCCCCTGTTTGCTTTCGGCACCGTCACTTGCAAAATAATTCAAAGCTCCCCACCAGTTAATATAAGAGGTAACATGGCACATGTGAGGCATGTCATATGATAAGAGTCTTAAGTCAAGATTTCAGGCCTCGCGTGCTCCGTCCATTCTCTTACTTCTGATATGGAGCTGCGATGGGCAAAACGACAAACACTTGCGCCGATTACTTGCATGTCGTTTTCCAAAGTCATTGAGGCTACATGGCCCCACATATTAATCAATCATAACCATTCATTTAGAAATAAAACCTTAGACGTCCATTCATCGGGGCTAATTTTTATAGTTAGAATCGGTACTAAAAATGCCACGTGTACGATCATACTGTGCGCTTGATAGGACAGATTAAATAGACTATGCTAATACTACCCCTGTGGGCCACGGTGAAATCTGTGGACGAATACGAGTGCAAATCTTCCGCCCCTTTTCCAAACGATGACACCCTTGCGCTCAGTTCGAGAGATAAACACATAAGAGCATTCCTAGCAGCCTCACCAAATTTCACTCACCAAAATAGCCAAAACCTACAAAAAGTGGTTTTGGTGAGCCACTTTTTTAAAACACTCTCAACAGCCTCACCATTTTAACCAAAACAAAAGGAGAGAGAAACAATATTTTATCATTTGTGTGGGAAAACGAAAAAGGAAAAAAGAGAAAAATATTATTTTATTGTTTGTGTGGGACCACAAAAAAGAAAGGGGGAGAGAGAAACCTTATTTTATTATTTGTGTGGGCCCAAGGGTGAGAAGATTTAACTTTGGTGAGTCTACAGTACTCACCAAGTTTGGTGAGTACTGTAGACTCACCAAAGGGATTTCTTCATTCTGTTGAGGCTGCTGGGAGTCATTTTGGCACCTTTTTAGTCTTTTGGCTCACCAAAATAACCAAAAAGTTATTTTGGTGAGGCTGCTAGGAATGCTCTAATCCCGCGATTCGTTTATTTTTAGACGGATTTTTGCTAATGGACAAAAGGACCAATAAACTATACACAAAATTCAAATTTCTTGGAAAAAAAATTACAATAAGAGGAGAAGAGAGCTATTAGCACTTCCCTTTCTTTATTCAAGCCAAATCAAATCCGGTTATCACCCCTTGAGTCCCTTTTGACACCCTTTTACTGCAGTTAAGATTCATCCACCCTAGGGTTCACTCACCAATCCTTGGTTTTTAGAAAAAAAATATTTTAATATTAGGAAAGCCATAAAAACAGCTTTTTAATTTTTTTTTTAAAATAAGGCTGGATGAGTAAACCTTAGGAGTAGGTAAATCTTAACCACAGTTAAAAGACGTCAAAAGGGAAATGTGGAGACTTCAAGGGGTGATAACTGTAGATGATTTGGCTTCTTTTTTATTCCCAAATTGGCGCGCAAACAAGAGGTAAATTAGCGCGCAGACAAGAGGTACGGTTCTTTGGAGGAACCGTAAGGATTTGGAGTTGGGGATCAAAATCAATAGCGATTGCAGCCATAGGTCAAAATGTGGCTTGTTTTTTTTTTAGTGGGACACGAGATCTTCTCTGTTGGTGCTGATGGTGAGGAGACCACCAGCACCTACTTCCATAGCGTCACATACTTCATATATACCTAATAATGAAATAGGATCACAACTAATTGCAATAGGATCACAACCAACTGATGTTGATTAGAGGAGAGAATGAGTAGGATATTCAAATTTTGAAAAAAAAAATCTTCCAATCAACAATGACCACATTTGCAATTGCATTGGCTTGAATGCAATTGCAATTGGCTGCGATCCTACCTCCCTAATAATGTGTTGTGCTCTTCTCCAACACCAACCGGAGATGATCCTAAATTTTTTAGTATATAATTATTAAAAAATAAAAGTATAATATTAAAATTTTAGGTATTAGTTATTTTCATTCAATTTTTTTTTAGAATTAATAAAAATATGTCATTACCTGTTATTAAAATATAAAATTCAATCACTATTAGATTCAACAATTTAACCTGTTTTTCCTTTTAGATACATAAGAAAATATTAAAATTAAAAGGTTAAATATTGTTAGGCCCTTTCAATCACAATTGGACAGGATCCGGAGTTGAGTTTGGAGTGAGAAGGGGTTAGGAAAAAACAAATGTAAGCCAGCGGACAAAGCAAAGAAGCTTCTTAATTTTGAGAAATTGCACGCCGCAGAGAGGCAGAAGCACTCGAGTGGGAGAGAGAGGGCGTGCATACTGACGTGGGATCCTATCGATATCAAAGCAGGCATGGATGAGACCGAGAGTAATATGATTATTGCGGCTATGCGGGACCTTCTTTGCTATACTTTCGGCTCCACGTCAAACTTTACGGCTACCCTTCTCATGGCAAGGCCTCGGATTGTATCTGGCGAAGCCAGAAACGGCTCTCGGGGTTCCATATATTGTACGACAGTTGGCATAAATATGGAGAGAAGCCATTCTATTTTCTTCCCATAATTTTAACTTCCCCCCATTTGATATCTCTCACCCTTATTCTCACACACTAATCGCCACATGTCTTACTATAGGTGGAGAAGTCAAAATCATGGGTCCTATGATTTTGACTTCTCCACCACTTGTCACCTATTCTATGAAACCCTGAGACAAGCCCTTTCTGGCTTCACCAGATACAATCCAAGGCCCTCATGGCAACGGATTGGCCTCGGATTCTCTCTAGCGAAGCCAGAGAGGCTTCTTTCGGGCATCCATACATCATGCGAGGTGGCGTTATCTCCAATTAACAGCAGGAGAAGTCACTTCATTTTCTCCCCTGATTTTGACTTCTTTACGTACTAAATGACATGTGACGATAAATGAGATGAGACAAAAAGGGAGAGATATCAAGTGGGGAGAAGTCAAAATCATGAGAAAAAATAAAATGACTTCTCATCCTATTGACACCACCTCGCAGGATGTATGGATGCCCGAGACCAAGAGACAATCCTGAGCCCAACTGATTGCCTCGGTGGATGCCGAGATGGGACCAGCCGCACCATTCTTCAGCTGACGCTTGGGAAGACATTTAATTAGGGAAGTGATAACTTGCATTAAACATTTCATTGAGTGATACACGCATACTTCCCAAGCTTACCACATGTTTTCTTTGACATCTATTAATCATGATTAAGATTCATTCATATCCAAGATTAAACCATTTAATCTTATTTTTTAAAAACAATATTTTAAAAAAAATTAACCTTGCTTAGGATTTCACTCATTCATATGGTTAATTTTTAAAATATATTTTTTCTAAAAATTAACCTTAAAATTGATGA
This sequence comes from Tetracentron sinense, assembly GCA_015143295.1. Lineage (NCBI taxonomy): Eukaryota > Viridiplantae > Streptophyta > Magnoliopsida > Trochodendrales > Trochodendraceae > Tetracentron > Tetracentron sinense. The sequence goes on along the minus strand of CM026568.1, from coordinate 36,683,639 downwards.
TTTTAATTCCACATTTTTTTTATAATACACTCCAAACGACAAGATGAAAATTCAGGGATAGAATTGACAATTTTTTTCACCAATTCCATAAACCTAAACGCACCTTAGAAGTTTGTTTAAAAAAATAAGATCCTTTACTTAAAGCATCTCCAATGTTATGTGCCAAAAATTGACTGCCAATTCTAAATGTGGTTGTCAATTTCAAATTTAGCACAGCTACAGTGCCAAAATGTCATATTTGGCACAGGCTACTCCAATGGTCTGTGCCAAATTGGTTGTATCAATTTCATTTTTTTCACAATCACAATCCCTGAGATCGCCACGTGTCGCTTTTGACACCCCGGAACTATGGTTCAGATTCATCCACTTCTATGGTTTACCCACCCCTAAAAATATTTTTTTAATATTTAAAAATAAAATTTATGTTTTTTTTTTTTTCTGAAAACAAGGATTGGAGGGTAAAATGGTAAACAATTATAACTGTCGGAGGGAAAAATAGTATAAAAAAAAACCAACCAATTATAACCATTAGAGGGTAAAATGGTAAAAAAAAAAATTGTTGAATGGAAAAATAGTAAATACCCAACAAAAGTCAATGAGTCAAAGATGATACCAATCATAATTTGACACTGCCATATACTATCATTGTAACCAAAATTTTTCATCTGAATGTGTTATAATATAGTAATAGAAATAGCTTTGCATTGGAGATGCTCTTATGCAACCCAATAGTAACAAAAACCAGTGTTGTCAGAATCGGACCGGCCGGTACCGGGAACTGGCCCCCTCGTCGGTTCCCAAAACCCTCAAAACCGGTAGAATTGATCAGAATCAGTCGGAAGTGGTCAGACCTGAGGAAAATTAGGAAAAAATGATTATTTTTTTTTTTGTTGCAAAAAGTACACATTGGAACCGGCCACTCTACTGGTTCGATACCCGATCTGGTTTCGACAAAAACACATTGTTGGACGGCCTTGGATTGCCTCTGGTGAAGCCAGAAAGGGCTTGTCTCGGGGTTCCATAGAATAGGTGACAAGTGGTGGATAAGTCAAAATCATGAGGGCATGATTTTCCATGATTTTGACTTCTCCACCTATTATAAGACATGTGGCGATAAGTGTAATAAGGGTGAGAGATATCAAATGGGGAGATGTCAAAATTATGGGGAGAAAATGGAATGACTTCTCCCCATTTTTACGCCCATTGTCGCACAATGTATGGAACCCCGAGAGCCCTTTCCGAGGCCAACCTTAGACTTACTGTTGCCAGCTGGCAACTTTTTTATATTTTTAATAATAAATAGAATGATCTCATGATTTCATCACCTATTAAATATAAATGTTTCTAATCTTACCTTTAATCACCTTTCCACTCGACCATTTCAATCTTCTCATTTTACTACATGCATTTTGTCTTGTCCGTCCAACATTTTGCCTCATAAAGCACAGTTTATCTCATTATTGTCCTGTAGAAATTTTCCTTTACTTTAATTAGAATGCATCGATCTACAAAAACAAATCTTCACTTTAGCCATATATTGGTTGTATCTCCCTTGCTCTCTTCTTATGTATAACTGAGCCAATATATTGGAGAATGTTGCTTTGAGTATCTCTTGGCCATCAATGTCAACAACTGTCTCAGTCTTCTTTTTTTCTCATTATCTTTCTAATCTTCCTAATTACATATTCAGTATCGATGCAACGCATTTTTAAGACCTAACACCCTCTTTGATTGCCGATAAGTTAATGATAAAAGAGAAAAATTTTTATTTAAAAAGAATGCAAATACGAGTTGTATTAGGATTCGAAATTTTCTTTTCTTTTCTTTATTTTTACCAATTTTCTCCGCAACAAACATGGGTGAGGTTCCAAACTCTCCCTCCTTGTTCCTATGGTTGTATTTACACCATCCATAATCACATCAACAATAGTACATTATCTACCAATAATACACGCCACGTAACTTACTCTAGAATTATAAAAGCCAATTATTTATCAGCATTCTTTCTATAAAGGTTATTGCTCTATCATGCAAATTATGATAATAATATATATTATGTATTAGCTCAAAACACCTTTCTTCTCTCCTACCCACAAAATTAATTTTCTATGTACTCTTATCATATACCCTTTTTAAGTAAAAAAGGGATAAATGCTTTCTTTACTTTATGATAAATAACCTTAATCATGGACTTTCCCCGCGTGAATCTATATAGGTAATTCTGACACTCCACCCATAATCTAATAGAATGATTCACACATTTAATCCTACATACATTTATGCCATAGACCTTCCCCGCATGAATCTGTATAGCCTACAAACATATATGCCAGTTTAAACATGGCACTTGTTCCTTATATATAACCACCACAACACTCATCTCCTCGTATATCATGCATTTTTTTTATAGCTATATATGTAGCATTTTCTTATTCTTTAGTGTCATTCAATCAATCACAAATACCAATTTCTCCAATGAATTTCTACACTTTTTTTTTTTTGGTTGATAAATTTCTACACTTCAAGGTATACCATCTGGTGAAACTGTCAAAGACTGTCCCTCCTTTATCCTAACCAAAACTATTTCACTTTGGTTATTATAATAGCGAAAATAAAAATGTTCTCTCATTCCTTACTAGTTAGCATCTGCTCAATTTGAGGCCTTGAATTTTATATTTTTCTTAATTTCTCAATCCTTCACCAAAACTCTCTTGCTGCGGCTTTTTAGGCATTTGGCATGATTCTTTTTTTTGGTTGGTTGAAATGAATTTGCGTAATTTGTAGATTCCTAATTCTTGCAAGTTTATATATATTTTCTTTCTTCTACCTTACTAAATAGTGATCATATCCCTTATATTAGGCCTTGTTGCCTTTCTTTCATTTTCATTTTAGCATTTCCTTAATCTTCCTAATTTTCCTGGTCTCTTCATCCTTGGGAAAATATTATCGTAAAATTACAGCTTTATTTTATCTTACTTGGGTGCATAATAATTAATATTACTAATTATCCAATAATCTCACATATTTGGATGGGCAACAATCTACCATTTACCATTTACTATATTAAATCCAATGGCATTATCTTCTATGTCTTTATCCATTATTATTACTGTTGTTGTCACTTTCCTGAATATAACCATCATCATATATTCAGCTAAGTTTACTTTCTACATAATCAAGTAGAGATAAATTTTCTTCTTCTTTTCCTCACATTTACAACTCTCATTGTAGAAGTTAACCAGTGTAGTCAAGGCGTCGCCTAAACGTTTTTGAGACTCAATTGCTTAGGCATTTTTGGGGTCAACTGCCTAGGCCCCCTCTAGGCGGGCGAAAGTGACTGGGCAACCGCCTAGGCATCTAGAAACTAGGTGTTGGGCGGTCACCTAAGCAGTCCATACAAAACCTCTTCTTAAATCCTATTTGAAAACCCTCTTTAAACTCTCCTTTAAAATCTTATTTTAAAAGGGACAGTATTAGCCCACCATACATTTGACTATGTAATCAAGTGTTGTGTCCACGTGTTCCTTTTAATACCCCTTTAACTATGGTGAAGCTTAAATAACTTAAGGTTAATATATTTTTTTTCTTTTTAAAAACTAAGGTTAGATTGCTTAACCCTAGGGGTGAGTAAATTTTAATCAAAGTTGATGAGTGTTAAAAAAGGGGGCATGGACCAATGAGGACCACACATTCCACTACATAGTGGAATGCAGTGGTAAGTTAAACATTTTCCATTTTAAAACCCTCTTTTAAACCGTATTTTTAAACCATCATTTAAAATCTTAAACCTTATTTTAAAACTCTCTTTTAAAGTCTAAAAACATTATCTTAAGATATAGGCTTATATGTGGTGCATTTAAACTCAAGGTTTTAAATTTAGATGATTTCGCGAAATCTCGGTTTTGTCCAACTCCAACGACATCAATACAGAGTGGATTTCGAAAAGCACGATTTCGGCCAAAATTTCGGGTGATTCCAGCGATATTTCAAAATTTTATTTTTAAATAGGTTTTTTATATTGTTTTTTTAATTAATATTAAAAAATATACCAATATTTTTATCGAAATTTCATAAATTTATATATTAATTTTAAAAATAAAATAATAATATTTATATAAAAATATAAATTTTAATAAAAATATTATTTTTTAACACATATTTATTAAAATATTAATAAATCGGAATCTGAAATCCCATCGAGATACCACAATTTTTTGAGATTTTGGTTTGGATTGGCTGACCGAAATCACCGAAAATTTCGAGATCTCAAACTTTGTTAAAACTTTAAAAGCAATATCCAAAGTCAAGACTCAAAACTAGGGCTGTCAATGAGTCGAGCCAGCTCGACTAGGCTCAAAACGAGCCGAGCTTGAGCAAGATTAAAAAGCTCATCGAGCTGAGCTGAGCCGAGTGAGTGAGTGAGCTCGTTTAGATAACGAGCCGAGCTCGAGTCAGAGGTAGCTTAGCTCGGCTTGGCTCGACTAATTCAATGAATACCCATGTATAGTTATACTCCTGTCAATATTGAGTTTTACATTAAAAAGTACAAGAAAATGAAATAAGTTTTTTTAATTAAGAACATGAAATGTTCATCAAGTTAGTGAAAACACAATTTTATCTTCCCATTTTCTTTGTACCCCACCATTTAATCTCTTAATTGTTAGAATATTGTCCCCAGTATAAATTTTTTTTAATAATTAAAGCTTAACGAGCTGGCTCGAGCTTGATGATTTGTGGAAGAGCCGAGCCCGAGCTGACCTTTTCGAGCTCGAGTCGAGCCCGAGTAACATCAAAAATCCAACGAGCTGAGCCTGAGCAATGCCCAACTCGGCTCGTTGACACCCCACTCAAAACCACCATATAACTAAGAAAACTTCAAACTAATTATATATATATTATTTATGTATATATATCTATATATATATATATAATTTAATTATTTTTATTGTCTAGGCATCGCCTCTCCTAACTAGGCCTAATCGCCCAGGCATCACTTAGACGCCTTGACTACACTGAAGTTAGCCAACACAATAATGGAAGAGCAGCTCTACTAAACGTGTAGAATCTTTGATATTGATTCATATTTAAGAAACATTACAAGAATAAAATCTTCTTTACGAAGAAAGTGTATTATGCCGTAGAATCTTTGATATTGATTCATATTTAAGAAACATTACAAGAATAAAATCTTATTTACGAAGAAAGTGTATTATGCTGCTAAACCTATAGACTTGATCAATAAATAAACGGTAACAAACGACACTTGCTAAATAAGCAAGGAGATCTTCTCTAACTCAATACGGCCCAATGGATTGGGGCTCGAACTTCCAAAGCATTAGACTAAAAACTTATCCTTTTTTTTTTTCTGGAACTCGGGGTGTCCCAACCCTTTGTGCCTTCATAGTACAAAAGCTTGATTCTTCTAAACTGCAAGACCGACCCCCGCCCCCTCCTTAGTAACTTTCCTAATAAAGTGGTTTTGAGTCTTCTGACTCCGTTGGCAATATTAAGAGGTTGGGAATCATAGAATAGTTTTAAAAAAAACAAAAGATGTACAGCTAAATATGATTATGTCTCCCAAGCAGTGTTGTCTTTTGAGCATCAACCTCCATTATCTAGCACCAGTTCAAGACATGTCTTTTGAATAAACAAATCTGGTTTAACTTTTTCTTTTATTAGGTGCATTGAACTTGTTACATGTCTACATGCATGCACACAAACAGGGGATGTCAAATGAAAAAGTTGCCATGCTACATCTCTAAGTCTTGAGCACAGCCCGGGACCAGGACGGGACTAAGGTATGGCCTGGACCCGACCCGAAAGGTAATTATACTAGGATCACTATTAGGCCAGATTCAAATTACACCCAATGCATAAGCCCGTCCTTCAATCATTGATGACTAGAAATAGGGGTTTTTTTTTTTTTTTGTAATAAAAGATAGAATTATGCAAAAAGCACATGCTTCAAAAACCCAAAAACTCGAAAGTTTGTCTGGTCAAATAAATCAGAAAACTCGACTCGGTCCAACTCGGAATATATATGTAATAACTTGAAAACCCTGGGTTAAAAGAACTCCAAGTACCCTCGTTTTACAGCTTCAAACATAAAAACTAGGTTTATCAAAACCTCTAGTAGGTTGTCTTTGTAGATTCAAAAAAATATGATGCAAAAATAGTGTGACATTCGAGTTAAAATTTTAAAAATGAAAAAAAAAAATACCCTTATGTGACTCGACATAGTCTAACAAATCGAAAAACTTGGCTCGACTCGACTCGACCGAGTCACCCGAGTAATTCGGCAAATTGTGTCTCATTCGAGTTTTGAAATGACTCGACTCGAAATTCAGTTGAGTCAAGTAACTCGACCGAGTTACTCGGGTGACTCGCTAAGTTTTCGAACTATAGCAAAAAACACCCATAATCATAATAACAAAATCAGGGTTCGGGAATAATTCAATGGGGGCCTAGTTCGAAAAAAGTCGAGAAAAACAAAAAAAAAAAATTTAATAATTATAAAGTGAAAGTAACACGATACTAACGATAGTTACCAAGTCGGAGTTAATAATTACTTGTCTAAAGAAACTTTTGGAAAAAAAATGACCAATTTTAGAAAATTCGAAAATAAATCGAGCAAGATATAAAAAAATATTAAATAAGATTACTAATTATTAAATTATAAACAAGCGCATTTCATATATTAAATATTTATTCAGGACTATTTTCAAAAAATAGTGAATAATTTGTGTTTAATACGTGAATTTACAACTTTTTGAAAAAGTCATGATATTTTCAATAAGTCGTGAATAGTTCGGGAATTAATTGCTTGACAAAAAAAGTCGCGTATTATTCGAGATTTTTTGAAAAATCGGAAAACTTTATTACTATGCCCATAATATCTTCTTTACAAATCAAGATATGAAACCTAACTTCTTCCACATTGTATTCCCATGGTTTAAACATCCATGTCTTACACCTGCCCCCTCTAGTTTAGATGGTAAGGTGCATCTCTCTCATGAGGATGGTCTTAGGATCAAGTCCCAAATAAGAAACATTCATTCGGTGAAGTCCACTCACCATTTGCAACCCACTAACCTTAACTACCAATAATAGATAAATGATGCCTTAGACCAAAAGTAAAAAAAATAAAAAATAATCCAAGTCGTGTTGAGTTATATGCTATAAACTTTTATGAATATAGCTACTTCAAAACCTTAATCGCTAAGTTGAGAAGCACTCAAGAGTCTTTTTTTAAGCATCCATACCTACTATTTGTTGATTGCTCATTGCTTGGTGCTCCATTAGGTGCTTGGCGCTCCAATAGGAGGGATTTTGGCAATCTGCAAATCCAGTGTTTGCTTTAATTTTTCTAATTGTTTCATTCTTGTACAACCTTACTTTCTATGTTATTTCTGTCTAGGTTCACTATCTTGTGATCCTTCGTTGTACATTTCGTTTTTAATATCTTCATCTCTAATTTACTAATTGAAAAAAAAAATTATTTAGCCCAACCCATTTGTTTAATTATTTAAAATATAATTATCTCTCTCATTATATGTAGAAACAAACCTATCAATTATCAAGTGATTTTTGAGCACCCAAACTGTGAACTCACATTCCTGGCATATTTCCATCAAATTCCAACGTTTCAACCAAGGAGCATGAATAATAGAAAAAACAAGTAGTAGAATTTCAATAAATTGACTTTCAAAAACATATATTCCAATGCCTATGCATTAAAATTCTCACGGATGTTCGGATTCCTACAATCCAAATAAACCTAAATGAATTGAGGGGTTAGTTAATTTTGGAAAAAGGGTTTCCTGCCAAAACATATTTTAAATCAAATCATTTTCCAACAGGTCTCAGACTGGATGTGGGCAGACATTTGATGCCTATAATATGGTGAACATGGGTTGGGCCAACTAAAAGGATCAAAGGCCAGCCAACAGTGTAACCTAGGCATGTGGTACGGGTGTCAAGTGTCTAGGGGTGTTTAACATAGTAAGCTCTAAAAATCCCAATACGGCGGCACAAACGTACAAATTTTTAAAAATGATTATATATAAATTATAACTCAAAATTTTTAAACAATAATAATAATAAAGATGGGGATCACCAGTGACCAATTTTTTTTAAAAATATATACCTAAGTTATAAAAAATACTCATAGAGAGTAGAAATGAACCACAAGAGAGAGAAGAGAAGAGAGATGTACATATTAATCGTTATTGTTGTCGCTATTCTCCTAATAAAATTCTATCTATGTTTCCAAAAAAGCAACACAATCTGACAAATTTCTTTGCACTTGTATTTTTAAAATGGCCCGACATACTTGAAATATCATGGGCCTAATCATAATGTTGATGTCACCATGACATTGTATAGGCCCGTACCAAGGAGTGTCGTGTCGTGCCATAGTGTCGTGTCGTGTCCAAGTGTCGGCACGACAAAATTTGGAAATCCCCTTCCTCTCAATGGGTCTTGAAAATATGGGCTTACCCATGCTTGGGCCTGACTTATGCCCAGTGCCTAGTGTAGGCCTAACTTCAAAAATTAAGTGTGAGCTTGGTCGGACCCAAAACCAACGACTGAGCATACATATCTAGAAAATCTATTACCTGAACGAGATTGAAACTTCTATTCCCCATATCAATACTTGTCTCAAGAAATTCATGACCATGTCCTTACATATTTGGAGCTGGGACACAACTCATGCTCCTACATTCCACAGTGTAGGGCCAAATGTTCTGTAATCTGCTATAGCACCCATCTCCAAAGCTACTACTCTTCACAGATACAATTCCGCTCAACCTTCCTCACCAAAACAAATAAACATTTATACACAAAAATGGTGTCCATGATGATTGGTGAGAGTCTATCAAAACTTCGACATGACCAATGTCAGACCCACTAAATAATGTAACCATCCAACAGATCAGTAACTTTTGAGCAGGCTATAAAACCAAAGACCAAGATCCACTGCTGAAATAAGAGAATATAGATAATTCTAGACCACCTCTTGCCCATGGCACTTGATTCACCTTTATAGAAATAGACCACACTCCATTCCTATGTTAAAGAATGAACGAATCCACAAACTCCTGTAACGCTAACAATAGGATTCCAAAAGTAACAAAATGTATGATCTCTCATTAAATTGAGTATATAAAGGTCAATTCTTCAAAATATATCATGACAGTGAATATGCGAGAAGAATAAAATTACTTTTAACATCAGGCAGGCGAATATTAGTTACAAGATTATTTGGGGAGCGTAAAAAATTTGGGGAAGCGAAAGGCTACATCCCAGATTATAAAGAATTAAAGGGCAAGCAAAGCAAGGCTATCTCAACGGAATTACGAACCTGTTGTCCCCTGAGCTTTCCCTTGGTACACTGCTTCTAAACATTCCTTAGCTTTGTGCACCTTTGATTGAAGGTAAAAACTTCCATTCTTGGCATTCCGCTCGAACAAGGTATCATATTTCTAAATCAACAGAAATCGTTGAAATGTTATGAAACACTTTGTATGAAAGATAAGTTTCAACTGCACTTTATGAGCGACGTAGTAAAGTAGCGAAACAATCAAAATCCGAGAAACACAAACCTGCAATATATCCTCCCATGATGACTGCTCAGTGACGCCAAGAATCTGCCTTGCCTCTGGTTCAGCCATGGTTTTGCTAGTTCTACGTATTGTGTTCTGTAATGTTTCTTGAGCAACACCAGATTTTGAGGCATCTGCAGTTAGACGCACCAAAAATTAAGTCAGAGAGTATAAGGAGGTTTGAGGCAGCACAGAAGTGATAGACTATTAAGCATATCCAACAGAAAATAGGTATAGAATAATATGGCTTCTAAAACGAAGGATCAACAAAGACAGAGAATGACAATAGAAACTTTCTTCCCTGGTACGCTATATATTTGGCATAATAACTATGTTTCAAAGCAGCAACCTCAATGATGTTAGGATTTGAATTAACCATGCAACTTACTTGTAAGTGCTTGACGATATGCTTGCACTAGAGCCCTTGCCATTATTCCAGAGCCCATTATGAGCAAGTTAGCAAGAATCTTAGCAGCCTGCATCAAGGAGTTGCACAAATTAACCCCAAGATATAATCCAAAGGGCAATTACAAGTTAGCAAGAATCTTAGCAGCCTGCGTCAAGGAGTTGCACAAATTAACCACAAGATATAATTCAAAGGGCAATTACTGTTGTTAAAGGCAATGTGTTTGCAAAACAATATAGTTACAGGGAAACCTTGGGGACATATAAGAAAATTAACACGCACAATTTTTTTTTTTATTATCAGTAAAAGGGATGATATATTAAACAACTGAACAAAAACCAAGATTCACTGATTGATGAATAGAACAAACAAAGGAAGGATGGATGGAAGTAAGATACAAACCAGCCCCAGCCCACAAGAACAACAAAAGATTAACCCAAGGAAGTCAAAGAACAAAAAAAGATGATTTAATCTTGTCGCCATTGAGAAGGAAGATTCATCAGTTTAGGCAGTCCTCACATATAGCAAATATAATCCTGGCCATTGCTGTTGAACAATTATCGTAAGCACTACTTCCACACTCCCTATCAAACTGCACCCAAAAAAACCCTCCAAATCCCTACCTGCACATTGTCCACATCTCTTGGGAACCAACTAGAGACTAGAGATTCAAATGTGGATGACAAAACCCAAGCCACCCGGCAAGCATATAGAAAATTGCTCCACAATCCTCGAATCAGAGGACAATTGATCAAAATCTACAAATTCCCCTGCCACCAAACACTAAAAAATCTATTGGCAAATCTCCATTCCCTACTCTTTAGGTGGTCCAAGGTGAGAATTTTGTCCAAAAATGCAGTCCACATGAAGAAAGCTGTCTTAGAAGGAAACATCTGATTCCAAACCATACTGTAAGGAAAAAGGAACACTAATGCTTGACCTCAGGGTGCAATAGAAAGATCTGACAAAGAACCTTCCTTTACCATCCTTAGTCCAAGCTCTACTGTCCTTGACCAATGGATTAGGAAAAAATTAGAAAGGAGATTAAGGCATCATGAGCAAATCTTTAACTTCCAAGTCATTTAAGTCCCTATGCAACCTCAAATTAAACATAGTCTTACCAATACAATATTCTATACTATTAGCAATTGAACAATGTTTGTTAAAGACATAGTTACCAGAGTGAGAAGTGGTAACGAGAAGTAAAGCGAAAGCGAGAAACGGGAAGCAAGCCTCAAAAAAACCTTAGGAAAGGGGAAGCGAAAAATGAGATATAGGCTCCTCATTCCAAAGTTCAAAATATCGTCGAAATTTTGCAAATTTCGACGATATATATCGAATTTGCAGGGTGCCGAAACATTTGAACCAAAAATTTAGGTTTTTACAAAATTTCGACCATATCGATCGAAATTTCGAGAATATCACACGATATTTCCGAAATTTCGGTTGATATGGTCGAAACAACATTATTGAGGAAAAAAAAGCTCATTCCCGTTATGTTATTATGTGTAGTTATACCTTTAATTTTATCTTACATGAGATTTTTTGTGGAAAAGTAGGTCCCTTAGGTTCCAAACCGACGATTCTTGCTCAGAGTCTACACCTTAGGCTATAAACGGTGGTCTACCCCATCACTTCACACATACAACTCCCATTGAATACTATATGAGACGTGATGGAAGCGAGCTTCCTAGAAAGCGATTTTGTTTGAGGAAGTGAGCTTCCTAGGAAGTGAATATGTCTGCGGAAGCGAACTTCCCACCCTACACATAGCTTCCCTGCAACTATGGTTAAAGACCGACAGATAAATATTCCCAAAATCTTCCTTCACCAAACGGGAAATACCCATCTACAATGGCAACATCTTCTTCATTCCCCCACCATCCTCGATCATGGAATGCCTCTCAGACACAGTCCACTAAGGACCTTCTGACAATCTAGCTACCAGCCTACCATAGGACCCCCATCGCATAAAACACTAATAGGGTTGGCTATTGCATAAGACGCTTGGGCTCATGGATCCTTAGGATAAGCAACCGACTCTGGCTTAAGAAGGCCTTCTAAGAAATTGAGAGGGGCAAAAGAAGAAGATATCCCATCTGACCACCCTAAAATAATAAAATAACCGAGGCCTCAAAAAACCCTCACTGGTGTAGCCCCCAAACTCATTGCTTCCAACCGGATATCCACTTGCCCAGCCCAAATCTGAACAAACAGAAAGCATTATTGGCACTGGAGCGTCATGAGCCCTCTGATCCCTAGCAAACCTAGACTCAAATGGATCCACGCATCAACAAGGGAGGGCAAAGCTGCTAGCTATCAACCGACCCCCTACACTGAGCACCACAACACTATCCACATATGACAGGTTCACCTCCACCATCCAATCTCCCTTTTCTCTACATCAAAACCTTCCACGTGTACCTAACCCTTGACCAATAACCAAGGAACCCCCCCACCCCCACATGAAAATTAGTAGTCAAAGACTCAAAATATCAGGAGACACCCCCTTTAATGAAGACCCAATTTAGAATTCAAAAGATGCGCTTTATCCGAATAAACATAAAGCATTACCTACACGGCTACACTAAGCACCACAGCACTATCCACATGCGACAGGTTCATCTCCACCATCCGATCTCCTTTCTCTACATCAAAACCTTTCACGTGTACCTAACCACTGAGCAAAGACCAAGAACTTCCCCATATTGATCTTTTGGCCACGTGTCTAGGGTGTCAGAAAGGGGCTCTCCCATCCACTTATCTCGGGCTTCTGCTGGGGGCCCCGTTCAAATCCAAAGCGGTCTGGGCCCTGGTGATTGATAGATTCTCTGCTCACCTTGCAAGGTCGAAGTCTTCTCTCCTCTCCAAGGGTGGTAAGCTGACCCTCATTATGAGTACTCTTAGAAGTCTCCCCACTTATTACCTTTCTTCTCTAGTTCTTCCTAGGTCCGTTGCCCTGGCCCTTGACCATATCCAGCGTAATTTCCTTTGGCAAGAGTGGTGTGATAAGCGAAAATACCACCTAGTTGATTGGGTTCAAATCTGTAAGCCGCTCGAGGCAGGGGGCCTCCACCTTGCTCTGCTCAGTACTGTGAATAGGGCTCTCTTGGGTAAGTGGGTTTGGCGGTTTGGCGAGGAGAGAGAAAGTCTCTGGAGGAAAGTGATATTGGCTAAATATGGGCTTGCTTCCTCTTGGGTGTCGAGGGGAGTGAGAGGCTCCCACGGGGTGGGTCTTTGGAAAGGTATTATGGGGGTTGCTTTGTCCCTAGATCCGTTCATCAAGTTCAAGTTGGGTAATGGGGTTGATATCCAGTTTTGGTACGATGTTTGGAGTGGTCAGTCAAGGCTTAAGGACGATTTTGGATCTCTTTTCCTTTTGCCTATCAAGAAAGGGGCGTCTATTGCTGAGTGCGTCGAGAGTTTGAGTAGTGGCCAAGTATGGTGTCCTAAATTTCGTCGAGCTTTGAATGATTGGGAAGTTGACGATATGCAGAGACTTTTGGCTCGGTTGAGTTCCTCCTACCCCAGATCCCAGAGTAGCGATTGTAGGGTGTGGTCTCGAAGCAACAACGGTTGATTTTCAGTGAGATCACTTTTGCAGTCCTTTGACCCCGCTCCTTCACGTTTTTTTCCTCATATGGCTGTGTGGGCTAATCAGGTTCCCACGAAAGTATCTTTCTCCCTCTGGTCAGCGGCTCTTATTAAAATTTTTTTACTACGGATCACTTGAAGAGGCGAGGGTGAAGTTTAGCAAAACGGTGCTACTTGTGTCTGAATGCGGAAGAAACGGTGAACCATTTGCTCCTGCATTGTCCGGTTATCTTTGGGCTCTAGGCTTGGTTCTTGGCCCGAATGGGTGTGGAGTGGATCTCCCCCTTCTCCTTTCTGAGCTTCTTATCGGGATGGCGCTTGATAAAGTGGGCGGGTGCCAAGGAAATCATATGGACTTGTTTGCCTGGCGCTTTTTCATGGGCTGTTTGGAGGGAGAGGAATGGTAGAGTATTTGATAACTCTTCTTCCTCTCTCCTCCGAATCTGAACCTGGGTGCGGGAATCGATTGTGGGTTTGAGCTCCTCAAGTACGGTAGGTCAAGATGTGAGGGAGGCTCTCCTTGTGATGGAAGCCGTTTAGCTTTTTGCAGTTTTTCTCTTTTTACTTTTGTGTGGCTTTCCCTTTAGTTTATGTTGTTGTAAACTGCTTCTTCTTCTTAGATATATATATATATATACTTGCTTTACCGATAAAAAAAAAAGACCAAGGACCCCCCACAAGAAAACCAGTAGTCAAAATTGCAGGACGCTCCCTTTAATGTTGGCCAAATTTTGAATTCAAAAGATAGATGCTATAAAGCCTCTCTTTGGATGCCACTTGCCACCCGGGGAGACTTATCGGTCTCTACCCCTTTTGCACACCACACATGTCCCTCCCCTTTCCAACTCAGCCTCCTCTTCATCCTCAAGCCGAAACGACGCCTCTGCATCAACGGAAGCACTACTCAAACAAGAGCCCATCTCTTAGATTTCAATCTCCACTAGGAAAAGGTATATTGTCGACGTGAATCAAAATGGAATGAGGCACCAAAAAAATACCTAACTCCTTAACTTAGATCCTTGCCATCAAACAGACCGAAGTGTCAGCCATATTCGAGTACACCTCAAGAAGGTTCCCACGGGAATAGCCAACTAATGACCAAAGGTCAGGGCTCCAAAGATGGAAAGGGATTCCCTTTAACAGTAACCACCGCTCCTTGATCAAACCGGAAAACGATAGGGAGTTTACCCATGGTCACCACACTTTGAACGCTAAAACTAAGGGAGCCAACCTCACACACTCTTTTCTGATTCTTCTCGCTAAACACAAAGGAAAAGGCCCTAACGACTTCAAAGGGGATCAACAAAAGGGGAGCTTTGCCCAAAATTAAACGGTTCAACACGCCCTGAATTTTAGACAATTCCTGCACAAAATTGATAACTGAACAAACAACCGCGCGTTCTCCATATAGAATTTGCACTTATCCCCACACGATGATTGGCTACGACCCGAGGAAGACCCACCACCGATTTTAGAAACCAATGATTAGCAAACAAACTTCTCATAACTAATATAGATAAGTAAATGAGCATATACAACTACGTAAACCAAAAGCTGAAAGCCCTGATTGCAACTCTAGGCTCACGGCCTAGAAACGTTCAATCACATAGTCCAAGTTTAAGTCCAAAGTAGGCTCAAAAACAAGAATAGAGTAATTTAAGTGGAAGGAATTACAAGAATTGATGCTAGGAGACATCAAAAATCAAAGATCCACCTTCATTTGTGTCAAGGTGATTCTTTACAAATCAAATCTGAAAGGGTTACACGATTTAACTTAGTAGTTGTGAGCAAATCAAATTAAAGAAATAATTCTTCAACAGCTAGACCTTCACTGAAATGGTAAGTCTATCAGTGCCTCACGCGACATGATGATAGAGCCAACATAATGATTATTTAAAAGCATGTGACATAAACATTTGAGGATCAGCAACAAGCTGATTAACAAGTGAAACAATGAGTACTCAATTTTCTTTGTTTTTGGTAACAATATGGGTACGGTGTCCAATAAGCATATATAGCCTAAGTTTAAAGAAGAACCAATACCCTAATTGTGCAAGGTGTGGATAATTCCATCCCAAATCAAGCATCCAGGTGATAGTGATAGATAAATTTACAATCTCGCAACCAGTGCATAAATGAAAATGATGTGTGATATATATTGCAAGGCCAAGTACATAAGTAGTTCCAAGGAGCAATCATGTCTTTTATATTCTAGACTGCCAACAAAGAAACAAATTTGATAAATAGATTAATCTGTTTCTAGTGCTCACTCTTAAATGGGATAACACACACTTAATCGAAGAAATGGCTCTTGATAAACTAAAATGATGAAGCAAGATTCGTGTTGCCAACCCCATATAGTTGGGATAAGACACGGATGATTGGCATTCATTCATTCAAGTATCTTATGCCTGAATTCTTCAGCTCAAACTCACATAATGAAAATTTGTAGAGCACCATTGGAAGCTCATGGTCCAGAAGTAATCCTATAGCTGCAATGGAAGCACAAACCAGTTGAATGCTGATGATCACTCTTTACACAATGCATACAACATGGCCATGTTATTATCATATTGCCCAATATGGCCATACCTTGCATTCCCGATAAATTATCAAAGAAGATAACAAGTTCTTGTAAAATGGAAAATAAAATACTTTCTGTGTATACATATATCACCTAATCAATAAAAAAAAAAGGTGTTGGGGTAATAGAAATTACCAGAGGAAAAAAATGGAAGAACAATAACAGTAAAAAAACTGATCTCAAACATCGAAATAGCATCGCCATAGTTGTCAAGGTGACCAGGCGACTTGAGGCGACAAAATCCATGGACGCCTGAGTCGGTAGCCTGAGGCGTTCGAGGCGTCGCCTGATGAACTTTTTGTTGCAGAAAATTCCCCCTAATATGAGATCTATATATGATGCATTTTCTTTTATAAGAGACTCTACATTCATATAAATTACATTCATATAAATTACACAATTGTCAAGACGTACTTTGATAGACTATCGCTAGAGAACAGTTCTAAGAATAATAAAAGGGGATTTAAAGTGTTGGAAAAAAATGGAATAAAAATTAAGTCTGCAATAACTATTGAAAGAGGGGAGAGAGATTGTGAGTGATAAAAAATAGACAGCCCAACAGGAAAGAAAGAGAGGAGAGGAGGGAGAATATAAGACTGAATAAAAAACAGAAAATAGCTCGACAGTAAAATGTGACGCTTAACAGGGGAGAAAGAAGAGAGGGGGGAGAGAGAGATGTTGTACCGTTTACTCTCATTTTTTCTTTTTATCGATTATACTCGAGATAAGTAATATAAATAATATTGATAAGTAAAATATATAATTATAGAGCTTGCACTTATTTAAATTATGAAAGACTCCTTTAAATATGAGTTTAAGAGAGTTGGGGGGGAGGGAGTTAGAAGAAATTTTGGGCATTTAAAGGCTCTTAATTTTTTATTGGGCCGCCTGAGCTAATTGTAATTTAAAAACCATGGAAAAAAAACAAATGAGGACTAAATGATCCACCCATAAACAAAGGGAGAGACCATTTGGTCCACCCATTGAGAGAACAAGTTAACATGATAGAAACATACTTGATACCGTTCATCTTTTTTTTCTTCTATCTGCAAACTTTTTTTGTAAGACATATAAATACTAACATATTATATTGTAAAAGACATGAGAAGTATATAAAATAATATATTTTTTTGTTACCAAACAATCATATTCAAATAAAATAATTTTTTATATCCTTAAACAGTAATAATATTATATATATATATTAGATTTTTAATAATAACCGCCTGAGGCGGCCAGTTGCCTGAGCCCAACAAAGCGCCTGGTTGCCTAGGCGACCGCCTGAGGCGCCTAAGGCGACGCCTTTAACAACTATGAGCATCGCATCCCTTAAGGAGCAAAAGGAGAGAGGGGGGGAGGGGAGGAGGGAGTGTGTGTGTATGTGTGATGCAAACCAATAGCTAGTAAAATAAAATGCTGGAGCTTTATAAGTTCGCAGTTCAGATTCCAGACACAGCAAATGCTTAATCAAGCCAAAGAGAAACAAAAATTTCTAATCGCACGAAATATAATAAGACACAACCTACAAGAACAAAAAAATTACATAAGAAAAGGTAAAAAAAGATGACTGTGAGCGGATACATACCATGGCACAATAGGAAGCGAATCAAATTTCAGGAAATGCAGACTCTGATGAATGAACTAGTTCAGGTGCCAAACTGGATCTGGTAAGCTAGGGTTGCAGAAACATAGAAGTCTACAATAATTCAAAAGCAAATAATTTATTAAGAACCGTCTTTAAATAAGATACACATTAAATTAGCAACCTAGGATTATCCTAAAATAGAAGACAGTCCCGTAATTAAAATACCCAATGTTTCTGTCAAGGGTATCAAATTCAATGATATAAGCAGGTTCATTAAAAATACATACCACCTAATGTACATTGAAATGACTGAAAGGCTAATATTAAACCTTATCGCATATACTTAACAATGCGGGCCCCCAGCCCAAGGAACATTAGGCATGAGAAAGGATACCTCCAAGATAGTTGTAAATGAAAAACTCACAATCTTCTAACATTTGTTTAAATGAGAAACCAATAATCATGAATCACCAATTCAGTCCAAAAGTTCGATGCATGGAGTAAGTTGAAATATAAATCCGTGCATGTAAAGGCTCAACAGGATCATCATACACAAATTCAAATTCCTAGCATCATGTTAAAATTCTCCCAAGAAAGAAAATTTACAACCACACTATACATGAATGCTCTTTCTAAATTTGTATATAACATTAACGAGTTGTGCATTGTTTGAGCTCGGCTCCCAAAAAGCACAGATTTTTTTTTTGATTTTTGGTTGAAGGCTACCTTTGGGGCCTAGAAATTGGAGGATAAACAAAGATTTAGGGGGTATCTGTTAAACGTACCTGTGAGGGAAAATCCAGGTACCCCAAATGATCAGAACTCCAACCAAATTGAGCAAAAACTAAAAAAAAACCTTCCTTCCTTACGGGAGGAAGTTGTAGGGAATCACAAACAAACGGAGAAGGGAAATTGTGGAATAAAGAGGTTGGTGCTCACCTCAATCCGCTACCGGTAAAGAATATCACCGCAATTCAGACGACCAGAACTTGAAATTCCAGGGCACCTCTCTCGCTCTCTCTCTGATAAAAGGAAGAATCTTAGGAAGACCAAAAAATATGGGAACCCTAGGTTTTGGGAAAAAATGGGCAAATATCTACCTCAAAATCCTCGGTGTATGGTGCTTCGTGTCTTTGATTTCAGGGAATATATGGAATGGTGGGCTTTCCGCTCTTGGCTTCGGCTTCTGCAGATTTCATTAAGAGCATCTCCAACCGGGCTCTATAACTCTAAATACAGAGACTTGGTTGAAAAATCCAACTCCAACGGGCTGTTTATTTAGAGGCCGGCCTCTGTATTGCTACAGTGAGCCTTTATATTTATATTTATATTTATATTTAGAGGCCGGGAGAGAAAATAGAGATGGCCTCTATAACACTATACATGTTCTTACAATACCACTTGTGTCCTTTTTTTGTCTTTCAATCTTTGTTAAAATGCCGATTGTGTCCTTTTACCTTTTGACACCCCCTTAACCGTGGTTAAGATTCATCCACCCATCCTTGGTTTGTTTTAAATATTAATTATTTTTAAAATTAAAAATTGTTTTTAATATTAAAAAACTCAAAAAAAAGTTTTTTAATTTTAAAAAACGAATTAATATTTTTTTAAAAAACCAATGATGGGTAGGTGAATCTTAACCACGGTTAAGGGGTGTCAAAAGGGACACGTGGCGACCGTGGTTAAGATTCATCCACCAATCCGCGGTTAAGATTCATCAACATATGAAAACTATTTTTTAAAATAATATATGAATAGTGTTATAGAGTAGGAATAGTGATTTAGAGTTGAACACGGTTGGAGCAAATAACTCAAAAGTGGGGCCCATCTCCTCTAAATATAGAGGAGATGCCGAAATAGAGGCGAGATATAGAGTTTTGGATTGGAGATGCTCCAACATCTCCAACCGTGCTCTATAACTCTAAATATAGAGTTTTTGTTGAAAAATTCAACTCCAACCATGCTCTATATTTAGAGGCTGCGGCTGGCCTCTATATTGCTACAGTGGCCCTCTATATTTAGGGGGTGGGAGAGAAAATAGAGAAGGCTTCAATAACCCTATTCATGCTCTTACAATACCATTTGTGTCCTTTTTATCTTTCAATCTTTGTTAAAATGCCGATTGTGTCATTTTACTTTATGACACCCCCTTAACCGTGGTTTGCTTTAAATATTAATTATTTTTTAAAATTAAAAAATGTTTTTCATATAAAAAAAAACTCTAAAAATAGTTTTTTAATTTTAAAAAATGAATTAATATTAAAACAAAAAACCAAGGACAGGTAGTTGAATCTTAACCATGGGTAAGAGGTGTCAAAAGGGACACGTGGCAATCGAGAGGAAAAATGGGGAAGAAAACATATAAAAACTATTTTTTAAAATAATAAATGAATAGTGTCATAAAGTAGGAATAGTGATTTAGAGTTTCTTCCCATTTAAGCAACTAACTTCAAAGTGGAGCCCATCTCCTCTAAACATAGAGGAGATGCCGAATTAGAGGAGAGATATAGAGTTTTGGGTTAGAGATGCTCTTAGAGATCTCCAACCGTCCTCTATAACTCTAAATATAGAGGATCGATCGGAAAAGAGCACTCCAACCGTCCTTTAAAATATAGAGATGCCTCTATAACACTATTCATCCCCTTACAATGTCATTTGTATCATTTTATTTTTCTCTCCATCTTGTTCAAAATATCAATTGTATCTTTTTAATTTATTTTAATAATTATCATTTTATATTGAAATTATTTTTATATTTTTTTAATTATTGTTTAATTTTTAAATGTAATTCATCAATAAAAGATGCAAAAAAAAGAAGCCAAATCCTCTATGGTATCACCCCTTGAGGTCGCCACGTATCCCTTTTGACACCCCTTAACCGTGCTTAAGATTCATCCACCCACCCTTGGTTTCTTTTTTTAAGATATTCATTCTTTTTTTAATATTAAAAAAACTCTAATAACAAACTTTAATAAATAAAAACTCTAAATCATCTCATCTCTACCATTGGAAATTATCATAACAAACAAAAGCTTCAACGTGAACGACAATCCAAAGATTACATAGAGAATGACCTTTTTAGGTCGATCATCCATTAAGATTTAAAAAAATTTGGTGGATACAGAGGAGATGACTTACCACCTTACTCAATGCTTGTAATTTTTTATTTTTTTAATCTAGTGCTTATGATTCCAGTAGTCTTGTTTTGTGTTTATGATTACAGTAGTCTTGTTTTAATGTATTTTTGACATTTTTTTTTAAATTAAAAAATGTAAATTTATAGTCTTATTTCTACGATGTTCATTTTGTACAATGAGTTATTTATTTTTAATCATTAGTAGTAATTTTGTGGGCCAATTATTTAATTTTGGATGCAAAACTGGTGAATTATTGAGTTTGAGATGAAAAATAGAGAAGAAAACATGTGAAAACTATTTTTTTTAAAATAATAAATGAATAGTGTTATAAAGTAGCAATAGTGATTTAAAGTTTCACACCATTGGAGCAAATAAGTTCAAAGTGGGACCCATCTCTTCTATATTTTTAGGAGATGCCGAAATAGATGAGAGATATAGAGTATTGCGTTAGAGATTCTCTTAATGTAATGATCTTGAAATTTCTTTTCCTATTTTTAAGAGTGATTCAGTAATCTCTTTGAATAGGGATAATAAATTTGAGAATGAGAATAAGTTTATTGGAGTTAGTTAGAACCTAATCCTCATTATTTTAATCTAAACTGAAATTCTGGAGAATAGAACGTGGGAGAGAAAGCAAAAAGAGACTGCACTTTGGTAGAGCTTTCAGGCACCGACATCGAGATTCGAGGCTTGGAGATCTGAGCTTTCTTCCTCGTGGTGGTCTGATCCTTCAAGACAAGCGTGTTTGGGTAGGATTGAAGTACTAAAAGTCTGAAATTCGAACCTTTGAGGCAAGTGAATGCTCCCCTAGAGTTAGAGTTTTGTTTTATCTTGAGTTCATATAGATTTATTAATATTTGTGTGATATTTAGGATAAAAATCTATGTACTTTGAAATATAATGCATAAATAATGTTTGAATACAAAATTATAAATTGAAAGAACAATGGTGGGTAAATTAACAAGGGTTTCGAGAGTTGGAAATGTGAGCGCGGGTTTCGGGGAAACCCTGGTTTGCATCTCACGGGGTAGTATAGAGTCGCCACCTATTCATTCGGAAGGGATAAGTCCCCGGGATTTGGATAAGGTCTTGGTCTGTGATCCGAGGTCAGGGTAAGAGGTTCGGTTAAGTCCGGGGAAGGGGTTAGGCACCCCGGCACTTCCACTGTTCAGTGGTTTCCTACTTGCTAGGATTAAGTCAAACTAATCTCAATTTTAATCAAATGCCTTAAGTATTTAAGATAATGCTAATCTAAGAAGGAGAAAATCCTAGACTAGGGTCGAACCCGGGTTGGGCTGCCTACGTACTCACATAGGGGTGAGATCAGACCGAGCGTAGTTTTGGCACATGAGCCCGTGCCAAGGCTAGGGGTGTATTGTGTGCACCAAAGATGACTTAGGGTCTAGCCGGGAGGATAGGGGTGGTTGACCGAGTTGGTCAAGTGCTTGGTATTGGGCCCGGTAGGCCTAAGGTAAGTCCGATAAACTAGGGTTGGGCCCGGTAAGCCGAGGGTGAAGCCCGGTAGGCTAGTTTGGGCCCGGTAGGCCAAGATTGGGCCCGGTAGGCCAAGTGTGAGCCCGGTAGGCTAGGGTTTGGCCCGGTAGGCCGAGATTAGGCCCGGTAGACCAAGGGGTGAGGTTCGGTAGACCCAATGTGTCTTAACCAAGGGTTAGGGTTGCTAACCGGGGTTAAGAAAAGTGATTAACCCTGGTCAGGGGTGCTAACCATGGTTAAAAAAAGTCCAATGTCAGATTTTTTTGGTCTCTTTGGATTTTTCTGATTTTTTTTTGGGATTTTCTCAGATTTTTCCCAGTGGTCAAAGGTGCTTAACCGCGGTTAAGGAGGGGAGGTCACCATGGTTAAGGGTCTTAACCATGGTTAAATGGTCAAAAGAGACCATTTTTGGGTTTCTCCTAATATTTTAGATTTTTTAAGCATTTTTCCAGATTTTTTCCGGATCAGGATTTTTTACCCGTGGTTAAGGGTAAAAAATGGGGTCGACTCTGATTAAATGTCTTAACCACAGTAAAAAATGCAATTGAAGATATTTCTGGATTCCATGTAATATTTATGATTTTTTGATATTTTTTCCAGAATTTTTGCTAGGTCATGGGCCGCTTAACCATGGTTAAATGTTAACCACGGGTGAGTTTAACCATGGTTAAGGGGCCGACTGAAGCAAAAGTGGGCCCAAGATCCATGGCAGGGCCTAGACTGGCCTCCTACCCGGTCTGGGCCCCCACAAATATCAGAAATTGCAAAAAACCCAAAATTTGCATGAAATGTTTAACCATAGTTAACATGAATTTAACCATGGTTAACGGAGAAATCACGGGAATCCGAGACTACCAGTGGGTAGCCTGATATGTGGGGAACAATTTGGGCCCTTGTGGGACCCAAGGGGATGCCGTATGTGGGCCCCACAGTGGCCCAAAGTTGCCCCGACAAACACCACATAAAATGACGATTTCCACCAAAACATATTTTTTTCCAAACCTTGCGGCAATTTTTCCGTTGATTGGCTCAACCCCTGGGGGATCCGAGACCATGGTAGCGAAGCCTACTATGAGGGAAACAATGTGGGCCCTTGTGGGGCCCATGGGGAGGTCGGATGTGGGCCCCACAGAGGCCCAAAGTTGCCTCCTCGCACAGATTTTTACACTGTCGACCCCACTTTGGGGTCGATTTAACTATGGTTAGAGTGCGAGTTAGGGGCTGAATTTGTGCAAGGGGATAGCTTGGAGTATGGTTAATCTACCCATGGCCTCGGTTTTCACCAAGGCCATGTCTAACCGTGGTTAAACCGGGGGTACAGGCGGCTAGCTGAACTGGTTTTTTCTGAAATTTTGCTTTGAAAAACCTTGGTTTGGGGCTGTTGTGCTTGAACCAGTGAGGTCCAGAGGGCTTCCTCATTGATTGAGGATCCCCCCAGATCTGGGAGAGAGCCTCGACATGGGTGGGGGTGGTGGTGCTTGTGGCCACGCGTCAAAGGGAAACCCACAACCCATTTTTTTTCTTTTTTTAGCTACTAAAAAGAAAAAAGAAAAAGGAAAATGGGGACCCCTGGAATGGGACCAGGGGTCCCTTACAATGGTAGAACTAAGTTAAAAAGGGGAGAAGAGGTATACCCTGTCACAGCTACTGAGGTGAAAATGGGGGCGGTGGCTGCGCGGTGGTGGCGACCTGTGGAGCTCGGGAATGAATGAGGGTGGTCTAGTGGGCGAGAGGTTTGGCCCTTGGAGGTCTAAGGATTGCTTGAAAAGGAATAGAGGAGGTCCAGGTTGAGTGGGAAGGTTGGCCGAAAGTATGAAGTTTACTGTCAAATTTTTTCAAAATTTTTTCCGACAGTGGTTGGGGTGGTGGTGTTGTGGTGTTACGGCGGACCTAAGGGGGTCGGGTCAGGCTCAGAGAGATGCCTAGGACCTAGACAGAGGGTGTATGAAGGCTGTAATGAGGGGAGGGATTGACTGAAAAATTATTATTATTTTTTTTTGATGCACAATGGCTACGGTGATGGATGGTGGCAATGGAGATTGGGACGGGCTTAAGGGGGGTATAGAGGTGGTGATAAGGTAAGGGATGAAGGTTTAGGTGGATATGGATTTGCTAGCCGAATGGCTACTGTCAATTTTTTTTTTTTGAGAAATCTCCCTCCCTTGACACAGTGGGCGTGGTGGGGATTAAATGGAAGAAAGGATCAGGGATAAGGTTTGAAGTGGAGTGTTTGATTGGGTGGTCAATGGCCGGTGCAGGCGCAGCTGGTGCGCACAGGGGGTAGGGGCGGCTTTACACTGAAATGGGACTGCCCCCCATCCTCTATCTTGCTGTTTTTTCTTAAAAAGAAACCCCAAATGGATTACTTTAGGAATTTGGAGGGAAAGGAGGAGAGAATAGGTTTATAGGGGAGGTGTGGCAGGTGCTTGGACCAATGGGGAAGACGATGAACAGTGTCTTCCCCATTTGGTCTCTTTTTTTTTTTTTGGTGTGTTTCCGGGTACGGGCCTTAGTGTTATGTGGGTATGGGCCAACTCATGTTGGCCTTGCCACATTGGGTTGGCGCCCAAACTCAAACCCGTTTTTTTTTATTTTTATATATATATATATATTAAAAAAATAAAAAAATAAAAAAAATAAAAAAATCCTAAAGGGCCATGGGCCCCAAACTCAAACCTTTTTTTTTTTTTTTTTTTAATAATGAAACAAAATATAAAAAATAGAAATAATAAATAAAAAAGTAAAACTAAAAATAATAAAAAAATAATAATAACAATAATAATAATAAAATAAAATAAAATAAAATCCTAAAAGGCCATGGGCCTTGACCTTTTGGTTGAAATTTTTTTGATATTATGAACTTTGAAGCGGGCCTTGAGCCCATGGGGATTTTCCCTAGGGGTTTAGACTAGGGCTAGGCTAGGGTTAGACCTAGGTTTAGGTCTAGGGTTTAGGTGAGCATGGTGTAAAAATTGGGTGCTTACAGGAAAATCAAGAAAAATGGTTCAGAAAGTTGAAAAAAATCGAAATATGGGGTTTGGACTGACGTTTCCCAGCCAGATCGCCGATACCGATCGATCGGTGGTCACCAATTGATCGCAGACGACCCGCCGATTGATCGGCGGCGCCGTTTTGGGTGTTTTGCGATGGTGGTTTTGGGGGCTATATTTAATTGAATTAATTAAATAAAAATGATGAAAAATAATTAAATAAAACGAAAGAAAAGAAGGATAATAAAATGATTTAATTATTTTATTCTTTGTAAAATAATTAATTTGGAATTGTTGATATTGTGAGCATATTAGATAAATTGCATTTTCTCTTTATTTTAGAATGACATGTTTAAAAGAATTTATTTCAATTATCATCTTGCGTAATTGTAATTGTTTTAGCTTTACAATATTATGTCATCTTTATTATGATGGTATGAGACGCCATAATAAAGAGTGGGGTTAACGAATTAAAGATAATAAGACCAATGGATGACAAATAGAGAATGAGAGACTCTCTATGTCTAAAGTCTGAGGGAGAGCTTTGTGTAATCCCACTAAGAAGTTACGTGCCTCTCAGAGTGACTACCTTATGTGAGCTATGTGTAAATCTAAGGGTCCCTGTATAAAACCATACAAGATTAATAATGTTATCAATAGGGTGAACTATGTATAAACCTTATTGACAGAAGAACTGTGTAAACTGATAAATTAAATGATGTATATTCATATATGTTGTTCATTGTTTTATTTATTCATAATAATTGCATGTTGTTGTATTCTTTTGCTGAGTCAAAAGCTCACCCTTGTTATATTTATTGATTTTTTAGGAAGTACCTGAAAGACCTATGGAAAACGGTTAAGAACTTAGTTAGCTGTTGGGTTTCGTTGCAGAACTTTAATTAGTACTTTTAATTTGAGGTAGAGTGTCATGTCAGTGAGGTTTTTATATCGATTCAGTTTTACGGTTATTTAATTTTGTTGGTTTAAACTTAATTCTTGAGATATGCATCTATTAATGGTAATTTACTTAGATTAAATTTCATTACCATTGGGATTTGTTCCAGGTTCACGCCTTAGAATTTGCACAAATATGAGATGTATTATGTGTAGGTTTTGGGGCGTGACACTTAATAATTAAAGAAAACTAACAGTAGACCGACATCGAGGATGAAGAGATGGTTATGGAGTGAAATCCTCTACGGTCACCGGATTTGGCAAATCCGGCTATCATCCTTTGAGGTGGTCACGTGTCCCCTTGACATCCCTTTAACCGTGGTTTAGATTCACCCACCCCTAGGGTTCACCTAACCATCCTTGGTTTTTTGAAAAAAATATTAATTCTATTTTTTAAATATTTAAAAAACCCTAAAAAATCCTAAAAACAGTTTTTAAATTTTTTTTTTTAAAAAATAGAGTTAATATTTTTTTTCAAAAAACCAAGGATGAGTGGGTGAATCTAAACCACAGTTAAGGGGTGTCAAGGGGGACACGTGGCCGCCTCAAAGGGTGATAACCGGATTTGCCAAATCCAATCGTCACCGGAGAGGATTTGACTCCACTATATGTTTCCACAAATTTTACCTTCCAAAAAAGGTATTGATACATTTTTTAGGGAAGTGATTTAAAACTCTTAATTGTTCTACAATGAGCTGGACAATTGAATTCAAGATCTAAGTGCCTAACATTATGTGGGGCCATCATTTAAAGCACGTGTAGACATGGAGTTCGAATCATAGCTAATTGTAATTGAATTTAATCACATAAGTGGCACACTATTATTGGAGGAGAGCAAAATGGTAGGAAAATTCAAATTTAAATTTTTTGCTCTCCTCCTTTGGTGGTGTGCCACATATGTGATTGAATTCAATCACAATTGTCTAAGATTAGAACTCGTAGACATGACACCATTGGATTTTAAATACAGCGGTCCAGCTCTCGGTAGTACCTACTATCAAGAGTTTTTATTCACTTTCTTAAATTTTAGGGTGTAACAAAATAAAAAATTAACAAAATTGGTAATTAGCGGCCTCGAATTCTCTTGACAGATGTCAAAAAAGTAGTCTCGGGTTACCACACATTATGCCAGAGAGAATCTAAGGCCATAATTAGCACACCACGCATTAGACTATGTAGGCTAATACTATAGCCAAGCGTCTTAAACTTTAATACCGGACCAAAATTGGGATCAAACTATAAAATTTAGAATATAAAATATAAATTAGGATCAAACTATAAAATTTAGAATATAGGATAAGAAAAGCAATAATCTAACAAATAATCTCAATTTCGTAATTGTTTCATTTGATAAGTGCTCATTCTCAAGTCAACTCAAGAGTCACCCCATTATCAAGCTTTCGAGTTTTGCTCCAAAGAATCTAACAAATTATTAT
The DNA here is from genome assembly GCA_015143295.1 of Tetracentron sinense. Lineage (NCBI taxonomy): Eukaryota > Viridiplantae > Streptophyta > Magnoliopsida > Trochodendrales > Trochodendraceae > Tetracentron > Tetracentron sinense. The sequence continues at coordinate 36,655,851 of CM026568.1, read as the reverse complement.
AACAATCAGGGAATTTTGTGCAACTAAAATGTCGAAACAGTAAATAAAGTTAAAAGCATTCCTTCCCTCTGCTCATTAAAAACCCAAATGCTAATAGGGATGCAAAACCTTCACTTTTCTGCATCACCTCTTTCCTCTTTCTCTTAGGCTCCATATGATCAAGACTTTCTTCAATAATTTCCCTGAATACAATGAAACATTCATCCACCAACTTTATCTGATCTCCAACTACACTTAGAACAGAATCTAGATTCTCCCCACATTGAATACTACTTTAGAAAATTATTGCATTGGATAGTAGAAGGATAAGTATTGTGTATCACTGGCTGAATCTAATGTCGGTCATATTTGCATTGGGTTTGCAATTGTCAATGATGGTTTGGGTGTTAATTTTTTCAAATTGGGGAAAATGTTATGGTTTTAGGACGATTTGGTTTGGTTATGTTGGCAATCCATTTGTAGGATTGATCAGTTTTATATATCTTCTTAAAATCATAAACAGAGAGCTGATGGTACATGTTCTAAAAAGCACAGACAGAGAGCTTATGATGTATGTTCTAAAAAGCATAAAATAAGAGTTTATTATAATCGAATGCATGTCAAGTGTTGCTTATTATGGTATTTGTCATTAAGTTAACTGATGTGCAGCAAAAATATGTATGCTTCATCCAATGATATAGCTACTGAAATGGATAAACTATTTGTAGTAAGGTGACTTATTTGATACATCAAAAAATAAACAAGTTGCCATATTACTTGTCATCACCAAGTAATGTGAAATGGATATAGTGGTTGTTTTTCACTGATTATGTTTTTAAAATTGTAAGGGGTGGTCTGGGTCGCAATTCTTTCAAGTAGATGGTCACCAATCAGATTTTGAAAACAGGGGAGAGATAAATCGGGATTAAACAGGGATGGATGCTGACATTTTATGAGATCTGAAATTACCCCCATGAACCCTAATCCAAGAGGACACCCCCGCCTTGCGTGAGTGGTAGGGGTGTGGCCTTCCATTGAGGAGGTCTAGGGATCTAATCCTACCCGGGTATGAGTTGCAAGAGCTCCACTGCCCAAGCTAACTTCTGATCGGCTGACTCTACTAATGTAGGTAAATGACATCTCTCATCAAAAAAAAAAAAACCTAATCCAAGAGGGTTCTTGGGAATAAATTCATATTATGAAAACAGATGAGAGATAAACCCAGATTAAACAGGGGCGGTTGCTTGATTTATTCACCAAAAAATAGTTAAAATATGCTTACTTCCAAAGATGGGATGAGTACCTCCAACGAAGGGTGCGTTCCAAAGATGGGATGAGTGTCTCATCCAAAGAAGGGCGTGTTGGGGACAAAAGATTGTGGGCGTATTCATTGCCCATGTTGAATGGGAGAAGATGAAAGAGTCGTAACGAGTGTGTGAGTAACTTCAACTCTCACTACTCTCAACAAATATTAACACCAATCCTTATTTTTAGTCATAAACCAACACCAATCATTAACATTTATTAGTTTTTGAATTTTTTTTTTGGTAAACTCAATCAGACCACAAGGCAATGACTGAAGGCAAAGACAAGGGAATATTCACACCACCCAAGCAAACACACACCACATGCAAACTCACACACACACACCACACACATGCAGCCCATGTAAGCTTCACCCTAGAGCTCCTCAAATTGATTGAGAGAATGTAACGAAGGATTTAGTCGTACACTTGAAATTAGCCGAAAAATATAAGGAAATGATTGGATAATTGCTCTATATGAATCTTACTCAGTTGAGATCATAAGTTAAAATTACATTGCCAAAAATTTGACAACGTAATATTTCCATTAATTCATCAAAAGAGGGTCCCCTTTGAAGACAAAATAGATTTCTTTGAGGGTAGGGCTAAATAATTACAGGTCAAATTTCAAACTCATTACCTACAATGTTAATAGGTGCACCACATGTAGTTCATGCATTATAACTGAATTACTGTCACCAACAAATCAAAATAAAGAGAATTCAAAGCATGTGAAGAACTACATTAGTAATTTCCATAAAAATTTTGTCAAACTAAAAACCTAACGGAAGAAGACGTTGCTTGGAGAAGAAAGAGAGTTAAAATTGGGGTACACATAAGAGAATGAAAAACTTTAAAATAGAATGAAAAATTTAATCACATATAGTCATCTTAACAAGGTTTGTTATATTTTCATATAAAACGTTATATTACTAAGGGCACAGTTGTCTTACAATTATAAAAAAATTCGAGCTGAGCCAACACCTCCTAGATAGACACTGGTGATTGAATCGCATCATCTAAGCAGTTTATTCATCTTGAACAGTCATACTAGCAATGGACAAAAGAGAAAATAACCCATTATTTGAATGAGGACCGCTAATTTAGATGCAGAATTCAAATTTTTTCCAAACTCTTATAATATCATTGCTACCCCTTTAATATCTTAAGAAAACAAAATTCTCAAATGAGAATTTTATAGTTAATACCCACAGAAAAAGTAGCAACACTTGTGACTATTACAATGAAAGCTGGAAAGTCTGCATCTGGGCAACTCTTCACAAGCAGGTGGTCCATCATCAAGATGGAACACAGCCCCCTCTCAGACCATATAACTGCTCATTTACTTTGATGAACTGTCCCCCCCTTTGGATGCTCTTAAATCAGATGGACACTGAAGTTATGCACATGATGCAATAAAAAAAAACAAGTTATTCCTTGAATTATCCGGACTAATTTATTTGATTTAAATTGGAGCATTATCTTCAACGCAGCCAAGCGCACATACATAAAATTTGTTCAATCCTCGTGAGGATTTTCTTTATAGTTGCCTTTATTGATCATTCGTGATGTTGCCAGTGTGATTTTCTGAACTCTTATTCTCACAATAAAGTAGGGCGACAATGAATGCCAAGCATACTCTCATTTCCATTTCCATACTCTCTTGTTTTAGTATCAAATGAGGGGAGTACGAAATTTTTTGAATTGGTCACTCCCACACCTACATATATTTGCATCGACAATTCAACATACAGCAAATGGGCAGAAAAGTACGTTTTAAAATCGAAAGGAAACCCAAGGTTACAAGTCTTCAAAGAATAGGAACCTCTCCATGTATAATTGGCACATGATCAATTTAAACAATCTAGCTGAAACCAGACAATCTAGCATGGGATGGGCCATTGCTTAAAACCATGGGAGAAAAAAAAAACAGAAAAAAAAGAACTTCATTTTGATTTTGTATAAGAGCATTCCTAACAGCCTAACCAAAATAGCCAAAACTCTTTTTTTTTCTATTTTGGTTATCCACTTTTTTAAAACACTTCCTCCAGCCTCACCAATTTATTGAAAAAAAAAAAAATAGAGAAACATTATTTTATTATTTGTGTGGGACCACAATAAAGGAAGGGACAAAAACATTATTTTATTATTGTGGGACCACAAAAAAGAAGGGAGAGAAATATTTGGTTTTGGTGAGTAGTGTACACTCACCAAACCAAAATGGTTATTATGGTTATTTTGAAGAGGCAGCTGGAAACCTTTTTTGCAATTTTTAGTGTTTTGACTCACCAAAATAACCAAAAAAAGTTATTTTGGTGAGACTTGCTAGGAATGCTCTAAGCAATAAGGGCTAACAAAACTCTTCTTTAGCAACAAAAGCAATAATGAAATTCCACTATTTTTAATATGAAGGTTTCAATTCAATATGTAAATATATTGTTCAAAAGGCATAGAAAAAACATAGGACATGTATAAACATTTTCATTCACAAAATGCCAACTCTTCAAAAATTTGGAAATCTGATCACCTGTTCCATTTTAATGGAGCATCTTCAACAAAAGCATGGATTGCTATTGGATTTCAACATTCTCAAAAAGTTTCCAAAAGCATCAATGACGTCCAATCCCCAGATGCCCGAAATGTCTTCAATGTTCTCAAAAGATCCACTAATCTGCAATGATATTAGTTCTGCAACTTAGCAATAAATTCTTCATTTTACTACTCAAAAAAGATCCACTGCCCAGTACCACCAAATGCCCCAAGAAACCATCATTCAAAGTCATCATCAGATCGAACATGGAAAGGACTTGATGGGGAATCATTTCCTTCATCCACTGCCTCTTGAACCTTCTCGCTCCTGGTCTTCACCCCAACATCTGGCATGGAATCCCCACCATTAACTACCTTTCGCCTATAAGTTCGCTTAGGTTTAATCTCAGTTGGAGGAGCTTGTAAGGCTTTATTGCCACCTAGCATTTCAGACTTAACAGTGCTAACTTTAGTGTCACCATTCACATCATCAGGCTTCTCCTCTACAGATTTCTTGCTCTTCTCCCCATTGTTAAGCTTCAACGAGCAATCCTCACCGCTAGCTTTCTTCTTCTTGTAAGTCCTCTTAGGCTTGCTCTCAATTGGAAGACTCTGCATGTCATTATTTCCACCTTCCGGCATTTCAGAATTTATATTGCTGGCTTCGGTATCTACAGGCATAGCAACAGGCTTCTTCTCTGTGCCATCGCTTTCTTCTTCACTCAACTCCTCCACATTCTCCTCATTCTCTTCAGTTTTACGCTGAAGTGATTCTATAACATCCATCAGTTCTCTATTAACCTGTCACAGTCAATCCCTCAAATTCATAAACCAGGTGCCCTCGAGGAAATTTTTTTAAGCCTTTTCCCAAAAGTAAAATCCAAATTCCCTATAAATATATTATTGAACTATAAGAAATTTGCTACGTCTAACATTGAACAAACTACATAACATTTTGTAGACTTTTTATCTCAATCACTGAATCACATTCGTTAATCTTCCAACAGTATGATATGTGCAGCAGTCTTAAGCAACATGTGTGTAGACAGGCACAAACAAAAAAGGAAAATGGAAAACAGACCACAGGGTCCTCTTCCAAAGAATCCAAACTGACCACCCAATTGCAAACTAACTTGTGTCAATGAATTTTTTTATTTCTCTTTCCCAATGTGTTGAAACTTGATTGGAGTGGTCAGATTAGAAGAGGACCTTGTGGTCCTCTAATCAGAACTTTACAAATAATCCTGTCAATTCATGTGTATGAAATTACCCGGGTGGCACACTTGGAATGAATCGTACCACCTAGCATGTTCACCACATTTACTATACAAGGGATTGTTTATTCGTCCTCCCATACTGAAATAAGTAGTAAATTGCATAAGAGATCTGTATGTCATACCTGTGGATTTTGAAGGAAGTCTGAGATGTCATTTGGGCAAGAAGGGCACTTCATGACATTCTTTTGCACTCGTAGCATCCGTCTGCCCTCACATGATCTGTCTCTCAGAAAAGTCTGACCAGCAAAGGTACCCTCCAAACAAGGCTTGCAAAAGTTATGACCACAAGGGGTCGTAAGTGGAAGAGTCATCACTTTCCGACAGATGAGGCAGCTGAACTCTGCATGATCAATCACACAAAATCCAAATGAACACATAATATCCTTTCAACAAATATAATGGAAGACTACCTATAAAATATGTATTATTGACAACTAGGTCAATTTTCAGGGCCAGGAAAACTCAGGTGTTGAATAAGTGCATGTGGGGATGATGCATATTATGTATGGATAATAGGGGAACCACACCTTTGAGGAGCTTCTCTCTTACAGACATATTTTGTGCTTCTCTAATAGCTCTCCTCGACCTCTTTCTGTCCTCTGGATTTACAGTATCCAATGATTTTCTGCTGAGTGGTGGAGGCTTTTTCCATTTCCAGCAACCTTCTTCATCCTGGGAAAAATAAAACAGTAGATCTAAGTACATGAAGAAACAAAGCTATGGCATGTAACAAAATAATTCATGATCTCTAGATGATAAAACTAAAGTGTTCCAGGCTGCAAACGCTAAAGGAACAAATAGTAGATTACACTTGTAACCTGAGTGTCATTTATCTTGTCTAATGAGATAATTTCCTCTATCTATTAGCAATAATCTGTACTTATTCGATAATTTATCCTTCTCTACTCAGCAATGTGGTTGCCCAGAAGACAATCCCCAGCGAGTGGAAGTAATAAAACCAGAAAGAAATCTAGTTTAAAAATAAGAAATAATAGCATTAGCTCACATCATAATTCCAATATGGGCTTTCCTTCCGTTCTGTGATATCAGTTGCCTCTTTTAGCTCATTAATGACTGGCAAAGGTCTCTGAAAATCCCCATGTTCATCGCTGCAACGCAATTTGCATAACTGAATACATGAGAGAGAAAGAGGGGAAGAGACTAGAGAGAGAAAGCAGAAGATGTTCTCATTAGGGCACTAAGTGACAAAACACAAACCTTGTCCATGGTGCAGGATCATTATCACATCGAACAAAGAGATATCTGCAGACCTTAAAACCCTAATACACAACAACCTCATCAGCAAAACTGTTTAGCAGGAATGCAACCTAATGGGCAGTCTCAATATTTGATTATCAACTAATCTTACTTGAATTCCAACTTTGCGCCAACATTTCTCAATCCTGTAAATTCCATCATACCTTACCCCAGTTTCCGGGGCATAGGAAGAACGTTTCTCCTTGTGGGACCTGACATTGGAAAGAAAGAAAGCATATCATCAAGGATTAGAAGTTCGGCTCCTTTGCACTGAATCACTTATACACCAAAAACACATCTGATTAAGAGGGGAAATTTCAGTTCAGAAGGACGCAACAGTAAAAGATTTAAACAAGGAGCCTACAAACCGTCCAAGGATTTAAATTCCTACTCTTGCACCCATAATTTTTTATTGGTATTTTTGGAACCATAATTACTCACAGATGCCTATTCCATGATCAGTACAACTCAAGTGAGTAAGAGAAGGGCACCTTTTGAATTGGGATAGGTCCTTACACTGACTTGGGAAGACATTGGCGGCTTTAGGTTGACTAGGACATAATACTATAAAAAAAATTATCTCAGCCATTATCATTAAGCATCAGATAGTACTTAGTGTACTAATGATACAATATAAGGCAATAATGATTCCAGACATAAATTTATGCATGAATCATATAATTAAAAAGACTTGCTATTAGAGGTTGTAGTGCAAACAACTCAATCCCAACTGGCACACTAAATGTTGTTTAAGCCAAACCAAATCTACAACCATGCTCTTCCTTTTCTTACGTATCTTGATCACGCCACAGACAAGTCATATTAATCTGGACTTAGAAGTGGACAGGCTTTTGAAAAAAACCAGAGAGAGGAACGTGTCCAACTTTTAGGAAACTCTAACATAAAGTACCCTCTTTTATTCAAAGAGTAAGCACTAAGCTTTTTTCTTCTGGAAAATGTATTGACCTCAAGCGGTAGATTCGAACCATTGGATTTTTTATTTTTTGAAAGGTAAAACCGTTGGATTTTCTAAAACTTAACGTAGGTGTCATTCTTTGTGATTTAATAAATAGAGTCGGTCTATGGGCAGTCCCAAATATACTCCCTAATCCTAACCATTTATAACAAACCACTAACGGCCATTATTTGGCTTGGCTTATTTTGTTTTTTTAATGTCACGCCAACTCTAATCCTAACCGTTTAAAATTTGAGTTAAACGGTTAGGAGTTAGGTCTTTGTATTAAAACTCAGCTAGTCAACCCGAAACTCGGCCGAGTAGACTCGACTCGGCCAAGTTTTGACTCGGTCGAATTTCGAGTCGAGTTTCAGGTAAAACTCGGAAGTGACACTGAAAACTGAGTAACTCGTCCTGACTCGCTTTGACTTGCCTGAGTTATGTATTTTTTTTGTTATAACAAAAAATCAAGTAACCGGCCTACCCGAGTGACTAAATTGTGTTTTTTTTTAACACACCTTAAATACGAAACAAAAGGGGGGTGTTTAGTATATATTGAATTATATATCTCATTTTAGGCATGTTTTTTTAATAATTTTGAAATATTACCATATATATAGTATTTAGAAAAATATTATATATGTTCCGAGTCTAATATCTTTACTCGGACGAGATTTGCCCAAGTTAACTCTACTCGGCAAGGTTCCGAGTCGAGTCGTGTTTTTGACTTTTTGTGTTTTAAAACACTGATTTGGGAGTACCCTTAGACTAATTATAATAAATATGGTTTGTAAAAAGAAAGGGGAAAAAAGGCCCACGCTGAATCTATTGGCTATTAGCCTAGTATCTAAAAGTACGTTGTTTTGACCCCTAATTTTTGAGGTAGAAATGTATACGATGATTAGCATGGTAGAAGTTAGACATACAATTTGACTGAACTTGGATTTTCCTGCCCTAGCTCAAAAAGCTCCATCTCCATGGCCTTTGAATGGATGTTGTGCCCTGCCGGATGTTTGTTTAAAATATATTGGGATGCCCACGTTTTAGGAAACCTGACTTTAGGTTTTGTACAACCTGGTTCGGTGTTAGATAAGGTCTAAACATGTGAAATGTTTTATAGACGGAGAAAATTTAAGACCTCAGAGGTTATGTATCCAGACCACCTTTCAAAATTAAATGAAAATTTGCGAAATTTTGGTTTTGGCCAAATGTTTAAAACAAAAACAGGGTAAAGAATGGACTGCAAATTATTGGGGCTGAAATTTTTAGATTTTTTTAACAAAAAATTCCGGATAAGATATTTTGAAATTGCGTACGTAAATTTGAAGATTTGACCCTTTTTTAGTTCAAAATGGCACCTTCTAAATTTTGTTGGATTTTCCAATTTTCACTCTATTTAAGACATTGCGAGTAATCTCATATCTTGGATAATTCCGAGTAAAAAATGAAAATTAGGATAATAGATATATCTCATGAATCGGTTTTCTAGAGGTAATAGACTCACTTTAAAATTCATATTCTATAAAATTAGGGTTTACATAAATTTCAGTGGTTTATACTGATTCGGTGAAAACACTTTTATTAAAAAAAATATAAATGCCCATATACCCATCTAGTTTATTTAGATTTAATAATAATATTAGGTTATTTTCTGGAACTTAGATAACAAATGGTAATTAAATGAACTTACATAAATGAATTATTTTGCAAATCTAAATTTTTTATTATATAATTATTACAATATTACAAATTATAATTTTGATAATAAATTGCTAATTCTAATAATATATCTACTTTATATTTTCTATATTATTCTATTTGATTTTTATAAATCCTTTAGATAATAAACTGGATTATTTTTTGTTAGGTTTCTTAACCATATGTTTGATAAATGATAATGTGTTTTTTGTTTATTGTAATATTTTATAGCAATTAAAATAACCTACTTAATATAATAGATAGCGAAACAAAAGTTTATCTACTAAAATTATATTGAAAATGTAGCTATTAAGGTTACATATTTGTAGATAAACATAGTGTCTTATAAACTAAGAGGATAAAGATGTTTAGGTTCTACCTTCCAGAAAAATACATAGCATCCTTTTTTTGGCACAATTACATAGTATCATACTATGTATTCATAGCTATTAATATTATAGATAACCATAGTAGGCAACTAAGATTGTCTCCTAGGTTTCAGAGAACTACAGATATACTCTTAAATGTCTTTTAAGAATATAGCTATTAAAATTTAGATAAACTAACATATTTTAGTTTTTATGTATGACTTTCCGAAAACATGCTAATTTTTATTTTATTGATTGAAAAATATATAAAATGATAAAAAAAAATCAAATAAAATACATTCACAGATTGGGAAAAATTATATTTTTGGCCGAAAATTTAATAATATCGCTGCCAAAATGTTGTGGAGTTTATGTTAATTTGGGATCCAGATTTCAGCTGAATGAAAAAAATAGGAAAACAAAATATTGGTCATGATAAGAAAAGTGTTGATAGATAGCAAGAGCATGAGAAAAGAATAAATATTTGTTGTGTATATATTGTCGTATTTGATCCCCAATATATAGGGGAGTTATTGATATATACCTTCCTTGATTGATGCAGAATTGCCTTATATTCTAAGTCTAACACAGTTTCTACCTTCCCATGCATTGTTTCCATTTTCATTTTTTCTAATTTTAACTCTCAATAGGTCAAAATTTCAAAAAATTTGTCCGGACCAGGGTCTGAAATCTCAAAAAAAAATTGCTTACTTTGGACCTTTATCCAGGTATAGTTCCATACTTCAACTACTGAATTACAAAAGACTTTCCAAACATAACTCTAACCTCACAACTCGAACTGGATAACCTTTCTTGCAACTGACTCGCAGTGCTTCGTTCGATTTGTCAAACTTCTGGTCAAAAGACTGTTCCTTGTTTGTGCGTTTGTTCCCGCTAAGGTCTCTTCCACCACTGTCCGCCACATATAACAAACAAAAAGAATAGGAAAAAAATAGGGAAACCAAGATCAGTTGCAACACGGAATGAATGCATATCAGTAGCTGGAACTATAAGAAGAGCCCAAAGGCAAAAGTGAAGTAATAACAACAAATATTTTTATATTTTTTTAAAAGATGATAGTTATAATAAAATGAAAAAAAAAAGCTCAATCAATAGTTTCCAAACTTGGAAAAACAGTTTGCAACTAGGGGTGTCAACGAGCCGAGCCAGCTCAGCTCGGCTTGACTAGAAATAAACTGAGCTTGAGCTTTTACTTTGGGCTCGTTGAGCCAAGCCGATCCTTAAAAGTGAGCTCGAAAAAATAAACAAGCCAAGCTTGAACAATAGGTGGCTCAGCTCAGCTCAGCTCGGCTCGATTAATTTTATAATAATACCTTTAAAAGTTAAATTTATATTATATATTTAGTATAACTTTTTTTTGGTAAAATATATTTAGTATACATTAACATAATTATTTCCGTTTTAAGTTTTAACTCAAGCTTTCACATGAGTCAATGACATCCCAAAAAAAAAAATGCCCTTTTAATTTATTTTTTTTGAATTTAGTGCTTTTCAATGTATTTTAAAAAAAATAAAAAATTATCGAGCCGAGCTCGAGCAAAACAATTTGTGGACGAGCCGAGACGAGCCTGAGCTTTTGTAAAATTCCAATGAGCCGAGCCGAGCCGAGCCAAGCCTGAGCTTCTATAAAATTCCAACGAGCCGAGCTCGAGCAGTGCCCAGCTCGGCTCGTTTACACCCCTATTTGCAACTCATCTGAATTAAGCCTACTCAGTTCGTGAAATTTGACAAGAATGAAATAAACCTATCAGACAGCCATATCAGAAAAACTTTCTTCAAAAACAAATTTTTTTAATAAAGAACAGTCTGTCAGTTATTGAAAGTTAAGAGCAAAAGCGAAGACAAAAAATCACGATAGACAATCTAAATTAAGGAGAGTATTCATACAACATTATATAATGAAATGAAGACCTCTCTCATGAACCATAGACAGGGTGAAATAAACTTATACCTACATCATCTCCACCAAAATTCACCCCTTTGATTGATTGTCATCAACCAATTTTTCACTTCTACTGGGCCCCTGTCATAGTTTTCGTCACAAGCAATAAAAATGGAGAAGAGCAGCACCAAAAGGGGTCGATTTGGGCAATAAAATGCAATAAAATAGTCGAAGGCGGGGGACCCTGTATGATGACAGCCCCAACTCATCATGCTGATTGAGACGTGACTTATGCCCAATAGCAAAGAAACGGCAGTAGAAAGAAAGCTGCATCCTTGATTCTAACAATTTCACTTCGTTTTATCTCCATTAAAGTTGATGTGAAATAGATGACATTAAAACTGAGGACAGCCTAAGCCAAGGAAAACCCAAACCCACCTGATCTTGAATCATGGATAGAACCATAAATACCCCAAAACTGCCATTTTAGCCACCAATGAATCCATTTTTTTCCCTTTAAAGAAGACAATTAAAGTAACAGACCATGTCACTGAGTAAATCGTAACTCAACAATTAAACTGAATCAGATAACCAATTCTAACGTGTTCATGAATATACCTTCCCGTGTAGAGAAACCACTCGCCATGATCCTCATCGTCCTCGTAGCCTCCAGAAAGTGCCACTGACTGTGCGCCATATTCTGCTTGCCCGGCAATCCCAGCAACATGCGGAAGATGGGCCCCCCATTGCCTGCATTCCATCCGATCCTCCCAAGATTCCCCAACCAATACACCCAGCTTCCGCTCTGGGTCATTTTCTGCAAGGATGGGTCCAAAATGGTCAGGCGGGACCGTAACAAAGATCTTTCCGCTGCAAGCATTAGCTTTTCCAGCCTTCTTAGCTCGCTCAGTGGTGAATGCCTTGTCTGGTCGGTCCTGGTTGTGGACAAAATGGTAGGCTTTTAGCAACCCGCCTGTGGCAATTGATTTAGACATCTTGGCCATACGGATGGCGACAACAAGTGCAGAGTTGATTCGGGGTTGGCTTGCCATCTTGGGAGGGATAGTGTGGCGGCACTTCGCACAAGTGCGCTTTCCTTGTTGGGTCCATTTCTGGAAGCATTTCAAGCAAAAACTGTGGCCACAAGGTGTCTGAAATGAGGAAGATAAAATATCATCACCTTATGAAATTTTACAATAATCATTAGGCTAAATTTTTCAGCTGTCTCAAGTCTCTTAAGTGGATACTCTATTGAAATTGAGTAACAAAATAACTTTGGAGCACCCTCAATATTATCAGAATGACTAAAAAGACCGTTCTAAATAGATACATCCATGCACCTTTCTAAAAAAAATATGTATTTTGTTCAGTTCCAGTAGTTTTCATTCAGAGATATTACAAAAACATAAGTAAAAATCAGTAAGCAGGGCAAGTTAAAGCAATTCTCTTTCAAGAAAGCTTAAAATCTAGAGGACTCAGGCAAGGTAGAACAACCCTGTACTCTCCTGGCATAGTTGCATTGTAAATGACCATAACAAATTAGCTAAAATAATAGGTATCGTCCAAACAATGAAAGAAGGGAAGGAGTGAGCAAATTCAGAAAACTATTAGTGAGTGAGTATTGTAATTTAACTTTATATATGTGAGCAAGAAATTAATGAAGATGCAACTAGAGGGGAAAAAACAGAAAACAGAAAATTTCATTAAAGCAGGTAGATTGAGCTACCCCAGAATCCAACAACTGAAACTAAAATAAAAGCGAGAGACAGAAATCCATCACAGACAAAATGGGTATTTTAGCAATTTTCAACTTAAAAGGAAGAACAAAAATATTAGATAGATGCTAACTAAATTTAATTAAACATAGTAATTAAAAATAATGAATAAGAGTAGCAAGTCAACTCACAAAAAAAAAAGCAGCAAAAAGAGGAAAACAAATAGAAGATAAATGCTAAATAATTTTAATTGAATAAATCATTTTAAAAATAGTAAATGAGAGTAACAATTGAATAAATCCTTCACAATAAATAAAATCTATAAAAGGGAGTCTAATAAATAAATTTAATAAGTCCAAAACCCTTCTTAAGTTTTCAAACCTAAGAAACACATTAAAAATTCATACACAGATTCCTTAGTTTCTTGAACCGAAGGCGTGAAAATGATGATAATAATAATAATAACCAAAAAAAGATCCGTCAGCATGAGTATCATTTGTAGCGGAAAATCCAAGGGCGAGGAGGAAACAAACGAACTAGGCTTCTAAAGACGATCAAAACCAGAAATCTCATCGAAAAAGGTTCTCTGTTAGTTTATATTCAAAACATGATGAGGCATTCGTAAACAGTATATGAATATAAGACGGAAACATTAATTAACAGATCATTCAATGAAAAACACGCAAACGTAAACTTGTAGACAACTTCAAGACATCAGAGAAAACTTTAATCGGATAAACGACCTTTCTGAATCTATAAAAACATAAAAGCTATATTAAAAAAGATAGTTAAATAGGAAAGAAAAATAAGGATAAAAAAAACATATAGAACCAGAGACCTCGATAATATTTCTTAGGGACCTAAATCAGAAAACAAAAACACCAACCCACCTTGAAACGAAGATTCGGAACCTCAATGAATGCGACTGGAATATTAAACTAAAAAACTTCAATCGAATAACAAACAGTCCCTTAAATCTCAAAAATCAGAACCTCTAAATTCGAAACAACAAACACTTACAGTCACAGGTCTGTCCGGCAACTGCATACAAAACGAACAGTTCAGGCTCCCGTCAAGAAGATCGAGAACATCGTTTTCGTCTTTCATTTTCTCCTTCTTCTTCAACTTCTCTTCATCAGGATCGCCCGATCGAGCGCCTCTGCTCATAAGCTCCTGCCGTTTCTTAGCCTTCTCCTGTTCCGTGAGTGATCGGTCCGATTCGATAGCTCGAACAGCGGCGATCAGATCATCGGAAGCATCAGACTCGCCGGAGACAATCGATTTCCCGTTTCCCGGAACCGGATTGCCATTGGTAGCCATAGAACAATCCGGACACTCCCATTGAAGAGTAGAAGCTAGGGTTTCAGGACGAACAGATAGGCAGCTAACGTGCCAGGGAGTGACGCACGTTTTGCATGTGAGCGTCTCTTCATCGGAAGGCTGTTGCTTGCAAAGCATGCAAATGCCGTCTCCGTCGCAGGGGAGTTGGCTACCGTGCGCCATGGGAGGGAAGGATAGGCAGGGATAACAAGGGCAGAGAGACAATGAGGAGAGCCTTGTAGGGTTCGTCCGTCGGGAAGTCGGAGATGAGAGAATAATGGAGGCGGGTTTTGAAAATATTTCGAGGGGGGTTTTGAATTTTCCCTCTTTTTACGAATAGGGTAGTTTCCGGCCAGACTTTTGGAAGCGCCGGTAGGGACGTACCCTTTTAAACACAAAAAAAATTAAGAGATTAATTATCAAATGACTAACCTGCCCTTAAACTCTTTTATTTATTTCGTAATTTTTTTTTTTTTTATAAACGTAGATATCCATAGTCTTAAAGACTAACACTAGTCTCACCATAAGGAATACCTCCACCTCATACAACCTCATATTGATCAGGAGAGCCTAGGAACCGACCTTGAGAACTCGGGCATACGGTTTGTCCTTTGGTCACTGCGCTACACCCCTGGCTTCGTAATTTCTTATTTACCATTAAATTTTATACATTTTTTAATGTTATATATATATACATATATTGATCGGATTTTTTAGACCATCCAATTAAATGTTAAAAAATACAAATCTCTATAACTCCGGTAGACAGTGAACCCTAGAGCTGGGGTTGATGCTGACAAACTATATTTGATCAAATAGTTTAAAATCGTTCAAACAACCTGTTTTCTCGACATTTATCTCCTATGTTACTTATATTAATGTCGAAATCTTAAGAGATATGTCACGTGTTGAGATTTGATTTTAGAGAACTTGCAATTCTATTATTCAATAACTAAGAAAGTACAATCCTATTTATGCGGAGCTAAAAATTTGTTCCCTTAAATTTAAATTAATTTATGAAATCATGGCATAATTAGATCTCTTTTTTATCAATTTATTTTTAAAATAAATATTTAATCTTAATCAAAATTTTAATTAGGAAAATAACTAAATTACATTCTTTGTCTACTTTAATATCGAGGCGAGTAATCTATTTGCACTTCTTTGATAGGTTTGTTAGGTTTAATTATTCGTCTTTGGCACCAACAATATTTACAAACAATGACCCGTAACAAAAAATCTATGAGATCTACTATGCGAACTTATAAATATGAAATCAAATATTGAAGGACGTTTATTATTCCAATTCATTTCAAATGAGATTAAAAGCATCAAATATATGAAGAAAAACAATGTACCACTATGTGTTTAATTAATTCGGTATACATATATTCTAAGTAACTAGTAATTTTACTTAAATATAATTTAGAACGCAAAAAAGACTATATATGTATGAAATTTAGAATTAAAATTAATGAAATTGAATGATATATGAATAGGGGTATTTTAGGAAAGCTTGGATAATGTTTTGGGTGAGTATTTCGAAAGAAATATCTTCACAGAATCCCCAAAATATCGAGGGCATTTAACTATGGTGGGACTGCTTCTAACCCTGTTAAACAAAAATGATGAATTTCATTCTCCTATTGTCATCCACTGATATCGACCCAGCCTGTTTCATCGGGAAACTCGAACAAAAATCGAAAATGAATATTTGATGCATGAACCTTACCAATGACACTTGTCACATTTTTAATGCACAGAGTCATCTATGATTTAAGGCCATTTGGGTTAACCTTGTGCAAGATAACACTTGTTACCAATCAAGACCCCATCTCATTGCAAGCATTTTAATTGCATGATCGAGGACAGTTGTCACTTGTCACCTCATAATTGACTTGAAACTTGTTACGAGCCTTTAATAAGTATATTGATCTTTCGCCATAGTAACATTCTTTTAAAGAATTTTGATGAAGACACTTATCGGTTGGTATAAGAGACTAACACAATGTATTAGGTTCAAGTCATGGAAATGATTATTTATGGAGGGCTATGGAAAAAAAAAACCCTAAGAATTACCTCGCCTCATAGTGAAAGTCACGCAGAAAGGGATATCTACGGAAGGCTACATAATAAATAATATGGAGAATTTTCCTACCCTAAAGTAAGAGTCATCGAGAATATCGACTACGCGAAAATGTGCTGGCCTGTCACTTGCCTTGAACAAATATATTGATTTTCTGTCCCTCATCAGGAGGATCTTTTGAAGAGTATTAGTCAAGACACATACCAAAATCTTCTCCGATTGATTTTGGCAAGGAGACCGTCATTATAATTCCAAATGTGGCACAACTCTTGTACATTTCTATCATGGCGTTCTTCATAATCAACACTTTAGCTGATATGCAAAGAATATGTGGCGAATTTAAGATCTCCTCGCCAACACCAACCAGAAAATATCGAGTCGAGATTCTTTGTGGAGACCTCCACAAAGAATCTTGGTAGACTCTTCCTTCATTAACACACGTACCCATCAACGAGTCAAACACTAAGGTTCTGTTTGGTTGCACTTCCATTTTTTGTTTTTACAAAACAAAATTTTAAAAAAAATTACACAAAACATGTTTCCGTTCTATTTTTTAAAATTAATAACAAAATTTTTGAAAATCAAGACAACAAAAAAATTTTGTTACCTCTATTTTTTTTTTGGGAGGGGGGGAACAACAATAACAGAAAATATGGAGTGTTACAACACCACTAAAACCATTCACTACTAGTACAACCATAATACTACCACCACACCATCACTACACCACCCACCACCACCAACCACCCACCACCACCACTAACACTATTATGGATTGAATTGTTTACTCATTGTCCTGTTCATCATATTTACCAAACATGTTTTTCTGTTTTACTTATTTTAAAACAAGTATCAGTTAGTAATGTCAAACGTGTTTCCTGCTATAAAAAATTGAAAATAGAAAGTTGTTTCCAATTTTTTAAAACATAAAATAAAAATAGAAAAACAGCTGTGTATCCAAACGACCCCTAACTATTTTGATGAGTCTTCATTTTGGGTTTACAAATTAAACAAAACATTTTTTACTTCTATTTTAATCCCTCTTCTTTTTTTCTGTCATAAAATTGTACACTTAACATGAAATTCTCCACGATCAAGGGCGGAGCTAGGAATTTTCCCTTGGGGGCCAAAGTATGTCAAAAAAATAATGGGATTGGGGTTCGAGGGTATAGCCCCTTTGATTTTTTTTTTTTTTTTTTGAGTAACGGGACCTTGCAGATTCAAGGGCGTAGCCCCTGATAAATTATTATTTTTAGTAATGGGTCTATCAGGTTATAAAATTCGTTAGTGCGGCATTCCAAAAAGAGTCTAGTAGCAAGAAAAACAAAGGCCCTAACTTTTGATTGAGTTATTATATAGATAAAATTAATGAAAATGTTCAACTTACCGTGCATTTTCACTGTGTAATAAAATGCCAGTCTTCGTTAGTCCCTGCCTATCTTTTTAATACCCACTAACTATGGTTAAGATTGACTCGTCCCTAGGGATCATTCATTTAACCTTGGTCTTTACAAAAAAAAATAAAAATTAAGTTGATCAAGATTAACCATAGTTAAAAAGGGATGAAATGGGAAGATATTATGTAAATGGATAATAACTTTAAGTTGGTTAAGCTTGGCCACAGTATAATATAAAGGGATCCTTCATTTAACCTAAGGTTTATACATCTATCCTTAGTTTTTAATTAAATAAACTTAACTCCCAAGTTAATAAATTTGAACTAGGGTTAAAAAGGACACAATGAGTAAGAATCAATCCCTTTATATCATACTAGCGGGTGGCACGTGCGATACATGTGAGAGTGAGGGGATGGAGTTAACTACAATTATTAGGAGTTAAAAGGGACACGTGTTAACTCACGGGTGCGATTGAACTCGCTAATGGCACATGCGATGCACGTGAGCGTGAGGGGAAGGAGTTAACCACAGTTAATAGGAGTTAAAAGAGACACGTGTTAACCCGCGGGTGCGATTAAACTCTCCCAGAGTTCAATCGCGATTGGCTGTGATTCTAAATAGATAGATGAGCAAGGGGTAGTTTGGGAATTAAAGTAAACATTAAATCAAATGCAAGGGTAGTTTGGGAATTAAAGTAAAACATTAAATCGATGTTTTGTTTTTATATAAGGGTAGTTTAGGAATTTCAGAAAATTCATCTACAAAAGGCTCTCGCATTATAATAGTAAAGACATAAAAAATTACAATATTTTTTTGGGGGGCACTCTATACAAAATTTAGATGTTATGTATTTTTAAAAAAATTCTAGCTACAATGTAATAACATTTAAATTTTTTTGGGGGGCCATGACCCCTCCCCACCCTTGGCTCCGCCCCTGTCTATAGTTATAACCGAACTCCTTGAAGTCTGGTTACATCTCACAAATCAACGTGTTCCTTTTATTACGAGACATAACCGGACTCAGGGAGTCCGATTATGCCACTAAGGTCACCGCGTGTCCTTTTTGACACCCCTTAAATGTGATTAAGATTCACCCACCTCTAGGGTTCACCTATCCTTGGTTTTTTTTTAAAATAAAACCATGGTTAAAATGTACTAACTAATTGGATTAACTTTTTGAAAATATTTTTTTCTAAAAACAAAGGATAGGTGGGTGAATCCTTGTAGAGACCCGAATTTTAATTTATCGATAATTGTGTCATTCATGTGATTTATGCAAAAAAACAAAAAAAAAAACAATTTATATACGGTATAGCAAAACCATCTTTATATATGATATTAGTATCTAAGGTATTAAGGTATAAAATAGTGGAGCCCACCATAGACCTTCTATTTAATAAGTTCTAATTAGATTAGAATTATAACCAATAGACAATAAGAAGGGACCCGCATACTCCATCTCTCTCTCTTTCTAATTATTAATTAGATTAGAGGAGGAAATCCTAGACTAATTAGAAAGTATCTTAATTATTTTCTTATTAAATTGTGGTTTTCTCTTACATTCATCAAACTTGATGAACTATTTTGACATCTAAGTACTTAAAATTGGGACATATTTATTTCACAAGAAATTATTCCTCTTTGAATAAGGTTTCCAATGTATTTTGAATCATTCAATTCCGATAACCGAGTCAAAAGTTATGGGTCAAATACCGGAGCAGGGTTTGAGACGAGATTTTTCCGAAAAATGTTGATTCCAAACTTTTTTAATATTTGAGGGTCTCTAACTCTATAAATACCCCCTATTTCGTGGATTTAGGGTTAGGAAAGCATTTTAAGATTTTTAAGAATTCTAAAAAGAGTTCAACCTAAGTTTTTCAAGGATCTTTATCTCAAGGAGAAGGGAAAGCTTGGAGATCGAAATCCAAGCTCATTCTCAAGTGAGGGACCGTAGGGAAACGATCAATGAATGTACTATACACTGTTCTAACTAATTATTTTTATAAGATAAGTATTTTTAAGATCTGGATATGTCTTTATGTGTTATCATGGTTTGAATGAGCATGTTAAAAATATGAGTTACATGATTTAAAGATGGTTTGATGTTAAGATTTGGAAGATAATGAATGATTATGTACTATGCACTGTTCTAGCTAATGGTTGTTATAAGATTAAATAATTTCAAGACATGGATATATGTTTATGTACTATCCATTGTCTAACCTAATGATATCTCTAAGAGTTTGTATGAAATCAAGAAACTTGGGTTGATTATGAGTTTATGTGAATTGAATAAACCTATTGTAATGTTTTTATCGTATAAATTAAAGATAATTTCGATGATGAGACCTAAGTGAATTGATGTATGAATCTATATTTATGATTGAGAACAGAGGAAATGATTGGATTATGGATCTATGGATTATTAAAGTAGGATGTGAATGACATGAATAGGATGTGAATAACCCTGTTAACATTATGATTTTTACTTGAAACAAGAAGAATGAGAATAATCATGAAATTATGATGAATTATAGATAATCCTAGAAATTGGTAATTTTTATTGATGTCATGAATTAACCTTGTCAATTATTAAACCTGACTTTTATATTGTGAATGATTCTTCATGTATGGGTAAGTTTTAATGTGATTATCGCATGTTATTCATATGAAATTATGAATGGTTATTGATTGATTGAATTTTGGATAGGTGAATACTTAGAGGATGATATCAACACTCTGAATTCTCTAACCTTAGTTATATGGGTGGCTTTGGTGAGATTCGGTGATTTGATATCAGAACCTAAGGGATAACCTACATGAGGTTTGATTATGACACAATCAAGCACAGTCTCACGTCGTGATAATTCATAAGTCCTCACAAGTTCACAAGTCATTAGTTTGCATAAACTAACAAGACTTGTAAGATCCTAGGTTTAAGGACCTATATGGATATGTATAAAAGTATAACATGACAACATGTGGTTGTAAGGACCTGTATGGATATGAAAAAATGTATAACAAACATGACAACATGTGGTTGTAAGGACCTGTACAGATATGAAAAAAATGTATAACAAGCATAACAACATGTAGTTGTAAAGACTTGTATGAATATGAAAAAAGGTATAACAAACATGACAACATGGGGTTATAAGGACCTGTATGGATATGGAAATTGGTATAACAAATATGACAACATGTGGTTGTAAGAACTGGTATAACAAGCATGACAACATGTGGTTGAGAGGACTAGTATAACAAACATGATAATATGTGGTTGTAAGGACCGATCTAGCATGATTGTGTGTTAATTGTAAGAAACCTAAAAAGAACCAACAAGCATCTCATAAGTCTGAGAAGTCCACACAAGTCCTGGTTATATGCTTTGCACGATGGTGTGTTTACATGTTTTCCGCACATAAATTGTAAGATATGTTAAAGCATGAGCATGTAGATATATTATTGTATATTGTTAGCTAGATTTTGTATAAGCTGAGCTTTCATTTGCTCAGCTGTACTTTTTATGTCGGTAGTTGCAGGAGGGTTCGATATCTGTGCCCCACCACCTTAGATAGAGGAAGAGTATCCTAAAGAGCAGGAATGTGATTTCCGGGAAGAGGAAGTCAATATGAATTACTTTCCCTATTATTGAGTTTAGATAATTAATTGTTTATTTCAGTTTATTTAAGGGATGTAATAAGACAATTTTGGATTATATTGTTTAGATTTATTTTCAGTCATTGATCATGCTTAAGGATTGGGTTCACTTGATATTCATAATTGGCCGGACGGATTAGATTTAATTATTGGAATTATTATTATTATTATTGTTTGAGGTTAATGATAATGAAGAATTTCCAGGTTCATCTTTTAATATGTTTTTAAATGTTCTTGAATGAATTAAGTCAAGTAAGTCCCGTGTCAAAGTTCTATATTCTTGTAGGGGAGATTTTGGGGCATGACAATCCTAGGGGTGGGTGAATCTTAAGCACAATTAAGGAGTGTTAAAAGGGACATGTGGCGATCTCTGTGGCGTAATTAGACTACCCCAAGTCCGGTTATAATTATAGGGAATTGTAAGTCTTTTAATACACCTTAATTGTAGTTAAGATTCACTAAATCTAAGGGTTCAACCATCTAACCTTATTTCTATGTATAAATATATATATATATATATATTAAAAAAATATTAACTCTAAGGGTTAATTGTGGTTAATATATTTTTTTCTAAAACCTAAAGTTATATGGTTGAATCTAAGAGTTAGTGACTCTTAATCACGGTTAAATGGTATTAAAAATATTGGAGAGAGAGAATGGCGTGTGAGACGGTGAGAGAGAGGCTTGCGATAAAGTGATTGGAGATAGAGTCTTAGTGCTTGTGTGAGAGAGAACAAGTGAATGCCTTGAGAGGGAAAAAAAAGGAGGGACTAAATTGAAATTAAAAATGTTGTGTTTAATTTATAAACCCAAAATGAAGTCTAGTAAAAAATAATTAATGTTTCACTCTGTCGCGTCCCAAAATCTTTCCTAGAAGTTATGAGACTTCGGCTCGTGACTTATGCTTCAAACCATCCTATAAGAGCATTTAAAGCAATGCTAAAAAGTGGAAGCTAAATTTCTTCTTTACAATACTTAACTGTATTCCAAGAACGTAACGAGACTGAACGAACTAAGAGTTTAACAAAGCAAATAAGTCTAACAAATCAAAGTCATAAGTGGACATCCCCACTTTAAACAAATACATACAAGTGATCAATCTCTTCACTCAACAGTAGTCTAAGTAAGATCACTTGTCAAGGCCTTTGCCTTCTACCGGGTGTTCTTATTCAAGACTCTCTTCAATGTACTCCTCCTCAACCTAAGGAGCTGGAGCACAAATGTCAAAATGAGGATCTACCGACAATAATAGTGCAGCTGAGCATGGAAGATTCAATGTATACTAACTACTAAATAATGAAGTTATAAAACAACAATAAGATTTCATATGCAGTTCATGTACCTTAATCATCAAAACACCATAACAGAATTTTATATGCAGTTCATATATCTTGAATATCAAATCACATGTATACTTCAATTCAAGCATGCGAAAAATCATAGCTTCGATATCAATGTGCATATTTTTCAAAACTATATAATTTACTTTACTTTCTTTGAAAATCATATGCTTTTATCATTTTCTTCATGTCTTTTACTTTCACTTTTTCATCTTTTATTTTTTTACTTAACTTGACCAAGTTGATCATTTTTACTTGAGATCAGGTAATTAGTATCGGTACCTGGTCTGACGTACACTAGCACCATCTCAATAATATCTTTGTTCGTTCTTTTACTTAAGATCAAATGACTAGTGTCGGCACCTGGTCTGACGTACACTACCATCCTCCCAATAACATTTCTTCCATTGTTTTACTTGAGATTAAGTGAATAGTGGTGTACCTAGTCTAAACACACTATTGCCTCCCAATAGCATATTCTTTGTTTTACTTGAGATTAGATTACCAGTAGTGTACCTGGCCTAAACACACTAGCATCCTCCCAATAGCATGTTCTTCTTTTGTTTTACTTGGGATCAGGTGGATAGTAGTGTACATGGTCTAAACACACAATCCTTCTCCCAATAACATCTTATTTTCTTTCTTTTATCTTTTTTACTGTACTTTTCGGATACCCGTACACGTACAAAACTTCGATCATGCAATTCAAGTACTCATATACTATTGGTGTGTGACGTATAAGCAATAGAATTTCATCAACACAGCATATGCATTTCAATTTCCATTTCATAGTCTTAAACATGCTCTCATATAATTTAGACACATAGTTTAACCCATTTAACTTGCTTTACATCATCATCTTCTTCCATGATTTACCATATACATAATTCAAAGTAGGCTAACTAGAGCATTTGCATCACATTCATTAATTTTATAATTTATTTCAATAAGAAAACATGCCTAGGTCATCCAGTAGAGATTTTCTACCTCAAATCATCATCAACATGCTTTCATTTACATTTCTCATTTGAAAGTCATCATAATAGTCAATAGCATAGGCAAATCTTCAACTCATTATAGGATTAACATACATTTCATCTCAAATTAAGCTAAGGATTACAACCATACTATTTAGTAGAGAATATTGACCTCGCAAGACTGAATCCCTACAGTCTAAAGCTTGAGAAAGAGTTGAGAAGGTTTGAATGATTGATTCCAAGCTTGAGAAGGGAGATCTAAGCTTCATCTTGCTCCTGTAAACACTTTCCTTATAAAACCTAAGAGGGTTAAACCCCGAAAATCAATCAAAACCCGTGACCATTTCCATTCGAAAGGGGCCTGATATTGTTCAAACGAATGGGACATTCGTTCGAACGAAAGTCTCAGATTTCATATTTTTCTGATTTTGTTTTTTTGCTCAAACTTCTACACCTTTAATCACTTCCAAGGTATAAGTCAAGATGAATTAATCATCAAGACTAATAATAGACGTTGATTATGACCCATATTTTAATATTCATCACTTTACCCTTTTGACGCTAAGTCAATTTTCCCTTTAACCTTTAAACACCTACAAGGTCTAACCTCGATGGTTGTAGGATTCACAAGAGTGAAATTCGGGTCTCTCCACACTCTTTGGTAGGTACGTGTTTAACGAAGGTAGAGTCTACAAGGATTCCTACAAAGGATCTCGACTTGAAAATATCATGTGTCCTCACAATATGCGTTGAACCATTGTTAATATATTGCATCGAGTCAAGTTTAATGAATCGGCTACCAAAAATAAAAGTTTAACATGTCATCTTTTCGTTGACACGTAAGCCAATTCTTCAACACATGTCAATTCAACTAATCAAATGTCTTTTTTTCTCTAATGTAAAGCATCACAACATACACACCACCTTGGTTGATGAGTGGGAAATACCTGATTTGATACATTTGTGACAGATGTTCGCTTCTGATTAGTTACAACACTCTCTATCTTTCAAGATACGGTGGTGGTCTGACCTACAAAGACACTCCAACGATCAAGTCGACACGATAATTTATTAAGATAGGATGACTATAGAAGAGAATGACAACTCTGTAGTATATGAGAGTGTTAGGTCAAAAATTGGATTGAAGTTGCATCATTTTATATGTTCCAACAATCTTATTTCTATTTTTTTTTTGTTAGGATTTGCTAGTTCTTTCTCCAACCTGACTTTTTAATCGAACTAGGAATCATTTTCATGCACATTTGTCTACGTTTTAGGGATTGTAATGTATGTTTTCAATTATGATTAGGTTGACAATCAGTCTTTCCTCTTTAGTATGCGAGCAATGTGATCTTGCGCGAATTTACGAGATTGGGAGTGATTTTTTTCTATTTCAAAACTTTCTAAAATGATTTCAGTATTGGTATTGCAACTCAGATAGTTCCAACACGGTTATAAAGTCTGTGTATTGGTCTAGTTAAACTAATAATTAGGGCAGATGATGGGGCATTCTCACCGAGCTAGAAGTCGGGTCTGACTTTTATTAGAGCTGAAGGTCAACTCAGAATCATAGTATTCTTGCTTAAACCCACAAATATTTGAAAGTGTAGTTAGGTTGCATGCATGGTGCAATGCTGCCACAGTCTTCCAATGTGTAAACAGGTTTTACCCTTACATTTGTAGAACCCCGGATCTTGATGGCTTGATATGGTGAATAGTGTCTAAGGCTTAAAGCCTATTGTAATACTCTGTAGGGTTATCAAGGATAATGAGAACCTTGTGTTAGTATATTTGGGAGTCTGATGAATGATGACATGTATTAAAGCTTTAAGAAAACTTCTTTAAGAATATGGGTGTTTGAGATGAAGGAAGTAAGAGTATAGAATACTCTTAAGTGTCAACAAGGGTTATGCCTTAGCATTATCCTCGACTTTAAGAAGCTTTAGTTTTGTCACCGCTGCTCAGAATCGAGTGATTCTTGAATTTTTGGAAAGGTATTTAAACCCTCTTCGAGTTTCATGTTTGTCATTTTTCCAGATTTTGATTTGGGATCGAGTCAAAAGTTAGATTTCCGGAGTCGGATCTGTTGAAAATCTGGGCTGCTGAAATCCATTTCCAGACCAGTCGACTTTCGAGCCCTTTTAGGTAATTAAAAACTCAAAATTAGGTTTTTTCCATTAGATATAAAATTGTTCCCCTTTGAATGAAAATTCCAATGCAAGTTAAATCGTCAACATCCGATAAGCAAGTCAACAGTTATAGGCGTTTTACCAAAGTGGAAAAATCTAGAAAGTTTCTGTCAAAGTTACGATCATTCATAAACAACCTACAGACGATCATAAAGTCCCAGAAACTGGGTAAACTCACTGGATAACCTACGATCGATCGTAGGAAGCCTATGAAGGATTCTAGGCACACGAATTAGTTTCTTTAGTGCGGAATTTTTAGGGTTTTAACCCCATTGCCTATAAATAGAACATCATTTGGGGGTTTTGGAGTTAACCTAAACCTAAAGAGAGACCTTGAGAGAGAAAGGAAGAAGAGTGAGGATTTTCAAGAGGGGGTTTTGGATTGAAGAAAAAGAGCTCAAATCAAGCAAGAATCTTCTTCCTCAAGGTGGTGCCTTCCTCCATCTAGCTTGGATTATTTTCAAGGGTTTTTCTTCAACATAGGAATTTATCAAGAGGTAAATACTTCCACTACCTAGCTTTGTTATTATACAAAGATTGAAAGAATGATGAATGTATGGAATGAAATTTTTAATACTCTCGATAAATTATTTTAATTAGGATCCAACAAATGATTAAGGGTTTTAGGGTTAGGGTTTTTCAATAAAAAGAAAAATATAGTCATACGTGTAAGTGAATGTTATTTTCTCTAAATAAATAATGATTCTAAGTATGATGTGATGAGATAGGCTTAAAAGTCATGATCTTGATGACATGATGAAATGAATGAAAATATTCTATGATTCTAGAATGGTCTAAGTATGCTATGATGCCAACATGTCTTGTATAAACCATATAAAATGTTTAAAGCTTTCCATATATACATGATGATGCTCACAAGCACTCCTTGCACTCTATGTTTTACATGACTGAGGTTTTCTCATAAGTACTAAGAATTGAAACAAACAAATGAAACTCATAAGGAAATACGAGTGCGATCTCATATGCATGATTACAGTGAATTGTCAAGGATGTTGGTAGCCCAGGATAGTTCGGGTGCTAACATCTTGCCCATAAGCTAAGATATAAGAAATTCTCATAAGTTGAAGGATTGTCAAAAAGGTTGGTAGCCCAGAGTTTTACGGGTACTAACCTCTTACTCACAAGAAATTCTCATAAGCTAGTGGATTGTCAAGGAGGTTGGTAGCCCAGGTTTAAGGGTACTAACCTTTTGCTCACAAGAAGTTCTCATAAGTTTGGTGGATTGTCAGGGAGATTGGTAGCCCAAGTTTTAAGGATACTAATCTCTTGCTCACAAGAATCTCGAAAGGAAGTCTCATAAGAAATCTCACAAGGCTCATAAGCTCATAAGAACTATAGAAGGTGTTTTTTTTTCCACAAGAAATAAGATTTGACGAATGATTGTTTATGTTGGTTTTAAGCATGATTTGTGAATGGTCTTTCTTTTAATTACTCCCATGTGATATTATTGTTATTATAACATTATTAGCTAGTAGTATGTATACACTGAGTCTTTCATGCTTGGCCGTACATTTTATGTCGGTAGGTGCACGTGTTTCCTATGACATCTGTGCTCCAGGTACTTGGATAGAAGAGGACTATAGTGAGGAGGAGCCATACGTAGAGCCGGTAGTAGAGCCTCGGGTGGAGGCAAGAGACTTAGACTATTGGCCCTCTTAGGGTGATTACTGAGAGAGAGAGAGAGAGATGATATTACATTTTGTATTTTGATGAGTGGGCATGTCCACTCTTGTTTTGGTTTAATTGTTGTATAAACTTGGAATACAGTCATACGTATAGAAAGAAAATCTTAGTTCACGCTTTCGCACTGTATTATGATTCCGTTATGTTCCGCCTTGTGTATTTTTACAGGATGATTTAGTACTGGATATGACATGACACGTCACGAGCCAAAGTATCCCAAACTCCTAGGGGGTATTTTGGGTCGCGACAACAGTTGCTTAAGTGGTTGGAGTGTAGCCCTTTAAGGGGTGGGTGCAATTTTGAGTCCCTTGAAATTGGATTGTAAATGGATTGGATTTGAACCTGATCTACCTAGATCCGAAACTGATCCTATTAACAATCTGATGTATCCGAATCAGATCCAAGATCCGTTGGATTCTAAATTATCCAATTCGAATCTGAATTCGATTACTTATTCAATATATGAATTTGATCCGATTAACATTAATATATCTAAAAATTAATATTTTAATTAGAGAAATAAAAAAATGATTAGTACTATAGTATATTTATAAATTTATATAGATATTATTATTGTTATATATAATCTAATGGAATCGAATTTTAATTAGATTGAATCACTATTGATCCAAATCCAATCTGATTATAATCGGATTTAGTTCTCATCTAATCAGATCGGATCCGGATCAATATCAAATCGATTAACAGCCCTACTTGAAATGAGGTGGTTGATATGCCCACTAATTTACTAACCTAATTGTAACTTATTCATCTTTTGATAAAATGATGGCTGGTTAAAAAAAAGAAGGCATTGTGAACTTTTATTCAAAGAAATGCTAGCTATACTCTCAAGCTTTCAGATTTTTACTAATAAAGCAATCGTATCGTTACTTTAACCAATAACTTTTGCAATGGATTAAAATACTAATTTTAAAGAATGAGAAAACTATTGTTTTACTCATATGTAAAAGCAATCGGTTAAATTAATAACACTTGTCGCTTCAATATTGAGAGTATGAATTATTTTTTGAATTATATAGTATAAAACTAGCATTCATCTTTTATATGCATGAATCTATCCAAATCAACTTGGTTTTAGGTTCCCTTTCATTGTTTTTGAAAGTAGTTTGCACAAACTCCGCATTAATGCTATATTATACATGCAACCCCATTTGTTAAATATATTTGGATTTGACTCAAACGAGTTAATAAAATAACTCTAGCCTTAATGAATCCAATAACCCTATCTACCAAAAACAAAATCCAATAACCCTACTATATTCTAAAGTTAGACAACGAGAAATCCTTCCAATAATCAAACAATTTTATAAAATTGTGTATTTAGCTATTTCGCTAATAGGGTTGAACCAAATTCAAGTGAAATGAATTTTTGTGTTTGTGTTTGTGTAAATTGTTTTTTATTTCTAAAACAGAGTATTTATATAATAGTATAAACAACAGTTGGTTGCTAAAATCCCTTACTTTATACTATTGGTGCTCTCGTGTTAGGGTGGTTTGCTTGGTCATAAGGACTACAAATAATTTGTGATCCTTAAAGGTCCACTAAGGGCTAGGCTCGTTGGGAGGTCAACGACCCTATTTTAGTGGCCGATAAAGACCAAGTTCAATCAATTTATAAGCTTTTGTTCAAAGTGTACAAACTTGAGGCCTTTAACCGATTGTTCGACAAGGTATTTTAGTTAACAACATGGTCGAATATAGATTACTTTTTGGGGGTAAAATCTGATAATTATGCATTATATGATATAAAATATATAATTACAAGCATAGGGCAGAATATCATGGTCGCCTTGATATACAACATGACATACACCATCAGATCTACATTAACATACAACTAAGGATAAGGCATGAGTCGTATAATTACATGATCGGGGAACGTAGTGGAACCAGACAGATTCTAACTTTTGCATACTCTTGAACATATCCTTAGAAATATGATAGATCAAGGGGAAAGTCATGTGATCGATGTTGCATTAAGCATCTGGATGAGTTGGAGTGCATCACTATCAATTTGGATCTTAGGCCACCTTTAGAAAAAACCAATTGAATCGACTTATAAACTGCTACGGCCTCATCTACTAAAGCATCATCCCTGACAACGACTTTACAATAGATGCAAGAGTCGTATTAGTATGATCACGGGAAACACAACACAAACTAGTAGCAAATGTGTTATGGAGAGAAGCCCCATCGCGGTTAATCTTAACCCAGTCGAGGTGGCTACCACAATGAGGGGCGAAACATCTATCGAAGATACATGCCTTGATGAGGAGTGAGGTTGTTTGTGAGCATGCACCTTGGAAGACAGTCAGAGAAGTATAAATATTTTGAAGACTAAGTCGAGCATTTGATGTATGATTTGAAAGACTTTAGCGTTTCTTGCCTACTTGATGATTCAGATCAATTGAATCAATTCAGTGACCCAATGCATACTGTATAATTTTGAAAGACTTTAGCATTTTGTGCCTACTTAATAATCTAGATTCATTGAATCAATTCAGTGACCCGATGCATATTAGCAAGACACTATGAGATAAACCTACGACTTTATTTTTCCATGCGCTATTTTTGTTGGAGAGTGCTAAGTCACATGCAATGCGATTCGCTCTTTCTATGGAAACAAGAAATGGTGCTATGAACACACAAATTTTTGTTGACTATACACAAAATTTATATTCCGATTACATACTATCAAATTAAAAATATTTATTCTTCCTCTTTGATCATCTCCGGCTAGGCCCAACAATTTCAAAAACTACAATGTTGGCATATGTTTCCTAACAACATGTCCAATTTTTCACAAAAGCTTCATGAACTCATCTTCATACTTGCTTAGAAGACAAAAGTAAGTCATGTCCAATTCAAGAATAAAAAATAAGTAAAATTTCAAATTCAGCTCAGAAAACTCATAACGTATAATTTATGCAGTCAAGATAATCTCTAAGAGGTCGGATATAGACCTCGTAAACCATTTAAAAAATGGGTACACTATGATTCATCTTATGCACTCAATACTCAAATCAAACTACGTAAGAAAATTATAAATCCCTCTAATAGAATAGCAAAACAAACTTTCTAGAATGATTATAGGTGATTAAATTAGGAGATTCATGATTTTATGAGACAAGGAATAAAATATATTGGGTGTAAACTAAAAAATTAACAATCATTGAGTTTCCTCTCCACCAATTATATCTACTTTGTTTATCGTGTTTTGATGCTAAAACCCTAGAAGGTATCTCTTCTATCTACACGAGACAAAGGAAAAATGAGGAAATTACATACATAATTTTCTAGTTTCCAGCTATAGCGGCTTCGATTTACATATGATTACACTTTTTATAATTAAGGTAGGATCCTATGCTCTTTGTGCAACATAAAAATCTAATGCTCCCCAACCACTACTTATTTACATGTAAAGTTTGATCTAAACAGTGATTAGCTCGTAGAGGGAAGACAGTGATGACATGAGGGGTTGTGGGTCTTTGATTGGAGATGAGAGAAAAATAAGATGATGATAAGATTGTTAAGGTTGCTAAGACAAGAGGAAGAAGACATATTTGTAGTTTAATGGTGTGTAATAAATTCTTTTAGGTTTTATGTATAGGTTAAAATCAGTTCCGCTCGTATATTTTTCATGAAGGGTTACTAGGGGTGTAATCAAGCTGAGCTTGACCAACTGTGAGCTTGGCTTGAACATGCTTGAGCTTGGCTTGAATAAGCTTGATCGAGCTCGAACTTTATTCGAGCTAAAGCAAGCTCGGATTAACTCAAGCTTGATTCACAAAATTACTTTATTTAATTTTCCTTGATTTTAATAAGAGTGTTTATTAATAAATTATAATACAAGAAAAAAAAAAATATGTTGTATTCGAAACTAAGATTTGGGGTAGCCTTCGGACCAAAGAAAAAAGTTAGATCAGAGTTCTGCTTTTAACTTCAATTTTTTTTTGTTATTATTATCTGTTAAATTAATTTATTAAAAATTAAAATTCATTACAACCCATGATAAAAAACATACATTTATTTTATATTTTTCCATCTTATTAATAAAACTTATTTTTCTTAGTAAAGTTCATTATTAAATTCTAATTTTAGATGTACATTTTTCTTTCAAGATTTATTTCAATTTCATTATAATATTAAGAGCAGTGATTAGCGTAAGTACGTTATCTAACGTACCATAGCGCCCCTCGTGTTCCCTTTAAGACTGCTTTAACCTTGGTTAAACTTAACTAAATTAAAGTTAAAATTTTTGTTTTTTGTTTTTCTAAGAACCAAGGTTTGGTTGCTTAATCCTAGGGATGAGTGAATCTTAACCACAGTTGGTGAGTGTTAAAAAAAGGGGGGTGGACCAATGAGGACCAACCATTTCGTTACATAATCGAAAACACCGGTAAGTTGATCATTTTCCTAAAGTTAATAAATATTTTATATATCTACAATAAGTTGAGCCGACTCCTAAACAAGTTGAGCTTCTAATTGAGCTGAATCAAATAAGGCCTGCTTGATTGCTTAACCTAGAGTGCTCGCTTGAGCATAGTTTGAACAAATTGAACTGAGTCGAGCTGAGATGCTATACTTAACAAGGGACCATGTCTCAAGAAGCGGAGGACCTCAGTTCAACTCTTGCCATCCCCTGGCCACCCGGACAAGGTTCCATGGTTCTCATGGCTTGTGTTATCGGTTCATGTGGATTGCGGGTGTTGCATGCACATGGGTTTACCCGTCGGGCTTTCGGGTTCCTCGTTAAAAAAAAAAAAACAAAAAAAGAAAGGGATATTTCCCTAAATACACCCAGGATTCTTTGAGAGACCCAATACACTCTATTTTAATTTTACTTTTCTATGTTCTAGACACCATTATAAATCCTTTTACCCTTTTATCAAAAGAAAGAGTTTAAAGAAACTCGAGAATTTTCTCTCTCCTACTGTCTTCTTCTTCACTGTAAACTCTAGCCTCAAAAAAAAAAAAAAAACCCTCACCTGCTCTCTCATTGTAAACTCCTGCTAGCTCTCCCCACCATAAACTCGAAAGAGGCCCATTTCTAGATTCATGACTGTATTACACACTAGCTTTAATTGGGGAGAAGTGACCGTACAAGCAACATACAAGATTGGAGAAGGATAAACAGAGGATAACCACTCATCCTCCATATTCTTCTCTTCCAAAAGTTTTTTTTTCTCAAATCAGGCACTTTTTTGCTGTCAGCATTTAATTTTCACAGCCTTTGAGGTTGCCATGTGTCCCCTTTGACACCCTTTAAATGTGGTTAAGATTCTGAGTGAACCCTAGGGGTGAGTGAATCTTAACCACAATTAAGGGGTGTCAAAGGGGACACGTGGTAACCTCAAAGGGTGATAACCGGATTTGCCAAATCCGGTTATCACAGCAAAGGATTTGGCTTCATTAACTAATGAGATTTTTCCCTAAATACACCCAGGATTTCTTGAGGCCCCCAAAATACACCCCACTTTTAAAATCTTCCTCAAATAC
This sequence comes from Tetracentron sinense, assembly GCA_015143295.1. Classification (NCBI taxonomy): domain Eukaryota; kingdom Viridiplantae; phylum Streptophyta; class Magnoliopsida; order Trochodendrales; family Trochodendraceae; genus Tetracentron; species Tetracentron sinense. The sequence continues at coordinate 36,622,673 of CM026568.1, read as the reverse complement.
ACCTGAAAGTTTTTTTAAGTCTATTATACCCTTTAACCAAAATAAAGGGTAAATGTAAGAAACTCAAGAGTCTCTCCCTATCACTGTGTAAATCTCTTCTCTGCACCTCTCTTCTTCCTCACCATTCTTCCCGCCGTCTCCCTCCATCTCAAGCTGCCGTATCCTGCTGCTGCTCTGCAATTAACTCCCATGGTGGTTAGTGCTCTCACATTTGCTTTTAGCTCACGATAAACCCTTTTTTTTTTAAAAAAAAGAAATATCTTTGTGCTTTTGGAACTTCATCTCTTGAGATGATTTTTTTGCAGATTGTAGTAATTAACCCGTTGCTTTGAGTTGCAAAATTGTTGTTGTAGACATGATTTTTTCTGGTTTTGTACATTTGAAGACTAGTAGTTGAATTGTATAGATAGAGGGTCTTGAGGCTAAAGTAGAAGATCCGGTTTCAGATTTTTGGTCTTCAAAATACCCAAGGAACAAACACAAAACTCTCTTCCAATATATTTTTTTTAAAATTGATAAAAACAAACGGTCAAGTCTTTGATTCCTATAATACCTTTAGAAGGATGACGTCATCACTTTCTGAGCTTTTTTTTTTCTTAAGAAAGAAAAAGAAAAATGGTTTGTTTTTCGCAATCTAGGTTGTCTGAGTTTTATTATTATTTTAAAAAAATATTTTTGGTAGATTGTAGTAAAATTGGTTTGATTTAGGTTTTAGGTTTTGATTTTTGGGGGGTTTTATTTCTAAGAAGAACCGATCTCTTTATGTTATATAGTGTTATTTTTCTTTAAGAAGAAACGATCTCTTCTTCGTGTTATGTTTAATCCTGATTTTTCCATCATCTAGTTATAGTTGATCATGACTTTAAGAAGAAATTGGTTTAGATTGTTATTTTCTTTAAAAAGAAACGATTTCTTCTTCGTGTTAAATTTGAAAATTCTTGAGAGTTTTGTTTTAAAAGAAAATAAACGGAATAGAAACGATCACTTGTTGATCTTTTTATAAACAAATTTGTGGTTGATCATTATTTTCTCTAAACAAATTCACGATTGATCGTGATGTTTCCCAAAATTCGCATTGGATAAAGTATAATTAACGATCTAAAAGTCAAATTATTCTTTATGTTTTAACTTTTTTTTAATGTTTATTAATACATAAATGTAAACGATCACATGTTTATTCTTGCTTCATTATTTAGCCATGACTGTGGAATCTTTGCCATGAAGTACATTGATCTCTTATGTAGCAACTTTCCCGTCGATTTTGATCCGGCAAGTTAAAATCCATGTGTTTATATTTAGCATCTATTTTCTATTTTGGTTATGAATTGCATTTTGCATGTTAACTTTTAGAAAAATTCTACAAACTTCAGGAAGACAATTACATTTGACTGTTTGAAGCACATCAAGCAGCGGTGTCCTCAATGGTATTGGTAGAGGGGAGTGGTTGTCATGAATGGGCATGGATGAATGTATTTATGCATATTTGTAGATGCTTAAGATAATTGGGGAATTTTGTCATTCTCTATTTGTTTGATAGTGATTTTTTTCGTTAGATCATTAATTACAATGGACATGATCTTTAAATATAGGTTTAAATCTCAGTTTCAATCGCGGTCTGTTTTTTTTGTACAATAATTTTTTTCACTGGATCGTTAATTAGGATGAACATGATCGTATGTAATTTTATTGCTCACAACTACACATCTTGAGAGTCTACCATTGTATGAGAATATATCATTTTCATATACCCATTCACCATCATAAAAGCAAACAATAGATCTCATGGTTATTACCTGCAAATATAAGAATATTTATGCATTAATAAACATATTATAAGGGTAAATCATAAATAATAGACGTTAGGACACTTAATCCGTTTATTCACTTAATCTGTTTTTAAGATCATTAATTACAGTGCAATCAATCGTAATTTTTTTGAAAATGTCACAATCAATCATGAATTGATGGAAAACTTCAATCGTGAAATGGTAGACAAATCACGATTAACCGCAAAATATCTGCGATCAATCAATGGTAATGGTTGGACACTAACTTGTCACGATCGTCTGACCGCTAACTAGTGAGAATAAAGACTGATTGCGAAAATTTTGATCTGATCGCGATAATTATATATTGATCGTGAGTTTCTGTAAATGATCGTGAAAATCAGAAATCCGATCTTCTTCAACCTCTCGACTTCGAATCATTCACTCTTAACTTTGAATCATTCAAGATGGAGGATCCCTCCATGGATCCTCCATTTTACTTTAAAAAATCTTCTATTAAATTAAAAAAATGACATGAAAATAGGAGAGTGAATGATAAAAAGAAATTGGAGAGATGAAAGAATAAACCCTAACTTTCATCTTACAGAAATTGGATAGGAGGGATGGTGAGAGTACTAATCACAATGGGATCTAATGGCAGAGCAATGGCGGGAGACGACGGTGTGAGATGGAGAGAGCTGGCGGGAAAAATGGTGAAAAAGAAAATAGATTACGGTGGGGAGAAGAGAAACTCTTGACTCTTGAGTTTCTTTTACCTTTTATTTTCATTTAAGGGTAAAATGGTCTCAAAATAACTTTCAAGTGTATTTAGGGGAGATTTTAAAAGTAGGGTGTATTTTGGAGGTCTCAAGAAAACGTGGTGTATTTAGGGAAAAATCTCTTAACTAATGCTTCAAACCTAGTGGAAGCATATCGTTTGTGCCCGTTCTTGGGTTCATCACGGTGGCTAGAACGAGGTGCTGACGCGTGGCACGAGGGAGCATGCCACTCACGTGGTCGGTAGTTGACGGAATGAGCTCACGGCGTCTGTTGCAGATCGACTGGGCTTCGTCTTCGGATATGTCCTCTTCCCTGCTTCAAATCAGTCGAGGTTCAATCATCTAGGGTCCCACTCCCTCTTTGGAAGCAAATGGGTAAGGTAACCATCTTCACTCATCCCTCTTTCTCTCTTCCCTCTTGAAGAATTAAAAGAAAGATAATCTCTCTCTATTTAGTATTTACTATTATCAGTTGAAGATGATTTTTTCAACGAGTTTATAGTCTCATATACATGTTTAAGTATGGCTATTGCAGTTGTACCACTGCAAAAACAATTAATGGTGGAACCAAGACTAAGTTCTTCATCCATAACCTGGAAAAGGACCAAGTAAGGAAAAGATGTAAAAACTTCACAGTAGCCAATGAAGGAGAGACTGAGACAAGGGTTAGCTGGATGAAAATAGGATACTATGGGAGGAAGAGGGAAGAGAGAAGAGAGGAAGAGGGATGATGGAAGATGGTTACCTTAACCATTTGCTTCAAAAGAGGGAGTGGAACCCTAGATGATTGAACCCCAACTGATTTGAAGCAGGGAAGAGGACATATCTGAAGACGAAGCCCAGTCGATTTGCAACAGGGAAGAGAATGAAACCCCAAACGGATTTGCTTCCCCAGATGAAAACCAGAGGATTTGTGTAGAGGAAGATGCAAGAAAGAGGAAGAAGTAGAGAAGAGGACGAACATGGAGTTTCAACCATTTTGATAAAAAAATTCAAAAACTTATCAAGTTTTATCATTGTGGAAGCAAAAAAATTTCCCTCTCTTTTTTCTTCTCTCAGATCAAACGTCGTGAGCTCATTCCGTCAACTACCGACCACCTGAGTGGCATGCTCCCTTGTGCCATGCATCAGCACCTCGTTCTTGCCACCGGGATGAACCCAGGAACAGGCACAGACGATATGCTTCCAAACCTAGTGGTGTCTGACACAATGGGGATTCTCTTCCCCAAGAGCTCATGTAGTGCTTTATTCAAACAGTCTTGTGGGTTTCTATAATGTATGGCAATCCATAACAGGCAAGATATACTCCTTATATAAGAAAGAAACTATCTTTAGAATACCAGTGGGCAGTGGCACCGCAAAATCGTTCTACCGAACTTATGCTCAAAGATCTTCCAAAGATCAAGCTAGACTACCACAGTTTTTCCATCCGATCAGACATGAAATCCAAGATAATTGACAGACAAACTACTTATCTAGTTCCAATCTTTAAAAATAAATATAGAATTATTCAATTCCACCCAACTAAAACTAGCCCAGATCAAGGTTCCCGCTCCGATCATCTCACCGTCCGTTTCTACAGTTTCTTGCGAATCCGTCCTTCATTAATCAATGTCTTCTCCACGAAGTGTTTCATGGAAGACATTGTTACCGCCGCAATGCACCTAAATAGGAACACCAATAAAGGGAAGTGATTTAAAACTCTTGGTGATCTGGCTCTCACGAGCAATGGTGCTCCGAGTGGGAACAATGGCAAGAGTTTATGTTGACGTGGGGAGAGAAGAGAACACGCGGAATCTAAAATTCAAGAGTCAAAGTAGGTTTCCTTACTTGTATGAGTGCAAAAGGCGTCGCCGTCGCTACTTTCTTCTGAAGCTGCATTAGCTTGGTCTGAGGCTTTCCCTTTCCCCATTTCCGGTTCCTTTTCTTGTTTTCTCCTTAAGGATTCTGTAGTCTTTCTTAATGTGACTATATTTCTTGCAATAGTGACATTGAGGCCGAGTCCTTCCAGACTTTGATTTCAATCTTCCTTTTCTTTGTTCCCTTTCTTTTTCCTCTCCTCTAACAAACAAACCCTCAATCTAAGTTTGTTCTTCTTCCTGATTTTTCTTTCTCAAATCGTTTGAGAGTAGAGTTGCTACAATGTCTTCTAACTCTATAGAATATTTCCCATAGAGTAGGGTTGTAACGAGATGCTCATAAGAGGACAGAAGTGAAAAGAGAAGTTGTAGGGCATGATCTTCATCGTTGACCTTCTCTTCAATGCTTGCTAGGTCATTGACTATTCTGTTGAGAGCATTGATTTGCTTTGTGAGATCCCCACCTTCCTTTATCTTGGTTGTATGAAGTTTCTGCTTTAGGAATAACCTCTTTGACAACGATTTTCATATATAGGTTCTCAAGCTTCATCCAAGCTTCGGTGTTGAATCCTCATTGACCACGTGATAGAGAACATCGTCAAATAGGCTTAACCTAATGGTGTTGGCCGCCTTCAATTCCAGATCTTCTCAATCTTTATCGGATATTGACACCGATTTCTTTTCTTTACCTTTTAGGATTTTGTGTAAATCTTGTTAAATCAATAGATCTTTCACCCGACTCTGCCATAATCAGAAGTTGCCATTCCCGTCGAATCTTGCAACATCGAACTTGGTGCTGGAACTCTTCGATACCATTGCTTCGAATCTAACCTGGCCCTGATCCCAATTCATGGTGAAAGAGTACCTAAAGAATGCAAACAGAAACACACAAGAACACACAAGATATATGTGGTTCACCTAACTAGGCTACGTCCACGGAGAGATCCATTCTTCACTAATAATCAAAGCAAATAGATACAATGGTTCCTTAACCTCTCAAACCCTCTCTCTCTCTCAAAGAAAAGTTTGGCTTCCTTTCTAATGACTCCCCTTATGAAGCCGTAATTCTAAAAGGCTTTAAATAAGGAAAAAAACTCGAAATTAGTAAAATTCCGAAAAACTTAACGCTTTGGGCGATCGATCGCCCCCTTTGCAGATTGGAACAAATCTAACAGTGCCATGCGTCAGCACCTCATTCTTGCCACCGGGATGAACCCAGGAACGGGCATAGACGATATGCTTCCAAACCTAGTGGTGTCTGACACAATGGGGATTCCCTTCCCCAATAGCTCATGTAGTGCTTTATTCAAACAGTCTTGTGGGTTTCTATAATGCATGGCAATCCATAACAGGCAAAATATACTCCTTATACAAGAAAGAAACTATCTTTAGAATACCAGTGGGCAGTGGCACCGCAAAATCATTCTACCGAACTTATGCTCAAAGATCTTCCAAAGATCAAGCTGTTATATATAAAAAACTGGTTTTTATATAAATTGTTTTGGACAACTTTGGGTCAAAATAAAAGTGGGACCCACACGGTTTTTGAGGCGGACCTACGTGGATCCGTGTTCTCCTACATGAGGAGATTAACGTGGTATATTCATATGTCCAAAACCATTAAGTGGTGAATGAGAAATTGTCTCCAAAGACATCCACTTGAACATGAGGTATTGGTTGAAGAATGGTAAAAACTTTTAGTCCCACATTGGAAAAAGATAAAAAATGAAGTGTGTTTATATACCATTACTTTTGAGTAAGGGTTGGGCCCTTGGGGCACCCAAGTTTTGCGAACGGGTGAGCACGCAACCAAGCTTGGACCACCACACACACGCGCGCCGCCCGCACCGTGCTGGGTCAGGTTTTATATTGAATCCTATCTTTTTGGTAAAAATTCATTATTTGAATTTTTTTAAAAAAGGTATTACCATTTTCCTTTTTCCATTAAGTTAGTTGTCACAGAGTTACTCTCTGAAGAGAAAAATTGTGTCTGTTCGTATGAACAATCACTACATTCTCTACAAATAGGTTCCTCTTCTTCATTTCTAAATACTGAAATTTTTCTTACTATTATTGCATCCCGAATTTTAGAGTCTGCATATTTGAGAGAGTATAAGGTACATTCCGGTTCGACAGGCATACAGATTGAAGTACTGCATCTGTGTGAAGTAGGTCATTGTATCCTGGGAGGCAGACGCTCAAGAATCGTGAGCATCATAGTGAGGGCGAAATCTGTCTTTCGGATATAGTGTCAAACACTAGCCTTGATCATTTTCTGCATTTCATATTCTTCTCTGCAGCAAGTCTTGTTTTTAATTTTTTATTCCTGTCTTTCTTTAATTTTGTTTATGTTATTAGTATTAATTTGAATTCGGAATTTTAAATATATTGTTATATCTTAAGTAAGATTTTCAACACAAGCTATACTACCACATTTTTTCCATCCGATTAGACATGAAATCCAAGATAATTGACAGACAAACTACTTATCTGGTTCCAATCTTTAAAAATAAATATAGAATTCTTCAATTCCACCCAACTAAAACTAGCCCAGATCAAGGTTCCGGCTCCGATCATCTCACCGTCTGTTGTGAATCCATCCTTCCTTAATTGCTGTCTTCTCCACGAAGTGTTTCACGGAAGACATTGTCACCGCCGCAATACACCTAAATAGGAACATCAATAAAGGGAAGTTATTTAAAACTCTTGGTGATCTGGCTCTCACGAGCAATGGAGCTTCCAGCGGGAGCAATGGCAAGAGTTTATGATGAGGAAGCTAGAAGAGAGAGTTACGTGGGGAGAGAAGAGAAGAGGAGAGAAAAATTCTTTGTTTTTTAAGGAGCCAAATCATCTACGGTGATAACCGGATTTGCCAAATCCAGTTATCACCCCTAGAGGTCGCCACGTGTCTCCTTTGACACCTCTTAACCATGGGTAAGGTTCACCCACCCCTAAGGTTCACTCAGCCATTCTTGCTTTTTTTTTTAAATATTATTTTTTTAAAAAAATTTAAAAACTGTTTTTAATATTTTAAAAAACTCTAAAAACAGTTTTTTAATTTTAAAAAAAGAATTAATATTAAAAAAAAAAAAAACCAAGGGCAAATCTAACTCACGGTGGAAGAGTGTCAAAAGAGATACGTGGCGACCTCTAGGGGTGATAACCGAATTTGCCTAACCCAGTTATCATTGTAGAGGATTTGACTCATTTTTTTAAGACTTTTTCTTTTGATAAAAGGGTCTTAAAAAGGGTATAGAAAAGTAAAGAACTTAAAGCCCTTGGTATTTATGGGGCAAATCCGGTTATCAACATTTAAGGTGGCCACGTGTCCCATTTGACACCCCTTAACTGTGGTTCAGATTCATCTACACATCATTGGTTTTGTTTTTAAATATTAATTATATTTTTAAGAATTAAAATACTGTTTTTGGGGTTTTTTAATATTAAAAAAATATAATTAATATATATATAAAAAAACAAGGATGGATGAGTGAACCCTAAGGGTGGGTGAATCTGAACTACAGTTAAGGGTTGTTAAACGGGCCATGTGGCCACCTCAAAGGAGGTAAAAGATTAGCTCCAGTAGTTGCCCGAGCTGGGCGCTTGGGCATCCACAAAACATTGGGCACTTGACGATAATTTATGGGAGAAGTCATTTGATTTTCTGCTCTTGATTTTGACTTCTCTCCATTTGATATCTTTCTCCTTTAAAACGCTATGCGCCCACTGTTTTGTGGATGCCCGAGAGCACAACCAGGGTAGTTGCCAAAGACAATCTTTTGCCCCCTCAAATCTGGTAATCACCATAGAGGATATGACTCCGGATGGAAAGGAGCCAAAACATTTCCGATGATTTGGCAAATCCAGTTATCACCCCCAAGAGGTCACCGCGTGTCTCCTTTGACACCCCTTAACCGTGGGTAAGGTTCACCCACCCATTTTTGGTTTTTTTTAAATTAAAAAACTGTTTTTAATATTAAAAAAACTTTAAAAACAGTTTTTTAATTTAAGAAAAAGAATTAATATTAAAAAAAAAGGAAAAATGGGTGGGTGAACCCTAGGGGTGGGTGAGCCTTACACACGGTTAAGGGGTGTCAAAGAGACACGTGGCGACATCTAGGGGTGACAACCGAATTTGCTAAATCCGGTTATCACCGCAGAGAGGATTTGACTCCGATGGAAAAATCCAAAAGAAAAGAAAAGAAAGGTCTCACGTCTCATCTTTTGCCGAAACGAAAATCCCATATCACGCTTTCTCCACCCCCTAACCTACGCCACACCTCCTCTCTATCCTCAACCGCACCCTGATCGACGCTAAGCCACGCAAACGGACGGGATCAGCTACCAATGGACGCTGTTGAAGAAGCTCTTCGCAGAGCTCTAGCGGAGAAACAAACGGCCGTCGAAGCTCAAGGTAGTGCCGTTAGGGATCTGAAGGCTGCCGGCGCTGGGAAGGCGGAGATCGACTCTGCCGTGGAAACCCTAAACGCCTTGAAGCACGAGAAGGCATCGATTGAGAGGCAGCTCCAGGTTGCTGTTAGTAGTAACGGTAGCGGCAACGCCGTTAACAGGGAAGCCTTCCGCCAGGCGGTCGTTAATACCCTGGAACGGCGTTTGTTCTACATCCCGTCTTTCAAGATCTATCGTGGTGTTGCCGGTCTTTACGATTATGGGCCGCCGGGTTGCGCCGTTAAGTCCAACGTACTTGCCTTCTGGCGTCAGGTAAGCCAATGTGGAGGGGATAATCCCGCCAACAAGTAGCATCCCTGTTGATTTAATTATATTTTCATTGTAATTTAGTTCATTTTATTTTGGTATAGACGCTGGAGTATAACTGCAACAACAGGTTGAATCTAACATGCACCGTGAGGATATGCTACCTTTTCCCCTAATCTGAATGGGGTATATGACGGATTTGTGTGTGTGTGTGTTGAGAAAATTAAGTCTAGTTCCTTAGTCAAATTTCGATGAATGTTACATTTTTATCTTATCTATCACTGTTTTGGAAGCTCGAAGGTATGGCTTCAGCTTGATGGGGATTGGGTTCGAGCTAACCCGAATTCTTTCAAGTGCCCAATTGAGTTCCTTTTTAAGAAGGCGAATGTATAATTAGATTTTATAATTTATGGTATTCCAAAGTCATCTTTCCAAAGAAAGAAGATTAATTAGTGGTTTTATGCACTAGTGCATTGGTTTGTGTCTTACATGGTCAATTATCAGAAAACAGAGACCCTATTGTATAACTCATTATGTACTAGGTCATGGACCTATGTTTGACCAACAATTAAGTTAAATAATAATATAGCCTGAGACTTGGGTTGCAAATGCTGAAATGAGGTTGATGGATTGTTGTGAGATTATAAGTTCTGGATAGTCATAAGTCATAACTTTAGGAATTTGAAGTTTGGATATTGATCACTGTGGTTGCAGATGATTATCATTGGGGGAGACTAAGTTGGGTTATCTACATTGTAGCATTTTTGTGTTTGTAATTTCCACTGTTTGAATTTTTAGTTTATTTTGAAGATTATGACTTGCTCTTTTGTGTCTCCAACCTAGTGGAAATTGTACCTCATTATATCCTGCATGCTATAAACCCTTCTTTGATGTTGCATGTATAATTGTTAAAAGTCTTATGCAGTGTTCAAAATTTACTTGACTGATCATACAAGTTGTGACTTGACTCAATCAAGGTTTGGGCTGAGTTGATGGCTCAATTCGACTTTATTAAGTCATAAGTAAACTTGGTTGGCTACTCAGGGAACTTGATTGAGTTCTGAAAAATCTCCAGTGAGTTCGTAACTGCATTCAAATTGACTTGGACCAAGGGTCCGCCTCGAGTTTTTGTATTTTGAGTTTTCATGCTATGCAAATCCTGATATTCCCCACTATCTCTATATTAATTATTAAGCTCTTGATATTTTCACCTGATGCTGCTTGAAAGAAAAACAATCTGTTTAGCTATAATTCTCTATATGAGCACAATTAGTATCTTATTTAGACTAGAGATTTTTTAAAATAAAAAATCAGTTTCTTTGCAGTTTTTGATGCTGAATTTGTAGCTGATATATCCGTGCTTGTTTTTCAGCATTTTGTTCTCGAGGAGAACATGCTGGAAGTTGACTGTCCGTGTGTTACACCTGAAATTGTCCTGAAGGCATCGGGCCATGTTGATAAGTTTACTGACCTTATGGTTAAAGATGAAAAGACTGGAACCTGTTACCGCGCTGATCACTTGCTTAAGGATTTCTGCAAGGAAAAGCTTGAGAAGGACCTTAGTATGACTGCGGAGAAGGCGGCCGAACTGAACCATGTTCTTGCTGTCTTGGATGATCTATCTGTCGATGAACTGGGTGCAAAGATCAAGGAGTACGGTATAGCTGCTCCTGATACGAAGAACCCTCTTTCTGACCCTTATCCATTCAACTTGATGTTCCAGACGTCTATAGGCCCTTCCGGCTTGAGCCCTGGGTGAGAATTTTGTTCGAATATGTATTCATTTAGTCATAATCTTATAATATTGTCTGCGAGGAGCTTTTTTTCAAGGATTCTTTTTGTTCCAAATCTGTATGCCTTTCTTGTACCTTCAAATGTCAATGTATCTTGTGTTTGATCTGATGCAGGTACATGCGCCCTGAGACAGCACAAGGCATATTTGTAAACTTCAAGGATTTATACTATTATAATGGAAACAAGCTCCCCTTTGCTGCAGCACAAATTGGTCAGGCTTTCAGAAATGAGGTTTCTTATCCTTCCCTTAATACTGCAAAACTGCGCGCATACGCGCGTGTTTTTGTGAGTGTGCGCATATGTAATTGGAATTTGGAATGACTTTATCATTTAGGAACAGAGAAATAAAAATTGGCGAAACCGATATGAAACGGGCGCTACATATAGGTATCGGTAGTTCCCTATACGATAGTTAAACTGATACGAAACGGGCAATATTTATCGTTTACTAGTTATTCATGTTTTAATTCATCGTGTAATTGTAATTTTGTTTGCTACTTTGTTTTTGAGTCACTTCCCATGACTTTATATTTGGTTCTTATAACTCATTTGATATTTTTTAAATTTAATTTGATGTTTTATTATTTTTTTCTTAAAAAAGAAAATTTTATATGTATCGCCCGAAACCGATACGTATAGGTTTCGGTTGGGCACGATACAACCCCCGTAACCGTATTTTTAATCCCTGTTTAGGAGTGAAAATATATGTTGGTCATCTTTTCATGCTGCCAATCGGTGTATATACCCTCGATGCAGACTTTTGATTTGATAAGCTCCTATGATAGGTCAAATGTTTAGGTGGTTGAGGTTCGCGTATTTATCCTAGACTATCCTTTTTGCTCCTTTGATAACCAACATCCCTCTTGTAAGAACTTTGATCTTCCCCACCTCCAAAAAAAAAAAAAAAAAAAAAATTTCTTCTATCAATTATTATGAACTTATAATCATACGGCTGCTGTGATTTTTGGAGTAGGGTGGTCTCTTTGTCTAGTTCTTTTCTTATTTTCTTTCATTTCCTTTTTCTGGTTTAAGGTTCTTCCCTGATGCTCATATATTCTACAAAATTTACCATGAACCCATTCAAAATTTGACAATAATTTCCTTTAATTTTAGATATCTCCTCGGCAAGGTCTTCTAAGAGTCCGTGAGTTCACGCTGGCAGAAATTGAGCATTTTGTGGATCCCGATGATAAAGCTCACCCAAAATATTCTGAAGTTGCAAAGTTGGAGTTCTTGATGTTCCCAAGGGAAGAACAAACATCTGGACAATCAGCAAAGAGAATTCCACTTAGTGAAGCAGTTTCAATGGTTGGCTTGAATTGAGTCTAGTTTAACCTGTCCGTTTTTGTTCAAATCTCTCTCTTGTTCTCTGACAATATTTTGTGTGCTTCACTGTTGGTCAGGGAATTGTCAACAACGAAACACTTGGATACTTCATTGGGAGAGTATATCTATTCTTAACGTGCCTCGGTATTGACAAAGAACGTTTACGTTTCCGGCAGCACCTTGCAAACGAGATGGCCCACTATGCTGCAGACTGTTGGGACGCCGAGATTGAATGCTCTTACGGCTGGATTGAGTGTGTTGGTATAGCAGATAGATCTGCATACGATTTGCGTGCTCATACGGTAATAGTTTTTATCAATTTTTGTGTGGAGAGGTACTACAATTTGTATAGCATTTATCTTGCAAAAGTCCAAATGTTGCTTAAGTCACTTTTCTTTGATAACACCTTGTTACTTGCTTCTGAAATTAATCCATCCCTGGTGGACATCCTCATCATCTGCCATATTATCTTTGTTACTGTTTCCTTTTTCTTAGGAATGAAAATATGATTGACTGAAAAGTAAGTTCATTTGTGAGATATACAGTTTTTAAGGGCACATTGGTCATCTAGAAAATACTTTGCATTTCAATTTTAGTTTCCATTTATGTTATCTACTCGTGTATAGAGCATGCTAATGTAAATGTCATATATAATTATAATCATAATCCTCATTATCATCGTTGCCTTCTTCTTCTTTGTTAGTAACCTTCTCCCTACTAATTGGGCCAGCGACATAAATCTTGTTCCATATTCTTGTCTATTAAGAGTTATCTTCGGTTTAAGTATGTAAAATCATTTTCTCACTCTCTCTACCCACGACCTTTTAGGCCTCCCCTTATTCCTTTTAGAACATTCAACTTGCACCAACACACTCATTCTGACATATGTCATCAGTAGTCTTGGTTGAACGTGTCCAAAAAATCTCAATCAACTCTCCGTATTTTTATCAGCTATTGCAATTAGTCCCAAATTCTTTGGAATGTGCACACTTATGATCTTTTATTTCTAAAATTTTGACACTCATTTGTCTCGCAACCCCTCTTTACATTCAACCCCTCTTTACATTCAATGAATATGTTACTTTTCTGTTGTCACCGTTGCCCAACATTCAGCTCTATAAAGCATAGCTTGTCCTCTTGCTATCTTATAGAAATTTTCTTTTAGTTTGATCGGAATGCGCCAGTAACATTACCTTCTGAAAGCACATCTCTATGTTAACGGTTAACCACCCAGCTCTAATTCTCTGAGCGACAATCTCATGCTCCCCATCTCTATGAATATTTAGCCAAGTTACCGGAATTGGTAGCTTTGGGATATTTCTTTGTCATCAGTCACTCATCAATCTTAAGTATCTCCTCACCCTTATTCGAATGCTCACTAAAGCGGCATTTCATATATTCTGTCTTGGTCCAGATTATTTTAAAATCCTTGAATTCGAGGGTATCCTTCCACAATTTTGGTTTTGCATTCACTCCTTTCTAGTTTCGTTAACCACTACCATGTTATCTACAAATAACACACACCAAAAGAACCTATTTTTGAGTATGAACTGTCATCATCATTGATAAAAAGAGATGCTTATTTGTACCATGACATTTTTTCACCCATTCAAAAAGTTACAAGGAGTCAGCTTGTGGATATCCATAAACTGGACCAATGTGGTCGAAGTTAACATTATGTAACATCATAGGCGAATTCTGGTGAGTGGGCCGACGCAGAAAAGCCTGCGAGTTTCTGATTGATACCCAGCCCACTCTGGGCTGGGATCTTGAATCTGCGACTCAAAAGGGTTGCTCTTGCAAGTGAGTTTCCTCATGGGTTCATCTATCTCTGTATCGGACCCGAATGAGGTAGTCACCTGCTGTATTACTCGCTGAAATCCTTAGTGGCTGTATCCAGTGAATACGGTGGTGGGTTTTCGATAATTTATGTAGGCGATTATCTTGTATGGGAGTTCAGTGGTTAGTGTGAGTGTCTTAGGCTCTCCTTATTGTAGGAATTTCAGGTAGGTGTTTCTGTGCAAGTTCAGGTGACCTACCTCCAAATGGTTTCACGAAGGAAACTATTTGTTATTGAATTTAAATCATATGAGATCAAGGAAGAAGTGGGAGGCAGAGGTGTTTCTTTCCACATTACTAAAAGGGGAAGAGGGTACAGGGCAGAGTTATGTGTGGAAGAGGAAACTTTCTGGTGGCTCCTGAGCTTCACAGCCAAATTCGTTTTAGATTCTCAAGGCCCTTACTATTTTGAGAGGTTAAATGCCAAGACTAACCTGGTTCTAGCCTAAAGACGGAGCAACCGATTTGGATCGTTCATTGCCCTCAGCGTATTTTTCCAGTTGGGGAGCCATCAAATTTTCTTCCCCCGGGGAAAGAACTTTTGGGATGGAAAACTGTACAAGAGGCGCTCAAGGTATTCATGCCTCGGTGTCCCCTTCCAGCTCAAAGCCTGGTCTTCAGGGAGCAGAGGCGGTTTTCGATAGCGCCAGGAGGTCTCAAAGCATGCCCAAGTATGTCAAGTTCAGCCTTTACACATGGAGCAGGAACCGATTAACACTCCGAACCATTATGGAATTTGGTGTAGAGCTGTATTGTGCATTCTTGAGGATGTCAGGCAGAGTGTAGAAGCCTTATGGGGTGTGCTGAACAATATACTCGCTGCTGAGGGATTCTCTCATTTGCAATGATGGACAAAGACAAAGGAGTTCTTGTGGTTCGAAATATGAAAGTTTCTAGTTGGATGTACAACAACAGCCCCTTTGGAATAAAAGATGGAGGAGTCATCCGAATGATTCGATGGTGGCCAAGAGTAAACGCGTTATCAGATGATAGTCTATTCTCTTGCTACTGGCTGGGTCTGAGGGGCCTCCCTTTTCACTTGTGGAGGATGGAAACATTCTCTAGTATTGGTGAGGCCTATGGAGGTTTGGTGGAGGTTCACCTCTTGACGTTGAACCAAAATTATATGGGAGAAGCCGTGATCAAGATAAAGAAAGTTATTTTGGCTGGAATTGCTAGAGTGATCCATGTCCCAGATCGAGGGATATTTTTCTCGGTGAGGCCTGTGGAGGTTCACCCCTCGATGTTGAACCAAAATTATTTGAGAGAAACCAGCATCAAGATAAAGAAAGTTAGTTTGGCTGGAATTGCTAGAGTGATCCGTGTCCCAGATCAAGGGATATTTTTCCCGGTTAAAATTTAAGTGTTGGAAAATGATTGGTTCAACTCCGTCAAACTCGATGCGCTTGCAGATCGCAAGGTTGAAGATGACCAATTGGGGCTATGTGGAGACCACTCCGCTCACATAAATTTTGCAACGATTAGTAGTGATTTTTGACCTAGAGAGGCCTGCAACTGACCAATGAGTCGTACAAAGGGGTAGAGGGTTTTGAGAAGGTGGCAAATGGAATTTCGTCTGGAACAGAGCACACCTCAAGGTCCGTAGGCCAAACTACCTAAATGGGGCAAAACTTGAGCACAATGCAAGTGCCCCCTCCTGCTTCCGCGTCCCAAATCTTTCCAAAGAAATGGAAATTCAAACACAATCAAAGGAGATCCAAGAGAAGGAAAAAAAAAGATCACCTAAGCTGGAAAAGGCAGAGCTCGCCGATCGATGCTAGTGTGCTTTTCCCTGGCTCAAAAGGGGGGTTGGCTCAAGCCTCGGAGAGTTGGAGGTGCTAAATCGTCCTTCCCTCCTTCGTCCATTCGGTTCAGAGCAAGCTCAGAGGTTCGAGGTGCAGGCTTACCGTCTTGTGCAAGAAAACGAACATGGTCTTCTGAAGACCCCTATTCCTTTATCAGAGGAGTACAGAAGACGCCAGAGGGGCTTAGTTCCATCTCCAAGGGCCGTGGGCTTTGGTTATCCAGTTGGCTGGCCCAAGTTTATGTTCAATAAGGGCTTTATTAGAGTAGGCTTGATAATTCCCACATGTTATAACCCATCTAAGTTGCTAGATCCAGCTATCAGGAGCCCAAAAGGCACTGGTGGGCTGGTTATGAGTAGGTCTGGCAAGCCCAATGGCCCTAAGCCCCCTAATGGTTTGCACCCAGAAGATTTTGGATATGAAGATCCCTTCTCTATCAAAGAATTGATGATGCGAAAGGGGATGCATTTCCCTATGTCTGCATCATGTCCTCCAATTAAACTAAGTTGCAGATGTGTGTCTAAGGGTCAACCCTAGAGGTTTTCTGGCCGTGAGGGCTCTGTTCCAGTCTTAGCAAGATTTGAGAATGATCCTTTTGAACTTGAAATGTGTTGTTCACCTTCTCTGTTAGTCGGTGCTCGTCTTCTAGCTACATCCAAGTGGGCAACAAGTGGCTTGGACTCAGTGATCAGGTCTGACAGTGGGTGTTCTCTAGGTGTGGGATCAGCTTTGACCAACTCATTAGAGGCCATGAAGAGGGGCATGTGGCAGAGTCGGTTACTTCGGCAGAGCAAGAGTCGACGATGGAAGACGCTTCTTCCTCCAGTTCAAGTTAAGCCATGAGGGCTTTTGGGGGCTAATACAGGCATTGTTACTCTTGCTAGGCCTGATTCGTTTTTAGAATTGGTACCATATGACATTTTCTCTATCAAGGGGAAAAGTCTCAAGAGCGATGCATCCACTCCTTCCCCCAAGCTTTACAATTGTATTGGCGCTTTTTCAATTTTGGTTCCCGGCAGGTAGGGGCGCCTTGCTATCAAAATCAGGGTGAATCTGGTTTATAGCCTATACTGGGGCGATTCTAAGGTGTAAACTTTGAGCCAAAAGTGAGGACCGATTGAAGCAATTAGTAGAAGGAGAGGTGTTTGGGAAAATTACATGAGTACAACTTCAGAGCTCTATAGCAATCTCCTGGGGAGTGCATTGTCTTCAATAGTAGAAGGATCAAGACATGGCTTTGTCAATGAGTTGGTAGCCATCGGTTCTTGTTATTCCTCCCCAATTGTATGTATTGAGAAAGTAATGTCGGGAGATCGTGGCAAGGGGCAGTTCTACTTCCAACCTGGGTAAGCAACTTCCCCAGATTCAATTGGATCTCTCCCAGGAGTTTCGAAAGTGTTTAGAGCCAATTCGTGCACAACTTTCTCCAATGAGAGGTATGTCGCTACCTTCTCTTTCTTGTTCTTTTGTTATCCTCAAGACATTTGGGAATAAGGCGAGGATAAGAGATTTTCAGAGTTGTTAAGTGACAATTCTTATTTTAAGCCTAAATCCAGAGGAAAATTGTTTTTGCAGGAAGATGGGGAATTGCTGGTAAGAGCTGGGTCAAGAGTTGTAGACTGTAGTAGTTCTAATCGTTCTAAGGTTCTAATCTTTCTGAGGTTACCCGAAGATCTCAGTTAGTGCCTCTTGACCTATCTCTAGATCCCGATTTGGTGATTTTGGGGTCACGCTCAGGCCTGATGTTGCCAATGGAGGCGGACGGGGTGTCTGAGTGGGTTCTTAGTAAACTCGAGGGTTTAGGTTGTCTCCTAGATCTTTCCTGCGAAGAATGGGAGAACGAGTTGAGGGCTCTATTCCAAAATCTTGAGGTTAAGGGGGTTGGGTTGCGTTCTAGCCCAAAGCCGAATCCTATTCTTAGGCACGAAAAATACTCAGCTGCGGAGCTGAGATTGGAGTGTTCCGTCACGTACGATAGGTTGAGTTTTGGAGTCGAGTAGTCTTAGGAAGGGGAAGGGGCGTCGCAGTCTTCAATGTCTAGCTTGAATATGTTATCCTGGAATATAATAAGAGGAATGGGCTCCTTGGCGAAACGCGAGGCTCTTCCTTGTCTTGTTAAGATGAAAAGGCCAAGCATTTTGTGTCTCCAGGAAATGAAATTAGCAGAGATTTTAGATCAACACATTAAAGACACCTGGGGTATCAGCACCCCGGATTGGTTATCTATTCCCTCTATAGGGGCCTCAGGCGGTATCCTTTTGATTTGGGGCAATGAAAGGGTGGAGGTACTGGAGTCGGAATGTGGGGCCTACTCACTTCGTCTTGTGCAAATCAGTTAGTGAAGGGTGGAAATTTTCGAGGATCTATGGGCCGACAGAGTCATCAGAATATAGTTCTTTTTGACAGGAACTAGGAGATATGAGCACAAAATGGGACGTCCCATGGTGTTTAGGTGGCGATTTTAATTGTGTCATGTTCCCGTATGAGAGAGGGGGGGGGGGGGGGGGGGGGGCATGTATCTGCCTCCAAAATGTTCGATTTATGAAACTTCATCTCAAATAATGGACTCATCGATTACTCGACAAAAGGGGTACAATTTACTTGGTCCACCCCTCTGGGTGTTCGGCTAGTTGGCTAGACAGATTTCTGTTCGAGGCCAAGTGGGAGCAGTTGTTCCTGATTATAGTCCAATCCTCATTAACCTGAACCACCTCAGTCCACTTCCTTATTTTGCTGGCTTTCGAGAGTTTTTAGGGTTGTCTAAACTCCATTTCGCTTTGAAAACATGTGGTTGAAGGATGAGGGCTTCAAAGAGTTGGTATCTAGGGCTTGGAGTTCTATACCAGTTTGGGGATCTGCTAGTACTAGGTTCAGCCTTAGGTTGAAAACCCTTAAAGAGTACATTAAATAATGGAATAAGGAGGCATTCGGTAGCGTTTATGTGAGAAAAGTGGCACTTTTAAGGAACATTGAGGAAATGGATTTGGTAGGAGACAATAGGTGCCTTCAATAAGAGAAGTTAGGAGGTTGGAATCGTGGAAGGCAGAGTTAGCCTATGTATTGAATTTAGAGGAGATTAGTTGGAAAAAAAAGCTCGTACTATATGGTTGAAGGAGGGTGACCAAAACGCCAAATTCTTCCATAGAATAGTTAATTTTTGTAGAAAATTCAAGTCCATTTCTCGGCTTTCGGTGGATGGGAGATGGTTGGACACTAGACAGGAGATTGAGGATAGTGTAGTGTCGTATTATAAGGAATTATATTGTGAGAATCACTCTTGGAGACTGAAGTTAGACGGTCTTCCGTTTGAGTCCATATCGGTCGAGCAAAGAGATAATTTGGAAAGACCAATTGATGAGGACGAAGTTTTTAGAGCATTGAGGGCCCTAGCTGGGGAAGGGCCTTGGGTCCTGATGGTTTCTCCTTAGAATTTTTTAGAGCTTGCTGGGAGATTGTGGGCGGTGAGTTCATGCTAGTTGTGGAGGAATTTTACAATTCCGGGAAGTTTGATAAAGTGTTGAATAATACCTTTGTGGCCATGATTCCTAAGAGAAATGGGGCCCTAGAGCTGAAGGATTTTCGCCTGACGATATTCTTATTTATTGCAAACGAATTTATTGATGAACGAATCAAATCAAAGATTCATGGAGTATTATGTAAGTTGGATATGGAAAAAGCGTATGACCATGTGAACTGTGAGTTCTTGGAATACATGTTGGGTAGGATGGAATTTGGGTTGAAGTGGAGAAAATGGATACGATCATGCATATCATTAGTGTCCTTTTCCATTCTTTTAAATGGGACTCCGGTGGGATACTTCAGGATCTCAAGGGGTTTAAGACAAGGGGATCCATTATCTCCCCTTTTATTCATCATTTTCGCCGAGGCACTAAGTCGAATGTTATCTCGCGTAAACGGCGTTGTTTTTGGGGGTTTTTCCATAGGCCAGGAAAACCTTAAGATCTCACATCTCCAATTCGCTGATGATACCATGGTGTTTTGTGATGCTTTGTGTCTCCAAGTGGTCTATCTTAGATGTCTATTCAGATTCTTTGAAGCAGTGTTGGACTTAAATGTCAATCTGGGCAAGAGCGAGTTGATTAGGGTTGGGGAAGTTTCGAATATTGGGAACCTTGCAGAATGCCTTGGATGCATGATTGGGTCCTTACCCTCCTTATATTTAGGTTTGCCTCTAGGAGCTCCGTTTAAATCTAAGCTTGCTTGGTCCTCTGTGATTGCTAGATTCACTAGCAGATTAGCAGGTTGGAAATCTAAGGCATTATCGAAGGGTGGGAAACTAACTCATTAAGAGCACCCTTCGAAGTCTCCCAACTTACTTTATGTCAACTTTGTCGATTCCTCGCTCTATCGTTTACTCTTTGGAGCAATCCAGAGAGACTTCTTCTGGAATGATTGAGAAAATAGATTCAAATATCATTTGGTATCATGGAGTCACATTTGTTGTCCCTTTCAGCTAGGGGGTTTGAATCTGGAACCTTTGGTTGAGATCAATCAAGCCCCTCTTGGGAAATGAGTGTGGAGGTTAGGGGCCGAGAGAGAGCCTTTGGAGATGAGTGATTGCAACAAAAGATGGGGCTTCTTCTTGTTGGGAGCCTAGGGAGGTGCGAGGTCTTCATGAGTTGGGTCTTTGGAAAGGTATCATGATAGTGGCTAAGTTGGTTAGTCCTTTCATAAGGTTCAAAGTGGGTAGCGGTGAGGTCTGATTTTGGAAGGATTTGTGGTGTTGGCTAGTCAAAATTAGCGACAAGTTTGGCAATTTGTTCATGTCAGTAGTTGATAAGGAAGCCTTGTATAGCAATGTTACGAGATCCGTAACGAAGCGGTAGTGTGGTGCTCGTAGTTTGGGCGAAATTTGAACGATTGGGAGATTGTGGATCTTATCCGGTTTCTCTAATGGCTCCAAGTGTTCCCCTCCGGTGCCCCCAGATTAGGGACTCTAGGGTTTGGTCTAGAGGCTACTAAGGACGATTTAGATCTCTCCTACAATCTTTTGGTTTGATCCCAACTCCTCCATTTCCCTACAAGTCTGTATGGATCCCTAATGTTCCGTCTAAGGTGTTGTTTTTCCTCTGGATTGCGGTCCTCGATAAGATTCTTACTGGGAACAATCTGAACAAGAGGGTGATCGTTGTCATATGTACTTTTGAGCGGAAGAAACTGTGAATCATTTGCTCTTACAGTGGCCGATTGCTTTTGAAGTTTGAGATTTTTATTTTATTTTTTATAATCCCTGTTGGAAGTGGATTAGGCTTTCTCTTTTTTCATCCAGACTTTTTTTATCGTGCTGGTGTAGGCCTCGTGGTTTGACAATGGTTGAGGTTTGATAGTGCAGTGCTTGCTAGAGGCAATTTCTTGGGTTATATGGAAGAAGAGGAATTTGAGAGTGTTCGAGAACACCTCATCCTCTTCTCTTCGTCTGTGCTCTAGGATTCACTCTTTGATCCTTGAGTAGTGTTTAGTTCGCCATGATATCAGGGTCTTGAGTGAACTTCTTGGGTCAGATCGTTGGCATTAGTTTCAGTATTGTATCTATCTGCTATTGTTCTCCTTTTCAGTTTTGTAGGCTTTCCTTTTGAGAGTTAACTTCTTGGTGAACTCCTTTTTGTACTGCCTGCTTTTGCCTTCTATATATATATTTGCTCTGTGTACCGATAAAAAAAAAAACTAAGATCTTATGAGAAGGATATGCCCTGCATTACAGTGAGAGTTTTGACTCAAGATGAACAAGTTATCTGCTATGTAATCTGCATTACTAATGGAAATTGGGATATTGCTTGAAAGTAGGACAAAAGTGGTGTCCCCCTTGTAGCACACGAAAAATTTTCAGAACCAAGAGAAGTGGAGGTAATTCTGCTACTCAATAAGACTTGTAATTTTCAATTTTAGTTTTGTAAATATGATTGCACAACTTTTCACGGTGTATAATTTCAGAAATTGGTTATAGCCCCAGTGAAGAAGGAGCTTGGCCTTGCATTCAAGGGTAACCAAAAGATGGTTGTTGAAGCCTTGGAGGTAAACTAGAGATTAGTTTCCATGCAAGGCTATGACTGTAGAAATGATATATAGCCGGCATTTTCTGCGTGCATGGCTTGATGTTCATTTTCTGTATGTGTAGGCCATGGGTGAAAAAGAAGCTATGGAAATGAAAGCCACTTTGGAATCCAAAGGAGAGGTGGAGTTCAATGTCTGCACTCTTGGGAAAACCGTCACTATTAAGAAGAGCATGGTGACAATTTCCAAAGAGAAGAAGAAGGAACATCAGAGGGTTTTTACACCGTCAGTGATCGAGCCATCTTTTGGTATTGGACGGATAATCTACTGTCTTTTTGAGCATTCCTTCTACACGAGGCCAAGTAAAGCTGGGGATGAACAGTTAAATGTGTTTCGCTTTCCCCCTCTGGTGGCGCCAATCAAATGCACTGTCTTCCCACTGGTTCAGGACCAACAGTTCGAAAAAGTTGCCAAACTCATCTCCAAATCATTGACTGCAGCTGGGATCTCACATAAGATTGACATAACAGGTATGCAACCAAAAGAATGTGCGGTCATGTGTAGCGCATGGTACGTGCTCAGGCATGTACTATGAATGGGTGTATGTATCTACTATATACATTAGTACATGTCATGTGTAGCGCATTGTACGTGCTCATGCATGTACTACGAACGGATGAATGGGTGTATGTATATACTACATACAGGGGCGGAGCCCCGGGGGGTTTGTATTCTCTTCTTGTTGTAGTATGATATAGTGGCCCCTCAAATTTTTTATTTTTTTAGCCCCCTAATATTTTTGTCATATATATAGTGGGTCCCCAATGCAGTCCACTATATGCCCTTTAGATTGCCACATGTCCCTATTGACACCCCTTAACTATGGTTAAAATTCACCCACTCTTAGGGTTCACTTACTTATCTTTGGTTTTTAGAAAAAATATTAAATTTTTTTTAACCTTGGGAGTCAGTGAATTTTAACTAGGATTTGAATTTTTTTTTGATATTTTAAAAAAAACCAATAATAGATGGGTGAATCTTAACCACAGTTAAGGGGTATCAATAGGGACATGTGGTGACCTTAAGGACATTTCCGGGAAAAAAAATTCTCAAAATAAAAATTATCCCCAATTTTTTTTTTCTCGGGGGCTAAAGCCCCCAAACCTCCAAGTTCTATACCCTTAAATCCATTAGTTTTTTTATACATGTATTTTGCCGCTACCCCCCTTCCCAATGAAAATTTCCTGGCTCCACCCCTGACAATATACATTAGTACATGCATGCTTATATATTTGTACATTTGGACACGCATGTTTGTTTCGAGCATACACGATATTTATGCTAGAGTGGATGCAAGTCTTATGTATTATTATGCTATCTATGCTTTGTGCATCTGTGTATTGATGGATGTATAACTAACCGTATCTCCCTTGATCTTTGCTCGTAAGCTTTAATCTATCAAATTAACAGGTAGGGGTCTGCCAAATCCCCCTGTTTACACTGGGCTGCTTTTAATTAAAAAAATAAAATAATAACTCTTATCTATATTTTCTTATAGGTACATCGATAGGGAAACGATATGCAAGAACAGATGAACTTGGTGTGCCGTTTGCCATAACTGTTGATTCAACGTCGACAGTTACAATCCGGGATAGGGACAGCAAGGGTCAGATTCGGGTCAGTGTGGATAAGGTAGCTTCAGTAGTCAAGGAGGTTACTGACGGATACAGCACATTGGCTGATGTGCTGCGGAGATACCCAACCCATTCTTCTGTATCTGTGGACGATTGAATGTGAGTGATTATATGCCCCTTATTGGTGTAAGCTAAGTTAATATCTTCATATTCGAATTTTTGTTCTATAGCAAGTCATGTGAGGTCTCTGAGCAGGAACAAGGAAGAAAAGGAAATTTGAAATGATAATAATAACACTATTTTGTTCTAACAGATCATGCAGTCAGACCCACCACATCTCATGCGGTTCACCAAATTTGGGTTCAAGTTGATTGCATTTATTCTCTCGGGATAGTGTCCATAATGCTTGTCCATTTTTGGTGAAATCCCACTGGGGATTCAGTGCACAGAAAGTAAATGTTATTCAGGGTTAATTCCTCCAGATGGTCAGCTTAAATATAGAGTTGGATAGGTAAGGCTTGAGCATAGTTCGAAAACTCGGTGAGTCGAGTAACTGGGTCGAGTTACTCGACTTTGAATGAATTTCGAGTCAAGTCGCCTCAAAACTCGAAGAAGACACTATTTTCCGAGAGTTACTAGGGTGACTCGGTCGAGTCGAATCGAACTTAGTTTTTCGACTCGTCAGACTAGGTTGAGTCACAAAAAGGTATTTTATCATTTTTTAAACCTAAACTTGAACATCACATTATTTTTGTATCATATTTGTTTGGGTCTACAAAGATAATCTACTATGGGTCTTGTTAAACTTAATTTTTAATTTTTAGGTTTGAGGCTGTAAAACAAACATATTTTGAGTTCTTTTAACCCAAGTTTTTCAAGTTATTACATATATATATATATTCCGAGTTGGATTGAGTCTTACTCCACCCTGCTAACTTTTGAGTTGAGTTTTCGGGTTTTTGAACCATGGGCTTGAGCACTGCTTTGATGATTGGGAAAGGAAATTAAACTTGTTTCATACTGGTACATCCTTCAAAGGATTTCACGATTAACACGCCCGTCTGTGGGATTCAAACCCACGACCACGCAAATAGGAGCTGTGTGCTCTACTGACTGAGCTAAGGTGGCCTGCTAATTAAATTTTATTTTTTGGGTAGGTGAATTTAGTTAGGTGGCAAACCTAGTTAGAGATTCGAGTGTCGGACTTAAAATTAAAAACAGATGATGCGTCTATCAAATGTTATACTGTTGCTAACATGTTGGGCCTATCAACTACTACGTTTCTAGAGGGAATATAATGGTGAACGCCTCACACATAGGGCTGTCAAAGGGCCGGGTAGGGATAGGGCCGGGGTCAACCCTAGCCCTACCTTTTCCTATAAGAGTAAGGCCCTAGTCCAGTCCTAGCCCTTCAAGGGTTAGGGCCGAGCCAAAGGGCCGGAAGATAGCAAGATTTTGTTCAAGAAAACCATTCAAATAAGTGATACAATCATACAATATATTGAACTTTTGAAAAATTTTGTGATGACTTTCAAGAAAAATTGGTATATAAAAAGGTTTGGTCATGAATTTTATGAATAAACCCTATATTAATATCATTAATGGAGGTAATATTAGTAATTTATAACTTAAATTAAGTATTCTTAATGAAGGGAGGACGGGCCGGGCCTGGAAGGGCCGGGCAGGGGTCAGCCCTAGCCCGGCCTTATGGAAGAAGGGCTTCTTTGTTTTGGGCCCTACCCGACTCAAGGGCCGAAGAAGGGCTAGGCTTGGAAGGGCCGAGTTGGGCCGGGTACCCTTTGAGTAGGGCTTTTTTGACAGGCTTATAGTCACACAATAACTGTGCACAACCTTGCTAATTACCTTGATAGAAATAATATCCCTAGGCTAAACTTCCAAAAGAGAAAAGATATTGGCACAAACCAGTTCAATCAGACAGACCTATCTTCATCAAACACTCAGACGGTACTGTGGAAACACAGTTCCTACCCAATACCACTAGTGAAACTCCATCAGTCTTTACTACTCCTTTACCCATAATAGCAAATGAAACCTCGGTTTTCACTACTGCTCTCCCTACTACTTCTACACAAATGTTGCTTACTCCTGAGAGACCTAACAATTTTCATATCCCATGTGATATCTGTACGTGTGACGATTGTTTATCATATAATTCTGATGATGATTATGATATCATTCCCATTAAACCTGGTATTAGGAAGAAAACATCTCAACAACTTCTTCAAGAACGATATGAAGCTAGAGATCCCGACGTTGGTCTTTTTGGCCATCCTTCTGGTAAATTTGACTATTATGTTCTTTACTCTAGATCAAGTAAACCACCGGATTTACCACGTAAATCACCAGATTTACCACGTAAACCACCAGATCTTCCTTCTTCTCCTTCCAAATCAGCTTCACCTCCTCTGTCACCTTACTACCAAAAGGTTCTTAAGCTACTTCCTAGTTCAACCTCCAATGACCTTATGTTACAATGTAAGTTACCCACTTCAAGTACAGGTATGGATCGTAATGTTCAACTTCCTGAAATTAATATGTTTCAACCCTCTTCAGCTACCTATCCTCAAGACTTTCCACCTTTGGCTGATTTTTCCTATCCTCAATCTAATGAACAACATACATGGAAAATCAAACCTACTCATGGAAAAACGATTACTGCTGCTGAAGCTTCTCTGAATTGGCAAGCAGAAAACTCTCGCCATCAGAATATCACATTCCATTCCCTCCTTGAAAATCAAAAGACTTTAACCTCTTCCATCTCTCAATATTTCAGTAATACTGATATTTTAATTCAACACTGTCAAGATCAGATTTCTCTCTTAAGATTTGAAATATATCAAATCACTTCTACAATCAAAGATTTAAATTATCAATGGCAATTGATGAATCCCAAGATTTCTCAATTAACTCATCTTGAATCTCAACTCAGATCTCTAGAACATTCTCGACAGGCTGAACATGAACGTGGTTACTATCCACATCTTAGTACACCTCATCCACCAACATTTGCATCTAGTTTACCTCCAGGTCTTACCTATCAACCACCACCTAGGTTCACACCTCCTAGTCATATGAATATGCAACCTTTGGTCTTCGATACAGTCAATAATCCTTTTAGATCAGACCTTGGATTTCTACAGCCTCTACATCACCTACTGTATTACCATTACCTCAAATTCCCACTAGGTCTTTACCTTTACCCTCTACTGTAACTCCTTTAGCAACTATGGTAACACATGTAGCAACACAGTCTTTAAATCCTATAGTCACCCAATCTTTAAGTCAACCACGTTACACACCTACTCCACCTTATGTTCCAAATGACCCTGTTATAGGTGCTTCTTCTTCTGAACCACCTCTTTCCATTCTCTTAGAAAAAGATCAACCTAATCCCATAGCATCCTTTCTAAAAAACTTAACCAAACCAGTCGAATTTGAATTATTTCCAGTCTCTCTTACTGATACTGAAAGTCATTCTACCACTAAATCTCAGACAGATGATGACACTTCTTCATCTGATCAATCTCAGGTTGTCCCTCTCATCTTTATGATGGACACTCCCGATCTAGATGATCCTCATGTCGAAGAACCTCCTGATCCTCCAGATATACCACCTAATCTTCGGATTCCTCATCCAGATGTTAAAAAATTCTTCACTATCGATGACATTCCTCCATCCAAATGGCGTGAACGTTTATTTGAAATATTTGCTTGGTGCAATACTGAATTCCATATTCCTGGTTCTACTGTGAGTATGGTAATCGAAAAACTAGTCACTCGCCTTAATGGTCGTCTTCGTGAATGGTATAACAGTCTTGGTGAATACAGACAAATTCAGTTTCGTCAACTTCCTACACTTGATGCTGTCTTATCCGCCATTCATCAAGAATTTATCGGATCTGCTATTTTTCATACAGAAAAATGTCGTGATGAATTTCTTGAAATGAAATGCTGTTCTTATCAACGTTCTGATTTAGAAAAGCATTATGATCGAATGTCCAAACGATTCTACATACTCAATGGTATGGACGACGTTAATCTAAAACAGGCTTTTCTAGCTTCTCTACCAGAACCTCTTGGTGATAACACCACTACTATTATGAATACTAAACGTATTACACTTCAACAAGCTTCTCTTGGTGAAATTTTTCAGTTTACTCTTCAAGCTTTGGAAACTCTGTGTAATCAGACTACTTTCTTTCGAAATTTCGAGTCTATTGGCAAAAAGATTCAGTCTACTTGTGATAAAAGTTATCTTTCTATTAAATGCGATAAACGTGATTGCTCTTGTCTTACTTGTCTCTCTAAGCACACCAAGTCCAAATCCAAGTTTCATAAGCATCACAAAAAATCTTCTAAACGTCATAATACTCGTCGTTCAGACGATAATCCACAATCTCATCGCTTTACAAAGAAACGCAAATGGCGATACTTGCGAAAAAAAAAAGTTAAAGGAAAAACATCTTCCCGATGTTATCTTTGCAACAAGTTTGGCCACTTTGCTAAAAATTGTCCCAACCGGGATAAAAGTGTGAAACTCTTACAGCAAATTACTACATATGCTGCTGACGAATCTGATTTCTCTGATATCGAATCAGTCTTTTCTCTTGATGATGAGTTTTCACCAGCAACTATTGTTGCTATTGGATATTCCAGTAGTGATGATGATGAACCTCCAGTTCACAGTTTTACGCTCCTTTGTGAGCAGTTTGCAAATATTGGAATTACAACTACTATACCTCAGGTATATATAGTACAAGCACTATATCCAGTCACTTCTACTCAACCTATTCCTATGGCCCAAGTTCAGATCCTTACAGATCATTATTCCAGACCTATTCCAGCCATAGCCTTCTTTGACACTGGTGCTTCCCAATCTATCATTAATCCTGATATTATCCCAAAAGAATATTGGAAACCTCATGAACAAGCTTTTCGTGCTGTCAATGGTGAATGTTTCATTATTGATAAAATCAGTAAACCTATATTGGTTAAACTCTTCCCTAACCTGACCATTAAACACCAATTTCTTGGTTCTAGCCTTCCTGACAAAGATCTTTTGATTGTCTTCTTTTGTGTGTGCTTCTAGCCTAGCAAGGCTCCTGTTCATCTTCTTCTTCTGTTAGTCTGTCAAGGCTTCGGCCTCAGTCCACTGTAAGTACCACTTCTATGTATTAAAAGTTTCTTACTTATCTTGTTTATCTTGTTTATCACTCAAATAATCACAGCCATCCAACAGTCAGCAAATTTGAGGCGGTTAATACTGTAATGAATACTAATTGCCAATTAAGATAAAGTGCTTCATTCAATACTTTCTCTGATCTGTTGCAAGGGAGTGATTCGACTTACAGACAAAGTAATAACGAAACCAGAGAAACCCTAGAAAGAGCTAGCTGCAGAAGAAGATGTTGAGAGTTGCTGGGAGAAGACTCTCTTTTGTGTCATGGCGGTCGAAACAGACTGCAGCCTCGACCATTCTCTCTAGGAATCTAATCGATGGTGAAACTGACACTGACACCGCCTCAAGATCCATCCATTCATTCTCCTTCAGGTCCAAGTTTTGTGATTCTACTAGAGGTTAGGGTTTCCTCCCACCTCCCTCTCACTTCTCAGTTACGTATTTTATTTCCTTGTTTAATTCTCTGTTGTTAAACCAATTAATATTTGTTTGTTTAAATATTGTTGTTGTTGGGGTATGCACCCATCTAGGCTGTATCCCGTTACCGAATGCGGGTGACTTTGGTGGGTGGTTTTGCCCATGCCATGGTTCCCATTACGACATCTCTGGGAGGATCCGTAACTGTAAGGGCCCAGCACCATATAATCTGGTGGTACCCATGTATAGTTTCTTGGATGAGAACAAGTTACTGATTGGTTTTGCTTGAGAATCGATCAGTTTCTTCTTCATTTTCTTTTCTTTTTGTATATATTTTTAACCAGAAAAATTCCAAGACTCTTTTTTTTTTAGCAGATCTCTGAGTTCTCTCTTTTGGGCCTGTTTGGTAATTGCTTATATATAGTTATCTAACATGGATATTATATCCGCTGCGAGTGTTGGTCTAGTTTTAGTATTTAATAATAATTCGGCTGGCTATTCTGAGTTTTTTGTTTTTTATTTTAAAATTTTTAGGGGGCAGATACTCAGTATGTTTGCTCGTAATGGTTTTGCAGGCTGTTTACTGTATAACAACGATCACTTGACAGATGTTGCCTACACAAAAGAAGAATTTTTTTTTCGAAGAACTACTGAACTCAATGACTTCTTGCCGTTATTCTTCCGTTTTTTTTTGTTGAGTATATCCCGTATAGATATTCTCAAATTTAGGGTTAGGGGTGTGTATCCTGAGCCAAAACTCAAAACTAATCATCAAACTAGTCTCACGTGATGCATGTGTGTTTTTTTCTGTTAACTCAACTATACCATAAAGCGATGACTGAAGGCAAGACAAAGGAAACACACACACCCCATGCAGTCACTCACACACACACACACACAACCACACTTGCAACCCAACATAAGCATCACCCAAACACTCCTCAAAACAGGTACTAACCGTTTGAGGCGTGATGACACTTATGAGGGAGGCAAGCTCAGTTACAAAGCCGATGTGGGACTAAACACCCAAAGGTAAGTTTTTTTGGTTAAACCCTCAACCCAAACATTCGATATTGAGGGGAGCCTAGAATAGATTCTATCTTGAGACCTCAGGGTACAGTTCATCCTTTGACCACTAGGCTACACTCCCGAGGGTTTGTAAATGTATTGGGCTTGGAAGGGGGCCTATTTGAAAAACCAAAATTCAAGCCCCCATTGCCACCCCTACTCAAATTTGGATAACTGATCGATTTCTAAATGTGTAGATTTGGTATGGATCCTAAAGTCAGCTGGGCTGTATATATGAAATCTCAGGGCCCAAGGGTATGAAACAATGCCATATTTCTGATCAAATGATTATATAAACAGCCCATCGGCATACTTCTGGATTTCACATCATATAATTGCAAGTCTTGCACCTGACTCTAATTTGTGCGCTGTTTCTTTTCCAACCCATTCCATTTATTATGGACTGCAGTTCCAAACAATATCGTAATTGAGAAAAAAAATATATATGATATATTCAGTAGATTAAGCAGATAGATATGTTCCACACAGAATACAAATATATGCTTAGCTTCAAAACAGAACATGGGTGAAAGAGTGCATGCCTTGAGACTGGTAATAGAAGAACTCCTGTACCCTTGCAAGATCAGAGTTTTGTATCTAAAGTTTAACTTACAACAGTGGAGAAGCACAGAGAATCTTTTTGCGAGGCTGAGTCGGCTAATTAGGCGTCCTCTATAGGAACTAATGGCAGTTTGCCTCCATATATCTCCGGGATCTGGCTCTCATCAATGTCTTCAAGTAGAGTTGATTTCAGTTTATTGTTCTCCACAAATACTATCTGCAATGTTGTGGCAAACATATATAAACAATGTCAGACAAAGATGATGGGATATCAGGTATATATGTGCACATGAAGAGGGCATATGAAATACCCATGCTCTATTAATGAAATATATATCTAACAGTACTGGTGTTAAAAGCCTGTGCTTTACAATTCTAATCATGGGGTCTCAGTTCATGAATCCACAGAAAAGCTCATAACTCAACCTGTATTATTTGTAATATAGAATTGCAGCGTTTGGACATTGTTTCTTTTCTCGATCGATCTTGTTCTGTAACTGTTTATGGTTCAATTTATCCAGGTCTCTTACCATCTTTTATAGTTTTTGAGAAGGCCAAAGTATCCATAATATTTAGGAAATGGAAAGTGTAGTTTCTGTTAATGTTCCATGCTCCTGAGTTCTGTGATGAACATGCATTGATACATATGTGTTATAAAATGGAAGAGTTTCGGAAATTACTTTCTTCTTGGTGTTGTTGTCAATAAACGGGTAAACGATCTTCCATGCTGTCATAAATATGAAAGGCACATGGACTATAAACAACTTGCCAAGCCTCTCCGGGTAGTAGTCCTGCCATTGCAGAAATCAATTCCATGCTATTAGTTAGAATAATAAAACTGTGTGTGGATCTCTATTATTGTTGATTGGTTTAATATGCACATCTGGAGCCACAAGCTGAGTCAGAGTTGGGGAGTCTTTATAAGTATTGGACCAAGGTTTTGCACCTTAGTCTAAATTCGGGATGAAATGCTTTATGGTGGAGATCTAAACCTGCAACATCGACAGAGCTCCCACGTATGCACGGATGTCAAGATTCGAATACCCCCATCCTTCAAGATCTACAATGGTGACAAACTTTTCCTGTCCTCTTGGCATCCTGAGAGATCAAGATAATATCAAATACAATCTACAGCAGTGGCACCCTATGTTCGAGTTTCCATTTTCATCGTTATATATATAT
The DNA here is from genome assembly GCA_015143295.1 of Tetracentron sinense. Lineage (NCBI taxonomy): Eukaryota > Viridiplantae > Streptophyta > Magnoliopsida > Trochodendrales > Trochodendraceae > Tetracentron > Tetracentron sinense. Next base: position 36,590,715 of record CM026568.1, on the reverse strand, counting down.
ACATATATATATATATATAGAGAGAGAGAGAGAGAGAGAGAGAGAGAGAGAGAGAATGCATTACCTTGCACATACTTTGTCGAGAAGGTAGACTACAAAACCTGTAAATAAGGACTTGATGATTTAGCTAAACGAAGGTTTCAACATCAAAATACTACTTATGAACACTTATCTGAATATTGTGAGCAAGACTCAAAAACTGATTGATCAAGACAGATCGCATCCAGGTGTGGAGCCAGGATTCTCTTCGCAGCGGGCTAACAATGGTGGTTTGGGGGTGTAGTGCCCAAAATTTTTTTTTGAGGGCCAAGTTCATTGGCCATCACGACTGTTTGTGTCCGTTTGTAAATAATATATGTTTTCTCTTAAAGTTTAGGGCTTCATATTTGCTCTGGTGGACTTGGCGATAAAAAGGAGGAGAAGTCATTTTATTTTCTCCCCATGATTTTTACTTCTCCCTACTTGATATCTCTTTCCTTTTATCACCAGGTGTCTGATGAAGTGTGCAAGCCCAAGCGCCCTCTGCGTCCACCAGTGCAAATCTGAAGCCTAAGTTTAGGAGAAAAAGATTAGCTCTGGTGGCTGCCTGAGCTGGGCGCTCGGGCATCCACAAACCATAAGACACCTGGCAATTTTAAGGGGAAATAGTCTCAGTTGGGCAGAAGTCAAAATGATGGGGACAAGTGAAATGACTTCTGTCCACCGACATCTGCCATATGTCTTATGTTTTGTGGATGCCCGAGCGCCCAACTCGGGCAGCCACCAGAGCTAATCTTTTTCGGGGTAAGGGTTCCTTTATGTGTTCCCAGTACAAAGTCCATACACAAAAAACAGCTGGGTCAATAATCTACTCGGTCAATCCTTTTCATGAATTAATTCAGAAGACCGAAAAAATAAATCCTATCCGAGTTCTGAGTCCTCAAAGAACTTGATAATAAACAGTTTAAAGGTAAGAACATACGTTTGAACTCTTCTGGATTCCCTGTGGTCTGGAAATGTTTGGCACCAAAGACAATTCCTATGGGCCGTTCCTTCTTATCCAATCCTTGCAGAAACATCTTCTTCTGGGCGATTTCATTTGAGACCTCTGAGACAGATATGGAACCATTAGGAACAAATGCTCGCCTCCATTTTAGGTACTTCAGGAATAGGCCAGAAGCCTTCTCAACATCTAGATCACGAGCACGTAAGAACCTTCTGATCGTCACATCGTCTACTTCCTGCACGCCGGCCAAAAAAATATAGCCAATATAGGGATACCCGCAATCAGGGACAGAGCCACGATTTTATTGTAGAGGCACACATTAGTTGATTGAAATTATAAGTAATTGTTAGTGAAATTGTGTAAAATGATTAGGCGGGTACACAAAATCTTGGGACCAGGGAATAGGAGTTTGGGGGCATATTCAATACTTTCTTTTTTTTTGGGAAAATAATAAACGTACCCGGTTCCCATTCCCATTCCCATTCCCATTTTATAACCGAAGGGCAGGCCCTCATTGGCTCACACCCCAATTTAAAATACTTACCAACTGTGGTTAATATTCACTCACCTCTAGGGTTAAGCAATTCAACCATGGTTTTTCAAAAAAATAAAATAAAAAATCAAAATCTTAATTTTAATTTAGTTAAGCTTAACCAGGGTTAAAGGGTTGTTAAAAGGGACACGGGGATAGGGGGTATGATATGAAAAGGACCCATGGATCTGCTGAGCACTGCCCTCTTTTTTTACGACTAAGTTGGTGGATTTTTTTTTTACGGCCATACGTTTCGTACATATCCGGCAAGTATTGTTTCTCCTTGTTTACAAAACAATTATCCCCTTGTTTGTTGTTAGTATTTACTCACTCCTAGGGTTAAGCAATTCAATCATGTTTTTCTTATAAAAAAAAATTCAAAATCTTAATTTTAATTTAGTTAAGCTTCACCAGGATTAAAGGGATGTTAAAAGGGACACGGGGATAAGATATGAAACGGACCCATGGGTCAGCTTAGCACTGCTCTTTTTATTTTACGACTGAGTTCGTGGTTTTTTTTTTCGTCTATGTGTTTCGTACATATCCGGCAAGTATTGTTTCTATTTGTTTACGGAACAATTATCCTCTTGTCCTATGATTATGCCTTACTGAATAATTAGATAACAAAGTATGATTTTGTTTTTTCCCAAAAGTTTAGAGGTCTCCTTACCGATGTGTCTTATTAAATTATATATATATATATAATTTTTTTTTTCAATAGTTAGTGAACGAATTTTCTCATTGTCTATGACTATGTCCAGTTAAATAATTAAATAAAATTTGATAAAATAATTATAAAAGAATGGGATAGCTACCCGTGACTATGCCTTAGTAAACTAAACATCTAAAAGGAAAAAAATCAAAACCAGGGGCACCTACCCCCATGCCCCATGCTATGCCCCGCAAATGAAAAATATTTACCGTTTTTTTGAAAAGTTGAAGGGGGCACGTGCCCTCGCCCTTGGCTCCCCTCCTGCCCGCAATATGAAAAAGGCGAACTAAAAAAAGTATGTTATGTGAAAAGGATAAAGCTTCTGAGACCCCCTTAGGGCCGAGACCATGCTCTAAGAGCATGAGATTTCAGGTGGGGCCTACCATGTGAAATCCCCCCCCCCCCCCCCCCCCGCGAAATCAAATGCTCTAAGAGCATGGTCTCGCCCTAAGGGGGGTCTCAGTAGCAAAGCCCTATTGAAAATCATGGCTGAAATTTATCAAACTTCAGCGATCCAAGATATACGGATAGCGGTCTGCTTTTACTGGTACTATTCACTTTCAATTGATTTTCTTGTATTATTCGACCTCAAATTTTGTTGGATGAACCCTAAAATTCTAGACCCAATAAGCATAATCCATGTTCAAATTTTTTCTAATGTACAATCTATTTTTCCTATAATTCTGGTAACCACAAACAAATTCCTACTAATCAAAAGATAATTTTTTAATATTTTAAAAGAAGCGATAAATTTTCATTTGAGAAGAAAAATCCATATATGTGAGAAAGTGGTCCCACAAAATCCTTAATTCAACACTTAATTAAGGAGAAAACAAAAAGTAAAAGAAGGAAAACTATCAATCTAGTGTCGTCTTTATCTAAAAATCATTAACGGACTAATGAGCCATGCTCATTAAAACTTTTAATGAACAATCCCTAATAACGTGACATGTGGCAGGTTGCTCCAAAAACTAACCATTGGATGTCAAGACGGGTCTTATAAGAGTCACGTGTCAAAAAATAAGCTCGATCTGACATTTATAAACCATCCGATTGAAGATTGGAAGATTAGCTATTTCTCTAACCTAGATGGTCTGGTGAACCGTACAAGATTAATGCTGATAAATCAGGGTCTAATCGAATGGTCTAAACACGTCCAATCAGATTGATTTTTTGACACGGGTCTCTCAATAAATCCACTTAACAATAAATTATTGAATTTGAATTAAAATTGTGGCATATCATCTTTCTAAAGGGATCACCCATTGAAAGCTTTCATGAGCATGACTAATTAATATCTCTCCCTATATATATATATATATATATATATGGTAACGAGGGTCCGGGTCTCTTTAGAGCACCTAACTAATCCCTGGGCATGTGCAAACTGTTGTGAAAGAAAGCTGATTTGTAAATCAACTTTCTGCCCTTGGAGAAGGAGATCGATGGAATTCAGTTCGACGAAAATAACAAACACAATTTATGAGGACAAAGAGAAGCACAAAAAAGTTACGTGGTTCAGCAATAACATACCTACGTCCATGGGTCAAGATTTGATTGTTTCTTCCTTATTCAGAGAAATCATGAGGAGTCAGTACAAGAAACACCCTCCTCTCAGATTAATTCCCAACTCAAGCCAGAGCCCTTTGTACAGTCCACTCGAGTCACCTTCTCAATGAACCCAAATAAGAGTCTCTATCTATCTTTCCTAAAATCTTTATCTAAACCCTAGAGTGTTTATGGGGCGTTTGGATTAGAGTTTTTTGGCCAAAAATAAATTATGGTAAAATTGACTGTGTAGAAATTAATGGTCAAATAATCATTTTTTCAAATAATAGTTTTTGGAGAATACGTAGTTGATTCTCTCAACTTCGTATTCTCCAAACACTATTATTTGAAAAAATGATTATTTGATCATGAATTTCTACACAATCAATTTTATTGGAATTGATTTTTGGCCAAAAAAATCCAATCCAAATGCCACCTTAATCTCTTTATATTATTTGCGAACTATAAAACTCTAACCTATAATAACACACACACACACACACACACACACATACACACACACACACACACACACACATATATATATATATATATATATAAAAGCCAAAAAAAGAGTCCTAACAGAATAAGAATTCCTAATTTGAGCCAAATACTCAACAATCTCCATCTTGGCGAAAACTTCGAACCACGCCACAACATTCTTCAACTCAAACCAAATGCCACCATCAAAAGAACCGATTTGCTAATCACAAAACAAATCTCTAAGATATAACACCGCATCACCTATGTCTAGGATGCACCTCTACATCAAATCAGAATCTCTCTCATAATTTTGTAACATGTTTGCAATTACCGCAATCCTATTTGTAAATACCGTAAAAAACCCTTTGATTTTGCCCACCTCTGTACCATCTGCGAAAGAGACCCACTGCTACACACACTCTCAAATTAGCCTGGAAAACCATCCACAGATTCGATCAAACATGGCTAAAACCCGTGTGTAGCCTGAAAAACCGTCCTCTTTTTTAGAAGAACCCCGGACGAGGACATAAACCCGTCCTCTCCACTAAAGGCACCCCATCACCATCTCCTCCCTTTCGAAAACCTATTGGAATATTCATCTGCTCACCGATTACGAAAAATACCTTAGGAGAGCTTTCTACCCTCTGCATAACATCCGATTTTCAATTTCCTGCAGACCCTGTAGTAGCTCCACTTACACCTTCATTGTAACTAAGAATCTCCGCTTAATTTTAATAACTCAACTCACAACTGTGTAGCAACAACACTTGAAGTCTAATTGGTCAAGAGAAATAAAATTCCTTCACAATTTAGGGACATAAGCTATTCCTCCCAAAGTTCGAACTACTCCGTCAAACATATTTATCTTTACTGTTCCAACCCCCTTATTTCACACTTGGATTCATCACCCAAGGACACTTCTCTTGCCATTCTTTGAAAAATATCAAAGAGATTCATATTTGAGCAAATATGAAACAAAGCTCCCGAATCTAATAAACCACTCATTAGAAGAATTGTTCATACCTTTGGAGACTGTGAGAGTATCTCCAATTTATTCACCTTCATTATGTGCTATTACCACAAAAGAATCTCTTCTGGAAGATTCATTCTTCAGAACGTAAGAAAACTCTCTTTTGAAGTGCCTTAATTCTTTGCAATGATAGCACTGAACCCCGCATTTTTCATTGGATTTGGATTTACGCCTGCCATTTCCAGATCCTTTGTCCAAATCCCTTCCTCTTCCCCAAGCAGCCAAAACATGATTATGATTCTTGTTAGCCTCAAGGTTACAACTCTAAGTACCCTAGATTGTTTCGATGATAACACAATAATGACAATGACTCTTGATATACTAATATTTTCATTGAGTATGTAAAATTTCAGTGAAGCAGTACATGTAGAATCAAATTTCAAGATATGAAGGATTGAAGAGCCTAAGTCATCAAGGTCACAAGTTCAAATGCTAGTTTTTTCAAAAGCTTCAAAAGCTCAAGGCAATGCATGAAGATCCATCAAAGAGTGAAGTTTCTCAAATCAAGATTGAAGATTATCTTTTCATGAAGACTAGTAGCTAAGAAAAAGTGTTTAGGACCTTGTAAATAGTCCTCAAGACTTTGGAAAATAATTGCTCAAAGAATACCTAGATAGACCCTAGGTGACCTAGTATAACTTGGACATCATTCTTAGACCCTAAAAATGACTAAAATATTGATTATTAAATTACCTAAGGGACCTAGCATGATTCCTATCTTTTTGGTCTCATTGCGATGAGTTTACTGAAAAATTTCAGTGAACTCGTCGACAAGTGCAATGGACTCGTCGACGAGTGGATGACAGGAAATGAAGCAATTGCTTCTATCTCTACTCGGCGAAGACTCAAGCCTAATTCTTTCCCACTGCCTGCGGGAAAAACCTATAATGGCTATTTTTCAATGGCTATTTCGCATTCAATGCCATTCTCAACGGCCATATTGATTGCCCAACTATAAATGGAGTAAATTTATGATGATTTAAAACAATCTCTTACACTGTTTCATTGATCATTCATCACTCATAAATTCTCAGCAATCAATACTTTGTTTTTTCACCGAATACTCAAAATCCTAATCCCTTTTTCTTTGAGTAATCAATTTCAATCAATCTTGAGAAAGTGTGAGTATTGTATTCAACTCCTATCTAGCTTAGACGTGGAGCTTTAAATTTGGATTGTAAATCCACAAATCTTTGTTTTTATTGAAAGTCAAGAATCAGGGATTCTTGCACCCTGTTAAGAAGTGAGTCTTCTTGTATCCAAGAGAGAGTCTCTTTTGAAGATGTTACTCCTTAGCCTATAAAAGGATTGTTAAAGGTTCTTCCTGAGCCTGGAAAAAGGATTGTAAGGCTTGCTCTTTGCCGGAAAAGAAGAGTACGATTAGTGAATTGTGTGAAAATCCTTGAAGTGAAAAAGCTTAAAGGTGGGGACGTAGGCAAGTTGCTGAACCCCGATAACATATCTGGTGTCTGGTATCTCTATTCTTCTCATTCTTTTAATTTCTCTGAATTTAGTTGGTAGTTGTTGTGATAAGTTTTAAATTCCGCAAATATCACTTAGAATAATTTTTAATTTGCCATAAATCATATTCACCCCCTCTCTAGGGTCCATTTTTTGGGCATTAATTGGTATCAGAGCTTAGTGCTCTATTTTAGATCTAACCATCTTGAGTTAAAGACCCCCTATAGCAAACATATTTGCTACTACCTTAGGAGAAGGCCAATCGACCACCCGACCTCCATTATTCAATGGAGAAGACTATAACTATTGGAAAACCAGAATGATGGTTTATTTACATACTCTTGACTATGACTGTTGGAAAGTCATTGTCAAATGATCTCATCTACCGCATAAAGTAGTAGATGGTATTAGAATCCCAAAAATTGAAGATGAATGGAATGAAGCAGACATTAAACTCATCCAAACAAATGCTAAGGCTATTAGCAATTTGTATTATGCCTTAAGTCCACAAGAGTTCAATAGAATCTCTGGATATGACTCAGCCAAGGAAATATGGGACAAACTCTAAGTCACATATGAAGGTACAAATCAAGTTAAAGAAGTATGTTAGTTCACAAGTATGAACTCTTTAAAATGGAAAAAGATGAATCTATTGGAGATATGTTTACACGCTTTACCATTATCTTGAATGAACTGAAATCTCTTGATAAGGTATACTCTAATACAGAAAATGTTAGAAAAGTCCTTCGCTCATTTCAAAGAGTTGGGGTCCCAAAGTCATCGCCATTCAAGAAGCAAAGGATTTGACCAAACTTCAAAAGGATGAGCTTCTTGGATCTCTCATGACACATGAGGTCATAATGAAGGATCAAGAAGATGAACCAAAAATAAAAAGGGGACTTGCTTTGAAGACCACTCAAGAAAGTAAGGAAGAAGAAAGTGATGAAGATGATGACATCGCTTTAATGGCAAGGAAGTTCAAGAAATTCTTGAAGCACAAGAAGAACTTCAAGAAGAGGCCTTATAAGAGAGAATTCTTCAAGGAGGTAGCCAAAAGAGAATCAAGCAAAAAGGAGCAAATCATTTGCTATGAGTGTAAGAAGCTGTGACACATCAAGATCGAGTGTCCTCAATTAAAGAAATGTCAAAGATTCAAGAAAAAGACAATAAAAGCTACTTGGGATGACTCCGAAGGAAGTTGATCAGATGACAACTCAAGTGAGGAAGAAGTTGCCAACCTTTGCCTCATGGCTCTTGATGATGAGGAGGTAAATTCTTCACCTAGTGAATCTCTATCTTATGAAGAAATTAAAGAGACATTTGATGATCTTTATATGAAATTTCTTAAATTAGGATCAAAGAACATACAACTTAAAAATGACAACATTTCTCTTTCAAACTCAAATGATCTTTTACTAAAAGAGAAAAATGATTTACACAATGAGAAAATCATACTTGAAAAGGAAAACAATATTTTGAATGAAAAATTAAAAGAATTTCAAAATTCACCCGAAGAACTAACTTGTGAGTATGAAGAACTAAAAGCCAAAGTCATTGATTTGACTAAAATTGCTCACACCTTATCTACGGGAGAAAATAATCTTGAAAGACTTTTGGCCCAACAAAGATGTGTCTTTGGAAAGGCCGGTCTTAGATATAACCCATTTTCAAAACAAAAAGAGTAACAAAATTTCTTTTCAAAACCTACAAATGTTTTGAACCCTCCTTCAAATTTGTTTTTTTACTTTTAATGGAAAGAAAGTAGTTAAAAAGATTTGGGCCCCAAATGATCATACACTCCCAAGACTATCCACAAAGGATCACACATGGTTTGGGTCCCAAAGGGAACTCACCCTCCCAAGAATATTTAAAAATCAGTTTGGGCTTCATCCAAAATTGTGTGGGTTTCGGGAGGAACATATGTTGGAGTTCCTTAAATTTTGTCTTGTAAGTTTGTTTGAAATCTAGCTCCTCCAAGACAAGATGGTTCTTGGATAGTGGATGCTCAAGTTATATATCGGGGAACAAAGATCTATTCATCTCAATCTCTCCAAAGGATGGAGGACATGTGACCTTCGGGGACAAAGTAAAAGGGAGGATCATCGGCATAGGTAATATTGGTAAGAACTCTACAACTTTTATTGAAAATGTTTTATTTGTTGAAGACCTTATACATAACTTTATTAGTATCAGTCAATTGTATGACAAAGGTCTAAATGTCTTCTTTAAGTAAAATGTTTGTCTTATTAAGGATAAAGATAACATTACAACATTATTCATAGCTCATAGACATGAAAACGTATACACCATTGATTTTGATGAACTTATTTCTCAAAACCTTATGTGTTTTTCAGCTATTAATGAAACTTAGTTGGTTATGGCACAGAAGGTTAGGCCATGCTAGTATGGATTTGTTATCAAAATTATCTAGAAAAGATTTAGTTAAAGGCTTACCAAAAACCAAGTTTTTAAAAGATAAAATTTGTGATGCTTGTCAATTAGGTAAACAAATCAAATCTTCTTTAAAAAAGAAACTAGTAATATCTACTTTTAGACCTCTAGAATTATTACATATGGACTTGTTTGGACCTAATGATGTTGCTAGTTTAGCCGGTAAACTTTATACTTTTGTCATTGTTGATGACTACTCTAGATTTACTTGAGTTTTATTTCTATCTCATAAAAATGAAGTGCATATGTTATTTGAAAAATTCTGTAAAAGAATACAAAATGAAAAATGTTACTCCATTAATGCTATAAGAAGTAATAGAGGTAGAGAATTCAAGAACAAAGAGCTTGAATCCTTTTGTGAGAAAAATGGTTTTAACCATAATTTCTCAACTCCTAGAACTCCTCAACAAAATAGAATAGTGGAAAGAAAGAATAGATCTATACAATAAATGGGTAGGACTATGTTAAATGAACATAACTTACCTAACTATTTTTGGGCTGAAGCTATTAACACTTCTTGTTATGTAATTAATAGAGTGGTAATTAAAAATAAATTAAACAAAACTCCTTATGAACTTTGGCATGGTAGATCACCTAATATCGGTTACTTCATAGTTTTTGGTTGTAAATGTTTTATTCTAAATAGTAAACTAAACTTGAAAAAATTTGAACCAAAATCAAGTGAAAGAATTTTTCTTGGTTACTCTACTAATAGCAAAGCTTATAGCGTGTTTAATAAAACTTCCTTAATTGTTGAAGAATCTATGCATGTCATCTTTGATGAATCCAATCCTTTCAAATCTAAAAATCTTGAAGATGATGAACAAACTAACAAATTAGAAAACCTATCTAAGGATATAGCAAACTTGGAAATCAACAAAGAAGAAAATGCAAATCAAGATAATACTATTAACTTAGAAGATGAAAATTCAGAAGAAAATGAAGAAGAAAATGAAATTCATTTACCTAGGGCATGGAGATTAATTAAAGATCATCCTAAAGAACAAATTCTTAGTAATATGGATCAAGGTGTAAGAATTAGAAGAAACATATGTAATAACCTTGCATTCCTCTCTCAAATTGAACCTAAGAATGCTCTTGAAGCAATTAATGATGAATCTTGGAGAATAGCTATGCAAGAAGAATTAAACCAATTTAAAAGAAATCAAGTGTAGAACTTAGTGCTTAGATCTAAAAGCAAATCTATAATAGGTACTAAATGAGTATTTAGAAATAAAAAAGATGAAGGAAATATTGTTAAAAATAAAGCTAGACTAATAGCTCAAGGTTACAATCAAGAAGAGGAGATTGATTATGATGAATCCTTTACCCCTGTTGCTAGACTTGAAGCTATTAGGATATTGCTTGCTTATGCTTGCTATAAGGATTTTAAACTTTATCAAATGGATGTTAAAAGTGCTTTCTTAAATGGATTTATTTCTGAAGAAGTATATGTAGAACAATCACCTTGTTTTGAAAATCACAAAATGCCTAATTATGTTTTCAAACTCACTAAAGCTCTTTATGGTTTAAAGCAAGCTCCTAGAGCTTGGTATGATAGACTTAGTAGTTTTCTACTTGAAAAAGAATTCATTAGAGGTAAAATTGATACCACTTTGTTCATCAAATCCAAAAATAATGATATGCTTTTAGTTCAAATTTATGTTGATGACATCATTTTTGGATCCACTAATGAATCCCTTTGTTAAGAATTTGCCAAGACAATGCAGGATGAATTTGAAATGAGCATGATGGGAGAACTAACCTTCTTCCTTGGACTTCAAATCAAGCAATCTAAGGAAGACATTTTCATAAGTCAAGGCAAATACACTAGAGAACTGCTAAAGAATTTTGGTATGGACAACTCAAAGAATGCTAATATTCTTATGAGTCCAACCACAAAGCTGGATAAAGATGAAAAATGTATAAGTGTGGAAGAAACAAAATATCGAGGTATGATTGATAGTTTATTATATTTAATTGCTTGTAGACCTGATATTATGTTTAATGTTTGTATGTGTACTAGATTTCAAGCTAATCCTATAGAATCACACATGACTGCCATCAAAAGAATATTCAAATACTTAATTGGAACAATTGATTTAGGACTTTGGTATCCTAAGAACACATCATTAGAACTAGTTAGCTATTCTGATGCAGACTTTGCTGGCTGCAAAGTTAATCAGAGGAACACTAGTGGCTCATGTCACTTCTTAGGATACTCCTTAGTTTCATGGTCATGAAAGAAACAAAACTCTGTAGCTCTATCAACAGCTGAGGCTGAATATGTAGTAGCTGGGAGTTGCTGTGCTCAAACATTATACATGAAACAACAATTAGAAGACTTTTCAAATTATTTTATGATAAGATTCCAATTAAATGTGTTAACACAAGTGCAATATGTATGACAAAGAATCCAATTCAATATTCAAGAACAAAACATATTGAAATAAGATATCATTTCATAAGGGATCATGTTCAAAATGAAGATGTAATGTTGGAATTTGTTGAAACTAACAACCAACTTGCAGACATATTTACTAAACCTCTCCCTTATGAAAGATTTAGTAATTTAAGAAGAGAATTAGGCATGGCTAGTGTTGAAGATATCAATTGAAAATATGCCTAAAGTGGAACAAATGAAAAAATCAATGTGTGAATTGATTAATCATGTTAGAACAATATCTTAACTTGATGTGTGGTTTTTCATGCTTTAAAATCTCTTAAAATCATTTATAAAAAAGTTTTATTGCTTTAGAAATTCGTCCAGTTAATAAAATTTGAACTTTTCAAAATTTTTGTCTGGACTCGACGACGAGTTCTCTCCACTTGGCGATGAGTGAGTTACAGGTGTTTCATTTTTTGTTTTGGGCTCCACTCGACGACGAGTATGTTGATTTTCTTCAGGTTTTGAAGCCACTCGACGACGAATCTGACCTACTCGTCAACGAGTGCCCTCGAGACTATATATTTTAACCTAAATTTTTTTCTATTCACTGTTCCATTGTTCAAAATCCACTTTCCCTCGCAATCTTCTACCCTCTAATCTTCTTCCCGAACCTTCCAATCTCCTTCAAATCTTCATCTCATTCCTCATGGCTCCTAGAGTGAAGAACCCCTCTCAACCAAAGAAAAAGGATACGGCTACAGAGAAAGGAAAGAAGAAAGTAGGAGAATCTTCACAAAGTCAGGCACCTTCTCAAGAAGAATCACTTGTGCTTTTCAAGACCCCTGCGGCTCAAGAAAAATACACAAGATACTTCAACAAATGTGAACCCGTGTATGGTAAAGTTCCAGACTTTGATTTTCTTAAAAGCATAGGACTTGATTTCATTGTTTCCAAATTCCATAATCTTAGATGGCATAGGTTCCTTGGACTCCGTAAACCTATGTATCCTGATCTCTGTAAACAATTCTATTCTAATCTTACTTTTGACAAAACTGCCCAAAAATTCCACTCTTATGCACATGGCCAACTTATATCCTTTAATGTCGAAGATCTTCGATCCATCTTGAAATTGCTAACCTGCACATTTCAAGAATACACCTCAAATCAGTGGGTTTTCCATGAGGGATTCAATGTCATTGAGGCATTGAAAGTGATCTGTGTCAATAAAGACATCACTAACCCCATTCCTCCTAAGCTCAAGGATCTTACCCTTGATGCTCGCCTTGCACACCACATCATTACATATGATATTATTCCCCGTGGTGGTGGTAGAGATTTCATTACTTTCTTTGATGTATTTTTAATTTGGTGCATTTTGACCTCCCAGCATATAGACCTATCTTTCATCATTGTTAATGTGATGAAAGACACTGCCAAAAGGACCACAGGCAGACTTTCCTATGGTCTTGTTCTCACAAAACTTTTTAAATATTTTAAAATCTCTTTTGACTCCTGTTAGGACAAAAAGTCCATTTCTGATTCCGATGTCTACTCGAAGGCTACTATTATGAGAATGAGATACTCATATATAGAGTCTAATAATGTTTGGGTCCCAAAATCCCAAACTATTCCTACCTCCACTCTAGCTGATATTCCTGACATTTCTGTCCCTCCATCTGTACCTCCACTCCTATTGCTCCTCATTCCCCTATCCTTCCTTCATCTCTTGTTGAGCCAGTAGTGCAGACAGAGGCAGCTGAGACAGTGCCTGAGACTGAGACTGCTGATCAACCAATTCATGATCTAGAGGATGAGATAGTTGCTGAGGCAAAGGCTGAGCCTGACTGGAGAGATATCCAAATTGATATTGATGTTCCTGAGTCTTCTCATAGACAGAGTTCAGACCATTTCGAGGATCCAGGACACCATTTTACTTCCCCTTCTAGGCCTGCACCTTCAAGTGAGCAGATGACTCTACTGATTGCCCAGGTTGCCTCCATGGCCGCCAGTATGGAGTATTTTCAGATGCAGATCAGTCAGAGGATGCTTTAGTTCCAGGATTACCAGAGAGAGTTTTTGGAGAGTTTTCAAACTTCTTAGACAGTTCAGTTTGAGAGACTCCAATCAGAGACTAGAGAGAGGCTTTCATCTCTAGAGTCAAAGATGGAGCTTGTTTAGTCTGAAGTGAAGGTTAGTGAGCCTAGATTGGCAGAAATTGAAATGGTTGTAAATGTGATCAAGGATAGAGTGGACTCCATCATCACCATTATGCAGAGCAAATCTGAGGATGCCTCCATTGAGAGTGCAAATCTTCTGGGAGATGTGACAAGCATAGGAAATGCTGTAAATGTCCAAGCTAGGTACATTCATCAAATGGCTAGCCTTTTAAATGATCAAGCTCCAATAGTTGAAGTGATGGCAGCCAAGGTGGATCAGATTGCCTTAGAGTCTGCCTCCACCTCTCACAAGCTGGGATTTGTTCCTATTCCCACAGAAGTCTACATTCCCTCTCACCCTCCTTCTCAAGCTCCTCCACAATAGCCTCCTCAAGCCACTCCTCCAGTACCCCCTATAGCAGATGTGATCTCATCTTCCTCTGAAGACCTGTCCAAGGCCAAGCCAAAACAACCTACATCAAAGCTGTATAGGCCTACCAAGAGACAGAAGTTGTGATGAAGACTTAATTTTTTTTTTGTTTGATGTACTGACTTTCATGTAACCTTTTACTCATATTTATGACATTTACATCATCTTTTTGTGTCCCTCCTTTATTACTCTTTTTTGATGTTGCCAAGGGGGAGAAAAATGTGAATGTATGTTCTTGTGAATGTTAATTCTTGGTTCTTTTTTTTCGGTTTTTATTTTTTTTGATTCCATAAGTTAAGACTCTTTGTCAAATTAATAATTCATGTTTATTCTTGAAATTTGATCTATTACCTCTCTTAGCTAAATTTTTTTTTAATGCATTTGTTGAGGGGGAGCTATCCTCAAATTTTCAGATAGTAAGGGAGAGCTCGCCCCAAGTCATTCACATTATTATGTCATCATAAAAAAGAGAGAGATTGTTAGCCTCAAGGTTACAACTCTAAGTCTCCTAGATTGTTTCGATGATAACACAATAATGAAAATGACTCTTGATATACTAATATTTTCATTGAGTATGTAAAATTTCAGTAAAGCAGTACATGTATAATTAAATTTCAAGTTATGAAGGATTGAAGAGCCTAAGTCATCAAGGTCACAAGTTCAAATGCTAGTACTTTCAAAATCTTCAAAAGCTCAAGCCAATGCATGAAGATCCATCAAAGAGTGAAGCTTCTCAAATCAAGATTGAAGATTATCTTTTCATGAAGACTAGTAGCTAAGAAAAAGTGTCTAGGACCTTGAAAATAGTCCTCAAGACTTTGGAAAATAATTACTCAAAGAATACCTAGATAGACCCTAGGTGACCTAGTATAACTTGGACATCATTCTTAGACCCTAAAAATGACTAAAATATTGATTATTAAATTGCCTAAGGGACCTAACATGATTCCCATCTTTTTGGTCTCATTACAATGAGTTTATTGAAAAATTTCAGTGAACTCGTCGACAAGTGCAATGGACTCGTCGACGAGTGGATGATAGAAAATGAAGCAATTGCTTCTGTTTCCACTTGGCGACGACTCAAGCCTAATTCTTTCCCACTTGTCGACGAGTGCCTGCGGGAAAAACCTATAACGGTTATTTTTTAATGGCTATTTCGCATTCAATGCCACTCCCAACGGCCATATTGATTGCCCAACTATAAATGGAGTAAATTTATGATGATTTAAAACAATCTCTTACACTATTTCATTGATCATTCATCACTCATAAATTCTCAGCAATCAATACTTTGTTTTTTCACCGAATACTCAAAATCCTAATCCCTTTTTCTTTGAGCAATCAATTTCAATCAATCTTGAGAAAGTGTGAGCATTGTATTCAAATCCTATCTAGCTCAGACATGGAGCTTTAAATTCGGATTGTAAATCCACAAATCTTTGTTTTTATTGAAAGTCAAGAATCAGAGATTCTTGCACCCTGTTAAGAAGTGAGTCTTCTTGTATCCAAGAGAGAGTCTCTCTTGAAGAGGTTACTCCTTAGCATGTAAAAGGATTGTTAAAGGTTCTTCCTGAGCCTGGAAAAATGATTGTAAGGCTTGCGCTCTGCCGGAAAAGAAGAGTACGATTAGTGAATCGTGTGAAAATCCTTGAAGCGGAAAAGCTTAAAGGTGGGGACGTAGGCAAGTTGCTAAACCCCGATAACATATCTGGTGTTTGGTATCTCTATTTTTCTCCTTCTTTTAATATCTCTGAATTTAGTTGGTAATTGTTGTGATAAGTTCTAAATTCCGTAAATATCACTTAGAATAATTTTTAATTTGCCATAAACTCTATTCACCCCCCTTCTAGGGTCCATTTTCTGGGCATCAATTCTCATTATGAATTGGTTTTTACCTAATCTCATTAGAGATTAATGCCACCGCGACCTCTTCTAATTGCAATGTATTTTTGCCATACAGGAGAGTTGTGTGGGCAGTGAAAATTTCACCGTCCATTGCCCAGGTGTGTGTGTAATAGCACACACCTAATCACTGCTTCTCAGAGAGACGGTTAGGTTCACGCGTGCCTGTGGCATGCGTAGTACCTTTAACTGTCAGCATTAAATGCTGATGGCTGGCACCATGCTACCCAGCTAAGCAAGGGTAGGGTTGATCCGTGAGGATAAACCTCACGGATCTACCCTAAGTGGTAACTCCCAAAAGGGTTGACATATATTCATCCGTGAGGGTTAAAACCTCACGGATCCAATATTAAGTGTTGGCCTCCGAAAGGCTAACACATATTCATCCCTGAGGAACAAAACCTCACAGATCCAATATTTGGTGTTAGTCTTCATGAGGCTGATACGTGTTTATCCCTGAGGAACAAAACCTTACGGATCCAATATTGGTTGTTAGCCTTTATGAGGTTGACACGTGTTTATCCGTGATGACCAAAACCTCACGAATCCAACCTTCAGTGTTGGCCTTTATTAGGCTAACACGTGACATGTCCGTGAGGACAAAACCTCACGGATCCCACAGATCATATTTAGTGTCAATTTTTAAGAGACTGACACGTGTCCAACCGTGAGGACCAAAACCTCACGGATCCAACTTTGGTGTTAGCCTCTGAAAGGTTGACACTTGTCCCATCCGTGAGGATAAAACCCCCACGGATCATATTTGGTGTCAGCCTTCATGAGGCTGACACGTGTTCATCCGTGAGGACCAAAATCTCATGGATCCAATATTTGGTGTCAGCCTTCATGAGACTGACACGTGTTCATCCGTGAGGACAAAACCTCACAGATCCATCTTGGAGTGTCAATCTCCGAGAGGCTGACATGTGTCCAATTCTTGAGGACAAGTCCTCATGGATCAAATATAATATCCTGGATCTAACCCAGACCACAAGCATCACCTGGTGATTCGTGGTTGAGACCTATGGTCTCAACTTGTGGTCCGTGGTTGAGACCTTGGTCTCACCTTGTGATCCGTTGTTGAGACCAGTGGTCTCACCCTGTGATTCGTGGTTAAGACTTATGGTCTCACTATGATCCGTGGACTGGCCTAGGTCAGTCTGTCCAAGCTGACAGTCAGTATTTGACTGTCATGGGGCAAAGAATCCTTGATAAAAAAAGATTCTCTATCAAGCTATGAGAAATCCCAAGATAAGGATCCTCTCTTTTAAAATTCCATGGAATGCCACATGGCATCCCATGATTACTTTAGGATTAGGACTATGTCCTTTATCCTAGGAAAGGATTAGATTAAAACATCCCCATTTCGAATAGTACTTAGATTCCCCCCAAAAAGGGAAAACCTGGTACAAGAGTCCTCAAAAGAAGATGATTCTCTTGAGTTTAAGGACTCTCTCAGATAAGGGAGAGGTGTGAGCTGGCATCCTCTAAGAGGAAAACCCCTTTTGACTTTCTTATAATAAGGGAGTCAAAGAGGGAGTCTCCAAAAAAAGACTCTCTAAATCCCATAAAAAGTGTGTTTTTCACAAGAAACACAGAACGGCAAACAACATAAAAAAACAACAAGAAGACACGAAGGAATACAGGAAACACCTAGAAGAAAGAGAAAACTCTCTCATCTCATTCAAGCAACTGCAAACAAAAGCAAGCTATGAAGAAGAATATCTTTCCTGCTATGGAGAACATCAGGTGAGCCTTATAAAATGGCCATCGCATTCTCTTTTCTTTTCAGCACATACAAAGACCTCAATGAGACACTTGTAACGCCTACATGAGATCTGGGCAACCCCATTGAATAATAAAAATACGTTTATTCAAATATTTGTTCTTCTTTTATTCTTCATCTTAATCAAAGGTTCTTTCCCAATAAAGGGAAGGTAATTTAATAGTCTGACTTTATTCAGATTGGAAGAATAGTCACCCACAACAAACAATAAACTTTATACAATAATGGAAGAAATTTGATAAGCAAAGATGAATTTTGTGCTCACAAATTAAATGGCACGCCCAGTGGGACCTCCTTCTCCTCTCATCTTTGATGAAGAATTAAAAAAAAAAGAACAAAAAAAAAAGGAAAGTGAGTAATCCTTTCCCTATCTTCTCCCCGATTGGTATGCAGGATAATCGAGACCATCTACGTTTGACCGGCCTACGTGCTCACGATCAAAAGGAGGGTCTATGTTCCTCCAATGCCGATCCTAGCGACTCACCCCCTAACTTGGACGGAGATCACAGCAGCCCGAATCATGAGGTCTCGGTCTACTGACCGAATCCTCAATGAGGGTCTTGCTGTCCCCCCACGGAGGAGTCAATCCTGCCAGGTCCATGGACAGGGTGTATCCCTAAGGATCCCTCATGGAGCAGGTGTATCCTGAAGGATGCACCACGGAGCAAGTGCATCCCCTAGGATGCACCACGGAGCAGGTGTGGCCCCAAGGATGCTCTGTGAACAAGGGGCATCCTCCAGGATGTCCCACGGAGAGGCTGCACCTAAGAGGATGCGCTACGGATTGGGTGCATCCAACTGGATGCCCCACGGATAGAGTGTATTCCAAACAGAGTGCACCATGGAGGGTGTACCCAACAGGGTGCACATACTGCAGGATGGTTCAACCATTATGCGATAGGTCAGCTCAAAAGGCAGACCTATTTCAAACACTGGACCAGGCCTAACAAGCCGTCCCAAATCTCAACAGTCCGTAGTGGAAATGCCGCAATTGCTGGGGCCGACCATAGGGCTAGTTGGATATAAGCCCCCTCAATCTAAACTGACTGACGGAGCTCCCCCTTTGAAAAATTTTTCGGGAGGGGGAGATGCTGTCGAATTTTCACCAAGGCGAATGAACAAGGCCAAGGGCCTAAAGGACTTAATGAACATTCCCTTAAAAAACTTTTAAAATAACAAAGTAATTGAGGAAGGTGCCTTAGGACATTCATCCGTGAACAAGAAGCTTTCACAGACAGATTCCAGGGATCAAGGTCCAAAATACCCCACGGAGGGGAACAAAAGACCGTCCACGAACAGAATTCCACAACTGTCCACGGACAGAATCTCAGGAATGTCCACGGACAGGAGTACAACACCATCCACGGACAGAAGTTCAAGACCGTCCACGGATGGAAAGTCAAAATTGTCCACGGACAGATCATCAAGACCGTCCATGGACGGAAGATCCAAAATGTCCACAGACAATATTCAACTCCATCCACGGACATAAGAGGAGCTTTGTCCAAGGACTGAATTCCAGCAATGTCCATGGACTGACCATCAGTTTCATCCACGGATAGAAGAGCAGCTCTGGTCACGGACATAATTTTAGTACTGTCCACAGACAAAAGCCCAAGACCATCCGTGGACAGGCCCAAGCCTAATCCACGGACCGAAAGCCAGACCACTCGGAGCAGAGACCCAAACCAGTCCGAGGGTCAGAAATATACCCTCTTTACAGGTGCAAGTCCAAGACAATCCGTGGATATGGTCCATGGACAAGAGTCCTTTACAAGTGAAAGGGGATCCACGGATAGGCACTCTGCCATCCGATGATAGTTCTCCTTCTAAGAAAGAGAGAAGTTGGCACTATACAACAACAAAAAAAGGGTATTCTCGGAGCTGGATTCATCATCCGATGATGAAGCAAGGGGCATTAACAGTCGTGATCAATATCCTCTAGCTGTTAATGCAAGAAACATTTCGAGTCTAGAACAGACAGATAAAGACTTGTTGTACAGACTGGGTCTGAACGCCTTCCGAGGCGCTAACCTTGCAACCTTCACATCAATGATGACATTAGTCCGTCATCAACACCAGTGGCCTCCATCCAGAGATGTAAGTCCATTCTGGGGTAGATTAAGTGCTGAACCAGAAAGAAGAACAGTAGCACCATATGACCTTAGGGTTAAGGTGCTAAACAGAAACACTTCCGCTTTTGAGATGCCTAGGAAGAAAATTCCTGAGGAAATCCTCAAACTCAGGAACCGGAAGAACCCTTCGACTCCGTCAAATGTGTATAATTATCGGTTGAGGTCAAAAAAGTCCAAGAACCAGAAGTCAAAAGGGTCGACTAGCGCCTCAAACAAAATCCGTTTTATCCACCAGAGACAAATGACTAATCCTTCTGCACCCATTCACCCTACTTGGGAGAAACCAAATACTGGAGCATCATATGATGGTTACGAAAGAGTGTCTATGAATGTGATCGGCACTAGACTTAACCCAGCTCCGGAAGAGTATACAATCCCAGTGTTCCAAGGAACTGGGGCAATACCCGAGCAGAACTTACCAGCAAGGTAGGATTCTCAGAGTTCAGCCGCCACTATTTTAGCCGCTTTGGACGAGACTGAATCCTTGCGAGTTGTCAGAATAGTCACTCCGGGTCCAACGGTTCCGAGACGAAAAAGGAGCCCGCAAGAATCAGGTCAGAGGCAAAGAGAAAAACCAAGACCAAGTTCAATCAGCTCTAGAACCGGATGTTAGTGGATACCACGAAGGGTCAGAACAAGAAGCGACCCCTGTAACTTCTCTGAGAGAATTGGAAGAAACTCCGCTGGTCGAAGATTCTGTTTCTGACAAGCCAGCTCCTCGACCAATTGGGCCGGAAGTTGTGCAGGAAATGCTTTAACAGGTTTTCAGTTCACCAAATCCTTTATAAGGGATGCCCAGTACCTATTTCACGGAAGAAGAGTTTTCGAATTTGTTCCGGTTACCGGAACTAATTTCAGAACGACCAGTAGCGGTCATGATGACGAACCTGGATGAGAATGCTAGTCAGAGGAATAACCCTTCGACTTCGGCACCTCCGTCATCAAATGATCAAACAACAGTCTTACAGGCTCAACTCCGATACAAGGATGATCAGATCACAGCCATGATGTCTCAAATACAAGAGTTGGCTACTCAATTATTAGCTCTCAAATCTGCATCGGCACCTAGGCCCCACTTCCCGTACTAAGGAGGTAGCAGTAATCAAGGCACAACCCCTATACCTCCAAGTTATATAAGGGTGCCCGAAATGGGTCCCATTCCAAGTGGGACCACCCTCATAGGAGGGGTGTCACCGTCTCTTTTGGCTTCAATTGAGGAGACTGTCCGTAGTCAAATGCGGCAGGACAAAGAAAGAGAAGAGGGTGTACGGATGATCGTGAAGCCTTATCTAGCTATCATGGATGCGGTTCCGTTCCCACCAAGCTTTGTCCAACCGATATTCAAGATGTTCAATGACACTGGAGATCCGAGACAACACTTGTCTCATTTTCTCTCGAGATACGGATTGGCATCTAAGAACGGGGCTCTTTGCCTCCAACTCTTCGTATAATCCCTAGAGGGTGCTGCTTTCACATGGTATGCCAACCTCACTGAGGCTTCGATCCCCGATTGGAACACAATGGTGACCGAATTTAGCAAACAATTCTACAACACCCAAAGAAGAGTAGGTGTTCCGGAATTCATTGAGACCCGACAGAGGGACAATGAACCAGTAACAGAGTTCATTGCCAGGTGGAGAGCCTTGACATTCTCTTGCCCTTAGAAATTCACCCAGTTGGGACTCATTAGGATGTGCCTGAACAACTTCAAGCACGACCTTTCAACTGCCTTAATGACCCAAACCTTTACGGGTTTCAAAGATCTGTGCACAAAAGCACATGACATGGAAATCCATATAAGAAAAAGAAGGTGAGGCAGGGGTACTGATCTCATTGAATCCTCAATGACCGCAGTAGTTGAAGCCAAAAAGACTGCCCCATCTGCATCGAACGTCGATAGATCAACTGACCAAATAAACAACGACAAAAGACCAATTAAGGTTGGTACCAAACAAGTTCAAGGTGGATCTAGGAAACCACAATGGCAAGGTAAAAAGGAGCCGCCAAAGAAGATCACTATGGAAGAAAGGATGAATAAAACATATTCATTCTCAGAAGACATTATTGAGGATCTATTTGAAGACCTCCTTGCCAATGACTCATCACTCTCCCGGAAAGTCGGAGACCTCAAAAGATTGGGATGAAAAATGATCCAAAATACTGTTCTTATCATCGTATGATCAGTCACAAAATAGGTGACTGCTTTGTACTGAAGGACACTATCCAACGACTTTTGGACAATAAAGAGATTGTCATTGATGATCTCCAGCAGGCAGCTACATCTAATACGGTGGTGGATTCTGAGCCAGTGGATGAAGATAAAACATCTTCAAGTGGCAAACTTCCTGACAACAAACCGTCAGATGAAGAAAACTGGATCCTCTTTAAAAGTAAAGGGACCAAGAAGAAAAAACAGTTGGCTTAAAATGCCGATGCTAAAAAGCAGGCCTAGGCTACAAGACAAGCTCAAACCCTAAGAAAAGAAGGGAAGCGTATAGCCAAGGCTGAAAAGAAGAAAAAGAAAGAAAGAGCGAGAAAAGCTAAGAAAAATGACCATGCCCAAGACGCTCTTGTGGAACAAAAGCCGTTGACGGCAATCACCTTGATGGATTTTATCCCACCAGGCTTCTGCTCCGACTGCGACTATGATAGTCTTCAGTCAACGGATTCAGGAGACGAATCCAATATCTTCTCCTGCTATGCTATCAATGCGGTCCCAAATGAAGACTAGTCATGGTTAAATGAACCAAGACAAATGGTAGCCTACAGTCCAGAAGACACCGGGCATTTCAGAATTGGCTAGACCAAGCTGAAGACATGGAGCTTCCAGAAAGGAGATCATCCACACTAGGACGAACCTCTACTGGACTTTCAGACCTCTCTGAGGGATTTTCATCTGGAGGAGAAAGAGAGACAGAAGATGAACAAATACAGTCTAATTCCCCTCAAGAAAGGCTAAATACGCCTGAGATTTCAAACCCAAACCATCATTAGATGCGACGACCGGTGCAAATCTCAACTCAACTCGAGGACCAGGATTCACCTGCTGCAGTCATTCTAGATAATGAACCTTCAATAGAAGAAGCAGTCTTAGACTCAAGGTCGACTGACAAATCACAGGCGTCTGAACAAATCTCAGCTCAATCTG
This sequence comes from Tetracentron sinense, assembly GCA_015143295.1. NCBI lineage: Eukaryota > Viridiplantae > Streptophyta > Magnoliopsida > Trochodendrales > Trochodendraceae > Tetracentron > Tetracentron sinense. Next base: position 36,567,567 of record CM026568.1, on the reverse strand, counting down.
GTAGTCCAACAAGGAAATTTGAAAGAAGAACTCAGTCATCTTTCCGAAGCAAGGAAAGAAAGCTGGACTTCAGTTCTGCAAATATGGTCCAACTCTTGGAAGGAGAATCGTCCGGACCAATAGACTAGACAATTGCTAAAGTCTATCAACTCAACCTCTGGTCAGGAAGAAAATTACCACCGAGGTTTGTTCCGGTCCAACATGAAAATCAGACCAGAGCTCAACCGGCCCAAGCCCAAACGGTTACCGACAATGAAAGAGTCAAGTATGATATCCTGGAACATCTGAAGAAAATTTCTTCCTTACTGAGTGTCTATGATGCTCTCAAAATGTCTCCAGAATTGAGAAAGTCTCTTATATATGCCCTCTCCAATCCAGAAGACTTTTCTAAAGAAGTCACGAGTCAGCCGCCACAGCCTCCTCAAACAGAAGCTTTATGCTTCTTCACGATCACTTTTGATGATGAAGATATGCGAGCTGAGACTTTCCAGCATAACCGACCACTGTTCATTTCAGGACTGGTTGATGAAACCGAAATCTCCAGAGTGATGATAGATGGGGGTTCAGCTGTCAACATCCTTCCAAGAAGAATATTGTCTAAGCTTGGTGTACAAATAGGCCGACTTCATGAAAGCAATCTGATCATCTAAGGCTTCTATCCAAATGAGCAGAAGCCCATGGGCATGGTCAACCTTTAAACCAGATTCGGGGATATTGCTGAAACTACGACATTTCTGGTGATCGATGTCGATACGTCGTATAAAGCCCTGTTAGGGCAGCAATGGATGCACAACCCTCTAGTAGTGCCATCCACCTATTATCAGTACCTTAAATAACCTCAAAGGAACAGGCAAGCAAGGATCGATGTTGATGATAATCCATTCAATGATGCAGAGGCATATTACGCAGATACGCGCTTCTATGTCAAAAGTGCCTAAAGAAACCTTCAACAGAAGTCCAAAGGGGAAAATGTTGAGAGTGACCCGAAAAGCAATCACAGACTTGTTCAAACAGAAGCTCTGAAAAGGGTGTTCAAATACACCCCAAAATCTCAAAGAAAAGAAGGAGAACCGATCCTATCTTTGGTTGAATCTTCTCGTAATCTGGAGAAGGGCAAGTCAGTTGATCTTTCCCAGACTTGTGAGGTTAAAGAAATCGACCCTCTTGAAACTCTGAAAAGCGATCATATAGTCCCTTTGAGGAGGATGGACTGTACAATGGTCGAGACTACCTCCAGTTTCACTGTCTCGATCATGAAAAGAGGACAGGAATCGATGCTCTTCAATTCTCTAGGTACATATGACAGGATGAACTCCTCATGCACCAGTGAAAAGAGTAAGATCTTTAATCCTTACAGGAAAAAGATAAACTTTGGTGAAAAAATCATCGGGTTCCTCAAGAAACAGGGGTTTGATCTCGAAAAAGAAGAGCAAGTCGAAGAAACTATCCTTCCGAATTATGAAGCCATGCTCAGAAAGAAGTAGCATGAAGCCCTGGATACTGGTGACTATGTAGATACAAATATACTAGGAATTGGGTACAATCCCCCAGCTTTCGTATTTGGTGAAAATCACAACCAGACTGTGAATATGGTCACGGTCAGGGAGGAGTCCACATTAGAAGAAGTCTCCATGAAATGGCTTCCAGAAGAAACGGAGTCCCTACAGGCATCCCCATGGGTTGAGGCAGAGCATCAAGATATGATTGATAGTCTAGCTAAGGTCAATCTCGGTGCATGGAAAAAATGGCCAACAACAGAAGTCATTCCCAGTGTCATTGTCCCGTCTACAAGAACAGGGAAAAAGCCCATTGTTTTTCACTCCGCAGGACGAGCAGGCAAAACCAGACCCCGAAGCAACAGGAAGGGTAGAAGGATGAACCCTTATCAAATGAAGCATGTGTTTAATCCAGCAATCAAGAAAATGCTTGAGAAGCAGGGGTTTAATACTGAAGCAGAAGAGTAGGTTGAGTAAGAAATTATGCCAACACCCAGGACTTTGGCTACCTATAAGCAGGTTAGCTTTAACTTGGGAAAATTTGAGTTAGGAAGTTCTGATCCTCCATTAAATGAAGACTTGTTCTGGACTGTAAATACTATTACAGTAGATGAAGACTCCTCTTCAGGAGAAGAAATGATCATGGAAGAACCACTGGAAGAAATAGAAGTCCGTCCGGCTCCTCTAGAATTTGAAGTAGGAGGTCAACTAACTGTTGATGACCTTCTTGAAGTTAACCTTGACTCAGAACAAGATCCGAGGCCAATCTTCATCAACGCCTCTCTCTCTCAAATAGAAAAAGAAGAGTATCTTTGTCTCTTAAAAGAGTACAAGGATGTCTTCGCCTGGAACTACACAGAGATGTCTGTCTTAGATCCAAAAATTGCAGTCCATAATCTCACAATTCGAGAAGATGTCAGGCCGATCAAGCAGACACAAAGGCGAGCTCACTGCTGGTCGCTCAAATCAAGACTGAGGTAGATAAACTCCTCAAAGCCGGGTTTATAAGAGGTTCAATACCCTACTTGGCTTGCCAACGTTATTCCCGTGAAAAAGAAAAACAGACAGATCTGGGTTTGTATAGACTTCCGGGATTTGAATGAAGCTTGCCCTAAGGATGAATTCCCTTTGCCTATCACTGAAATGATGGTCGATGCCACAACCGGCTTCGAAGCTTTGTCTTTTATGGATGGATATTCCAGCTACAATTAAATCAAGATGGCCCCGGAAGATAAAGAGTTTACAGCCTTCCACACCCCTAAAGGAGTGTTCTGCTACAAAGTCATGCCATTCGGCCTAAAAAATGTCAGAGCAACTTATCAAAGGGCCATGACTATCATATTTAGAGATATTCTTCATGATAAGGTCGAGTGCTATGTCGACGACTTAGTTGTCAAAACAAGGCAATGATGTAATCATCTGGATGATCTTTGGGAGATCTTCGACAGACTGCGACAACATTAGCTCCCCACTCAAATGCATGTTCGGAGTTGCATCTGGGAAATTCCTGGGCTTTGTGGTACGCCATAGAGGAATTGAGATTGACCCTACCAAAATAAGGGTCATTCGCGAGATGACACTTCTAAGAAATCTCCGCGATTTGAAAGGACTTTAGGGTCGACTCGCTTATATCCGGAGATTCATCTCCAATTTGGCTGGAAGATGCTAACCGTTTTCTCGGTTAATGAAGAAGGGGATACCGTTTCAATGGGATGAAGCTTGCCAAAATACTTTGGATAGCATCAAGACTTATCTTACAAACCCACCGGTCCTTATGGGTCCCATAAGAGGAAAGCCACTTATCCTCTATATCACAGCACTTGAGGGATCTCTCGGAGCTCTCCTTGCTCAACATAATGACCAAGGAAAGGAAAATGCCCTGTACTACCTAAGCAGGACTCTGGTTGGAGTAGAATGTAGATACAACCCGATAGAAAGTATGTCTGACCCTCATCTTTGCCCTGACGAAATTAAGCCATTATGCTTGAATTCGGTGAAACTGATATCCAGAGCCGATCCTCTCAAATATATAATGTCTCGCCCTACTCTTTCCGGCATAATGGCGAAATGGGCGGTGCTCCTATCTAAATTCAAAATCGAATTCGTGCCTCAAAAGGCAATAAAAGGGCAAGCTCTTGTTGATTTCCTTGCAGCACATCCAGTTCCTACGGGCTCGCCTTTAGTCATCGACCTCCTCGACGAAGAAGTCGGTATTGCGGACTCGCCTTTAGTCAAGAAGCCCTGATGGAGTCAAACGCATCGATCCGAAGGAAAGCAAATCAGGAGTCGGTATTGTTTTTGTCACCCCAGACATCGCAATACTACCCTATTCCTTCGCCCTAACAGAAGGGTGTTCAAACAATGAAGCTGAGTATGAAGTCCCGATAGCAGGTCTTGAATTGGCTTTTGAGATCCCAGTGGATGAATTAATTATCTATGGGGATTCATAACTCATCATCAAACAGGTACGAGGTGAATATGTAGTGCGAAAGGTTAGTCTCTTTCCCTATCAAAAGAGAGTGGACTAACTACTTGCTCAAATTCCAAGAAGCAGTCTCTTCCATATCCATAGAGGACTCAACAATCAAGCCGATGCTTTGACCGGTCTTGCAACATCTTTGACTCTACCAACGGACAGGATGCTAACCATCACAGTGGGGGTAAGAAGAACTCTCAAACCCCTTCCAGAGAAAGACTTCTTGGAGACAGTTTGTTTTGTGGCAATCAAAGAAACAAATGAGGATTGACGACAACCCTTCATTGATTATCTCCAACATGGTCGATTGCTCGGATACCGTGCCAAACGTACTGAAGTCCGCCGACGGGTCAAAAAATTCGTGATGTTAGAAGAAACCTTATATAGAAGGTCCTTGGACGGCATCTTGATGAGATGTATCTCAGGAAATGAAATAGATCAAGCCATGGAAGAGACTTATGCCAGGATCTGCGGTGTTCACCAAGCTGGGCCCAAGCTACAAATACAGCTGAAATGATTAGGCTACTACTGGCCTACGATGATCGCTGATTGTCTCAACTATACAAGAAAATGCAAAGTTTATCAGCTCCATGCTGATTTTATACATCAGGCTCCTGAGCCTCTCCACATGACAACGTGTTCATGGCCCTTTGTGGCATGGGGAATGGACATCATAGGACCGTTTACCCCACGATCATCTGCTGGACATCAATACATCCTAGCTGCAATGGACTACTTCTCAAAATAGGCCGAAGCCATTGCTCTCAAAGATGTCAAACACAACTCAGTGGCAGACTTCATCCGGACCAACATCATATATCGGTTCGGAATTCCAGAAAGTATTATCTTGGATAACGGGCAACTTTTTCGAAGCGCCCCTATACCCAAGTTGTATGCCAAATTTGGCATCCGAGAGGATCATTCTACTCGGTACTATGCAGCTGCAGATGGTCTTGCCGAAGCCTTCAACAAAACTTTGTGCAAAATCCTCAAGAAAGTTGTTGATAAAAGCAAACGGGACTAGCATGAACGCCTACCTGAAGCCCTTTGGGCATACCGAACTACTCATCGGACTCCGACACAGGCCACACCGTATTCCCTGGTCTTCGGTGATGAAGCAATTCTTCCCCTTGAAATTCAAATTTCCTCCCTACGGGTGGTAATTCAGCAATCTCTCACAAAAGAAGATTCAGCTAAAGTTCGTCTTGCAGAGCTTGAAACTCTTGATGAACGTCGTCTCCAAGCCCAACAGAGTTTAGAGATGTACAAGCAAAGGCTAACTAGCACCTTCAATAAAAGGGTAAGGCTAAGGTCTTTGAAAACAGGAGATTTGGTCTTAATGGTTAGAACTCCGATAATTGTCACTCGTCGAACCAAGGGGAAGCTCGAACCAAAATGGGAAGGGCCATACGTCGTCGAGAAGGTATACTCTAATGGAGCGTACCTACTGACCTCAATGGATGAAGAGTGAATTATCCCTCCAACCAATGCAAGATTCCTCAAGCGATACTATTCCTAAGGATCAAATCGCTCGCTAGACCAAAACTTTAAAAGATGGTCTAGGCACGCTAAGTTGAAAACCCTAAGGGGCTGCTTAGGCAAAAATTAGAGTCATGCTCGCTAAGTTGAAAACCCTTAGGGGCGGCTTAGGCAAAATTTAGAGCAACAATGACTCACTAAGTTGAAAATCCGAAAAGAACGGCTTAGACAAAAAATTTGATTCAAAATAAAATACCCGCTAGATCAAACCTCCAAGAGACGATCCAAGCAAAAATTAGGGCAACAAAGAGCTCGCTAGACTAACACTCTAAGAGTCAGTCTAGGCAAAAATTAGAGCGATTTGACAGGCTCCTGAATACGAGCTAAAAAAGTTCACGGTACTTCAAAAGCCTCCAGAATACCAAACCGAAGTTCAAACCCTCCCAAGCATGAACAGAAACTGCCTATTTGCTACTAAATAGCGAATTGAAGCTTCAAAAGCCCCCCAAATACAAGGCCGAAGTAAAAACCTTCTTAGGTACGAACGAAAACTACCTATTCGTTATCGAAATGTGAATCCCCTTTCTGAACTACGTTTGACTTGATCCTGTCATGGGTACGTAGGCAGCCTGAGAAAATTAACTTGAGTTCAGTCAATTCTTTTAAAAAAACATTATCCCCTTGGGATACAAAATCATTGTTATTACCCCTTAAATGGGTATTTAAAAAGAAAAAAAAAAGAACGACATACACTGAGTGATAAAACAAATATTTTCATTCATTCGCGGGATTAGCGTCCTGGGGATTTACATTCGCGTTCACATCCAGAGGATTTACAATAGGGAGATCTTCATTGATAGGATGTATATCAAGAGGGTTTTCATTAACTAGAGGAGTGCTATTTGAGAAAGATAATTTCTCCATTCTAGCACGTTGTTCTTTGTGGAGACGTGCAACTTCTTGACATGCATCTGCCAAACCCTCTTTCAATCGGATAATCTTCCCCAGAGTCCTTTGACCTTGAGTCTTCACAGAATGACCTTCTGATAATTCAGAACTGACAGTCATGAGCTCTGCTTCCATAGATTCACGAGCACTTTTTACCTTTGAATCTCTAACCAAGGCTTCTTGCAGTTGTTGGCACAGACTCTCTACTTCGGCTTCTGCAGCCAGCTGGTGTTCTGCAGTCTGATAAATTCTTTTGCGCAGATCACTAGCAACTTCAGCCACCTCTGCTATTTTTGAAGATGTGTTGCTAATGCACCCCCTGGCTTCCACTTCAAGACCACTGATTGGGTCTATATTATTGAGTCGGCAAAATTTCTCGGTAGAGCTGATCCAAGCCTCAGCTTCCTGCTGCATAGAAGGATCTCTGATACCTAGACTATCAAGAATATTGAAAGCTGAAATGCAGTCATTTTTCATCTGGTCAAAATCCTTGAAGTTTTTGTTGAGCAGCGAAGTCTTCAGGCCTTCGAGTACATGTCTAGCACTCTCTGCATAAACATCAGCCAACAGTTTGAATGGAGGAGGAACTGGAGCCCGGTTGGGTACTCCGAAAGTAAATTTTGGAGCATCCATAATTCCCCTGATGGTGCCTGCAAAAAGAAAAGGTCGGGAGTTAGTCAATGTGAATATTATTTGATTGGAATAAAAGAAACAATCAAAGTAACATACCGGGAAGTTCGGAAATTCTCCTGAGAAAGGAATCATAACTATTCCTGTCCTCCAACCATCTGCCAAATGGAATGACACCAAGTTCCGGATGCCCTTCATCTGATTGTTCTGGTGGAGGAGTAGAGGGAGTATATTCGGGTGAAGGAGGCCTGACAGGTGATGTTGAAGGTTGATCGGCCTGGGGAGTCAATGTCCTATACTCAGGTGAAGAGGTCATGGTTAGAAAAGGTAAATCCTCAAAGGTCGACCCTTCACCAGTAAATAGTGCAGAATAGGGAATTATTTCCATCCCTATGACGTCGACTTCCAGCTCTTCTTCTGCGATATGAATTTCAGGAGTATTCGGCTCGGGCTCTTGAGCGGCCTCAACAGTGAATCTAGCTTCAGACTCGGTTCCTGCATCCGGCCCAGCATTAAATTCAATGTTAGCTTCAGTTTCTGGTCTTATATTGACCTCAATATCTATCCCAATTTCTGACCCCGTTTCGGCAATAATTTCGGCGTCCGGCTCTATATCAACTGGCAGTTCTGAGCTCAAATTTGCCTCAATTCTTTCTTCAGGCCTCGTGTCAGCCTTGGTCTCAGCCTCAGTAACAATGCCTGCTGGCTCTTGTGTCACTTCATTTATCGCTGACATCACAGGTTCAGCTGCCATAGCCCATTCTGATTAAAAACTTCATCGACAGGGCTGATACTCGCTGTGTTCACTATCACCACTACCTCAGTCCCTGCAATGTTAGGATCAGCCTCAACTGGTGTCACCTCAGAAATAACTCCTACGGGTTGAATAAATTCTCCATCATTCTTCGAACTCGAGGATTGCCCAGCTTTAAGAGCACGCCTCTTAGCAATTCTAATGGCTCGATGAGTCTAGATAGAGAGTAGAGCGGCTTCGACTGTTTGGGCTTCGAAAAGTAGATGCGCTTCTAACTCCCTTGCTCTATGAGCCTCTTCTAGGGTAGCTGCCAAGTGAACCTCATGCGGACTTGGATCCATGGGAGTACCCTGACTATCCTCAGCAGGTTTATCTAAGGAGTGATCAGGAATAGACTGAGGATCATTATGTTCGAGGGAATTAACCTTGTCATCAACGTCATCAATAGGATCAGCTATAATGGTCTTACCCAATCCCTCCAAAATACGAGGTCGGATAGCCATCCCAACGGAGGTCACAACTGAGGTGTCTTCTGGATGAGCAATAAACTTTACGACACCTTGAGGTCCTTTATATGTGTCCTCAAAATTATCAGTATCAGCATAAATGGGTATATCATGCTCAGCCGCGAGAGAAGCTATCTTAGCCATTTGAATTTGCTCTTCAGTCAACTTAATGATGGGAGATGGGCTTCTCTGAGCACGCTTGCCTTTCCCCTTCGGAGCTGGTCTAGCCCTCGGACGATTGCAAATATCAGTAGTCTTCTGTCTTTTGGTAGGTGCCTTTGCCCTTGATGGCTCTTTTCTTTTTCTAGCACCAGGTGCTTAAGCGGGAGCAGGACCATCAGCCTCAGCAACAACCACAACAATCTTTGCGAGATGTTCCTTCATGACCACGATCGGTATATCACGGCCACCGTGCTTCAAATAGGCGGAAGTGCAGTTTAACCACCAGGTGGAGAATCTCAGTGAAGGACGGCCTTCCTGCGCTTGAGAGGGAATAAAGAATTTTGAGCGTGTATCGACGCGAATCAAATGATTCCACTTTTGTTTAATTTGATGAAAATCGGCTAAAGTACGATCAACGGTCTCCAGTGCATGTGATTTTGATTGGTCGTATCCGAATTATCGGCCAAATCTGCTTGGATAGTAGGGTTCCACAAAGCATTATTTACCAAGACGCCATAGCAGCTTGACTGGACGAAGACTCATCATCATCATCAAGAAATCCCTGTCGGAATAGCCCAGACTCATGTCATCCACCAAATAATTGTTCCCCGCCAACTCAGAAGCTCTTTTGAAAGGACGAGCTTTATATAAACTAGGAATGGCGAACATGTGTTTGATTGTCTGCCAAGAGCGATACTTGGCTGGTGCTTGACCAACTATATAGACCAAGTATGGTAGATCCATCTCAGCTTCGGTAGTTATCCATCTCGGGTATGAAGAAGGAAAATATTGACTGATCCAGCCAAATAGGTACCGGAAAGGACCTTGGGATAAATTGTGACCCGGGTATTGGCTCTGGGCGATGACCCCGATCTCTTTGTATAATGACGCCATCATTGGGATGAATAGGGAATGCCTCACGCCAATCGCCATTCTGCTAGCCACCACAAATGTTTCGTGGGGAATTACTTCTCCTCTGCGGGAAGGCAGGACAAAACTGTATGCATATGGTTCTCCCTTGAAAAAATACCCCATCACTGGTCTTGATCTTAGAATTTCTGATTTCTTCATTCGGTGGAGTGATGTAGGTCAGCTTGGAGTACGCATATGGTTCTCCCTTGAAAAAATACCCTAGCCATTGCTTGAGGGTAACCCTACTCACCTTGCGAGCTGCCTTTGTACCTTTACTCGGCGCTACTTCTTCAACTTCTTTGATGGTGGGAGCTTTACCCTTATCAGTTGTGGGTGTCACTCTATCTGAATTTACTTTCAGAAGAGCATTATAAACCCTGTACAACTCTTTGGTGCAGGCGGGAACGTTCTTTGAATACAGAACGTTATTGAACGGGTTGAACTCATCGTAGAAGGCTCCGTTGACCGGCAACCCCGAAATGCGGTTCATCGTGTGAACAGAGAGTCCGATCTCTCCCAAGCCATGTGGAAAGTGTTGGTCTTAACACACCAATGGTTGAGCAGACTGCAGAATAAAAGAACATATCTCTTATACTCATATCTGGTAAGTCCAACTGCTCCTCGAATGCCCAGAGTTGTCAGTTCGTCACGGAAGCGTACGTATACATCATGAACCCATAACGGCCACAAAGTTCTGCCGTCAACTGTAGAGCAACTCCTGATAACCATGGAAGCGTCCCAGCAGACGTCGTCAGTCCAGGTCATCAAGATTGGCAAAACTTCTTTCAGTACCCTTTCTGGTTCTTCGCTCGATGGGTCTACTGCGGCACGAGAGGGTGTCAGATAGCTTCCATCAGAGATCGATCTGTTGCCTATCAGACCTTTCTCAGCATCATAAATACAGACAGGTATCTGCCCTCGAATTACCCACTCCCTGGGGTTTGCGACAGGAAGAGGCTCAACATCCTCTACTCCGAAACTCTCCCATGATTTCCAGTTGGCGATTCAGACTCGCCCCATTCTTGTCATTCTCATCAGTATCAACGAGACGAAGGTTCTCAGTTCCGTAGAAATATCTCGGTGTACCAGCCTTTCTGCAAAAGAAAGAGGACAAGACATACAAAATGATTCAGTTCAAAAGGAATTGAATCAATTTATAAATTTCAGATTAAGTGGTCGAAAATGGGCCTTTAGTTGAGGATATACACCCGCCTTGATAATTTGAAATGTTTATTAATTGATTATAATATTAATCAATTATAGACTTAGAGTAAAAATCTGAGTCTGTGAAGCTTGGATGTCTTGCTTAAAGCATACATCTAAAAATAAATTGCTTAAAATAAGCAATCACCCTAAGGTTTTTTGCTAAGGCAAATGTCCATGGGTATTCATCGTAGCAAATGTCTAAGGACAAATACTAAGGATAAGATCCGTGGATAAATCCACGGATAAAGTCTCCTGACCCAGGAACTAAGGTCCTAGGAATGGCTTATCCGTGGAAGGTATCCACGGACACTTAATTTTCTTGTTAAGGACAAAAGTCCATGAAAGCAAAATTAAATCCGTGGAAAAGTCCACGGATAAACAGTTTTGATTTTGGGGTTATAAGCTTTTTGAATATCTCATCTGTGGAAAATATCCACGGACACTCAAAACATTCATGGACAAGGTCCGTGAATATTAAAAGCATTCATGGATAAAATCCACGGACAACGTTAGGCTCACGAACTAAAGTCCTGTGGGCAGTTGGTCTGTGGAAAATATCCACGGATACTCAAAATATCTACGGACAAAAGTCCAGGAAAATTTAAGAGCATCCGTGGACAAAATTCCACGGATCAATTTTGGGGCTCACGGATAAAAGTCCTGTGGGCAACCTACTCATGGCCATAAACCACAGGCAGTGAGTTTCTAGTCTAGTTTTCCATGACCGAAAAACTCAAAGATTCCGGCAATGTAACCGGAATTCCTACTGGAAAATGCAGAGAGCCCAAAAGGGCATCCCAAGACTCCCTGATCTTGAGAAAACCCAGGAAATGCGAAAAATCGCATTGCAAGGGATCCCAGGATCAAAAAGACCCAAGGGATGCCCAAATGTGCACCTAATCCATTGGAATGAGGTTTTAAACCCTCATTCCGGTCCTCGGTGAACAAGAAAGGTTGGGGAAGAACACTAGTTCTTTTCCCCATTTACCTTGATTTGGGGTCAAGTCTTACCTTGAAATGAAAGAAAGATTTGAGGTGAAGGGAAATGAATTTATCTTTGAAAGAGAGGGTCTGAACTCAGATTTTTTTGGGTTCGGAGGGTTGGGGAAGACAAAGTGTCTTTCCTAAAACCTAAGACACCCTTATAAAGGTTGCCTTTTGGCTTATCCTGACCATCAATTTCGAAATGGACGGTTCAGATGGTAGGGATATTCCCCGCCGTTTTAGCCTTAATGGCAGGGGTGACCTCATCATGAGGTCTCCTCGATCAGGGAACCCATCGTGGATTTTTCACTAACACCGTCAGTGGAGGTGGTTACACCCCTCCACCGTCACTGCCAGGTGTCAGGATCTAGATGGATGGACTATTTCCAACCATCCAGATCCTGAGGGGCATTTGTGGGCAGTGAAAATTTCACCGTCCATTGCCCAAGTGTGTGCGCAATGGCACACAACTAATTACTGTCTCTCGGAGAGACGGTTAGGTTCACGCGTGCCTGTGGCACGTGCAATACCTTTAGCTATCAGCATTAAATGCTGATGGCTGGCACCATGCTACCCAGCTAAGCAAGGGTAGGGTTGATCCGTGAGGATAAACCTCACAGATCCATCCTAAGTGGTAGCTCCCAAAAGGGTTGACACATATTCATCTGTGAGGGTTAAAACCTCACGGATTCAATATTAAGTGTTGGCCTCTGAAAGGCTAACACATATTCATCCGTGAGGAACAAAACCTCATGGATCTAATATTTGATGTTAGCCTTCATAAGGCTGATACGTGTTTATCTGTGAGGAACAAAACCTCACGAATCCAATATTGGGTGTTAGCCTTTATAAGGCTGACACGTGTTTATCCGTAAGGACCAAAATCTCACGGATCCAACCTTCAGTGTTGGCCTTCATTAGGCTAACACTTAACATGTCCGTGAGGACAAAACCTCACGGATCCCATAGATCATATTTAGTGTCAGTTTCCAAGATACTGACACGTGTCCAACCGTGAGGACCAAAACCTCACGGATCCAACTTTGGTGTTAGCCTCTGAGAGGTTGACACCTGTCCCATCTGTGAGGATAAAACCCCCATGGATCATATTTGGTGTCAACCTTCATTAGGCTGACATGTGTTCATCTGTAAGGACCAAAACCTCATGGATCCAATATTTGGTGTCAGCCTTCATGAGATTGACACGTGTTCATCCGTGAGGATAAAACCTCACGGATCCAGCTTAGAGTGCCAGTCTCTGAGAGGCTGACACATGTCTAATTCTTGCGGACAAGTCGTCACGGATCAAATATAATATCCTGGATCTAACCCGGACCATAGGCATCACGTGGTGATCTGTGGTTGAGACCTATGGTCTCACCTTGTGATCCGTGGTTGAGACCTATGGTCTCACTTTGTGATATGTGGTTGAGACTTGTGGTCTTACCTTGTGATCTGTGGTTGAGACCTGTGGTCTCACCTTGTGATCCGTTGTTGAGACCTGTGGTCTCACCCTGTGATCCGTGGTTGAGACTTATGGTCTCACCATGATCCGTGGACTGGCCTAGGTCAGTCTATTCCAGCTGACAGTCAGTATTTGACTGTCATGGGGCAGAGAATCCTTGATAAAAAAGGATTCTCTGTCAAACTATGGGGAATTCCAAGATAAGGATCCCCTCTTTAAAATCCCATGGAATGCCACATGGCACTCCATGATTACTTTAGGATTAGGACTATGTCCTTTATCGTTGGAAATGATGAGATTAAAACATCCCCATTTCGAATAGTACTTGGATTCCCCCTAAAAAGGAAAAACCTGATACAAGAGCCCTCAAAAGAAGAGGATTCTCTTGAGCTTAAAGACTCCTAGATAAGGGAGAGCCGTGAGCTAGCATCCTCTAAGAGGAAAGCCCCTTCTGACTTTCCTAAAATAAGGGAGTCAAAGAGGGAGTCCCAAAAAAAGGACTCTTTAAAACTTATAAAAGGTGTGTTTCTCATAAGAAACACACAACGAAAAACTATATAAAAAAACAACAAGAAGACACGAAGGAATACAGGAAACACCCGGAAGAAAGAGAAAACTCTCTCATCTCCTTCAAGCAACAGCAAACAAAAGCAAGCTACGAAGAAGAATATCTCCCCTGTTATGGAGAACATCAGGTTAGCCTAATAAAATGGCCACCGCATTTTCTTTTCTTTTCAGCACATACAAAGACCTCAATGAGGCACTTATAACTCCAACATGAGATCTGGGCAACCCCATTGAATAAATAAAAATACGTTTATTCAAATATTTGTTCTTATTTTATTCTTCATCTTAATCAGAGGTTCTTCCCCAATAAAGGGAAGGTAATTTAACAGTCTGAGTTTACTCAGATTGGAAGGATAGTCCCCCACAACAAACAATAAACTTCATACAATAATGGAGGAAATTTGATAAGCAAAGATGAATTTTACGCTCACAAGTTATCACCAAGTGCTCATATGAATCCGGAAGTGATGTAAAAAACAACTGACCTGATTTTCTTCATCCACCTTGATATCAACTTTCTGCAATTGATTCAATATTTGGTTGAACACATTCACGTGCTCCATGAGATCATCACCCTCCATCATCTTCAAGGTATTCAACTGTTTTTTCATAAAAGTAAGGCTTTTTCTGATGTAGAGCTTTTCCAACTTCTTCTAGCGTTCTGGTGTCAATTCGTCATCCATAATGCTATGCATCACGTTATCTTTAAGATATAGGCGTATTGGGCTAACTGTCTTATCCTCATTTTCTTCTCAATTTGCATTTGACATCTTTTCCAGTTTATAGGACTCCCTTTCAACACTCTTGCGAGACCCTATTGAACTAGGATATCTTTTACACTCAATTGCCACAGATTAAAACTTCCATTTCCATCAAACTTCTCTAAAGAAAATTGCCAAAAAAAAATTATCGTAATCGAAAAATAATTGACCTGGAGCTCTGATACCAATTGTTGTGAAAGAATGCTGATTTATAAAACAACTTTCTGCCCTTGGAGAAAACCCTTGGGAGAAGGGGATCAATAGAACTCAGTTCGACGAAAATAACAAGCACAATTTATGAGGAGAAAGAGAGACACAAGAGAATAACATGGTTCAACAGTAACCTACTTACGTCGACGAGCCAAGATCTGATTGTCTCATCCTTATTTAGAGAAACCTTGAGGAGTGAGTACAAGAAACATTTTTCTCTCAGATTAATTCCCAACCCAAACCCAGAGACCTTTGTACACTCCACTCAAGTCACCTTCTCAATGAACCCAAAGAAGAATCTCTATCTCTCTTTCCTAAAACATTTCTCTAAACCCTAGAGTGCTTAATCTCTTTCTATTATCTCCACAATATAAAACCCTAGACCTATAATAACACACACACAGACACACACACACACATATATATATAATCCTAAAACAGAGTCCTAATAGAATAAGAATTCCTAAACAATAGTATCTTCTTTATCTAAAAACCATTAACAAAATATAGAGCATTCTAATGAGCGATGCTCATTAAAGTTTTTAATGAGTGCTTAATAACGTGACACGTGGCGGATTGCTCTAAAATCTAACCATTGGATGTGAGGACGGGTCTTCTAAGAAACACGTGATAAAAAATAAGCTCGATCAAATATTTATAGACCATCCGATTGAAGATTGGAAGATTAGCTATTTCTCTAACGTAGATAGGGTCTAGTGAACCCCAGGAGATTAATACTGATAAACTAGGGTCTAATCGAATGGTCTAAACAAATCTGATCAGACTGATTTTCTGACACATGTCTCTCAATGGACCCATCTTAACATTCAATAGTCGAATTAAAAAAAAAAATTGTGACATATCATCTTTCTAAAGGGATTGCTCATTAAAAGCTTTAATAAGAATGACTCATTTGTACCTCTCCCTATATATATATGATGACGAGGGTCCGGGCCTCTTTAGAGCACCAGACTAATCCCCTGGTCACGTGCCCCCCCAACAACACACACCAGATAAGTAGGAATAGATCCTTGAGGGTGGCCAATAGGGAAAGAGAATAGAACTCAAGCACAGGTGAGTACCGATAGATCCTTGAGGGTGGCCAATAGGGGAAGGGATCAAACCCAAGACCTTCGCTTCTTGAGGTGTGGTCTTACTCAGCACACCTACAGAACATATGAATTGTTTATCTTAAAAACCGATAGTCTAAAGTGGCATTTGGTTAGACTTCCCAGAGAAGAAAAATACTTCCTCAGGAGTTACTCTGTAGAAAGTAACTCCTCAATAAGTCTGAGAAAGTTATTTGATTGATAAAAAAGGGTTTGGTTTGCACATCTAAAAAATGACTTTTAAAAATTCAAAAGTCAAGTTTGCGTTTGGTTTATACTTACAAGAAATAGCTTTTAATTTTTTTTTATATGGTATAAAATTGATATATGATTATTTCTATAAAATTGATATATGGTATAATTTTTTTTATACACGGTATTCATGATTTAAACTTATAACCATATAAAAATCTAAAACATACAAACATTAACATGTTATTTTATATGAAACATCATGCAATATTAAGAAATAAATATTCATATTTAAGTGACAATTTTCGTGATAAGTATAATCTAATCAATTAATTATTTCTTGTGTCTTATTTAACCCATATCGACTCGAGCTCGACTCAGTTTGAAATTTTTTTCATCTATGCTCGAGCTTGGCTCGGCTCGGCTCGAATCTGCTCGATTGGTTGAGCTCGGATTAAATTATGAAAAACAATGTTTTTATTATATATATAATGATTATATTATATATAAAATATATTATTTATTTTATATAATATTCAAGCCGAGCTCGAGCCAAACTGAGCCTCAATCAGGTCGAGCTTTGAGCTAAGCCAAATCAAATAGGCCTTGGCTCGAGCTCGGCTTGAATATATTTTCAAATTCAAAAAATAGCTTGACTCGGCTCAATTGAGCCTATTTTTTGAGCTCAAGTCAGGCTTAATCGGGATGAGCCGAATTTCGAGCTAGTGCGGTTCGGATAAACCCTTACTTGTGCATATGAAACACTTATAGGGGAAGAGACTCGTCTTTCAACCCCATACCCAATAGTGCTTTCTAGTCAAATACTAACCATAAATGTGGATTTTTGATGGTGCGGGATCGTCCAAACCGCCAACCTAAACCAGTAGCCTACCATACTGGAACTACGCCTCATCGAAAAGAAAAAGAGAAGGGGCTAAGTCAATCTTCTTTTTATAGGACTCAAAAAAGTGTGTCACATGTCACATTCTTAGTATGTTGAAGACCCGTGTCATGTGCCCAATAAATAGGAAAAAAATATTAAATCTATTTTTAAATATTTTAATTAAAAAAATCTTTAAAATATTTTTTATATTAAAAATATAATTAATATTTGTTTTTTAAAAATCAAGAATTGTTGGGTGAACCCTAGGGGTGGGTGAATCTTAACCATAGTAAAGGGGTGTCAAAGGGACACGTGGTGACCTCAGGGTGATAACTGGATTTGCCGCATAAGATTTTGTTTCAAAAGGGAAATGTGGGATGAAAGAGATCGAATCACAACCAATTGTGATTGGATTCGGGGAGAGTTCAATCGCACCCACAAGTCACCACGTGTTCTTGTGAATCCCGGTTAATCATGGTTAAGATTCACTACCCTTAGGGTTCAATAATCTAATTTTAGTTTTTAGAAAAATCTTTAAAAAACTTTTAACTCTAGTTAAGAATTTGTAACCCTTAGGGTTAAATTTTTTTTCTTCTAAAAACTAAGATTAGATTGTTGAACCCTAAGGGTTAGTGAATCTTAACCACGGTTAACCGGGGTTAATGGGGACAAGTGGTGACATGTGGGCGTGATTGAACTCTCCCCTAATCCAGGGAGGAATGCTTTACTCTATTCTAGATGAGAGAGTGTTTCACTCATTGTAATTTGGACAAGTTTTATGGAGGGTGAGAGTAGGGCTAGCAATATTCATTGATTGGATGAGTTTTTTTTTTTTTTTAAAGTTTTTTTTTGTTGGGGTATAGTTGATTGATGGTACTATGGTGGCGTTTGGATAAACTTTCTCAATGACTTCTACAACTTTTGGGTTTTAGGAAGTCAAAAGTTAGGCATTAGTGTATTTGGTTTACCTATATTAATTTGACTTCTCAAAAAGTAGAAAGTCCGTGAATGTAATTCCCCAAAAAGTAGGATCTTGTTGCTTCTCGGGGAAGTCGATATATTGACTTTCGCGATAAATTGATGGTGTTTTCCGTGTTTCCGAACTATTCATTATACCATCAATCAATTATACCAAAAAAAAAAAAACACTCAATCAATGAGTATTGCTAGCCCTACTCTCACCTCCATAACACTTATCCAAATTGCAATGATTGAAGCACTCTCTCCTTTAGAATAGAGTAGGGCTAGCATTCCCCCCAATCCATCATTTCATCCAGAGATTGAATCACAGCCAATTGCGATTGGATTCGGGGAAAGTTCAATCGCACCCACATGTCACCACTTGTCCCCATTAACCCTGGTTAACCATGGTTAAGATTCACTAACCCTTAGGGTTCAACAATCTAACCTTAGTTTTTAGAAAATCATTTTAAAAAAAATTAACCCTAAGGGTTACAAATTCTTAACTTGAGTTAAAAGTGTTTTTAAAGATTTTTCTAAAAACCAAAGTTAGATTATTGAACCCTAAGGGTTAGTGAATCTTAACCATGATTAACCGAGATTAACAAGATCACGTGGTGACTTGTGGGTGTGATTGAACTCTCCCTGAATCCAATTGCAATTGGCTGTGATTCAATCTCTTTCATTCCATGTTTCCCTTCTGAAACAAAATCCTCTATGGCAAATCCGGTTGTCAACTTGAGGTCACCACGTGTCCCTTTGACACCCCTTAACTATGGTTAAGATTCAGCCACCCCTAGGTTCACCTACCAATCCTTGATTTTTAGAAAAAAATATTAATTATATTTTCAATATTAAAAAATATTTTAAAGGTTTTTTTAATTAAAATATTTAAAAATAGAATTAATATTTTTTCCCTATTTATTGGGCATGTGACACGTGTCTTCAACTTACTAAGAATGCGACATGTGACACTCACTTTTTGTAATGACCCGCATTAAATTTACTTGTTTTCAGGATTATATGAGTTAATTACCTAGATAAATGTGTTTAAATTATAAGTTAATCCTAGGAGAAATTAATGTATTAAAAATCTCGATTAAGAAAACTCATTTAATTCATTTAATTTAGCGAATTTATAGAAATAAATTGCATGAATTAAAAGAGGAAGAAAAAGTAACAAAAGACTTTAAAAAAAAAAAAAAGGAGATTGGCGCTGCCGATCGATCGCCCACCGTAGGATTTTCCGTGTTGACGCGATTTTTTGACCCTTTTAATTCTCTGGGGTCTCCAAACTCTATAAATAACCCTCCAACTTGAGATTTAGGGTTTCTATATGCTTATAAACCTAAAAGAGAGAAGAGAGAGAGCTTTTTGAGAGATCAAAAGGGGGAAATTGAAGGAGTTCAAAGATTAGAGCAGAAAAATGAGAAAAGAGGCTTGGAGAACGATAAAGAGCCTTATTTCGCAAGAGATAGATCGTAGAAAAGCGATCAAGTGAGATAAATAACAAACCTAGTCTTCCATATTTTGATTTCCCGTTTATTATTTATGGATTTGTTAAAATAGGATGTGAAGAACCATATTTTTGATTCATATCTTATTATTTATGGATTTGTTAAAATAGGATATGAAGAATCATATTTTGATTCCTATCTTATTATTTATGGATTTGTTAAAATATGATGTAAAGAATATGTTAAAATTATTTATGATTCAACGAAGGATTGAGAGATTTTATTGAAATGTGTGGATGATTGAGGAGAATGGATGGAATTGAATGGATGAATTATTATGGGATTTTAACCGTATGTGAATTTGATTTTATATTTATAATTCATGAGAATTCTGATTGATGATAGGTGTTATAATTAGGATATTGATCTTGATTTAAACAAAAATGAAAATTTGATATTTACATTAGATCGTGATTTATGTGTGCCTTGATATAAACTGTGATTTTATATTGTTGAATCATTAAATATGATAATTTGTGTGCTTCTTTTATGTTCCTTATATGTGATATGTATTTGGGGAAATGAGCCTTTGAGGAAAGTCAAGCTTGTCTAGGTCTGGTTAACATAGTGGAATGAGACGCTATGGTGAGATGTCTTATGACCCTTGACAATTACTCTTAGGTGTAATTTAAACAAAAGGTGTATCATTGAACACTCACGAATGAAAAAGATGCATAATGATTAAGAGAGAATCTAAGACACTAAGAAGAGTATAAGTAAGATCCTACATAAAGTAAGTAAGTAAAAAAGAAGAACACACGAAAACGATAAGGCATGTATGTGTTGTGCACCACCGGATACCATTAAAGGGCAAGCAGTATGCTAAAGTAAGTAAGCCGTCGTACCAGGAAATGTACTAAGCCGTCCATATCAGATAATGTACAAAGAGTGATATCTCGGTAAAGTAAAATATAGTAACCCATTTCCTTATATGGTAAAGCGGTATTTTAAGTTATTACTAATGCATGTGAATGAGTTGTCCCTGAAACGATAAAGTATAAAGTAAGAAAAGTAGGAAAGTAAGAAAATAAAATAAGAAAAAAAAGAAAGAAAAGAAAGAAATTGACGTAATGTATTTGGTTGTTTTCTTCACTCTGATTATGTATGTGAACTAATGTATGAATTTCGTAAACTGAATGTAATTTAATATTCATTATATTGTCCACTATGCTCTGTAATATACGCGGAGTAACTCGTTACTCAGCCGATGACTTTTGTTGTCGATAGGTTCAGGTTTTGATATTTGTGCACCCGGACCGTAGGAAGAAGAAGGATATTTCGAAGAACCGGAAGGTGATTATCCCGAAGAAGAGCGGGATCTTGATCGTTGGCCCTACTGTTGAATTTAATTTATTTGTGGTCAAATTTCAGGGAGACTTTAATTGACCTTATGGATATTTATGTTTGATTCAGTTTGATGATGATCATGATAGATGATCAGGATTTATTATATTGCAGTTGCAGTCAATGATTATGAATTTAATTGATGTTTTAATTGAAGAAATTTTTAGGTTCGTATTTTAATATGCCTTAAATGCTTTTAACATGATGGTTTGTTAAGTAAGTTACGTGCCAAGATCTCACATTCTCCTAGGTGGGGTTTTGGGACGCGACACTTTTTGAGTCCTATAAAAAGACGATTGACTTAGTTCCTTTTTTTTTTCAATGAGGCGTAGTTCCAGTATGGTAGGCTACTGGTTTAGGCTAGCGGTTGGAACGATCCCGCACCCACAAAAATCCAAATTTACATTTAGTCTTTGACTAGAAAACTCTATTGGGTATGAGGTTGAAAGAAGAGTTTCTTCCCCTACTAGCATTTCATGTGCACAAGTAAGGGTGCATTTGAACCGTTCTAGCTCGAAATTTGGCTCGTCTCGATTAAGCCTGACTTGAGCTCGAAAAATAGGCTCAATTAAGCCGAGTTGAGCCGAGCTATTTTTTGAATTTGAAAATGTATTCAAGTCGAGCTCGAGCCAAGGCCTGTTTGATTCGGCTCAGCTCAAAGCTCGACCTGATTGAAGCTCAGTTAGACTCGAGCTCGGCTTTAATATTATATAAAATAAATAATATAATCATTATATATTTTTATATATATAATAAAAATATTATTTTTCAATAATTTAATCCGAGCTCAAGCAACCGAGTAGATTCGAGCCGAGCTCAAGAATAGATGAAAAAAATTTCAAACCGAGTCGAGCTCGAGTCTATATGGGTTGAATAAGATGTAATAAATAATTAATTGATTGGATTATACTTGTCAGGAAAAATTGTCACTTAAATATGAATGTTTATTTCTTAATATTGCATGATGTTTCATATAAAATGACATGCCAATGTTTGTATGTTTTAGATTTTTATATGGTTACAAGTTTTAAATCATGAATACCAGGTGTAAAAAAAAAATTTATACCATATGTCAATTTAATAGAAATAATCATATATCAATTTTATACCATATGTAAAAAAAAATAAAAGTTATTTCTTTTAAGTGTAAATCAAATGCAAACTTGACTTTTGGATTTTTAAAAGTAATTTTTTAGATGTGCAAATCAAACCCTATTTTATCAATCAAATAATTCTCTTGATTTCTTGAGGAGTTACTTTTTACAAAGTAACTTCCGAGGAAGTATTTTTCTTCGGTAGAAAGTTTAACCAAACGCCACCTATTACGGTTTACGAATAGTTAGGAAAACACGCCAACTTCCCGGAAAACACCATCAACTTCTCACGGAAGTCGATATATCGACTTCCCTGGGAAGCAACAAGATCTTATTTTTTGGGGAATTACTTTCACGGACTTTCTACTTTTTGGAAAGTCAAATTAATATTAGCAAACCAAATACACTAATGCCTAACTTTTGACTTCCTAAAACCCAAAAATTGTAAAAGTCATTGGAAAAGTCTATCCAAACGCCACCTAAGAGTGAGAAAAAGATGATAGAAGAAAAGGAAGAAAGAAAAGAAATCACAAAATCAGGAAGATGAAGATAAAAACCAAATAAACAAATTCTTTCACACCATAATGAACCCAGGGTACAACATGGCCTTGGAAAAGATAAAAAAAACAAGAGATCTAAAAGCCTAGCAGCCCTCAACGAAAGTCTCAAGAGACCTCTTTTCCCTTATACTGTGCTTTCATTGACTTCCCAAAATTTAGATACTGGTGAGTCTCTTGATGTATGAGTATCTCCTTAAAAAAGAAAAAGCCAGTAATAAAAAGAGGAATGTAGTGAAACTACAATTCCCACATTAATATAAACCAAACTAAGCAGTAAATACCATGAGGAAGCAACCACAAAGAGATTCACTCAATTATAGTGAAAAATGTTAGGAAGAAAGAAAATAGAATGCAAATGAGCAAAATAAAGAAGATGAGAAAAAAGAGAAGAAAGAAGAAAGGAACCTTAGAAGTGGGATCTTCTCTTTCAACAAAGGCTCTCATAAGACCCACTTTGTTCTGTTCCCTCTCATTTCTTTTCATGCTATCTTGCGCCTCTTTTGCTTCAACTATGTCTTTGGACTCCATTTATTTCTAGCTCAATGCTCATCAACCCCCCCACTCTTTGCTTCAGCAAAGTGGACACAACTGCTCTACACCACCTCTCTCTCTCTCTCTCTCTCTAGAGAGAGAGAGTCAAAAAATCGACTTAAATGCAGCTCAGCTGAATTGACAGAGTCTGACGGCAATTAAGTGTCTCCGTTAACGAAAGAGAGAGATATGGCCTTCTCGTGGCATGCGGGTATGGGTCGCAGTGGTAAGGATTTGAGCTTTATTTTTTTTTGTAATTTTTGAATCAAGAAGCCTAATACATTTATGGAAACTGATTGAAAGCAGTACCCTTAAATTTTAAATCCAACAGGCCACACGCACATATGCATGGAATGGTGGGCCCTACCTTAGTGCTTAGCTCCATTAGAATGAGAGTTTCCAATCACTTCCTACGTTTATTTAGAAAGGCTTTGAAGCCCCAACTTCACCCGATTGCCACCCTACTTGCGGGACCCCAATAATTTAATACGACAACCCATCTTGTTAATTAGTGGGTAGATCGTCTTAAATCAAAATGCTTATATTAGCTCCTCTCAACTGCGGCCGTACGTGGACCTGTGCTGGATGATCGTTTAGGGCGGTAGCTGACTTTGAGAGGGACCCAAGATAAGGTGGATCCCACTTCTTTGCTTCAGCCACGTATAACATCATCAAGGATGGATTTTTCTAGCCTCAATAGCAAATCTTCGAAAGACACAACTAGGGCATTACAAATGGTCTAACACTTTTTGACTTTTACTTTTAAAACTGTTTAAATAATGAAACATGTACACGTGTCAAGTCCATCTTATGTCTATGGAAAAATTTGGAGTGAATGCGGTCGGGGATAGCACTCCTTCATTAAGGATAGCAAGCCGTTTTTGCGTCTTTTCTTGCCTAGTAAACCAACTGGAGATGGGATTTCATATGGTGATATCCTGATGAAAACCATCCGGTGATGGTTGATGTCCGACATGTGGCAAAATAAAGGGGAGAAGTTATTTCATCTTTCCTGCCATTTTTTGACTTCTCTCCGTTTGATATCTTCCTCCTTTATTTTTCCACATGTCCCACATCAAACCATCACCGGATGGTTTTCATAGCTAGATGAAATCCCATCCCAACCAACTGGGACTAAATTGGTTTGAAGTCCATATAAAGGTTCTTCGTGGACCAAGTGTTTTTTTTTTTTTTGGGCTTTGGATATCATTTACCTACTAACGTACGGTTGGTTACCTGTTAGTTTGGGGAGTGAAGTTTTTGCGGACTCATCACCCGAGGGATTGGATTCCTAGACCTCTCTCAATAGAGAGGCCACACGGCCCACACCCCACCACTGGTGCAAATCATTCAACCCAAAAATTAAAACAGGATCGGGAAATCTCTTAATTGAAGCCCATCAGTGGGGCCATTTAAATCGAGATCGCTATCCTAGTCTTATTTTAGTAGTTGGCATAATTATTGTTGGAAGAAATGACTTTGATACAGAGTTTTTGCTATCTTTGAGCTTAAATATATGTGGGTCCCACACACCTTTTTAGGTGAGACAAGTGGGAATGTGTTCACCTCCATGTGAACTATAATTTCATGTATTTGGTTAATAAAAGTTATTAATAGGTAAATGAGAAATTGCATTCAAAGTAGGTCATTTGAACATGATATCAATGAGTAGTTGGTAACAATAAATAATTTCACATCGGATAAATATGAATCCTTTGTGTGGTATAAATAAGCAATGATGATATCTTTATGTTGGGCTCTTGGGCACCCAAATTTTGTGAACGGGTGAGCCCAACAGGCTTGGGCTTAGGCTTAAATGGTCTGCTTATTTTTTTGGAGAAAATTTATTTAAATTTTAAATTAATTTTCTGATTAAGTTATTGTTACTGTTGGGCGGTTCAAATTAGTGAACAGGTTCGGTCTCACCTGTTCCGAAAATGTGTCTCTTCACTTGTTCCCAAAAGGCATGAATTTACCTTTAAATATAGTCCTCCTCCAATTGTTTAAGATATAGAAAAATTTCAGTCTGTGCATTCTACTCATTCATTTATGTTCCAGAGAGATATATTACATAGTTTCTGGTTCGCTAGACAGTCAGATTGCAGTGCTTCTTTTGCCTATGTTAAAATCATTTTATCCTGTGAGATAGACATCCGAAGTTCGTAAGCACCAGTGCGAGGGACGAAATCTGTCTTAAGGAAAGAGTTTTACTCGACTTGATCTACTGTTTTTCATAAATTCTAAAACCAGTGAGTTAATGTCTGTTCTGTTTCTTTAATTAATTACCGTTACATAAATTTTTTAATAAAACTTAAGATTGAATATATACATTGAAGATTAGATAAGAATTATGGCTGTAGTATTAACCAGGGGTGGATCCAAAATTCTCTTATACGGGGCTAACAATGGGGGTTCGGAGGGCATAGCCCCCGATTTTTTTCTTGAGGGCCAAGTTCATACGCCATAGTGTCTATTTGTGTCCTTTCGTAAAGAATATGTTTTTTCTTAAAAGTCTAAGGGGGTTGGATCCCCCGTCCGCCCGACTCGGCTCCTCTCCTAGGCTACACCCCTATTAGTATACTATAAGAAAAAAAATTCTCAAAATTTCAGGGAGGGGGGTTTGAATACCCCATCCATCGGGCTCGACTCCTCTTATGTCCCTTTTTGGGGAAAAAAATCCTAAAATTTCAAGGGGGATGAGATTTCATCTGGCGATAGCCAGATGAAAACCATCTGGTGATGGTTGATGTCCAACATGTGGCAAAATAAAGGAGAGAAGTCATTTCATTTTTGGGTGCAAATCCTCTCCAGTTATAACCGGATGTGGCACATCCGGTTATAACCCCTAGAGGTCGCCACGTGTCTCCTTTGACACCCCTTAACCGTGGGTAAGGTTCACCCACCCCTAGGGTTTAGCCACCTATTTTTGGTTTTTTTTTAAAAATATCAATTCTATTTTTAAAATTAAAAAATTGTGTTTAATATTAAAAAAACTTTAAAAACATATTTTTAATTTTAAAAATAGAATTAATATTTTTTTAAAAAAACCAAAAATAGGTGGATGAACCCTAGGGGTGGGTGAACCTTACCCATGGTTAAGAGGTGTCAAAGGAGACACGTGGCGACCTCTAGGGGTTATAACCGGATGTGCCACATCCGGTTACATCCGGTTATAACTGGAGAGGATTTGCCACCTTCATTTTTCCCTTGCTTTTTGACTTCTCTCCATTTGATATCTTCTCTTTTTATTTTGCCACATGTCCCACGTCAACCCATCACCGAATGATTTTCATCGGGTTATCGCCATATGAAATCCCATCCCCAAGAGGAGGTTTCAGCCCTGGCCCCCATGTGGCTCCGTCCCCAAAAAAGACAGGATGTACTTCCACGAAATGTTATTGATTCTTGGAGGACATATTATGATGGGCAAAAATAACAGTAAAATTCGTGCAAATTGATGCTGATTAAGTACGTAAGAAACCAGTACAAGAGTCTCGCATTACTTATCCTATTAGGAATACGGCTCCAGTTCAAGTCTTAGAAGAGCACTAACCGTGGTTATATATGTGCACTCTACGAGCGGTCTAGTACGGCCTAAAACAGGTATAACTTCCTAGGAAGGAGCCCATGAGCCCATGGGATGGGATTTGATCCGGCTCTCGCTGGATCAAAATATCTGCCCTAAGGCCTTTGTCCGACATGTGGCGATAAAAAAGAGAAAAGTCATTTCATTTCCTCATAATTTTTTTGATTTCTCTCCATTTGATATTTCTCTCATTTTTATCACCACATATCACTCACGAAGGGGAGGCCACATGATTTTGATCCAGCGAGAGCCAGATCAAATCCCATGGGCCTACCATGTGAAATTTCACAGATCAATCATCTTGTCTCTTAGAAAGTAAAAACAAGGTACAAAGTAGAAATAAAAATAAAAATTGGGGATCCTCCAATGACAACTGGTGGAGAGCCACCAGACACGTATCTCATGCATATTTCCTGTCTAAATGAAAGTTGGTAACGAGAGAATGATCCCCTAAAATGACTCAAAACAAAAATTTAAGAATCAATAGGATTAGTCTCGGATTAGTCTCGAGGGCAAGTTTCAACTGCAACTCACTTTGAGTGTACGTAATTAATAGCATCAGTTAATTGGGGTATGTTAACCATTACAAGGTCTGTTAGAGTTTTATTCAGTTTAAGTCGGCCTACATATGTCTTTTAGCTGGTTGCCTAAGGTCGACTATTTTCAATTTGGAAGGGATATTGTTCGTCGAGAATCTATTCAGAATCGAGGTATTTCCAATGTCAATTTCGGGCTTCCATATAGCTTTGGAAATGGGCTATGGGCAAATATAGAATCCGAATATTATTAATAGACTTAATGATTTACAAGGATCCGATGAGAGTTTAAATAAATAATTCCTATTATAGAAGAAAATCTCAATCAAATTAAATCTAATATTACCTAATTTAATTAATTCAAATTCAAATTATCTTGTGATGAGATACAATGTATTTCATCACCCTTTATTATCCTACTATATTCTCTATCACCTTACTGCAATTGCATGGTTCTTTGGAAAATGGACATGCATTTGGTTATAAATATTGGTCCTTGATTTTCTTTAATCTTTATGATGAATAGCTAGAACATCCAATCATGTTTAGTGGTCACTGTTAGTTTGTGAAGTTTATCTCTATTGCATTCTGCTTATTTTTGAGTTTATCGGAACTGGTGGATCCACTAGATCAGGTTATCATAATCATCTCCCAAAAACACACGAAGTATGACCCTTAATTTGAAAAAAAATTATCGTTGGAGAGGTTCTCAATAAATGAAAACAAGAGATCGTGAAACATGAGTATGAGAACTGTGAGTTTGTAGATATCTATCTATACTAAAACACAGTGTGTCCACGTGGACACACTCAAAACTCTTTATTTTTCTTCCAAATTGATGCCACGTGGTAAAAAACTTCTCTCCAAGTTTTGTCATGTGTGACGATAAGGTCTCTCCCTTTAAACTCTCTTTCCTCATTCATCTCTCTTCATTCATCTCCTCATTAACAAATGCTTTTTCAATGACACTTAAAGAGGAGAGTAGTGCTTAAACGTTACCTTCTCAATTATTTCAATTTAGTTTCTCTATCATCTAATGAGTTGGGATTTTATTCCCATAAGTTTCTCCTTCCATACGTTTTTCACTCTCCCATATTTCATTAGGTCCTCAACCATTTAATGATTTTTTAAATTATTTTTACACATATTTATCCTAGTGCAAATGGTTACAAATTTTTTTTTTTGTCAAATGCTTTTTCAATCCCTATTAAAGAGGATAGTAGTGCTTAAAGGTTACCCCCACTATCATTGCAATTTAGTTTCTTTATCATTTAATGAGATTTGGGATTTTATTCCCATAAGTTGCTGATCCTGTATGTTTCTCACTCCTATATTTCATTTGGTCTTCTACCATTTAATGTGTTTTTAATTATTTTTACACACATTTATCCCAATCCAAGTGGTTATAACCCTTTGAATTCTCTTATTCTCTCACTTCATCATCTCCTAAACTCTTATACATAACTATCTCTCTATAAATCCTCCTCCATCTGGAGCCTTTTTAATTAGCATCACCGGTGTCTCTCTAACACACTATTTGTAAATCTTGCATTTTTGGATTCATATCTCAGTGTAGGAAACAAGGCATCAGCGAGGAGATTGATGAGCATTCAGGTTGCAAAAAGCCTTCAAAATGACACTTTCTTTAGAAGTGATTCTTCATGCAAGCTTTGTTGTTTCTCTCACATCAACCTGAGAGATGATTTCTTGGTCCTTCATCTTTCATAGTAACATCCCGTAACGGAAATAAACCGAGGGAGTATACTGTTAGGATGCTTCCACCATTTATATGTATAGATCTTTAAATCTTTATCACATCTCATCCATAACAGAAGAATTGTAAATGAAGCCCTCTCATCAAGTGATGATGTTGGGCAGTTCGTTTAAACAAAGAAAATATAGTATCATATGTTTTATTATGTTTGTTCAGTATACCTTCCTTCATATGGGATATATATATTACACACCCTGGGAATAGCCCAGTGGCAAGTGTATCCCTTCCTTAGGAGAGAGGTTCCGGGATCCATTCCCGAGAGGGTGAGAGTGTTGTACTCTCCACCCGCCCTTAACTTAAAACAAATATTAACTACTAACCGGGATTGCGGCCTAACCGCGTGTCTCTATACCATATATATATATATAATATAAGTTGAGCGGTTCCATATGAAACATGAAACATCTTCTCTGTGACTAATATTGTATCCAAGCTTGCAATCACCTTCTTTTAATTTGATCTTCATAACAAACTTTCCACCTAATAGACCATACCAGATTGTTCCACTCCCCATTGCCAACCACTAATTACTACACAAAGTAGGTTGGTCATTGATATATATATAGTATAATTTACATTATTAAAAATTATATACTTTTCTTGAATAAAAGATTTTACATAATATTTTAATTATTTTTATAAACATGTTGCCTTTTTTTCTTTTCATTTTTGCGATCACATGTAATTATTCTGTTAAAAAATCTATACTACTATTATAAAACATAGTTAGAGTGTTTTAAATACCAATGGAGGTGCATGTTGCCTCTTTAAATACCAACCGTCTCCCCCTTTAAAATTTTGTGTAACCCGTCCTCCATATATCTCAAACTTTAGGAGGAGAGATGATATGGGATAATGGGAAGAGAGTAAAAGTTAGAGACGTTATGGGAAGGGAGAGGAGGAGCGACATCATCTTTTGGGTGTCCGATATCAAGTCAAAGGACAACACAGGTCCATCCAAGTCGACAAAATTTGCGCCCTACCTAGATATCACTATCTCTAAGCACTGACTTTCACATCCTTTTATCCTCAGTGGATAACCGTCAGAATAGGAGACTGCGATTTGGATAGACTATATTGATACCCACTTCAAACTCTTTCCAGTAGCCATATATTGTATTGTAATAGTTGTTGTAGGGAGGGTTTATTTTACTGTAATAGACTCTTAAAAACACAAACGACGTAAGCAGGAAGGAATGCATACATGCAGAATATTTAATAAGAATGTTTTATACATGTGTTAAAGTTCTGTAGTTAAAACTTTTCCTAATCCTATTTCATTAGAGATGATGGGATATGTGTATCCCTTCTTTATATATAATGAAATTTGCGTTGTTGCAATTTTTCTAAATGTTATGCCTTGGAAATAGCCGCAGTTTCATTGGGTTTCTCCACTTGAATCTGACATTATTTTATGTTGATAGAAATATCTAACCAGATCGCCTCCGGTGGTTAAGATTCACTCACTCCTAAGGTTAAGCAATATTACCTTGATTTTTTCAAAAAATTACTAACCTTATTTTTCTTAAGCTTAACCATAGTTAAAAAAGTATTAATAGGGACCCGTGGACACGACTTTTGACTATATGGTCAAATGCGTGGTGGGCTAATCAATGTCCTAATTTTGTTACAATTAATAATTTTACAAATCATGATGCATAATTCTTATTTTACTGAATTTTTGAATTCAATTTTTTTCCTATTTAATGCACAGGCTTCTTATTAGGCTGACGATAAAACTAGAAGCCTTATGGAGTGAAAATTTTGGTGGGGGTATTTTTCAGGAAAAACCTGGACTTTTTTTTTTTTTTGGGAACTAACCACACTTTTATTCTAATTTCTAAAAAATAATAGTGAAGGTTAAGTGAAGAGGTGTTTGGAAATTTAATTGAGAAATGCTAGACCCAAATGTAGGCTTCTTACCAATCAATTTGTTGAGATCATAGTCAATCACTACACATTCCCCTTTCATTATAATTCATGAAATACGTTAGCGATTATTTTAATTTTTATTCTTTCCTCTTATTAATCGTTTCCTCTTATTTTCGTACATCGCACGGGTTTCATACTTAGTCTATACTACTACTATAAAACACAGTTAGTATGTTTCTATGGATGCCACCTAATCATTTATCTTGATGCCACATAGGATTCTTCTTCATTTGTGAGGCCACATCATCAAATTAAATTCAAATGATGGGACCCACAATAATTCCTCTCATTAATCCCCCACCCCTCATTAATCTCTCCAATTATTATTATTATTATTATTATTATTATTAGTGAAACCTAAGAAGGTGAGTGGCCATTGACGACCTTAGAGACTATTTGTGAACAATTGTAGAGGGGTTAATATTAAAGGAGACATTTTAGGTGTTAATGTTATTGAATTCCATATGACACTCTCTCTTGATTCATCGCCCCTACTAAATCCAACGCACCCCTCTCTCCCCCTATCATGGAGTTCTATTCGAAACTTTACAAATCCCTCTCCATTTGTAACGCCCTGAGAAGTAAATCCCATTTAATTCTCCTAAGCTATCTCTCCCACTAACCTATCTAAGGGAAATCCCTTTTGAAACGTCTAAGCCATGTGGATAGACACAATGCATTACCTTCCTTCTCTATTATTTTCATAATTATACCCTCTCCTATACTGTTTTTTTAAAAAATAATCCAGGGGTATTAATTTCTTCAAGTATGACTATAAAAAGAGAATAGAGGTACCACAATCCTAATCGAAATGCGTTCCTAAAACATTTAGCTCTGTTATGAATAGGAGAAGATAGGGATGAATCTTATATGTAGTTGAATCCTCATTGTGGGAGTACATGAATCCTCAATGCCGGCTAAGATGGCGATGACTGATCGGGGACTTAACAGATGTCCATGCCCAAGTGTGATACAAAGCAACTCTTAACTCCTTCTACGTAGTTGAGTTCAACTATCACCACGGCACCCCTCCATGATAGTGCTCGATCTTCCTTTTAAGAGAAGTACTTGAACTATCTCTGAGATTTGAGAACATGGCCCACAAATATGGAATTTTCAATTTTTTCCAAATTTTAATTGTATTTTTAAAATTTTCCTTTAAAAAAGGAATAGATTGTATCCTATTATGTTGTTGACCACTCGATGTATGCATATATGACACTGACCTTTTTTGCACCTGAGAAATTATAGAATTTATATTGTTTACTACTGTTGTAACCTCTATCTCTGGATATTTTCTTTGATGAATGTTATAGTTGATTTCTTACATCTCTACAAGGGGGTTGTTTGATCTTCCAATTAAAGCTATGTCTTTGTATTTTTGCACTTATAGTGCAACCTGAGATTGTTCTAAAGAAGATGTCTAAAGTCCTGTACTACCTTTGATTTTTAATGGAAGAAGATAAGAATTAGAATAATCAGAAAATTTTCTTCTTACACGATTTTTCGGGGTGATGATTTATTTTTGGATAAGAGTTTAATGGTTAGTGAGAAAGGGAACTAAAAAGTGGTTTATTGGTGGTGTTTTGTGGTTTTGTGGTTGAGAAATGTGATTTTTAGCAAACCCGTTACGGTTTCTGGTACTGGGTGAGTAAGAGTTGGCGGAGTCCCCATCACTAAGAATAAAAGATAAAATTTGGCCAGCCTCAATCTCAGTCTTTGTGGGTGTGTTGGGTTTAGTGTGTGTTCTTATGGTTAACCAAAAAATTCTCAGCCGTTGTGGTAGTATCATTAACTGAGAATCGATTAAACATTTATAAAAAGATACTAGCGAAATCCCCGTGCAGATGCACGGCCGGAAAAAAAAACACAAAGGGAGTAATGATAAATAAAAGAGATCCTACTTAGTAAATTCTATATCATTCCATGGAAAATAAAACTCAATATCCAATTAATAACATGCTCAAAATTTCTATAATTATTCTAAAAGGGTCTAAGATGATAACACATTTATTCTTGGAATAAAAAGCTAGTTCAAATCATACAGTGAAATGGATCTTCTAAAATTAATATTTTCTTAGTGTTAGGATAGTGATTGGGTGATCTATGGTTTGGGAAACCATCTAATCTTAATTAGTACTGTCACATACCAATTTGGGTCTTGCATGGGAAGACTTGAATTTTTTTTTTCTTCGGATATCAATTACCTACGGTTAGTGGTTAACTTGGGGATTGGAGCTCTTGTGACTCATTGCTTGGTGTAGGGGGGTATTTTGATCTTTGAAGAAATGGGGTTTACTGCAACCTCAATCTAGCCTAAATCTGATATCCAGACCGTTCTAAATTGAGTTATTTTTGGAAGAAATGATTCAAAGAACACAAGAAAGAAAAAGGAGAAAATAAGGAAATGATTCAGAGGGAGAGAAGAAAGAACGATGAAGAAAAGTAGTGACAGAATGTTTTTTCTTGATGAATCCTTTACTTTCTCTCTCTGTAAATTCTTTTAAAAAAATCTGGTTGTTCTTGGAAAATCTTCTGGGAACTCAAGGAAAGTCTCTCCTCCTCAACAAGGAGGGGTCACCTCTATTTATAGGTGATTATCAAAATTGTAACCAACTTGTACAGCTGTCATAACCGTTTTTGTAACCGACTTTTAGAGAGAAAATATTGGATTCCATCAAGATAAAGGCGTTTTGTCACCATACCTCCTTTAAGCTTTTATGACCAAAGCTTTCAGATATTTTCTTCAAAGGTTAAAAGCGGTATTCACAATATCCATCTTTTAACAAATTCTATCTAAGCCCTCCAAACCACAACTCATCATCCTCCCCCAAAAGCAATTGGTAACTACACCGTGAAGGCGGGTCATACGCTTTCATGGTGTACTGTCCTGCTGAGGTAATATATTAGTGTTCAGACAGCAACACTCCTCTAGAGTAATAATCATGATAATATTAATAATAACGATGATGATAATCATCTAATAATCATCTCAAGTCCAATAGGGAAATCATAGGTGTTGGACGAGGACACCCTTCCCGTAACTCAGGTCCAATAGGGAAATCATAGGTGTTGGACGAGGACACCCTTCCCGTAGCTCAGGTCCAATAGGGAAATCATAGGTGTTGGACGAGGACACCCTTCCCGTAGCTCAGGTCCAATAGGGAAATCATAGGTGTTGGACGAGGACACCCTTCCCGTCAGGCCTTAAGAGAAACTGAGGAAAAATCCATCCTCAACGCTTTCTCCCTGACTGTCAGCCCAGGAAGTAATCCATGCTTCACTGGAATAGGTAATGAGGGGAAACAGCCACACTCATTCCCACGGGGAGGTACCAATCCATACCGTTCACCCCTGACAAAACAAATCTCCTTTCTGGCAGAAGTCCTCAGAAAGGCATACAAGGAGGGTACAAATCTATACCACACCCATCATCATGAGAAAGGCGTTGTAAGCCAGAGCGAGGCACTGAAGTCATATAGAATATCCGAAGGCGTTGAAGTCTGAATCAACATCAAAGGCGTTAGAGCTTGAAACAATATCCAAAGGCGTTAGAGCCTGAAACAATATCCAAAGGCGTTAGAGCCTGAAATGATATCCGAAGGCGTTAGAGCCTGAAACAATATCCAAAAAGCGTTAGGACTTGAATCTGTGTCAATAGCGTGAAAGGCACAATAGTTTCAATCTTTCATTAGTGACATAAGGGTAAATTTGTCATTAATGAGCAAAAAAAATCCTTTTTTTATGAACTAAAAGCATAAGAGCTTAAAATCATTGATCATTAATGACTAGAATCATTTTTATCAGATAAACATGGAATTCTGTTAACCAATTCCCAAAAGGATTTTAGTATGTGTAATATGCTAGAACGTCCTTTGAGCCACGTGTCATTATTTTATTGAATTATGAACAACGTCCTTAAATTCAAAATTTCACAAATCAAACTTTTCAATAACCATCATCAACATTTTAGCCCCCTGTCTGTGAAGGCGCTTTTAGGCCTAATCTTACTCTAAAAGCGTCTGAGCAGACAAATCATTATGACAAAAGGGGTTCATTAAATAATATACTATCATAAATTTGGCGTCTAAAAGAAACGTCTTTTCGGATCCTGCTTAAAACAGTTTTGCCACATTTATAGCCAATAAGATCATGCAGCCAGCCTGTCACAGTCATTATGATCGTACCCCCTTTTTTTTTTGAATTTTGAATCAAAACGTGCTCCTTGGAAACTGCATATCATAAATGTTTAATCATTATAAAAGCAAATAATCAGTTCTTTATTGTTTTACTGTTCATCTTCTTCTTCGTGCAAGCATACTTTGAGTTTTCATCTTTCTTCTGTGCTCGGGTTTTCATTGATTTTATTGTGGTTTTCAAGGATCTCAATCTCTATTTGGAATTCCAGGACACCTTCTTAGAATTCTGGTGAGTTTTTCTTTTGTTTTCTTACTTCTTTGTTTACCATTTCTATTTGACTGTTTATGTTTATGCTTGCTGCCTTATTATTTTTTTCTTATTTGTTTCGTCATTGTAGAAGTTTTGATTATCTGTATATCATGTCATTTTGTCTACTTTTGTTCTTTTATTGTTGTTATTGTATGTTGTTGTTATTTGTTTCATCATTTGTTTTCATCATTATTTTTTTTTAGAAGAATACACTGTAATTTATTATTTTTATTTCTGCAATTTTTTTTTTTTTACGCTTTCAGCTATGGCATCTTCTTCTCAAAAAAATATTTTAAGTAACGAATTTTGGGATTCAGCTATGCATCATTCCTGGGATACCGCTGTTCCCTCTGATGGGTGGGCTTTGCCTTATGAAGACATTAGCGGAACTAGAGGATTTTGTCCTTCTCCTTTTGCCACTACTATGTTTAGGGTAGAGAGAAAAGATTTTCCGCTTTCTCAAGTAAATTTTAGTTCTCATAGCGGTTGCACCAAGGAATGGACAGCGTGGTGTGATTACATACTTACTCATCCGGAGTATGGTCCTAAATTACATGCAGCTGAAATTTTTAGGGCAATAGAGCTTTCGAAGGATTTTGAAGTTAGAAAGGATACCGATAGCTTATCACAGATAGTCACAAGATGGAACAGCCAAACTCATACTTTTATTACTTCATGGGGAGAAATTACTCCTACTTTGGAGGATGTAATGGCGCTATGGAGATTACCGGTCTTCGGGAACAGTGATATACAAGACATTGTTTTGAGCAAAGAGGAGGTAAAAGCGTCAAGACTTTTGCATGCTCTGGTTTGGGAGTCAAGGGTAAATCCTGTTTGGGGATCTTCAAAGGAATCTCATGCAAGGCGGCCAAATTTCTATGGCTGGGTACGCTATTTCTTTAGAGAGAAAGGTCCTGTGAACAAAGAGACAGGAGTTAGGGAATATAAATATGGAAAAGAATACAAGTCTCCTTTGGAGCTGACGGCGTTTATATGCATGTGGCTGTCAAGATATATTTTTGAAGGCGCTCCAACAGATAAAGTTTTGGATAGATTATTCCCCCTAGCTTTCCGCCTTGCCGATGGTCAGAGTTTCCCTCTAGGGGTATATTTTTTGGGAACTTTATACAAGAATTTAGATCAAATCCACAAATGTCAGGCCTGGTCAGCAGGTTCTTTCCACATAGAATCATTCGTTCATACCGCTTTTCTTCAGATGTGGTTATGGGAACGCTTTCCTGGTTATGCGCCTTCAGCCAGGCAATTTTCTCCTCTACAAGTTGATGATACCGCTGTTGAAGATCTCCCAAGTCCAAGGGCATGGCGGTGGAGTAGCATTTCCAGAAAGAAGGACGCATTGATTTTTGACTTCATTGACAAGGAAAGATGTTTTTGCTTCAGGCCTTATATTGAGCCTTTAAAAGGGATTGAAAAGTTTTGTTATCATTCTGAAACTCCCTTGGCTTTTTTGGGTACTAATTCTGAAGAGCGGGCAGAAATTTCATTGAAGACTCTTCACTGCTTCGCTATTTTGTCCAAATGCCACTTAATAGGCCTTTTCAGTGTGGACGGCGGCAAGACAAACAGTTTTTGTCTCGAGTCTTACAACCCTGATCGGTGTCTGAGGCAGTTTGGGCTTGATCAAGGCGTTCCTGATGGTGTAGCGGAATCTTTCTCTCTAAAGAGAACCATGAAAGCTTTCATTCTAGAGAGTTGGTCTTTAAATTTAAGACCCTCTGTTACCGGTTTTTATTTGGCTGGAGAACACAGGATGGGCAGATGTACGAAGAACTATCAGCTTTTCTGGAAAGCTTGCGTTGGTACTTTCAAAGCCTTTATTCAAGGTCCGCCAATGCTTAGTCAAACAGTTAATTTGGCTATGGACAAAGAAAAATGTCTGAAAGAGGCACCTGGTGCGAGCAAGAAAAGGAAAGCGGTAGCTTCTCCTCACAAGAAGCCTAAATCAAGAACTGCTGTTGGAGGTTCTTCAGAGATCCGAGAGGAAAATATTACTCCTCCTCAACCTGCAATTATTACTGCTCCAAAGGCGGCTACTCCAAGAGCGCCTAGAATCAAAAAGATTGCAATAAAAAAGAAGGCACCTCTTTCTAAGAAGCGAAAGAGCCAATCAGTAAGCAAAGCTTAAAGATTTTTTTTTTATTCATACGCTTTTTCAATTTCTCATTTGTATATTTTTTTGTCACTCATATATATATATATATACTTTTTAATTTGTCACAGGATCCTTCTTCTGATAGTGAAGATAACGAGCCTTTGATTGTGCGCAAGCAGAATCTACAGACTCAACATGAGTTAGGAAGAACTGAGGCTTCTGTTACCCAGGAGAAAAGCACAGCACCGCTTTCGGATGTTGGTGCGGGGAGCTCTGGAACTCCAACTACTCCAGTGGGACTCAGCATCCCTGAAGATAATGTTGCCGATATTCCTTTCCCTCCATCGGCGGAAGCAAGAGTACAAGTTGAGAATTTGGCCAATGTTTGGCCTGAGAGTGAACCCAGTTCCTCTCCGCTTTCCCAAAAGAAAGATCAATCTTCTAAAGCTTCTGGTGTTCGAAGAACTGCAAATCCTGCCAGAACTATTGACATAGCCAAGGCGTTAACATCTCTGAAGAGAATGAGATCGCAAGCTATCAAGGCAAAGTCACTTCTTCTACAAAGGACAGCGCAATCTTCATCACCTCTTATGATTGACGCTATTGATGATTCTGAGGGCGTAGGTTAGTAGCAGTTAAAAAAAATGTTTTATCAATATACATGTTCATATGCTTATTACTACAATCACTATAGTGTTTTAACAATATGTTTCATTTTAAAGGCCCTTCTGAAAGCGTTCAAGCTGAAATACCAGAAAACATTGCTCCTGCAACAGTTGAGGCCTTTCCTGATGATCTTCCCGGAGACCAAAACGCTGTTGAGGCTGAAGTGCACAATATTTTTGATGAAAGAGCTTCTGGAGTTGAAACTTCAGGACAGCTTATGGATGTGGACCCTCCTTCAGCTAGTGAAATAGCGTTTTTCTCTTCAGTGGTGCAGAGTTCTGTGCAACAGCGTCTTCCTGAAATCATTTCAGAGGTTTCCTCTTCTCTTGATGACGCTCCTTTTATTGGCGGAAGCACTCATACTCCAATGCCTTCAACTGAAAGTGTCAGCGCTCAAGTGATTGCTTCTACTGAAAGCGTTATTATTGGCTCTTCAGAAGTTTTTGAAACGGAAGCTGCTCCGGAAGGCGTCCATGAAGATATTCAAGCTACCAGTACTGTCATGGAAATTAATGTTGCTTCTAATGAGGAAATGGTAATCACTGATTCTGATCTTCATGCGACAGCTTTTTCGCCAGTTACTACATCAGAATTATCCGCTTTTGTTGGCAACTTTATGAGTGAAGACCCTGCTACACCTTCTACTTCAATAGAGCCGCTATCAGTCAATTCTCTTGATGATATTCTGAGGCGATACCCTGTTCCTGAAAGCTCAGTCCCCTTATGGACAGAGATAATTAAACGCTATCAGGACATCACTGCTACTTGCTCCTTGAAGAATCCTATCATCAGGGCGGGCTGCATAGAGACAGTATGCTCTGTTATCCGAAGGATTAGAGATATCAAGCCTCATCTTGCATTTCTGAGGATAAAGACTCTTGAAGACTGGGCGCAGGAGCTGAAGGAGTTAGAGGATATTAATGTTAATGTGAAATGGTTAACAGATTTTCTGAGTAGTTTATCTGTTACATTTTTCCAAGCCAAGAGCTTTGCCAGGCTGAATAGTTCCTACAAAAATAAAGTGGTCAAAGCGGAAGAAATCAAGAAAGTGATATCAAACGATCAAGATAATATTCATATGATTCGTCAAGAGATTGCCCGCCATCAAGCCATACTGGAAGAAAAAGAAAAAGGAATAAAAGCTGCTCAAGATAGTCTGTCAGTTCTACAAGAAGAGATCAAAGCAGATCATGAAGAATATATTCGTTTAAAAGCTTCTGCTGAAAGACTTGTATATCTGAATGAGAGAGGCTTTACTGCTGACATTTTGTAAAAGCTTTTTCTTTATTCTTTTGTAACTCTTGTGAAATTTCATATGAATACAAAAGGAAAATTTTGTTACTTTTCTTATTAAGCATAGTACTTTTTTAACCATTTTACATTGATAGGATCATGTAATACTTCACCAGATAGTGTAGACAAAAGACAATAACCGCTGTCAAAACTTTGTCTTATCAAGAATGGCCCTTCCCAATTAGGAGTAAACTTTGCCACTTTTGTACCATTCCTGATATGAATAGCTGTTCGAAGGACCAGGTCACCCTCCTTTAGAATTCTATGTCGTACTGCTTTGTCATACGCTTTAGCAACTCTTTTTTGATACGCTTTTGTCTTTATAGCTATAGCTTCACGCTTTTCATCCATAATTTCTAGCTGAGCTAATCTAGCAGCTTGGAGGCATGCTTCTTCTCCATCAAATACTTCAATTCTTGTAGATGGTATCTTAACTTCCAGAGGTACAACGGCTTCTGTCCCATATACTAAAGAGAAAGGGGTAACACCTGTTGCAGTCCTTGCTGAAGTTCTGTAAGCCCAGAGCGCTGTTGGAAGTCTTTCACACCACTTTTTATGAGCTCCTTCTATCATTTTTCCAATTATCTTCAGGATAGTCTTGTTAGTAGCCTCTGCTTGCCCATTCCCTTTAGGATAATAGGGGGTTGACTTCTTGTGTTTGATATCATATTTCTCCAGTAATTCTCTCACATTAGAATTTATGAAAGGCGTTCCATTATCAGTGATGACCTCCTTTGGTATCCCAAAGCGGCAGATGATATTTTCTTTAATAAACTTAGCCACCATGATACCTGTAGCCTTTCTTAATGGTATAGCTTCTACCCACTTGGTGAAATATTCAGTAGCCACAAGTATCCAAACATATCCTTCAGCAGGGGGATTAACAGGTCCAATTAAATCTAGCCCCCAAGTATGGAAGGGCCAGGGCGTAGAGACATACCGTAAAGATTGTGCAGGTGCATGAATAACATTCCCTCTTATCTGACACTGATGACAGCTTTGAACATATAAGTGTGAATCTGCCTCCATGGTAGGCCAATAATATCCCAACCCCAAAATGTGTTGAAACAGCTTTCTTTTTCCTTGGTGAACGCCACAATCTCCACTATGAGCTTCATGCAATGCTATTTCGATCTCTTTTCCAGTCAAGCATTTGAGAGCAATACCATTGTATCCTTTTCTGAATAATTCTCCTTTGTCAAAATAGAATTTGGCAACTTTCTTCTTAAACTTGAAGGATTCCTTTTGATCAGTAGGCATTATTCCATCTGTGAAGTAGTCATTGTATGGTTTTCTCCAATCTTCCCAAGAATTTGTAAAGTGACATTCTTTTTTATCTGGCAATATTTGACAATCAGAACATTCTTTCTGTAACATAGCAGCATCTTTTTCCATTGTTGGCCAGTATATTCCAAAACGCTGTAACCTCCTATACAGACTAACAGAAGGATTATACCCACATATTTTTGTGTGGATTTGCATCATTTGTTTCTTAGCTTCTTTTGCTCCAA
Organism: Tetracentron sinense; assembly: GCA_015143295.1. Taxonomy (NCBI): domain Eukaryota; kingdom Viridiplantae; phylum Streptophyta; class Magnoliopsida; order Trochodendrales; family Trochodendraceae; genus Tetracentron; species Tetracentron sinense. Next base: position 36,526,961 of record CM026568.1, on the reverse strand, counting down.
CACATCTCATCAAGACTCCTTCAGGCCCTTTGAAATACAGATCCCCATTTATCTGTAAGAAATTTTTTAAGACTTTCAGTGTTGTAGTAGGGACCACTGTTGAATCATGAAGGCAAAAGACATCCTTCAAAATTGGTTCTCTCCAATCTGTTTCTTCTGATTCTGTGTCGCATAATTCTTCTATCAGCGGTGTAGCTATTATACGCCTTTCAATTACCACCTGAGAAGATTCTCCTTCAAATATTAACTTTGATGCCAAAGTAGCAAGTGCATCAGCATGGCGGTTTCTTGTACGCTCTTGATATTTGAATTCTATTTTATCAAAATTAGTCATTATTTTTTGAACCGCTGTTCTGTAGGGAGCCAAACCAACATCTTTTACATTGAATGACCCTTCCATTTGACTAATTACCAAATTGGAATCTCCTATTACATTTATTCTTTTGGCCTTTAACTCTTTAGCAATTGACAAGCCTATGAGAAGAGCTTCATATTCTGCTATATTGTTAGAGCAAGGAAAATCCAATTTGAAAGAAAAAGACATTACCTCACCCCCAGGAGCTTTTAACACAATACCTGCCCCAGCTGAATCTGCAGTTTTAGATCCGTCAAAATACATGAACCATTCCTCTTCTGCTTCAATAGTCATTGCTTCAGGGAATTCTCCTGGTAATTCTTCTCTTAATATCAAATCATCATTTCCTGGGAAATTTGCCAATAGATCTGCTACTGCTTGTCCTTTGATGGCACGAGGGCAAAGGCATGTAATGTCAAATTCTGATAATGAAAGGAGCCACTTAGCTGCTCGTCCTGAAAGAACTGGTTTTGACATGAGATATTTGATTGGATCAGATTTTGTCATCAGAAAAATCTTATGAGATAGTAAATAATGACGGAATTTTTGTAAGGCATAGATCAAAGATAAACAACTTCTTTCAATCCGAGGGTATCTCAATTCTGCATCTCTGAGAATTCTGCTGAGATAGTATATTGGCCGCTCACAACCAGACAAATCTTCTTGGGCTAGAAGAGCTCCAATAGCGGTTTCTGTTGAAGCCAGATACAGGACCAAAGGCTTCTTGGGGATTGGTGCCATCATAGTTGTTGTTGAACTCATCATTTGTTGAAGTTGTTTGAAAGCTTTTTCATGTACTGATTCCCATTTGAATACACAGTTCTTCCGTAGGAGCGGCATAAGGGGTACTGTGACAGCTGCTAGTCCTGGTATGAATCTTCTTATATAGGATACCTTCCCTAAGAAACTTTTCAACTCTTTGACTGTGCTTGGGGCTGTCATGGATGCAATTGCTTGAGCTTTTGTAGGATCAACATCTATACCTTGTCTATTCACAATGAACCCCAGGAATTTGCCTGCAGACACTTTGAAAGCGCATTTTAACGGATTCATTTTTAACTGATAATGGCGGCATCGTTGAAAAACTCTTCTTAAATCCTCAACATGACTGCAACGCTTTCGTGATTTAATAACAATGTCATCCACATAATCTTCCACTGTATTATGGAACATATCATGAAAAATGGCTGTCATAGCTCTTTGGTAAGTAGCCCCGGCATTTCTCAACCCAAATGGCATAACTGTATAATAAAAATTTCCAATTGGTGTCCGAAAGGCGGTTTTTTCTGCATCTTCTGCTGCCATCTTAATCTGATTATAACCACTGTAACCGTCCATGAATGAAAAAGCATCATGCCCTGCTGTTGCATCAACTAATAGGTCCATATTGGGTAGAGGAAATTCATCTTTTGGGCATGCCTTGTTTAAATCCCGGAAATCAACACAGCAACGAATTTGCCCATTCTTCTTTTTGACTGGTACAATATTGGCTAACCAAGTTGGATGCTGAATTGGCTTGATAAAACCTGCTTTCAAAAGCTTTTCAACTTCTATTTTAATTTGATCTTCAATATCTGGTCTGAATTTTCTTGGCATTTGCTTCATTGGTACATATCCTGGCTCAATATTCAATTTATGTGTAACCAATGTAGGATCCAACCCCGGCATTTCTTCATAATTCCATGCAAAAATATCTCGGTACTCTTTGAGCAAATTTATCAATTCTTCTTTTTCTTTTGGGGTTAACTTGGAACTGATAAGTACCGGACGCTTTTCTGATAGACTTTCTACAATGTTTACTTCTTCAAGGCTTTCTTGTACCGCTTTTACACCATCCTGCATCTGTTCTGGCGCTTCCCCAATTTCACTTATTTCTTCTGCTTGAAATATTTGATCCATCATGGGAATCTGATTTCCTTTTGATGAATCAGTTTCCTTTGATTGTCATAAGACATATACAACCTTTCCATCTGGTTGTACTATCCTCTTACAGCCCCCAGTTCTTGATTCTTTGATAGCATTCCCCTTTAGAATTTCTGTTTTCACACTTTCGTCTCGGGGTCTTTTTGAGGCCTTTGAAATTTCTGATGGCGTTAGAATAGTGGATGATGGTGGCATAACTCCTTTGGTCTTTTCAAAAGCGGTTTCACCTTCTTCAGCCAACTCATCATAAAACAATGCTTCTGAAATATGAGCTTCGGCTTTATCAAATGGTGTGGCAGTTGCTAGTATTCTGATGACTTTCCCCTTGTATGTTCCTTTAACACATTGATGAAATGTTGATGGTATTAGCTGGAACTTGTGAATCCAAGGGCGGCCAAGAAGAATATGATAGCTTACATTGGCTTCAATAACATGGACTCTTATTGCTGAATTTATTGGCCCCACTTGAAGATTAATAGTAGCATAGCCAATAGTGTTCTGGCACTGTCCTCCAAATCCTGAAATTTCTATTGGTTGCTTAGAAATTTTTGAAGGATCTAATCCCATTGCTATTGCTGTTGATAATGGGATAAGGTTCAAAGAAGACCCAGGGTCTATCAATGCTCTTTTTGCTTCAATAGAATTTATTAAAGCTGTAACATACAAAGGCTTGTTGTGAGCTAACGATGAAGCTTTCATGTCATCAGCAGTAAAACTCACATCTTGAATTTCCGGCATTGCTTTTCTTGTAGCAGAATAGGCAAGAAAACAATGTTCTGAATGAGCTTCTGCAACTGTTGTCAAAGCCGCTGTTGCAGCTATTCTTGCCGCTTTTGAGAAATGCATCTGGTCAAAGAAGTTTTTAAACTTTGAACTCTGTGAAAGAGTTTCTATTGCTGACTGATTATTAAGGATAATTTCTTCTTCAATTTCTTTTTCTGTCATAATTGCTGAATTATGACAGACCATAGCAACCACATCTTTCGCTTTATGATTTGGCAAAGGATCCTGATGGACAGATCCTTCAGGATTAGTTGAGATTTTCAGGTGTCCAGCAGCTATTTTGTCATTAAAAATCCGCCTTAGAGAGAAACAATCTTTTGTTGAATGGCGTATGGTTTGGTGATACACACAGTATTTGTTGCTTCGTTTGTCTTCTTCTGTAGGCTTTTGGAATGGTGATGGTAAGTACAAAACGCCATCAGCAATCCATACTTCCACAATTCGTAGTACTTCAGCCATGCTACAGGGAAAAGGAGGTGGAATGCTTTCTGGGTTGTACTTTGGTTTTTTGTCAGACTGATAAGAAGTATTTTTCTGAAACGGCCGCCTTCCAGAATTTTCTGCCGCCATTGCTGATTCTCTCTTATCTCTCCTACCATATCTATCTTCGTACCTTGGTAGGGTTGCTCTTGATATGACTGTGTTGAGCCTTTGAGAAACATCATAAAGCTTTTCAAAAGAAGGGATAGTAGCTACCTCCAAATAGGCTCTGTATTCTTTTGCTGCTCCATCAACACATATCTGTACAAGTTGCTCCTCAGTTGTTGGTTCATGACAATCTAAAACCAAATATCGAAAGCGGCGAACATATTGTGTCAGATCTTCATTAGGTCTTTGCCGCTCTTTCGACAAGGTATTGAGAGTAACACGGTCTTCTACAGAGAAAAACTTCTTGGAAAAGATAGTGACCATTTCTTCCCAAGAGTGAATAGAGTTTGGAACCAAAGTTGTGTACCAAGTGAAGGCACGATCAGTCAAAGATTTAGCAAATTCGCGGAGACGAAGCTCTTCATTGTTAGCATATCTGCTTAATGCATCAGTGAAGCGCATTACATGCTCTCGAGCATTTCCAGTTCTTCCATTGTACAGAGTGAATTGGGGCGTGATATATCCTACTGGATATTCCATTCTCATGATTCTTGCTGAAAAGGGAGGTCTAGCATCGAAAGCATTCGAAAGTCCAGAGCGTTTTGCTTGCTCCTTTTCAAACATCTCAGAGAAATCCTCGGCTGTCATATATGAGGAATGCCTCCCTTCTTGCTCATGATGATTGCAGGGTGGAGAAGAAGGAATAGGATCTTTCCTGGGAGGATTATTGTGCATGTCATTTTCTTCGTCATGTTGAGATGGAGAAGGTGTACGCTCCTGCATCCTCTCTGAATTGCGAACATTATCTTCACGATGGGCTTTTTTGAAAAACTCCTGCATTTGTTTTTCTGATGCTGCTAACTGAGCTGCTACCTGAGTTTGGATAGCCTGCATCTGGGCTTGCATCTGTACTTGAGTTGCCTGAAACTGAGCAAGAAAAGGCCCAAGAACAGCAGAAAGATCAGGAACTTCCACTCTGGAAGTATGAGATTCTTCCCTATTTTCTTCTTGAACAACATGTGCTTGGGACGAAGCACCTCTTTTAGTCACCATTTTCTCTCAAAAATTGTTACAGAATTCCCCAGTGGAGTCGCCAAAAATGTAGGGGGGTATTTTGATCTTTGAAGAAATGGGGTTTACTGCAACCTCAATCTAGCCTAAATCTGATATCCAGACCGTTCTAAATTGAGTTATTTTTGGAAGAAATGATTCAAAGAACACAAGAAAGAAAAAGGAGAAAATAAGGAAATGATTCAGAGGGAGAGAAGAAAGAACGATGAAGAAAAGTAGTGACAGAATGTTTTTTCTTGATGAATCCTTTACTTTCTCTCTCTGTAAATTCTTTTAAAAAAATCTGGTTGTTCTTGGAAAATCTTCTGGGAACTCAAGGAAAGTCTCTCCTCCTCAACAAGGAGGGGTCACCTCTATTTATAGGTGATTATCAAAATTGTAACCAACTTGTACAGCTGTCATAACCGTTTTTGTAACCGACTTTTAGAGAGAAAATATTGGATTCCATCAAGATAAAGGCGTTTTGTCACCATACCTCCTTTAAGCTTTTATGACCAAAGCTTTCAGATATTTTCTTCAAAGGTTAAAAGCGGTATTCACAATATCCATCTTTTAACAAATTCTATCTAAGCCCTCCAAACCACAACTCATCATCCTCCCCCAAAAGCAATTGGTAACTACACCGTGAAGGCGGGTCATACGCTTTCATGGTGTACTGTCCTGCTGAGGTAATATATTAGTGTTCAGACAGCAACACTCCTCTAGAGTAATAATCATGATAATATTAATAATAACGATGATGATAATCATCTAATAATCATCTCAAGTCCAATAGGGAAATCATAGGTGTTGGACGAGGACACCCTTCCCGTAACTCAGGTCCAATAGGGAAATCATAGGTGTTGGACGAGGACACCCTTCCCGTAGCTCAGGTCCAATAGGGAAATCATAGGTGTTGGACGAGGACACCCTTCCCGTAGCTCAGGTCCAATAGGGAAATCATAGGTGTTGGACGAGGACATCCTTCCCGTAGCTCAGGTCCAATAGGGAAATCATAGGTGTTGGACGAGGACACCCTTCCCGTCAGGCCTTAAGAGAAACTGAGGAAAAATCCATCCTCAACGCTTTCTCCCTGACTGTCAGCCCAGGAAGTAATCCATGCTTCACTGGAATAGGTAATGAGGGGAAACAGCCACACTCATTCCCACGGGGAGGTACCAATCCATACCGTTCACCCCTGACAAAACAAATCTCCTTTCTGGCAGAAGTCCTCAGAAAGGCATACAAGGAGGGTACAAATCTATACCACACCCATCATCATGAGAAAGGCGTTGTAAGCCAGAGCGAGGCACTGAAGTCATATAGAATATCCGAAGGCGTTGAAGTCTGAATCAACATCAAAGGCGTTAGAGCTTGAAACAATATCCAAAGGCGTTAGAGCCTGAAACAATATCCAAAGGCGTTAGAGCCTGAAATGATATCCGAAGGCGTTAGAGCCTGAAACAATATCCAAAAAGCGTTAGGACTTGAATCTGTGTCAATAGCGTGAAAGGCACAATAGTTTCAATCTTTCATTAGTGACATAAGGGTAAATTTGTCATTAATGAGCAAAAAAAATCCTTTTTTATGAACTAAAAGCATAAGAGCTTAAAATCATTGATCATTAATGACTAGAATCATTTTTATCAGATAAACATGGAATTCTGTTAACCAATTCCCAAAAGGATTTTAGTATGTGTAATATGCTAGAACGTCCTTTGAGCCACGTGTCATTATTTTATTGAATTATGAACAACGTCCTTAAATTCAAAATTTCACAAATCAAACTTTTCAATAACCATCATCAACACTTGGGGGATTATATCCCGAGACCTCTCACTTGAGAGAGGCCACACCACACCATTAGAGCAAGAAGCGGGTTGGGAAGACTTGAACTTGGTCATTTTAGAGCTATGATCCTTTAGACCTATGATTGGTCTAGTGCAAATTATGCTCATGTACCCATAGAATTACACGTATTATAAGCTCATCATTTCTTGACATAGTTATTTTAATCAAATCCTTGTAGCATAGCTATTTTAAATCAAATCTTTGATAAATGAATGCACTAATTGAACGGTTAGGCAAAGGGTCACGTGGAATAGAGAGAAAAGAGTTTTAAAAAGGTATAGGGAGGAGGGCAAAAAAAAAAGGGAGGAGTGTCTCCGCTCCTTATATTATATGCTTATAATATAAACGAACATAAAATTCATTCCCTATGCCCTTTTCTCTTCCACTCGCAATGGGGATGGAAGCAACGGTAAATTGATTGTTAAACCCAAATTATCTGCTTGCCTACCCTATGGAAGCTGAATTGATCTAATTCAGACTTGTTACATCACCGGAGGGCATTAGCTAATCAACGTCCCTCTTCTCCTATGGGTGCTTGATGGTTCGGGAGGAGTGTTTAGGGAATATAGTATTGTCGGGAAGCTCTCCAGCTACAACTCTCGTTGTGGAAACATCTTCTGTTCACTATCTGCATGGAACTTTCCCACCTTCAAGCCCGTCCCTGCCAGCTTCTCCGCCAATTCAACATACAATTCTTCCATTAATGTCTATCCAAAATTTAAGCAAATGTAATTAAAAACCATCCTACACTGCATAATTAGCAACTTCCATAGTTATAGAGTCTTCTGAAGAATATTTACCTAGTAGAAGCAGCACCAAGGCGCATAGAGCACGACAAGCCACCGTTTTGAAATCTGGCCTGGTTTTCAATCCCCAGCTTGCTCAGGGTCACTAAGCTCTCGGTGTTGAAAATATCAACTGTAGCAGACCCATTTAACCACGACAAGCCACACTCCTTAGCCTTGGCATCCTCCCACCACCACCTTCCCTCGATTTCATGCTTATCACGACTAAGCACCCCAACTGAATGAGCTAAGAACCCCATCTAAATGTCACATATATTTGAACCAATATTTGAACGAAAACACTTGGTTCCTTCATCTTCTAATAATTAAACGTTTGAAAAGATTAAAAGACATTTAATAAGAGAAATATAAAAGCTAATCAATAGGAGAGAAAAATGCTTTGAAACTCACAAAGAGAAGGTAGAGGACCTCATTGATTATTTTTAATAAGAAATTGAGTGGGATGTAATGATAGAGAATGTAACTTCTAAGTGGGTTACTAAGAGAGGAGCTAAAAGAGTGGGTCTCACTTATTAATGTGGGAACGGTTAGAGAGTCAAAAAAAAAAAAAAAATTATGGTAGAGGAAGAGACTTGGGAACGGTTAGAGAGTTAATTTTTTTTTCTTTTTATAACACATCAAACACGCGCATACTATAGAAGATGAAGGGATGTGGAAGGGTAAAATTGAATACCATGGGAGGGTAAAATTAATTAAAGGATCACTATGAATAGGTGTCATTAATTAAGAGGTATTACATATATATGATGCCAAATGACATGGCATTAGTTGGTTGGATTATTATGAGGAAAGTGTCATGTCAACAGACACATGGCACCAACATGAAGAGAGAATTGAGAGATTTGAGGTATGCCATGTGGCACCAACCAGCATATAGTATTAGTACTAGTAAGTAGCCCGTGCGATGCACGGGTAACGACAAAAAGAATGGATGAATGGAATATGACTAAAAATGGGAAAACAAAGAAATATAATGGCAGTACCATCCCTATCATATTAGGATATTCTCAGGCATACCCTTAACCAAAAAGATCTGCTGGTATCCCTCCAAATTGAAGTTGAAAAAAATTGTCATTGTCATTCTTACCATTGAAAGATCAAGATTTGCATAGTTATGGAACTCATTGAATAGATTATTAGTTTATTTATCAAACATTTTCAAGTTGTCGGAACCCTGATAAATAAATTGCACCATAATTGTATAAAAGGTAAAGATTAAGACTAGATCATTATGATGTAATGCCAATATGCCTTTTGACTTCATTCTTTGTTTTTTTTTCCACACATTGTAAGAACAAAGTACATACACACACACACATATATATATATATATATATATATATAGGGTACCAAAAATAAGTATATATATATAAAAGCAGATTTAGATACAGAAATTGGAATTATCATACTAAGAGGACAAAATTTCAGATAATTGATAAAATTTTAATGATTATTTCTGATAAGAATACAATCTAAATCAAAACCAAGATGCCAAATATGCAAGTGTTGAATCAAAATTGTCCAAGCAAGGAAGATATATAGTATTACAATAATCATTACAGTCAATTACAACCTTAATCTGCTCAAATGTTCCAAACTTCCTTTGCAATTCCCACATTCGGGTTTGGTTGAGTGTTACCTTTTTCTATGTAGGTTAAAATATACAATGAACCAAAAAGTATTCCCACATTTACTTATTTATTTTTATTTAAATAAGGGTTGTATTTTGATAATGGGTAATGAAATGATGATGGGTATGACAATGGGTATTGGAATCTTTTCTTCTTTGGGTTTAGTTGGAAAGATTTCTAGTACTTTTGGGGCTTTGGATTAGAGTACTTTTGGGAGTGGGAAAGAGAATCGGCTGGTAAAACAGTGGTTGAATGATGGGGAAGAGTAAGCTTGTAGAGATGCAATTAACATAATACGAGGCATGCTAGCACGGCTCTAATCAAGTTTGAGGCCAAGAATATATAGAGCTGTAACTTGCAACCTGAGGAAATTGAGATAGTTGCAGCCTCATCAAGTATTGATGCAGTGTCCATCTTGGTCACATCAGGGACCGATCTTTGCAAAAACCTAATCCTCTACTTATTCTCTCCTTCCTTTGTCTTGCAGCCAAAGTTTATGGATCACTCTGTATCCTAAAATTCTTCCCCTCGGGCTTCTCTACCACCTCCAAGCCTAAAATAATTGGCGCTAGCCTAAAAGCCACAACTTGCTAAATCATGTCCTTGTGTGCAAATGCCTCGGTAGCAAGCTCATAAACCAAATGATATTAAAGGATTTGGTTGTTGGAAGTGTGAACACCCCATTTTTACACCCTTAAAACCCTTTACTTTTATTATTTTTATTATTTATTTTAGTTAATTTTATTTTAGTTAATTTTATTATCATTTTGCTGGCTCGAAAAGTCCCCAAGCTCGAGAGAAAGACCCTTCAAGCTGCTTGTGCTAAGCCCGTAACTCACCCATCATTCCCCTTTATCACAAATCACTGAAGTTTAAAATCACAACCGAAACCCATTTTCCCACAAACCCAAGTCCATGTGAAACCAAGTCCAAGGTCCAAGGCCCATTACTGTGGACTATATAGTGAGAGAGAGAGGGTAAAAAAAAAAAAAAAAAAAAAAAGAGAAAAACCACATCTCTTTCGTCTGTAGAGGAGGCAGCATATTCATCGCTGTCTGTTCATCTCCTCCGGCGGCAACTTCGTCCACACCCGTCAAGATAAGGCCGGTCTTCATCTCCGGCAACATCTCTCGAGCTCCATCTCGACGCTTGTTGTGTCACCAGTAGCAACCTTCATCATCGCACCCCCTCACTGCCACCATCTCACTCCAGCTTAGAACTAGGAAGATATCCTTGATCGAGCTCCGGTCACCATCTCCGGCGACAGCATCTCGAGTTCGGTTAGATCCTTGGATCTCGAGTTCCCCACCGTCATCCAGACCATTTCGGCAGCTCCACCACTCTCTCTCTCCCTCTCCCGTTCTACTATCTTTTGCTGACGAGGGTTCGAACAATAGGCTTCACAGTACCTAAACCAACCGGCGAACTAGTTTCACCGATGAACTCTGAGTCGCGCCCAAGGGGAAGCAATTTCGCTTCTGTTCATCCCTTCTACTGGCTCCATTCCGATCGTCTCTCCGGCAAGTTACAGGTTCTATCCAACTCCGGCCGAAGTCCGTACCTCTCAGTTGTCACCATTCGAACCAGCTCGTGCTGTATATCCCGAGATCATCTTCTATCCCCGGTCCCCCCGAAATTTATCCAGATTCATCACTCAGAGGTAGCAACAGAACCGGCTCTCTATCTCTCGTTTCTCTGTTTTTCTTTGCTTTTTATTGGATCCATTGTTCCGTGGATATTCTATTATTTTTTTTTTTTTATTTTTTTTTTTATTTTTTTATTTTTTAAGAGAGATAGAGAGGATCTTCCACTTTGGAGCAGCCCCATCACCTTCACACCATTGCCGGTCAGGTATAATCTCTTTCTTTTATTTATTTCAATTTATTAATTTATTGTGAATTATCCTTGTGTATGTGCAATAAGGTTAGGCCGTAGCTTATTTTCTATTTGCCTACATGAGGCGTTAGGTAGTTCTTTAACACTAAATAATAAGCCTACCCCCGTTAGTTAGCCTTACAAAAAATCAAAAAAATATAAAAAAGAGTAAAATAAATTAAAGGTACTGGTCTATCTTCCCTTGGGACCTAGAGCAGGGTCCGTATTTAAACCATAGCCTCTTTTGGTTTAAGGCCGCTCGATCCGCCCTGCTCTTTACCTTTAAGATAATTAAATCAGTTAGATTTTATTTTCCTTTTTGCCTACCCTGGGCATTTAGTTTAGTTCTTAACTAGTTAAAACTTGCCAAAATTAAAAAATACAAAAAAAAGATAAATAAAAAAATACAAAAACAACAAAAACATTTAAAAACCCACAAAATGCAAAAAAGACTTACCCTAATAAATGAACGCCCCCTAGAGCTCCCCCACGAGCACCTAGCTACGCGGCCATCTCCCGGAGTGAGATTCATAAATCTCAATTCCACTTCCCCTCCCCAACTCAAACACGAGTTGGAAGTGACCACACTCCGAAACGAGTATAAAAACAGTCACGGACCCCGAACTACTATGAGGGTCTGATTCCGACTAACCGGATAAGTAGGCAGCCCAATCAGGGTTCGACCCCAACCAAAAATAAACTTTTTACACCCCATTTTGATTTGTATTCGATTAGCAAAATTAATAATTGTTTTAGGAAATGTTAAGTGATTTTTAAATGTTTGATTTGGACCTAATGAGTAGGTTACCATCATTGGATGGAGGTCCTGGGGCGCCTAACCCCTTCCCCCGGACCTAAAGGGATCTCTTACCTAGACTACTCTGGACCGTAGACCCCCTTATTTTGGATTATCTCGGGATCCTACTTCCCCTAAGTAGGTGGCGACTCTTAGAATAAATTTAGCGTTATTCCTCTACTCTCGGACCTTATCTCGACACTTAGAGTTGAGAGGGGAGGAAGGGCGGTAAATTTTGGTGTTTACAGGAAGCTCATAAACCAAATTATACCAAACCCCTATTTCCTTGTATATAAAAAATTTACATGGAAAGGAACTCAGATGAGGATGGATTGAAACCATTACTTCTCCTCACAAACCAGTTTGCGGAGGTGGTAGTGCACCTCTCCTTCTTCCACCACCATCACGTCCACCACCAACAAACCTACATTTGAATAGAAGAACTACTCACAAAACTTAATAAAATGAAACCACTGAAAGATGAGAGTTATTAAAATGGAAAATATAAGTTTTTCAAACTACTGACAGAAACGGAAAAAGAAAAATTGTAGCCAATAGTAATAGGGCCAAAACCCTGATCATATCTCTCATCTCTATCTCTCTTTATATAAGGAGACTAAAACGGTTTCATATGGAGAGTAATGTGAAGGGACACACTAAGAGGAAGGGAAAGAGGGTAGAGAAAGAGAGGAAGATAAAAGAGGCGATCTATTTATTATTACTCGAGAGAGAGAGATTTTGAAGGGAAGTTACGAATGTGAGGAGTCTTGGAAGCATACAAAATAGAATAAAATGTTTTAATAATTAGGGGGTGTTTAGGAAGAGAAGTTTCTTTAGAGAGCTGACGTCTCTCAACTCCTTCAATTCTTGGGGAATTTGGAATTTATTAATAATTAAATGAGAATTGAGAGATAATTTAGCAGTTTTAAAAGAGATTCTCATCTCTCATACGTTTCTAATGAAGGGAATGATTAGTGGGGAGATCATTAGATAGAGAATGTTTTAAAAGCTTAGGTGAACCGTTTCAAAAATAGAATTTAATATCCGTAATTAAATGAACCGTTTTGAAGAATTTATCTAGAAAGATTGTGAGGAGGCTTAGAAGGAAGACGGTTTAAAGGCAAAGAACACATCTTGACACATGGCAAATTTTTTGTCATGTGGCATCAACCTGGAAGAAGAATAAAGAGTTTTGAGTGTGTCCACGTGGACACACTTTGTTTTAGTATAGTAGATAGATTTGTAACTCTGTCTAAATGGGAATGGTACTGTACATGCTGATTTTTCTTGAAAGTTGATGGTGGCATGTTAGACATGAATATCACATTATCATTCATATAAGAGGATCCTCTTTGGGTTGGCTGCCATCTCCCACTAAAATTAATGTTTTGCTTTTTTAGGGGGTAAATAACTTTATTATTACTAAAGGTCTCATGTCATTTACAACAAAGTTTTTACCTTTTTTCCCCTTTCCCAAAGTTTAAAGTGACTTGAGTGTGTTTAGATTAGGTTTGATGTGCATGTTTAGATTAACTTTATAACCAAAAAAAAAAAAAAAAAAATTAAAGTGACAGCGAATAAATGATTTTATCTCAAATTTATCATTTTTTTTCCGTACATAGCACGGGGTGTTTGCTAGTAGAGAGGGATAGTAGAGTTTTTATTTATAAAAAAATCGAAAGTTTAACACCCGAAGAGCGATGACAGCACGACTCGCCAGAAAGAGAAAAACAAGATTTAGGAGGTCACCAAAAGATCGAAGACTTTTGAAGGGGAAAATTCTTGGGCTCGCCACGCGTCAGTAGCTGCAACAATCTTTGGTTTCCTGGTAGAAGGAAGATAGCAAAACTCTGCCTACAAATGAAACTGAGGGGGCGGGTGTGCACCCTGAAATAAGCGCCGATGATAAAGTCAGTATAAGGCGTAAGTATATGAATATGATAGTGTAGAGATGCTTATCGTGAGGTCATTGAGCATATGTGCTTAAGGACGGGCTCTGGTATTGTGCTCTGGAGGACGAGCTATGGAGAGGTAGAGGACGTAGTTCAGGAGGCAAAGAGGACGTTGCTCTCGGACAACGGGACAACGTAACTCTCAGACAACGTAGCTCTTGGCAATGTAGCTCTCGGACAACGTATACGTTGTGCGCAAGATAACGAGTACGGTGTGCACAAGACAACGGGACAACGTAGCTCGGGTACAGTTGACAGCGTCTTCTCATGAAGAACATCAGGCGGATATGACCGATTCGAGAGAGCATCCGATGGCCACAATTGACCGTGAGGCTGTGGAGAGCGTCAAGTGGCCGGAGAACATCAAAGGAAGATGAGAGAATCAAGTAGGTGATTGCCTGCATAGCCCTTCAGGGTAGGGATGTGAACGACTCAAACTTCTCAACTCTCCTTCTTTTTTTTCTCCTTCTGCCTTTCTTTACTTTCTCTCTTGCCTTCCGCATCATCCCATTTTCACTAGTGATTCTTGCTTCTTTATAGGCATTTGGAGTCATTATGACTTGTGTAGTCATGATGAGGTCCCCTGTTAAACAACACTCAAGAGAGCCCGCACATAGCCCAAGTGGGCTTATGTTGACTAAATTGTTAGAATTTTGTTAGAGTGATAAATTCCCATTTCACCTTTTTTTTACGAATTTTATCCCTTACAACTTTGATACCATAAGAAACTCAATATTATTGATGGACTTGAATTGCTCATAAGGATCCAAAGAAGATTTAAATAGATAATTCAATATTCCTATTATAGACGGAAACCTCAATTAGATTAAATCAAATTTAATATTACATAATCTAATTAATTCAAATTCAAATTATCTTGTGATGAGATACATTTCACACTTTATTTTCTTACTCCATTCTCTATCAAAATACACCCTCTCATATAAAAGTGTTTCTTTGAAGAGGCATCTTGAAATCATTTCCTGTGTGCGAAAATATTAAACAACAAAAAAAATCTGTTGTTCGACTTGCCACATATATATGTAGTACTCAATGACATCACTTCACACAATGCCATTTTTTTTTCGAGGGGTTTGGTTTACTTCTCATGCGCTCAACTCAAATCCCCCAATGGCTATGTTTGTTTAGTGAGAAAATATGTGCGCTGAATTAATTTTTTAGAAGAAAAGCTAAGTTTTATATTTGGTATGCAATAAAAATAAAAATTTATTACAAATAATTCTCTAATACCACTTATAGGGGAAATGTTTAACTTACCACCGCATTTGACTATGTAGTTAAATGTGTAGTCCTCATTGGTACATGCCCCCACTTTCGTTATTAATTAAGCTTATCTTTCTTTACCAAAAAAAAATAAAAGTAAATTGAATTAAATAGAGGAAAAGAGCTTGGTTAGGCTACCAGCTTTTGTTTCACACATTAAAATTAGCACATGCCATGACCATGCGGCATGTGCTGTCACATTTAGGTCCAGATTTTTGAAGGGATAATAGCACACAAGTGACAAGGCGCCACAGAATAGAGATCTAATCAAGCCAATTGTGATTGATGGGGAGAGTTCAATTGCATCTACAGGTAATCCTTATTAATTGTGGTTAAGATTTACTAAACTTTAGGGTGTGTTTGTTTGACGAGAAAAGTGGGTGAAATGCAAAAAAAAAAAAAAAAATTAGATTTTCTTTCAAAACAACAGTTGAAGGAAGTTTTTGAGAGAAAATTAATTACTTTTGAAAAATACAAGTACATTTCTTGCACACCAAACGCACGAAAAGTATAAGAAAACTCAATTTTCTTTCATTTTCCTTCACTTTTTCACCAAACTAACCCACCCTTACCCTATGTTTGGTTGTCGAAAAAATAAGTGAAAACATGAAAAAGAAAAGAAAATTATAGAAAACACAACTAAGAATAGAAAACACAACTAAGAATTGTGTTAGAAATCTGAAATTTTCTTTTATTTTATATATTTTCACCTATTTTCTCAGCAACCAAACATAGCATTAGGTTACGTTCGTTTGACGAGAAAGTAGGTGAAAGAAAAGAAAAAGAAAATAAACTTAAATTTTCTCATAAAATATTATGGATCTAGGGAATGGGGGGTTGGGGGCACAACCCCCTATTTTTTCTAAAGACCAAGTTCTTGGATCATTTCATACATATTTTAAGGGTATTGTTTCTCCTTGTTTACGAGGTAGTTGTCCTCTTGCCCCATAGCTATGCACGGTAATATAATATAATTGTTTAGGGGACAATTGTTTCTTGTCATATGATTATGCTCAATTAAATAATTAAACAACTTATATACATTTTTTATAAGTTTAGAGAGGCACCTGCTCCATTCCCTTGGCTATACCCTTAAAAAGCTCTTTGTGGGGGAAAATACATGATCCAACACCTCTAAGAATACTGGTTTGATTCCGGCTAGCTGCAATGACTCATCTTCAAAGTGTGGTGGTCCTTCGACTTGCAATGATGCCCCGACGATCAATTCAATATGAGACTAGGGATGAAAAATGGTCATAGAACAGAACGATGAGTTGAGTTCGAGAGGGAGAAAAGTTCAGCCCCTTGCAATGTGCTCACATGTTCTATTTACAGAGGGGTCATTAGGGTTGACCAGTTGTCCTTCTATTAAAATTACTTAACAGAATAGAGATCTTTCCAGTTGAATTATCCAGTGGTGCAAGAATCTTCTCATTCCAATTTGCCTATGCGGCTAAGGTCGTAGGGTACATTTCCTATTCATCAGGAGAGTATCACGATTTTGTGTGATATCTTCAAGATATTGTTGGACCAGGTGTTTTGCGTGGTGGCTTAGAGGTTCAAAGAATTTCATCTCGGTCGTCCCAAGCTAGAGACCAGGTTGGGATTCTGGATGTTCTTTTCTGAGCTTTTCCTCGGGTCGAGAGCATGATATTTGGCTCAGAGTATTCATGTCCTGCTCGCCCTGATGATACCGTCAGCTATCAATGTACTTAATTACCAATTTTTACCCTTACACTCTTGTTTTTCAAACATTAAGAGGGGGAGGGAGGGGGGCACGCGCCCCCCGACTCCGCCCTGGTTGCGTTATAGGTGTGAATGAACTCTTCCAAATTCTATTGCAATTTGCTATGATTCTCCACTTGATCTCCATTATTCATATGGTTCCCTTTTTTTTTTTTTAGTATATAGACAAGTAACTCACACATACATGCACACAAGAACTCGCACACCCACTACACACAAGCCCACACCCCACACAATCCTCTTTTAAAAGAGAAGGAGGTGAGGCTTTATAAGGCACACTCAAGAGCATTATCCCATCAATGTGGAACTATTTAGAAAAACAAAAAAAATAATTTAAGGGTGTAAGGGATAAAATTCGTAAAAAGGAGTAAAAAGAAGGGGTAAAATAGGAATTTTTCACTCTAGCAAATTCTAACAATTTAGCCGAGATAAACCCACTTGGGCTATGTGCTGGCTCACTTGACTGTTGTCTGACAGGTGACCTCATCATGACTACACAAGTCATGATGACTCCAAATGCCTATAAATAAGCAAGAATCACCAGAAAGAAGAAGGATGGGGCGGAAGGCAAGAGAAAGGGCAGAAGAAGAAGAGGAAGAAGGAGATCTGAGAAGCTTCAGTCATTCACACCCCTACCCCGAAGGGCTATGCAGGCGGCCACTCACCTGATTCTCTCATCTTCCTTTGGTGTTATCCGGCTACTTGATGCTCTTTATGGTCTCACAATCGATTATGGCCACCAGATTCTCTCAAATAGGTCATGTCCGCCTGATGCTCTTCATGAATGGTCACACTGCCACTTGCACGGCCTTGCAATTGATTAGCTGTTGAGTGCAATCACACTTGAACTTGTGTCTGACGATGTGAATAGTGCCGAATACGTTGTCCGTTGTGCTGTGAATAGTGCCAAATCCGTTGTCCGTTGTGTTGTGAATAGTGCCAAATCCGTTGTCCGTTGTGCTGTGAATAGTGCCAAATCCGTTGTCACGTTGTGCTGTGAATAGTGCCGAGCTCGTTGTCCGTTGTCTGATGCACAACGTACCCGTTGTCTAATGTACAACGTACCCGTTGTGAGATGCACAACGTACCCGTTGTCTGATGCACAACGTATACGTTATCCGAGCTACGTTATCCGAGCTACGTTGTCAGAGTTACGTTGTCAGAGCTACGTTGTCAGAGCTACGTTGTCCGAGCTACGTTATCCAAGCTACGTTGTCAGAGTTACGTTGTCAGAGTTACATTGTCAGAGCTACGTTGTCCGAGCTTCGTTGTCAGAGCTACGTTGTTAGAGCTACGTTGTCTGTGCCTTATACGAGCTACGTTGTCAGAGCTACGTTGTCTGAGCCATATTCTTTGTGCCTCCTGAGCTACAATCTCCAGAGCATAACACCAGAGCTCGTCCTCAAGTGCATATACCCAGTGACCTCACGATAAGTATCTTTATACTATTATGTTCATATGTTCATGTGCTTGTGCCTTATACTGACTTTATCATTGGAGCTTATTTCAAGGTGCACACCCGCCCCCTCAGACTCATTCACAGGTGGAGTTTTGCTAACATTCCTCTACCAACTAAGCAGCTATAGACGTGTGGTGTGTACGAGATTTTTTCCTTTCAAAGGGTAATAACCGTGTCAAGTACTATATTTACCGAAGATTTTCCCACTTTAGTACAAAACGCTTCAAAGGGCTAATCCGAACACTGTTTCGCATTTTTGTTGTTCCTTTCAAAACTTGGATAGCTTTGTATGTTTTGATGTGCTTTTATGCTAGGGGCACCTAATTTAAACTAGGGCTGTCAACGGATCGATCAGATTCGGATTGGATCTACCTATATCCGATCTAATTACAAGTCCTGTTAAGCACTAATCGGGGCGGGGCGGGACGGGTTGGTTTGATATTTTATATTATATTGAGGTAATTATAAAATTTATTTCAGGGTAAAATAATAATTTTACATTATAAACGGGTCGGACTACTTAAATCCATTCCAGACCGAAACTCGATTCAGGTTTATTGCTTCATTCCCAAACCACTTCTACCTTGTTTAAAAACTTCGCAAACCCGTTCCAATAGGGTCGAGGCGGGACGGGTTACCCGATTAACCCAGTCGGTTGCCATCCCTAATTGAGAGGTCCACCATTTGTGTAACCTTAACTTCTAACCTAACCTACTAAAAGAAATTATATGCACGATACAACGCGTGATAGTGAGAGGTGATTCAACATGCGACTATTATTATTGTAAGCTGTGACGACCTGAACCCGTGCCTAAGGAATAGTGTTCTGAGACGTGCGTCCGATCGTCATTACCACGCATGCAGAAGACTTTACCTGTGAAAATGCGAGAATTTTCAACATTTTATCAGATGCTTATATAAGCAAAAAAAACTGGTCATTATAATAACTCATCATAAACAAATGCCTTACCTTACTTGCTATAATACTCTTTACTTTTGGCGCAACTAATGCGCTAGTACACTTTCCAGAATCTATCACGCATAGCTCTTTGCAAATCGGCAACCGCTTCAGAATCTGATGACATAAAATGAGAGGTGAGCTATATAGCCTAGCAAAATCCACAGTCCATCTAGACTATTTTTCACATAGTAACAACCATCAATAATGAGATAGTATTACAATTCAATTCTCATATTCTAATAATATATAATATCATAATTCGTGACCTGATGTCACTCAGGGCTATTTTACCTTATTCTGAGGTTCCCAACTTCAAATTGCCAAACTCATCAAATCATCATCCATGTCACTAGGTTACCGTTCCAGATAACAGCTCACGTTTTATTCTTGAGTCTGCAGACTCGTTATCTATTTCAGAATCTGTTACCATAGAAGAAAACTCCGTTACCATGACATCCCATACCACCATGATAACTACCGAGATTAACCGGGCTTATACCCAATGAAATCAAACCTGAAGTCCTTAGAATCCGTACCATCTTGAGTCATTAGACTCAGCACACAATTAACAACTTATACCATCTTAAGACATACTTAATTATAGTGATCTCCATTCCTCAGTCTTGGGATATACTTAAGTACAATGATTCTCATTTCTCAACCTGTCTTGATACGTATCTCCTTCAAAGTTTTGTTGGAACACACCGAAGTACAGAGGTTTCCGCCCCTCAAAGTATTGTTGGAACATACCAAAGTAAATAAGTCACTGTCTTTCATGGTCCAACATCATATTCGATCTTTACCAGGGTATACCTGAGTACAAAGGTCACCACCCTATTAGGGTATTCGTCACCCTCAACCAAGCTCTATTGGGACATACCTAAGTACAACGATCCCCACTTCTCAACCTATCTTAAGTCATCCTGAATCCACGGGGCCTTTCACCTCAAAGTATCTTGCCTTACGGGACTCAACCTATTTTTGGGTTATCCTTAAATCCACAAGGCCTTTCACCTCAAGGTATCTTATTACCCTAAGACTCACCCTATCTTGGGTCATCTTCTGCTGAATTCACAAGGTCTTTCACCTCAAGGTATTGTTGGAACATACCGAAGTACAGAGCTCACCACCCCTCAAGCCAACATTTATTTCTCTTGACCTAGTCAAAGAGGATTTATAGTTAACATTCCACCCACTCCCGACGATCAGTCACGTACCTAGTCTAAGAGGATCCTTGGATATCATTCCACCCACTCCCGACTATCAGTCACGTACCTTGCCAAAAAGGATCCATGGATATTATTTTATCCACTCCTTATTATCAGTCACAGAGGACTTACATATCACCACCACTCCAGACCTAGTTAAAGAGAATCAATGGATTACAATCCACCCACTCCCGACGATCAGCCATGTACCTCACCAAAGAGGATTTATGTATATTATTCCACTCACTCTCGACGATCAATGGATATTATTTCATCCATTGTTGACTATCAGTAATGAAGGAACCCTGACTAACATCTAACATATGTTAAATTTTCTAACTGTAGAAAATCCCCAATTAATCAAAGTATCGCTTGAATAATTAAATCAGTTGGGCATCAAGCCGTGACCAAGTCCGAGGGTATACCATTCCGGTGTGAAATATTTCCCGGCTGATGGATCCTTTCATTGCCTTACCAGTGCCCCAACTCATCACATCATACAAGGTTGTTCCGATAGGGAACATATTTGTGCTGATGGATCTATCCATCGCCCTACAAACATTCAAAACATCATCACATCACACAAGATTGTTCCGATAGGGAACATATCTGGTCCAATAGATCCTACCATCTCAAAACAGGTATCCAAACACGCATTATGACACCAAAGGGTGACATTACAACACACGGGAGAGCTAAACCAAGCTTCCTAGAGAGTCCAAACACCATTAGGGACAAAATCTCTAATCCTATGCATTGGCGATCAATTGCTAGTGCTGGGTGATCGATTACCCATTGTTCTGCATGTTGGCGATTAATCGCCCAATGTTCCTAAGCCTAAATTCCAGGTTGTAACAGCCCGAAACCGAGGGCTACACCTCTCTACTCATTTTTCACACACATCCATCCCTTCCACACGTTATATATGGGTTTCCGACCCTCTTTCATCCACACCATACAATGAAAACCATTCCACATACAATAATTTACATAATAGGAAAAAATAGAGAAGATGGAAAGATATTTTACCTCCCTCTCGATGAACGAGACTACGGAGGGCGAAATGGATGACGCGGTTGCATCTGAAATGCTAAAAAACCCCAAGGTAGACTCTCTCTCTTTAACTCCCACTTTCTCTCTCTAACTTTCTCTCTCTACACGCCAATCAAAGCATTAGGGAGGAAAACGGACATCCCCAAAGTGTCGGGAACGTCGAAAAACCCCAATAGACTTCCTCTTCTTTCTCTCTCTACCTTTCTCTCTCTTCTTTCTCTCTCTACCTTTCTCTCTCCTCTTTCTCTCTCCTCTCTTTCTCTCGAAAGAGGTTCGGGCAGCACTTCGATGCTCTTCAGAAAATGTGAGAAAATGAGGGGTTCAACCCTCTTTATATAGGCAAGGGTATTGCCTACGTGGCAAGACCCATTTGCCATCACACGGCCTTGTGACGTGGCAGTTGGACCGGTTTTCCCAATTTTTCGCATAGATGACCTCTGAAATCCCACTAAACGACGTGTGATGGTACCGAAACTTCAGGTGAACGAACTAGGGGCAATCTGACACCTGCTGTACGAATTTTGAGAAAACATATGGAGTTTTGACACTAAAATATAAGTCTGGAAGAAAACTGCAAAACCCACAAATTTCCTTGTTTCGGATAAAAAACACGTTACGGTTTCTTCGTTTAAGACGATGAACAACCGAAATGACAGACAATCGTCCCCACTGTTGGCCGACATGCAGTGGTACAAGTTTCACAGATTTCTATTGGAGCAGCCGGTAAATATCGAGTCACGACTGAAATTTGACAATCTGTGGACGTCCTGGTTTTCTTGTTATATTCACGTACAAGACCCCCGCGGTCTCACAAATCGATGCGCGATAGAACCAGTATGACGGGTGATCATCCCGATAATCGACCAATACACTGTGTGTGATTTCTAGAGAAAAACACTGAAGTTTATCAGTACAACTCTGTCCCGAATAAAAACTCACTTTCCATGAATTTATCAAACACTTAACTAATTAACCTCGGTTAAAGGCCAATAATCCTAAAATTTTATTATATTAAAATTCCGGGTCGTTACATAAGCTATCACTGACTACTATTATAGTAATGAGGAGTGCTAGCCTGGCCACATTTACTCCAAATTTTTCCATAGACACAAGATGAGGGGGATGAGATTTGATCTGGCGATATCAACCAAAACATCTGGCTATGGAATTTGTTTGACATGTGGTGATAAAAAGGGGAGAAGTCATTTGATTTCCCCCCTATTTTTGAACTTCTCTCCATTTGATATCTTCCCCCCTTTTTATTGCCACATGTCCCACATCAACTACATCACTGAATGGTTTTGGTTTGGCTATCACCAGATCAAATCCCATCCCAAGATGGGGCTAACATGTGGAGATATTTCATTATTTT
Source organism: Tetracentron sinense (assembly GCA_015143295.1). Taxonomy (NCBI): domain Eukaryota; kingdom Viridiplantae; phylum Streptophyta; class Magnoliopsida; order Trochodendrales; family Trochodendraceae; genus Tetracentron; species Tetracentron sinense. Next base: position 36,504,268 of record CM026568.1, on the reverse strand, counting down.
TAAAAAGTATAATCAGAGACTGTTGGACATTTGTAGCACCCCAGTTGCGTCTTTGGAAGATTTGCGACTGGGGCTAGCAAAATCCTATTGTAATACTTTCTCCTTTTAAGATGATTTTTATTTTGATGAGTGCTAGCACCAGTCGCAATAACTCCACAATTTTTCACTGATATAAGACTAGGTGCAACACGTGGAGATTTTTGTTATTTTAACAAAATAAAAAAAAATTAAATAAGGAATTATTTGACACCTTGCATCTATGGAAGAATGCGACTGAGGCTAGTATTTCTATTTTATTTTATCCATTTTTGATAGACAATTAAGAAGTTTGGATATTCAATTTAAGTAACTGATTCAATCTAAGGGTGTCAAAAAATCAAAATTTAAGGCACGGGGCTCATCATTTAAGGCATGTCAGACCATCATTTTAATGTCGTTGGATTTTTGATCGGATGGTCTAACACACTTTCCTTTAATTTATGAAGTATTTCCAAAGTGAGCAGTGATTAGCAGACCCATGGGTCCGCTACTTAACTTACCCCGTGTCCCTTTTAACTCCCATTTAACCCTGATTAAGCTTAACTAAATTAAAATTAAGATTAAAAAAAACTAATTTTGGATTGGTTAACCCTAGGGATGAGTGAATCTTAACCACCACAGTTGGTGAGTGTTTAAAAATAGGGCGTGGAACAATGAGGACCGGCCATTCCATTACATAATGGAAACCATGGGTACGTTAAGCATTTTCCAAAGGGCATTGGAATACCTCCGCTAATAGGTAATCCTGCATTTCGAAAGTTAAAATGGTGGTGGCGGTGGACATTGAATCAGCTTTTAATGTAAATGTGTATGCTAGTTATGTTCTCTGTAGAGACTCGGATTTTTGTTCATGTTAATACCTTGTTTAATAAGGTTAAAATAGACTTTCAATAAGTCATTTTGTGTGTTTAATTATAACTAAGGGTGTAGGGTGTTTAAATTCAAAAATGATGAAACAATGGGAAAATACAATAGCGGGCGATCGATCTCGATCCCTCACGTTTTCAGCATTTTAAAAAGATGCAATTTTTAAGGTTTTAACCCCCTCCCCTATAAACAAGACCCCCAAATTCGAGGGTTTTTAGGGTTTTAAGGTTCTAAACCTAATTTTGGGGAGAAGAATGGAAAACTTAGGGTTCTAAGTGGATTCTTGTTAGGGAAAGAAGGATTTGCTTGGAGAAAGGAGATTTAAGCTTGAAGATTTCTCTAAGGAGAAGTTATAAGCATTTGGGTCAAGAGGGAAAGCTCTATCAAGGTAAATATGACTTTCTCACTACCAATGTTGTGCCCCAAAATCCCCTTACAAGAATTGAGAACTTTGGCATGTGACTTACTTGACTTAATCCATTTAATTAGTTTTAAAGGCATACCAAAATCTAAACTTAAAATTTTCTTCAATTAATAACATTAACTAAATCCATGGTCTATAACTGCAACTGAAATATAATAAAATCTTGATCATCTATTATGATCCTAAACATTCAAACTAAAATAATTATAAATCCAAAATAATTCCAATTATAATTCTTATTAAATCCAACTACCACTAATAAAGCAAACTCAATAATATGACCATCAATCGAGACCCCGTTCTTCTTCTGGATGATCATCTTCAGGATCCTCTATGTATTCCTTTTATTCCCACGGTCTGGGTGCACAGATATCAAATCCAGAACTTGCCGACAACAAAAGTTATCGGTTGAGTAACAAGTTACTCCGCGTATATAACAAACCATAGTAAACAATATCTTAAACATTAACTTACATGCATTTCATACCTCATTTTCACATACATAAATCAGAGTGCGGAAACAAAACATATACATTATGTCAATAACTTTCTTTTCTTACTTTTCATACTTCTTACTTTATCGTTTTATGAACAACACATCCATATGCATCGATAATAAATTAAAATAGCGTTTTACCGTATAAGGAAAGAGGTTACTATACTTTACTTTACTGAGATACCACTCTTCGTACATTATCCGACACGGACGACTTAGTACATTTCCCGGTATGATGACTTACTTACTTTGACATACTTATTGCACTTTTGATGATATTCGGTGGTGCAAAACACAAGCATGCATTATCGCTTTCGTTGTCTTTCTTTCTTATTTACTTACTTTACTTTTGGTCTTACTTATAGTATTATTAATGTCTTTAATTCTCTCTTCATGCATGTGCATATTTTTCATTGGCGAGTGCACAATGATACACCTTTGGTTACATTACACCTAAGACTAACCGTCACAAGTCATAGGACATCTCATCATAGCGTCCCATTCCATTATGTTAACCAGGCCTAGGCAAACTTGATTTTCATCAAAGGTTCCTTTACCCAAATATATATTACATATATAAAAAAAGCATAAAATAAACACACAACTTTCATATTTCCAATAATTCAACAATATATAATTATAGTTTTTTTTTTTTTTGATAGGCATAAGTCTCAATCTAAATTAAATACCAAAACTCCCTTTTTAATCGAGATCAAAATCATAACTATATCACATATTTTATCAATAATGATTCTCATGGATTATAATCACAAATCACACTAATATATAATCATAATCTGTAACGCCCCAAAATACCCCCTAGGAGTTAGGATACTTTGGCGACGTAACTTAACCTTAATCAATCCTGCAAAGAGTATACAAGGTATGCCAAATAGTGATCCAAAAAAATTTCTTTAACATAAATGTAATTCCAAGTGTCAACGTAAAACAATGACTGGATAAAATACAATAATCACAAGGGTGCAAATGCTTGAGTTACCCACTCAAGCTCACATGAAAAATCCCCAAAAGGAAATCCCAAAATACATTTCTCTCTCCCTCTCATCCCAACCTATGGCCACAAGCCAACCCTAACATCTGGCTAACCATCCGAATAACCTCTTGCTCTCCCTGAGCTGCCTCAGTCCAAGAGACCAGAATCCATATGTTGTATAGTGTACCTGCCGACATCAAAGTACAGCTGAGCATGGAATACTCAGCGAGTACAAGCTACTAACTAACAAGAGTAATAATATTAATATGTAGTATAAGATACAGTTCATCCAAAAGATACATAATCAGAGTGCGGAAGCTAAAACGACATAACAACGTCAAGTAAATCATGAACATCATATTTTAACTTACGCATTATAAATTCGTATTCAAAAGTAATGACTTATTCTTGAAAATACTTTTTGTGGTTTCCAAAACTTGCTTGCCGTATTTACAACTTATTCTTGTCTTATTCTTGTATCGTGGAAATCACACATGCCTTGTTTTGTTCCTGTTTAGCTAGTACCCGAACTATGAAATGGACGGACATACTAGGTTCTTGTTATTCTTGCTTGTCTTGTTTAACCAGTACCCGAACTATGAAATGGACGGACGTACTAGGTTCTTGTCATGCTCGACTAATACCTGGACTATAATGGAACGGAACACATTAACCTCGTGTCTTGACTTGACTAGTGCCCGGACTATGGTGGAACAGAACACACTAGTTATTCTTGCTTGACTAATGCCCGGACTATAATGGAACGGAACACATTTGTCTTCTTGCCTTGCCTTGACTAGTGCCCGGACTATGGTGGAACGGAACACACTAGTTATTATTGCTTGACTAATGCCCGGACTATAATGGAACGGAACACATTAGTCTCCTTGCTTTGCCTTGACTAGTGCCTGGACTATGGTGGAACTGAACACACTAGTTATTATTGCTTGACTAATGCCCGGACTATAATGGAACGGAACACATTAGTCTCCTTGCTTTGCCTTGACTAGTGCCTGGACTATGGTGGAACGGAACACACTAGCATTCTTGCTTACTAATGCCCGGACTATAATGGAACGGAACACACTAGTAAATTTATTTGCTTAGCTAATGCCCGGACTATGATGGAACGGAACACATTAGCCTCATGTTATTCTTGCTTGCTTGACTTGTTTAACTTGTGAGCCAGGTGTGACATATCCTAGGGATATGCCCTACCCTTGAAATTCATGCTTGTTTAACTTGTGAGCCAAGTGTGACATATCCTAGGGATATGCCCTACCCTTGAAATTCATGCTTGTTTAACTTGTGAGCCAGGTGTGACATATCCTAGGGATATGCCCTACCCTTAAAATTCCTGATTGTTTCACAATTCACATTTCTTGTTCTTGGTTTTTCTTTTCATGTACTTATACTTATAAGTTTGGTTCATGCATGCGTGCTTGGTGTGTGTGGCATTCGTGACAATCATACCATTATAGATGAATCATGGGACACATGTTGCCTTTCAATTCTTTTTAATAATCATGTTAACATGAAACAATAAAGCATAATGTGACATTTCTTATAATTGCATAGACATGAGGAATTAATTGAAAATATATAGAGCATTTGTTTTAAAATCACCTTTTTAAGGAAAGCTACACAAATCATATTTCCAAAATCCTTCATTTCATTCTTGGCATTCTCACTCATGCATTTTGTCAAACACCTAATGTGCAACACATTCATAGCCACATTATTTCAAGTTCTTTTAGTTCATATGTTTCGTCAAACAAACACATGGTGTGCGTTTATTATGCGTACAATGCCCTTCCACCATTTTCCAACATACATCCATCACAACACATGGCATCCAATCGCCTCCTCCACATCCAACATCTCACATCCACAATTTCCTCTTTATCTTGTTTGTTTTAGGGATTTAATAAAGTAAAACAAGAAAAGAATAAACTAAGGAAATCCACAAGCATGCTTTTAAAACAAACCTAGGTTATTACTAGAGTAGTTAGTAGGGTGTACTAACCTTGAATAGGGGAAGAAACCCTTGAAAATGTCGAGGAAGAATGCTGTCGAGCTTTGAGAATGTGCTCCTCACGTGCTTGAGCCGTGGATGGAGAAATCCAAGCTTTTGGGATGCTATAGGGTTTCTAAACCCTTTATCTTTCTCCACTTGATGCCCTAGGAGAAAACCCCTTTTCTCCCCTCTTACTCTCTCTCAAAATATTGCTAAGGGTGTTTGTGAACACCCTTGGCTTGAGCCAACCCTTAAAAATAAGGGTGGAGTGGCCAAAAGACCAAAAAACCCCTAATAAAATTTCTGCAAAACGCGTAGGACCGATAGATGACCGATCTATCGGTAGTGGACCGATCGATCGGTGCTTATGACCGATCTACTGGTAGTGGACCGAGCGATCGGTAGTGATCGGTGCTCTGCAAAAATGCGCTTTGGTATTTCGGCCATAACTTTTGACTCACTTATCCGATTTTGATGATTCAACTTGTGTTGGATTCTTCTTTCAAAAAGGAAAAAAATTTTATGTTTACATAAATTATAATTCTTCTTTATTAGTGGACCAAAATGTCCCTAAAGCGGACTGGTCTGCAATGGGTTGTGACAGCCCAGATTTTCAACAGTCCCGACTTTGGAAATTGGACTTGTAACTCAACCCCGACTCAAAATCAGGGAAAATGATCAGCATGAACCTTGAAGAAGGTTTTAGTGCCTTTCCAAAATTCAATAATCACTCGATTCCGAGTAACGATGACTAAACTAGAGCCCTTTAAAGTTGAGGCAAATGCCGAGACATACCTTTTCACCACCTAGAACACCTCGAGTGTTTTCACACTCTTTTTCCTTGTGTCCAATACCTTACTCACACCTCATAAATCCTTCTCCATAGGTTTTTAACCCACCTCAATGATAATTAAATTCACACCAACATGCGTGAGAGGCTCCGGCCTCTTTATGCCTCATGCACTAGCACTATTCACCAACAACCCATTTAAACAGTTAGGATATTTTATACCCTTGATTTTACCCACTTAGAGTATCTTTACACTCTTTTTTAGACTCAAACCATGTACCTAAAACCCTCATTTGACTAATCATAATATCAAGAACACAATGGGAGGCCTTAGGCCTTTACACACACACCATGTAAGGGCACTATTCACATGAACAGTGAACTCAATTTCTAGGGCTCTACATAATCTCACATATAATTCATCTTAATCATTCAACTCTTCCATATCTTTCAATTAATTTCATACATTCATCTCATTCTCCTTATATACCCACCTACATTCAATATAAATTTCTAATCTTCTTGTTGAAGGATAAACAAAGTATATCCTGATTCTTCACATCCTAATTTAACGATTCAAGAAATACTGAAACAGGAATCATAAACATGGTTCTTCACATCCTAATTTAATGATTCAAGAATTAATGAAACAAAAATCATAAACATGGTTCTTTACATTCTAATTTAACAATTCATAAATTAATAAATCAGGAACAATAAGAATTCATAGATCTTGATTGTCTTTAGATTCTTACGTAGATCTATCCATTGTAATTAATCTTTTAGGTTTATATTCAAGATATGAAAAACTAGGTTCGTTATTTACCTTACTTGATTGCTTCCCTACGATCTATCGCTTGCAAATATAACTCGATTTCGATCTTCAAGCCTCATTTTTCCTTTTTCTGATCTAATCCTTGAACTCCTCAAGATTCTCCCTTTTGATCTTTTAGGAAGCTCTCCCTTTTCTCTCTTTTAGTTTTAGAAGCTTATAGAAACTTTAACTTACGAGTTGGAGAGTTATTTATAGAGTTTGGGGACCAAAGGGGACTCAAAAAATCAAAAATCGATGTTTTCACGCATCTTTCAGTGCCCACCGATCGATCGGCGAGTTTTGGCCGATTGATCCCCGCCACCACCGATCAATCGGCTCTAGTTGGCTGATTGGTCGGATCCCTTTATTTTTTTCTGAACTTTGCTATGATATTTTGTCCGTAACTTTTAACTCAGTTATCAAAATTGGATGATTCAACTTGCGTTGGAACCATTATTTGAAGGGGAACAATTTCTTGTTTAATAGACAATCCCAAATTTCAAGTCCATGAAGGTTAAAATGTCTCATCAAGTTGGATGAAAATGAAAGAGAATCTCGAAATATTTGGGTTAATACTGAGCACCCATGATTTGAACCGCTAGACTCCTAGATGTTATAAAATAGATACCTTAGCCTAATTTTAAGCAATGAGGTAACCCCTTAAACTTGAAACTTTTAATTTAATAATACTAATAATAAGTTAATCACTATTATTATTATTACATAAGGGGTTACTACATCTAGGCCTCCCACATTAATTCTCATAGGAGCACATGTATTTTAAAATTAGAATCATATTCTAAGAAGTTCATATGAATGACACGAATATCGAGAAATTAAATTTGGGTCTCTACAATCAATGTCATGAATCATCGATGTTTTTAAGTTTTGAAATTAAGATCTTATGTTAGAATAAAAATAAGTAAGAGTTATTGTAAAAGGGCCTATCTATTTATGTGTTTGTTCATTATTGTGATATATTGAAGTCAATGTGTTTGATAAAATGTGGAAAAAGGGAATGATTAAAGTTGTGTAGTGAAAATAGGAGAATGGGATGTATGTTTGGGTTTGAAATGGTAGATGAGTTGTATTGTGGAGTTATGGATGAATTTTTGTGTTAGTTTGTATGAAATGATGGGTTTATTGTTCAAATGATGAATTAAGATTTAAATTGCTCTATGTTATAACATGGGAAATGATGTATGTTTAATGCTAGAATTGTTAAGATTTTCACATTGAGATAGCATGTTTATACTTGTTTAATTGATGAAATATAGAAATGCTATACCATGATTATGGATGAATGTTATGGAATATTACATGAAGTGGTTTATTGTCGGTGAAATAAGTTTTAAATTTTGATCTTATGGGCCTAGGTCTTTTATCATGGCGGTGTACAATGTTATGATGGATAACTAGGGTACTTGATTAATAATCTAAAGTATTATTTGACCGAGAGTTCGTCACTCGTCTTGAATTATGAATGTTGTTGAAAATACATGTAGTGATGTATTGCTAAGTAGATAAACCTTTGGAATCTTTTGAACCTTACTCTTTTATTATGATGGTTATGGGACATATGATGGATCACCAAAGGTACCAAGGTTGGAAATCTAAAGTGTCATTTAATCAACAACTATGTCACACTTATGATAGTTGCACAAGCATGATAACAACATAAATACGAACACAAACACTTGGAAATAAGCAAAGTGTATGTGAAATTGCATATTGAGTTTCCTTGCCCGAGTATCTCCAGTCTAAGATCAAAGGATATGTGTAAGAAAGCAAATAAATCATAAATAATTCCAGAAGCACTTGAGTAACGTGCTATGAGATGGTACTCGGTATGTAGAGTATAATAATCTCTTTCACCTATATAGTGGAAAATTATTTTAAGTTAATAATATTGATTATACATGCAATGATGCTCACATGAAAATTGAAAAAAAAATGATGACTCATGAAGGAAAGGTGTGAGCATGAGAATTTTTCACCCAATTTCACATATGGTTTGACTGTTGACTAATAGTCGCCACCTATTTATTCTTAGGGATAGCTCCCAGATGGTTGGATAAGGACTTAGTCTACACAAGAGATTCAGGATAAGCGGTTCGATTAAGCCCCGGGGAAGGTGTTAGGCACCCTAGGAGCTCTATTTTACAATGGTTACCTACTTCCTAAATTTAAGCCAATTTTAAGTCAAAGTTTAATTAAGATGCCTAAGTATTTAGATTAATGTTAATCTAAAAAAATATAGAAAACTAGCTAGATTGGGGTTGAACCCGGATTGGGCTGCCTACGTAATCACAAGGTAAGATCAGACCGAACGTAGTTCTGGCACATGAGCCCGTGCCAAGGTTAGGGGTGTCTGTGCATAGGATAGCCAAAGGTCTAGCCTGGAGGCTAGGGTTTAGTTGACCGGGTTGGTCAAGTGCATGGTTTGGATCTAACCGTGGTTAGAAAGAGTTTGATCATGGTTAAAAGTTAATCATAGCTGAGATTTGGTCAAGGTTGGTCCCAATAGGCCAAGGATCGGATTTAACTGAGGTTAAGGTTGCTAACCAGAGTTAAATAAGGAGTTAACTATGGTTAGGGATGTTAACCATGATAAAAGGGCAAGAAAGTTAAATTTTTGGTCTTTTTATATTTTTTAGATTTTTTTGGTATTTTGGGGGATTTTTCAAAAGGGTTACACATCTTAACCATGGTTAAATACTAACCGGGTTAGGTTAACACCAGTTAAAAGTGCTGGACAGGATGGAAATGACCACAGAAGACTATTTTAGGCTCCTTAGAATATATTTGATTTTTCTGATATTTTTCAGATTTTTTATAATCAGGGGTGGCTTACCCATGGTTAAAAATTAACCAAAGACTGGGTTAACCATGGTTAAGGGTCCAAAATGGTCAAGTTGGGCTCAAAGAGTATAGCAAAGCCTAGACTGGCCACCTACCTGGTCTGGGCCCTGTGCAAAGTCCAAAATAATCAAAATCCAGAAATAGAGGTAAATGGATTACCTCCATTCCAAGATTCCAACTACCCTAGTTTGTAGGCCTGTGGTTAGGTCAAGGGTTAACCCCACGGGGTCAAGGACCCACAGGGATGATCAGTGATGTGCCAAAAGTGTCCTGGGCCCTGGAATGGTCTGAAAATGGGCTCTACAGGATCTGGAACACTCTCTGCATAAAATAACAAAATGGCGGTAGACCATCTACCGCCATTTAACCAGTTAGCAAACTGAGAGAATTTTTACCATGGTTAAGAGGTCTGGGAGTCCTGGAAAGGTTAGGGTAGGTAGCCAGGAGTGTGAGAGATCAAAATATGGTCTTGGATTGGATCACGGCCCACCCACAAAGCAAGATAAAGCCAATGCAAAACAAGGTCCAGTAATGGATGTAGATACTTTACCTCCATTACTGGCATTCTACAGAAATTGTATTTATCCCTCTGGGGGCTGCACTAGGGCTACACCAGGGGATCCCTTATGGACTGAGGATCTCCCAGGAAGCAAAGGGAAACGCCATGGAGATTGGGGGGTCTTATACCCGAGCTGCACCTTCAAGGGGGTTCTCTATATCTACGAAGAAGATAGGGGACCCCTGTCCTTAGGTTAAAAACAAACAAAACAGAATTAAAATGGCCCCTGGAGTAGGACCAGGGGCCTTACATGCGTTTACAGAAAGCAAAATGGGTAAGGACAGACCCTACCCTTATGGCTTCGAATCTTTAAGGTGGTGTACAATTTTGGTGCAGAGTGATGGCGAACAGGAAGGATGGGGGCAGGCCTGGATAGCTCCTGGGGGTGGCTTAGGCTTCCTCTGAGGTGAAGGCAAGGGTTGAGGACTGTTGGGTATAGGCTAGCCGGAATCTTATAGGGGTTCAAGGTGGTGTTCTTTTTTATCCATCTTAAGCTTGGGGTATGGGAGGTATTTATAGGGTTGGATGAGGCTTGGGGTAGTTTAGGGATGCACTTAGGAGTGGGGGACACTATGGAGGCGGAGCACAGGTGACCCAGGGAGTGTAGCATGCGAGTTTTGCAGAAATGGGGTATTGGCGGTAGATGATCTACCTCCATTCCCATTTCAGTATAAAATGGGAATGGTGGTAGATAATCTACCGCCAATTCCTGGTTTATACACAAATGGGTCAAACACCTTCACTTGGCCTGTACCACTGTTGACTTTGCCTATATAACGTAATGGCGGTGAAGCCATTACCGCTAACATGAATTTTTTCAAAATGAACACAATGGGCCCCACCCTAACGGCTCTAAGGGTTTGTGGGCCCATGTTTGGGCCCACAGAAGGGTCTGGGTTGATTTTGATACTTTTGGGCCCAAGCATGGGCTTTAGGTTTAACCTAGGGTTAAGTCTAGGTTTAGGGTTTGGGTTTTGTCTAGGGTTTGTCCTAGGGTTAGGTTGAATTAACCATGATTAAATTGATTAACCAGGGTTAAAAAGAGGTGTAAAAATGGGGTGCTGACAAAAGAAAAGCAAAACAAGTTAAGATAAGATAAGAAAATAGGAATGATGAATTAATTATGATGCTTCCACACTCTAACTTATGTATATTATATTGTCGAAATGCCATAATGAACCTGCTCATGTAATTATTATTATGAAATGCTTATGTTGAACCTGCTCATATGATTATTATTATTATGAAATATTTATTTTGAACTTGCTTATACTGACAATTGTGTTATCTATGATGAATATGTCATGTAATGTTTCTGATATTGCTAGTTAGGATTTCATATGCACCGAGCCGCTTATTGCTTAGCCAATATGTTTTCATGTTGGCAAGTTTAGGTTCGAAGTAATAGAGGAGCCTTAAGTAGAGGAGGATTACGAAGTAGAAGAGCAAGGTGATACTATAAAAGAGGGAGCGAGGGACTTAGATCATTTTTCCTATTGTTAGACTTTAGTTTTGAATTGAGAATTGTAATAGATGTTAATGTTGACACATGGTTTTATTTGGATCACTCATAGGTCTACTTTTATATTCGAATGAATTATGATATTACAAACTCAATTATCGGTTAGTTTAATACAAAGAGGTTCATTAGCTTATGTTTTGGAAGAAAATTTTTAGGTTCACTTTTAGTATTGTCTTGCTTGCTTATAGGTTTAATTGGGTTAAGTAGTGTAACGGGTCCCATTTTAGCCTAGATGAGATTTGGGGGGTTACATTCTCAGTCAACCCATACTCTCACCCTCTACCAATTATCTGTTCATTTTGAAATGATTAAACCACCCTCTCACCCATAAAAAAAAAATATCAACAAATTATCTCTGGCAGATGCTCAAGGTTACCCCGAGGTGTAACCTCGGCCACCTCTCTTTGCATGACACGTGGGAATATATTTAATAGAAGAGGTAACAGCATGCATGCGCACGCGTGAGAACACATTTAATAGAAGAGGTGATAATTTGCTAGAGATAACCCGCTGCCAAAAAAAAGAAAGATAGATGGTGGTAGAGGGTGGGAGTATGAGTTGACTGAGAGTAAGGCTAGCATTTCTTGTTCCTTAAAGAGAAATGCTAACCCATACACTAACTTCCAAATTATCATTTTGGTAGCGGGGTCATCCCTTTTATCTATTATCTCGAGTAGTGTTATTAGAATCGGACTGGACCGATCGGTCGAACCGAAAAAACTGGGAACCAGTCCCCTCATCGGTTTCCAAATCCCCTAAATTGGTCAGAATCGGCCAAAACCGGGTAAAAATGAGGATTTTATTTTTTAAATAAAAAAGGACACAATCGAACCGGGAACTGGCCACCCAGTTAGCTCAACGACCGGTCTGATTATGAAAACACCGATCTCTATATAAATTTCTTAACCGTTTCACCATAATAAGAGTTTGAAAAAAAAGTAGTTATATTACACATTTTTTTTCTATTAATTTATATCTGGATCATATGTTTCTTAGATTTGCCATCCTATATTTTATTTTAATTTTTTTGGTATCTCAAATCCGGTTACGCCACAACCCTAGTTAGTGGGTTAGTTTATATCATCCTTGAGGGGTTTCAAACCAAGACCCCACATTATTTTTTTCCATTTGTTTATTGTTATGGTATTTTTTTCTACGGTTTATTAATAGCTATCTATTTTTTCCACATTAGGCTTTTAATGATACAAACCCCCAAACCGGGTCCATAACCTGTCATTTGGATGTGAAGGACGAATTGACCAAAAGGCATCCTATGGGCATGTTTGGTTGGGAAAAACAAAAAGTTCTGAACAACTTTCTCATGCATATACTCATCTACGCTATTTTCTTGCTTGGCTGGAAGGAATGCATCTGGTAAGGTCATATGGCCTCCATGGCGCAGCCCCAATAGTCCTAGGGGTGTCGAGGGGCCATGTTAGTTCAGGCCGGCTTGAGCCCAAGTCAGCTCGGTTAATAAGTAGGCTAGGACTTGGGAGTGGGCCTAACGATTTAAATGCCCAAAAAATTGTGGTGTGTTTCTAATAAACGGGCTTATCAAGCCCGCCCGCCCGTCAATATTAGAATAACCGATGGGCCTACTGAGTCTCTAGGCCTAAGTCGATCCAACTATTTAGCTAGGCCAATTGACACCCCTACATAGCCCCTATAATGATTTTTTTGTAAGTGGGACCCTCCCATAGTACTAGAACTATATAGTATAGATTACAGGGGCACCTACCAATATATTTGAGGATACCAGTACAACGATGATTCAGTGCATCAAACACACAATTCAAACTGGTGTAATCACAGTGATCTAGTGTTATCTTTAAGTATGTGGATTGTGGAGTAGACTTGATTTGCAGAGACTATTTTTTTTTCTTCTAAAAAAGTTCTGATGAGGCCATCACCACCAAAATCTATGGTGCCCACAACAGCATATCGTTTCCTTTGAAATAAAATAACAGAAAAAAAAGGGGGGAAAAGGTTGAGAAGTTGAACAGCTTTCTTGGTAATGAGATCGACTTCTCATCAAACAAAAACCAATCGAAGACTTCTACATGTGATTTATTGAGGAAAAAGAATTTAAAAAATCTCTACTCTCTTTCTTCAAGCAAAATTCTATCTGTATTCTCTATGACTCCTCATCTGAAACCTCCGTTTCTCCTTATTCAGTCTCAAAACCCAAAACCTAAGAAAACTCAAACCACTCCCTTATGACGTCCCAACGATTATGTTTGGGTAAATAAAACCATTCCACTCTTCTCTGAGACTAATTCTCGAAGACCCATCTCGCTTTTTTTTTTTTTTGGAGGGGGCTCTTTTGTTGTTGAGTTTTTCTATTCGGAGATTTGGACTTTGGGGAGAGAAATGGAATTTTCGATGCGGGTTTTTGTTCTTCTTCTTGTTTCTGCTTTTGTTTTAAAGATCGGTGCTGAGAAGCTTGACCAGAGTCAACATACAGAGCGAATTTCAGGTGGGTTGATTTGCTTTCTCTGTTATTATTTATTTAAATCGAAACTTTAAATGTGTTTTCTTCCCCCCCTTTGTTTGGGTATTGAATGTCATCAATTTTCATTTGAGGTTATTGGGTTCATTGCTTGTGATCTGATATTGTTTAGTTGCTATTAACTGTACTTTGTTGGGTTGAAAGTTGGAACTCTAGTTTTGTTTTATGGAATTTGAGGAGTTCCTTTAGGTTCTGATATACAACTGAGGTTTAGGAGTTTTTGGCTTATATGTATATATAACTGATCAAAGTGAAAGTGAATGGAGGGTGAAATTGAAGATCTGTGTTGGTTAATTTCGACTGGATTTCCGGTTTGTTGTATCCATATATTTTCGGGAATTTTATAAATATGTATCTAGTTGAAGTATGACTTTTGGGTTAGTAGAAATTGGTTTTTTTTAATATATAAATTGTGATTGTGGGGGCGGAATGCAGGTTGCTTAAGTGAATTCGGATCAAGTCTTGGTTTTATATGATATTCTCTCCATAAAGAGTTCATGGATTAGGGTGAATTTTACTGGCTGGTTCCTAGATTATTTTTAATTAATTTGAGCTGAACAAAGTTATATTTGTATTTAGGATAGTTTCTAAATTTTATATCCGTCATTTGGGGTTGGAATTTTTAGAATATATCCTAACTCCTAGTTTTTGTCTAGTAATGGTTTCCTTTCCTTTGCCTATTTGGTTGTAATTTGGATATGTAACTCACTGAGCTCAAGTACAAACTGTAGAATTAATTAGAGTATTCCTGGTGTTGGGAATCTTTTGTGGTGAATTTGTATTTCAAATGCACAGCTTCTATTTGGTTCTACAGCACTACTGCTAAATGATTTTTTTTTTTTTTTGTGGTGGTTATATGAGAGAATAAAAATATTGTCGCTGGAACCTGACTAATTGGGAACTAATAAGGAAAATGAGTCTGGTATGATTGGGATGAATAAAAAAAATGAGCTAGACATGTCATGTTTTTGTGAATTCCTTGGACTTGGGTTGACTCAGCATAATTTTGACGGGCTCGATACAAGTTAGCTGCTGCAAATTGGTTCAGGCAATACACTGTCATAATTGGCATAGTATTGCACAACACTGACTCATTTTGATCTTGTACCAAGATGATTGGGTTGATACAAACATAGTTGCCAAACATCTGTATTATACCCATATAATACCCGTATAATACTTTTAGGGGGGTCTCTAGGAGTGGTTATCAAACAAAGGTGCTCGCAAACGGCTGGAGCTCGGCTCATTAAAAGCTCAAGCTTGTTCGTTTATTTAGTAAAGAAGCCAAGCTCAAGCTTGATTTTCGAGCTCGTTTAGTTAACAAGCCAAGCTTGAACACACCCCTACTCGACTCTTTAAAAGCTCGGGTCGATTATATATATAATTAACCTACTAAAATATCTAAATACACTTCATTTAAATTCTAAAATTAAGTATATTTGTTATATATTAGTAAAGATTAATAATATATAATGTATTTTACATAATAAGGATATCGTTTATACAATTATGAACTTTTTCTAAAATTTTAGGTAACACTTTAATCTTTTTTTTTTTGGTACCTATACGAGGATAATAAAGTAAAATTTAAACCTAGTATATAGCTATATTTAATGAATCAAGCTGTTCGCGAACTGCTCGAGCTCGTTTATTTAATAAAAAAACCAAGCTCAAGCTTGATTTTCGAGCTCGTTTACTTAATAAACAAGCTTGGATATCCCACTACTTGGCTCGGCTCGATAACACCCCTAAGGGTCACTGTTTAAAACTGTTTACTTTTGTCGTGTTTCGTATTATACCCGTATTGCCGTATAATACCCATTTAACACCCGTAGTTCCTGAACGGGTCATTGCCGTGTTATACCCATACTTGGTAACTATAACAAAAGCGTGCTTGTCTATGACTAGAATTTGTGGTGACTTATACCTCTTTACACTTTCGTTGTATTTTGAGGGCTGGAATGATCTGAAATTGAGGTTTGGTCCTTTTTGGTGATTAAGCTCTAATAGATATGTTACCCTTGTCGTGTGTGTGTCTGTATGTGTGTGTTCTGCTCCTTCCTTTTCCGTTAGATCACCTACCCGCATTTTGAAAATATTCACTTTCAAGTATCTTCTTGTAACGTTGTAGTCTCCTAGATGCATGCTGCAGAGTTGAATTTAGTGCTCAACTGAATGATAAAATAGGAACCTCACTGAGTTGCCTCAATTGTCTCAGCCTTTAGATTCCTAGTCCCAACTCATAAGTTCATAACACATAAGTCCAACTCAGCTGCAAAAAATCGATTTAATTTTCTATGGAATTTTGCTCAAAAGAATCTTACAAAGATGCCATTTTCACCAGATACTGATGTTTATAGTTTTATGAGTTTTTATATATAAAACTTTTGTATAGTCCCATTAAAAACTTTAAAAGTTGAATCTCTTGTAGAATTTCTCAAAATTTTTACTTTGTGGAAAATTCCCTAGTATGAGATCTGTGATTGTGCTTTGGGGTCTACCAAATGCAGGGAGTGCTGGTGATGTCTTAGAAGATGATCCGGTGGGAAGGTTGAAAGTTTTTGTTTACGAGCTTCCAAGCAAATATAACAAGAAGATCCTGCAGAAGGATCCCAGATGCCTCACCCACATGTTTGCTGCCGAGATCTTCATGCATCGGTTCCTCTTATCCAGCCCCGTTCGAACCCTCAATCCTGAGGAAGCTGATTGGTTCTACACCCCTGTTTACACCACTTGTGATCTGACGCCTAATGGACTACCTTTGCCCTTCAAATCACCACGTATGATGAGAAGTGCGATTCAGCTTATCTCTTCGAACTGGCCTTATTGGAATCGGACGGAAGGGGCTAATCATTTTTTTGTTGTGCCCCATGACTTTGGAGCCTGTTTTCATTATCAAGTAAGAAACATCACCTTCCTTTTCACCTTATTAGAATGGTACTCGTGTCTGACATGAGACTTGTCCTTCCTGCATTTGACACATATGCCAGGAGTGTTGGTATCCACTTTTCAGTTGGCCAAGGAGATCTTTAAAGTGAAATTGATATAATCGATAACTATATTGGACATGTTCAATTATTTCGAGACAGTTCTATAATTTCTGACCGTCCAAGAAAATGTCATATATTGGATGGTTAGAATCATCTGGTTGGGTCGATTTTGAGCCTAAGATCTCAGAGGTTTTACAATCTCCCTGTAATTGGGCGTTATGTCTGGATTCGGCAGGAAGGGTTGCTTCTTCCTTTCCTCTGTTCAATGCAAGTGTTCTTCATTTCTTTGAAGTTCAAACTTTTTTAGGTGTATTTGAATATGAAATTGTATCCATGTCTAAGGTGAACATGACATGTACTTACTTCTTTCTGATTGTAATTCATAACCAATGGTTTGGTTCATGTCCATTGCTGCAGGAAGAGAAAGCTATTGAACGGGGGATTCTTCCCTTGCTCCAACGTGCCACCTTGGTTCAGACTTTTGGACAACGGAATCACGTGTGCTTAAATGAGGGTTCAATCACAATTCCTCCATATGCTCCTCCACAGAAAATGCAAGCTCACTTGATCTCTCCAGACACTCCTCGGTCCATCTTTGTTTACTTCCGAGGTTTGTTTTATGATGTGGGAAATGACCCAGAAGGTGGATATTATGCAAGGTATATTTCTACTAAGCTTACAAATTAGTACTTACAATGAGTTATAAGGTTTGGGTCAGCTAAATCTTATGTAAAGTCAACCAATGGCATACAGGTAACATTGGGTTGAAAGGGGTTGGGGCCCGGCAGGGGCGGAGCTAGAAAATTTTTCTTTGGGGGGGCCAATGTACATGTATATTATGAAAAAAAAAATCAAGCGTGAGGTTATGCTCTGGAGAAATTTTTTATTTGATAGCGCCATTATATAAATAAAATTAATTATATTTTTTTAAAACTTTTTTATATTATATGTATAAAAAATTTTACAAAATTTTAAGGGGCCAAACTTCCCACATAATAAAAAATTACATCCTATGTAATTTGGGGGGCCACTATATATAAAATTTAGATACCAAATACCTTTAAAAAAAAAAACATACCTATGTAAGAGGTCCAATCACAGCCAATTGCGATTGAACTTCGGGAGAGTTCAATTGCAACCACAGGCTAACATGTTTCCCTTTTAACCTTAGTTAATTGTGTTCCTTGGGGTTCAATAATATAACATTGGTTTTAGAAAAAAATATAAATTTTTTAAAACTCTAGTTAAAAAATTTTAACTCATAGGGTTAATACTTTTTAAAACCAAGGTTATATTGTTGAATCCTAAGGGTTAATAAATCTTAATCACAATTAATTCGAGTTAAAAGGGACATGTGTTGGCTTGTGGATGTGATTGAACTCGTGGCAAGTTCAATCGCAATTGGCTGTGATCCTATCTCCCTATTTAATAAAGGAGAAAGTTCTTCTATGTTATTCAGTTCTTGTACAGTTTTACGGGACCTACTTAGAGATTCACAATAATTGGGGGGCACTATAAAAAGAAGATTAAAATTTGGAGGGGCCATTATAAAAATTAGACTAAAAATTTAGGGGGGCCACTATGTAAATAAAACTAGCTCTGCCCCTGAGGCCGGGTGGTGAGGCTAGTCTGATCTAGGAATCCATAGAACAAGTTTACTCACTTCCTTTAATTTTTGGTGTGGTAGATCTCCTAGGTGGGTGCCCATTTGATTCTGGATTCCTCAAGTCTTCCTAACTTTCATGAGTTCCATTTACTGGTATTTCATTGTCTTCTAAGTAGGGGTAGCATAAGTTTTCTTCTTTAACCTGCATGAAAGGTTTCTTGTTGTTTAATGCATTTACATGAAGTGTCCTCGAAATCACTTGCAGACATTAGATTGTGTTCCCATTGGCTCACGGCACCTTTTTTGGGGTCGAGCCTGTATTCCAATTGAGGTGCCTTGTGTTAACTGTGAGGTTGCTGGAATGAATAGGACCCTTTTCTAACTTTCTTGTTTGTTTGACAGAGGTGCACGGGCCTCAGTGTGGGAGAACTTCAAGGACAATCCGCTTTTTGACATCTCCACGGAGCACCCAACAACCTATTATGAAGACATGCAACGGGTTGTTTTCTGCTTGTGTCCACTGGGATGGGCCCCATGGAGTCCTAGATTGGTCGAGGGGGTGATATTTGGTTGCATCCCAGTTATCATAGCGGATGACATAGTCTTACCCTTTGCGGATGCAATCCCGTGGGAGGAAATTGGTGTGTTTGTAGCCGAGAAGGATGTTCCCAACTTGGACACTATCCTCACATCAATACCGCCAGAAGTAATATTGAGGAAGCAGAGATTGCTGGCCAACCCATCAATGAAGCAGGCAATGTTGTTCCCACAACCTGCTCAACCTGGAGATGCTTTCCATCAGATACTGAATGGGCTTGCTCGTAAGTTGCCACACCACAAGAGCATTTTCTTGAGGCCTGGTGAGAAGTTCTTAAACTGGACTGCAGGTCCAGTAGGGGACCTGAAACCATGGTAACAGGAGCAACATCTTCTCCCAAGTGGACCCTTGTCTTGTATTTCACTGTTCATCCGGCCCCCACCCCCGTCGGAGTTGTATCACTGTGACCAAGGTGCTGCCTTCATAGAAAGTGTAAATCCTGATTTCATCAAGATTGCATTATATATTCTCTTTTTTTTTGTAGCTGTTGAGAAGTCATGCATGGTTTATACTTTGCCTGACTGAGAAGTTATGGTTTGATCTTAATGCTAATGTCTTCTTCCCATCTGAAATGGAGAACTAAACAATTTTTTTATTCATTTGTTTTGCTGTGTTTTTGTAGATTTATACTGTTTTTTTTTTATTTAAGTGCATGCAAGTTCTTATTTATTAAGAACCCATATGGACTTCTGAATCTTTTACCTGTTTCCGTAAATAATCGGTCTGTGGGTACTCCTCCTAATCATTTAATTCACATAATTAAAGGGTCAATATCAGAAGTGTGCTTGGTTTCATTTTTTTCAAGAGTGTGCTATCTCATCATTAATTCAGACCCTTAATAGTTTTCCATAAATGGTTAGGATTCGGGAGTATATTAGACAGAAATATTCTCATTTATTTGTATATTTTTCAAATTACCTTTATAATTAGTTTTTTTTTTTCCGTGGGGGGCTACAGATATCTTTGGATGTCTTTGATATCTTTGGATGTCTTTTGAGATGGAGTTTATCATCTAACCCAAAAGGAGTGGACCAGTGGTTCCTGGGCCTTTCTCCCAGCGACAAGTCCTGAGTTCCATTTCTCACTCCCCTTTGGGCCAGCCCTGCACAGGTTTTACCCGGACTTACTTGGTGTGGTGGGTTGCGGGCTCACGTCGCACCCTCAGGGCTCAGTCCTGATCCAAAGGGTTGGGGACACCCAGAGTTCCAAAAAAAAAATAAAAATTATCATCTTATTGGCTCAATGAACAATAGGTAAAAAGTGGGCAGGACAGTTTGAAAATTGACAAAAAGTAAGTGGAAAGGATTTTATATAACATAACAAGGATATTTTTGAAAAATAAAAAGGGAGATGAAGAAGAGGAAATACTAATCCGGACCCACCCGGTTTGGACGGGTGGACCTTGGACCTGGACTCATCCGGTCTGATTCGAACCCTAATGAGAGGGCCAAGCTAGAGGGACAAGTGTAGTAAGTGGGAATGCTATTGTTTGTGATTTCGATACCCATCCATCCCCAATATTTAATGGGTTAAGGCATGGCAACCCGAATTGGAAAGCATGTATAAGAATCGGGATATACGATAATTTTGGTTGGTTTCCCTGCTTGGAATTATTTGTGTTGAAACAAACCGAGAGCTTCAACAATGAGAAGATTACACCGTGGGCTAGCCCAGTCGTTGTATATTCCCTCACTAGGTAGGAGGTCTCGGGTTCAATCCCGTGAGGAGGGTGTGCGTGGTTGTTGACTCCACACCCCACCCCCCCTATAGTCCCAAGTCTAGTTTCAAACCGACCACAATAGAAAACACATTATTTGTAATTAAAAATCGATAAACCCACCCTTCAGAACATACAGAACTTCCGAGTTACTCTTATTGAGAACTAAAATGATCTTTCAAATGACAAGGATATCCTTTTGTTTTCTGTTAGGATTTCAATTATCCCACATCGGTTAAGTATGGGCTTGGCCTTGTGTATATAAACTCTTGGGCGCCCTTCCCTTGTAAGCTAGTTTTCAAGAGTGAGTTCTATCCATGGGTTCTTATCATTTGGTTTCAGAGCCAACACCAAGTCGAGTATAGACTCAGACCTAGTATGGACTGCGATTATGTGGTCACCGTCTCGGAAAGGGCTATCTGGGGAGGGCTACGGGAACAAGGTTCCTCAAAAGTGTCCCACCTCAGAGTGAAAGCTATCATGGACGTCGGCTGCAGAACATGGTGGTATGTTAAGATCCTAATTGTCCCACATTAATTAAGTTTGTTATTGACTTTGTGTACATAAGCTCTTGAGCACTCTTCCCTTGTGAACCGATTTTCAAGGTTGAGTTCTATCCATGGGTTCGCATCATTTTCTTTCACCCACACGAGCTAGGGTCGGCACCTATAATTTCTGCTCATCTCAACAAAAACGAGAAGAAAAATGAATATACAAGATTAGATCTTATCTTGGGGATCGTGGAATTAGTGTCGGTGGAACTAGAAACATTATCCAGGCCATCTGGGTCATGGATGGGTGAACACATGATTCTAGGTTTTTATATAAAAATGGAATGACATATGAATAGGGTTCTAAGTTATATTTTAAGGATCCTTGACCCATCATTCGATGAATTGCGGACTGTTATGTATGATCCAAGAAAGCCTAGCCAATTTTTTTACATAGTGATTTTCTAAGAATAGGTGAAGCTCCTCAACTACCTGCATAAATTGAGAAGACCTCTAGAAACATATGAAAAGCGTGACACGTGGTATGTTAGCACATGACCTTTGGATTATCACTTCCATTTGTACAATTCCATCGACTCTCTCCCACCAAATCTCCATCCTCAACAACCTTCGACTCCTATTTCTTATCTCATGTGTCTGAAATATACATTATTTTTAAATAAGTGTTTTCGATCTCCACCAATAAGCGTTTTAAGATCCCGATTGACTCGGCCGGCTGGAGTGTTTGAATCTGGACTTAGATCCCTCATCGGTAAGGGTGTACACAAGTTTCGCTAGTTTGATTGCTCGGCTCGCTGGATCAAGCCGAGCTTAAATTTGATTTTTAGGCTTGATCGGGCTGATCCGACGTTCAAGCCTGAAATATGTTCAAGTCGAGCTCGAGCCAAGGCCTGTTCGATTTGGCCTGAACTCGGCTTGAATATTATATATATATATATATATATATATAACATTACTAGTAAAAGTGCATGTGTCCTGCACCGTTTATGAAAATATAACTTTTAATATATATATATATATATATATATATATATATATATATATATATATATATATATATATATATATGTGGGGAAGGGATCAGTTGACATTTGAAAATTGACATATATATTCACATATGGATACTATCGTACAATCCTTTGATCAAACGGTTACAAATCAAGCAATTTTTTTAATAAGAAAGGGTAGTGAGGGAAATACTTGTTTTTTTAGAAAACACATTTTTTTCCTATTTATCCCCCCCCCCCCCCTCTTTTCTTTTTTTTTTTTCTCTCTCTCTTTCTGCAGATTCCAAGATTAGTGCAGATTTTGGTATGTTGAGAAACCCGACTCATGATGGTTAGAAGTTAAGCAAAGAAAAGGCAGGTTGCTATCCTTCTAGAAATATTTGTGAGTCTAAAAGACTTTGATTATTTCCCATGAATTTGGCATTATAAAAAGATTCATCTTTTCAAAAATTCTTGCCCTAAAAGTGTAATTGCGGTTTGAATAGAAACCTATGGAAATGATGCACAGTAATATGGATGAGTGGTTCAGTTATAGTTCAGAAACTAAAGTAGGGAGATGGAGCACATATGCCATAATTAGAAACTTTGATTGGTCATTTCACTATTTTCAGAGTCTAAAAAAGAACAATTCAAGACAATAGGACCACAGGCAGAGAGAGATGCCTATGCACCAACAAAGATGAGAGTCAGGGATCACCAAAGAGTGATAGATAAAAATATACTCCATTGTTCTGTTTGAGCAAACAAGGATGTTGTTTTGAAGAGACAGAGAGCTAATGGAGAGGGCATTTATCTTCACCATATTATCGTTCCAGTTGAGTTAATATGAGGTGAGAGAGGAGAGAAAGAGAGGTTAGGGTTTTGCATTTTGTTTTCAGGATGTCGCTGGAATTTGGTTAAAAGAAGCTTGGGATCCGTTGGAATATGCCTTGCTACTTGTTTGGCTGATCAAAAACCGCTAGATTATGCCTCGTCGGAATATGCCTCGCTTGAAATCTAATAGAATCCGCAGGAAGAGAGAGAGAAAGAGGGGAGGAAGAGAGAAAGATGATAAATAGGAAAGAGACCTCACAGAATCGGTAGTAGGAGAGAGAGAAAGAGGGGAGGAAGAGAGAGAGAGAGAGAGGATTAATAGGAAAGAGTATCTTTAAAAAAAAAAAATATTTTCCTCAATACCTTTTCTCATTTAGAAGAGTGCTTAATTTTTAATCGTTAGATCAAGGGATCATATGGCCGTATCCATATGTGAACATATATGTCAATTTTCATATGTCTATGGATCCACACACACACACACACATATACACATATAATATTTTCATTAGAGGTCATATTACTTTTTTTATATTAAATAATTTGTTAATATATTAGTATATTTATATAAAAATATTTTAGTAATTAAATCTAATATTTCTTACATTAAAATAAATTTAATATTAGAAAAGAATTACTAATAGGTCCTACTAATAAATGTATTAAAAGCAAAGAATCGTCCGTAATAATCTTCTACTAATAAACACAATAATTTTAGAAATAAATATTATGACATTATTATTTTTCATGGTTAGAATACTGGTGCTTTTGACTTTAAAATATAAAAATATAAATAAAGAGTTCTTATCTAAACAAATAGTAAAATAGAGATTTAATACGTAATAGTGGGTCTCAAGGTCTCACTTTAGATTAATATAATTTTAATGAGTCCTTCAAGCTCTATGCTAATAGAGAGTCCTTATCCTTAAAAAAATAGCAAAATAGAGATTTAATATGTAATAGTTGGTCTCAAGAGTCCCATATTAAATTAGTATAATTTTAATTAGTCCTCACTCTCTACTAATAGAGAGTTCTTATCCATAAAAATAGCAAAATAAAGATTTAATACGTAATAGTGGGTTTCATCCCACATTAGATTAGTATAATTTTAATGAGTCATTCTAAAAATACCAAAATAAAGTCTCATGAGTCCCACATAATACTACATTATAATTTTTAACTAAGCATTATAATTTTTTTTTTTAATAATGAAGGGTAATTATGTCCATATAAAGTTTTGCATACTCCTTATATTTTTATTATTAGTAGAATGATTATATATATAAATAATATAAAATATTTTATTTTATTATTTTTTTTTAAAGTATTCAAACCGAGCTTGAGCCAAGCGCTCGGCTCGAGCTTGAATCAATTCGAACTGAGCCGAGCTTTAAGCTGATTTACCTGAACACCATTTCAGGCCGAGCCGAGCTTCGAGCCTAGAGTAAAATCTTTCGAGCCGAGCCGAGCCGAGCTGAACAGAGCCAATCTCAGCTCGGCCCTTATAAGTTAAATGTTTAACCTAAGATGAATCAGTTCAGATTAGGGTTACCTAGTTCGCTGCTTATTAGTGCGAACCGGCTACCCGAACCCAATAGCTTTGGTTCGGCGAACTTTTTGTTTAAGTTTAGTGAATTTGTTCTTTAAGTTCGGTAAACTTATAATTCGAGTTCGGTGATTTGTTCTGTAAGTTTAGTGAATTAGTCCTCACTCTTCACTAGTGAACTAAACTAAAGAACTAAGCGAACCGAGAAACGAACTATCTCATCCTACTCCTAGCGAACCGGGTTCATTCTAAAGTGGTGAATTGCGAACCCGAATTCGGACAGAGTGAATCGATGAACCAGATAACATTGGTTCAGATCGCTGCATGATCCCTGTAATCCAAAATATTGTTTTTGAACTTTTTAGGTCACTGCAAAAATTAAATATAAACATTTCAAAATTTATTGAGCCTCACATGTAAGCCAAACTAGGCATAAAGAATTTTAAAGGGAGCCCAAGATTGAAAATTAATAATTAATTCAATACGAAAAATGTAAGAAATAAAAAAAGTTTTTGGAACAAAACCCTACAAAAAGAACAAGAAAAACCACATATGAGGGAAGGAGTATATAATGACTTTGACATTATTTTAAAATAAAACATTTTTAGTTGTATATTAAAATTTAAAATTTTCTTATCATTATAATGATATTATTTACATTTATGGCATTACTTAAAGTAATTGCATCAACCTACCAAATTTTATGCTGCCTTGACTGAGTTAATGACCAGTCTAATTCTTAAAACACTGCCACTGTGGACATAAAATTCAGGCTTCGGATTTTCTCTGGCGGACGCCCGAGGTGGGTGATCCAGTGTCCACACATCATTGGACATACATGTGGCGATAAATAGGGGAGAAGTCATTTATTTTCTCCCCAGGATTTTGACTTCTTGCCGCTTGATATCTCTCCCCATTTTATCACCACATGTCCAATGATGAGTGGATGCTCGATCACCCTCTTCGGGCGTCCGCCAGAGAAAATCTGAAGCCTAAGATTCAATACCAAAACTGGATGCTTACAGCCACCAATAACTCAAAATCTAGGACATGTTTGATTTGAATTTCTTGAGAAACATCATATTTGGAACTAAAAAGTTCCACTGTAATATTTTGTAGAAGTGGCATGATATCTTGAGAAGATACAAAACTGTTACATATTGTAGTCGGCCATGTAGTATGTTAGTATTGGCTTTTTTTCAGGGTATGAGGACCAATACACTATCATCAATGATAGTATTACATCTACTTGGGGGTAGGCTTGAGCTTAATTCGAGGTCGAATGATCAAGTTTGAGCTCTGCTTAAAAAAAGCTTTGATCGAGATCAAGCTCGAACTTGATTCAAGTCGAGCCAAACTCAAGCTGGATCAAGCTCAATTCAAACGAGCCAAGCTGAACCAACAAGCCAACTTTGCTCGAATGTTGCCCTAATAATACAGTTCCAGGCTTCCAGGAAAAGAATGTGCGCTCCCACTTGCAACACAGTTGACCTATTTTTTATTATAAAAAATTATATTATTTAACACATTTTTTGCTTTGTCAGTAACCCATTGGTGTTTGCAATCCTAGAATGTAACGACTGTTTCTGCTAAGCCTGTGACGTACCAAAGATGTAACGCTCATTTTTTTTAAATTGCTTAAACACGGGAGGTTAAAGAGCTTGAATATGGCCTCCTATTAGAGGTCGCCAGATCAAATTGAGAAGCAGTTGGGTGGGTGTCTTTTATCCTTATCATCAAAGTTGAATTTCAGATTTTCATATATTCTTCTCTCTTCTCTTCTATGATCAGGCTTTAGCCTATTTTTATTTATGGTTAAATAACTTTTTTTAGCCCAAAAAAGTTTACTAAATGCAACCAAACACATCTGTAATTTATTTATTTTTGTTAGAAACACAAATATTAAAGTTTATGTCTATGTTTCTCTCGCTCTCTTTACACAATATTTCAACACGTCGCCCAGAGGTTGAACAGCACATGACCGCCTCTCTCTCACCATTAGCGCTTACCTTTAACAATTGGATACCTGATTAAGTAACACGCGTCCAGACTTGAAATATTAGGAACCAAACCTACTTAACCTTGCTATTCTTTTTTTAATTCTAATCACATTCTAAGTTGAATATATATTCATTTAAAAAAGAAAAAAAAACCCTTAATAAGATTAGCGATATGTTATTAAAACCATGTCCAATTATTTTAATCCTCTCTGGTCTAGTCTTCTTCCTTAAGAACCCACTAAAATCCATTGCTTAGTATATTATTCTACACTTAGGCAACAATCTTTCCTCCTAATCCGTGGTTATTAACCTATAATTAGTGGATAGGAGGGAGGGAGGGAGGGAGGGAGGGAGGGAACACAACGCCACCTTGTCCTCTAACCCAAAACATTATTCCTTGTGCCTCGTTCCCACAAGCCTGACAAGAACTCTTTTTGTGTTCACCTTTTCTAAAACAACCGTTACGATGACCAAAGCTATTATTTTAATTAATAATTATAATTAATATGAAATAATTTATTAGTTACAGTGAATCTACGTGAAATACACATTGGATCCTCTATAGTTGCAACTATCCGTTCAAGTCTTGTTGGTGGAGGTGCACTATATTAATGTTTATTCTTATTAACTTTAGATCTTCAACATTAATTTTTAAAATGTGTTAATTTTATTTAACTTTTTTAAAAATAAAAAAATGTCAGTTGTACAAACCGAATTTAATCGAATAGATTACAACCTTAGAGCATCTAAAATGTAAAAAACTTCCTCCAAACACTCTGGGTCCCTGCATGTCTCATTAGCTATGGTTAACGAGCATTAACTCAAGGGTTAATATTATTCCGTTAGCAATTTACGAAAACGAATAAAAAGATGTTTAATATATATGAATGATAAGACGTTTGTTACATTGAACAATACTGCATCTATTTTAGGTGATTCATTCTCCGATAATCTTTACTAATTTTAAATAAGAAAACAAAACAAAAGTGATTAGACCTACAAAAAAAAAAATGTCATAATATTATTATTATAAAATTAAGTAAGGGAGAGTAAACAATCGGAAAGTAAAAGGTGGACATCGCATTGCTCTTGTTACATTTATTTATAATAGTAATTGAACTTACCCGGACGAAATATAACTAGAGAGGATTTGGAGTCTTCCCCAATCGACTATTCTATTAGGATTGAGGGGACACATTTGTAGAGCCCCCTTTAAATGTGGTTAAACATATTCAACCTAAGGTTTTTTTTTTTTTTTCTATAAATCAAGGTTAAATTGATGAATTATAGGGGTGAGTGAAATTTAACCACAGTTAGTGGGCGTTAAAGAGGACACGTGGCGGCTTGTAGAGCTCCCTTTAATTGTGGTTAAGCATAAACAACCTAAGGTTTTTTTTCTAAAAACCAAGGTTTGATGGATGAACCCTAGGGGTGAGTGAGTTTCAACCATAGTTAGTGGGTGTTAAAAGGGTCACGTGGCAGCTTATAGAGATCCTTTAACTGTGGTTAAACATATTTAACTTAAGATTAATATTTTTTATTTTATTTTCTTATAACCAATGTTAGATTAATGAATCTTAACCACAATTAGTGGGTGTTAAAAGGACACATGGTGGCTTGTAGAGCCCTCTTTAATTGTGGTTAAGCATAACCAACCTAAGGTTATTTTTTTTCTAAAACTAAGGTTAGTGTTAGTAATTTGTGAGTGGACCTCTTAGTTGTTTAGCTAGGGATACGGTCTTAGTAATTTGTGAGTGAACCTCCTGTTTGCCACGTTATTGAGGGAAAAAAAATTCCTTCACATCAGTTAGAGGGGGGATGTTAAATGTGGTTTATAAGAAGTTTTTGTAGCCGAATTGAGCCTATTGGCATTCCTGCCATATGAGTTTTATTTTTTTTGATGATAGAAAACCCCACTGCCAGGACACTCTAAGGTGGCCTGGCCCCCCGAAAGGACAACCAACGCCTACATGCCCATGGATCCAAAGGAACCAACTGAAAGTTCTCCCTAACCCCAAAATCAGACCCCATGGCTGCTAAACAGTGAGCATAAGAATTCACACTTCGAGGAGTAAAGATAAATTGAAAGTCGGGAAAACCCAGAACCTCATGCCGAATGTCATCTAAAATGACTTGAATCTCCCATGCGCATAGGAGGAAACAGAGTTAAGAGCATCCACCAATATCTTGGCATCTGAGGTGAACATCACTCTTGCTCATCCCTTAGATTTAGCGATTTTAATAGCACTCCGAATGGCTGCAGCTTCAGCCACTAGAGGGGAGCTGCCACGAAGAGCCTGAGCAAAACCACCCAAGAAACTTACCAAGTGATTACGGCCTATGCCACCAATCCCAGTCCTCAACCCTTCCTCAACAGAGGCCCCATCAGTATTAAACTTAATACATTGATGGGGAGGCGAGGACCATACCTGGGAAGGCTCGAATAGAACTGGGATAGGCCTCGCTCCACTATTAATAGAAGAGATACCACCCAAAGATTCTGCAACCAGAGAACTTGCTTGTTGGATAGCGCGAAGGGGCTCCAAATGACTCCCTTGGAAAAAACAAGAGTTTCTTGCTTTCCAGATGCTCCAAGCAATGGAAGCTAAGTTGTTGAGCACCCCCTCCTTAACCACCTTAGTGAGATCACTGTCAACCCACAAGGACCACCACTCCGAAAAACTAACTGCCGAACCAGCCCTTGATCGGATACCCAACGATGAACCCAACCACGTACTTCTCGCATGCTCACACTCTAGGACCATGTGTAAAATAGACTCCTCACCGCATCCGCATAGAGGGCAATTAGGATCTAACACCACCTTCCGTCTGTGCAATTCCAAAAAGACCTCGAGAGCTCGATGCATGCAGTGCCACAGGAACCTAGCTATCTTACGAGGGAGTCTAAGGGATCAGATGGCACGCCAACTGGATCAGGTAACAACAAAAGACGAGGATAGTCGAGATAAACGACCTGACGGAGCCATAGCTTGCAGACGATGGTAGCCAGACCGAACTGAGTAAACCCCACTTTTTTGATAATGTCAAATTTTTCTATCCATGCCATCAGTATGACTACATTTGAATAGGACTGATATGAGGTATCAAGGCCCGTGGAAATGCTTCCAATAACCTAGGCATGTTCCACTCCTTGGCGGGGCCTAATAAAATTTTCCTCCTTTTGCTAAGTGCAATCAATCGGCTTTGGGGAGCTAACTCGGAAACCTAGCCAAGTGGGAATCCTGCCATATGAGTTAGAGAGGGGCTGGTGTGAGCTGGACTACTTGGAGTTTGCTAGTTATATTTTATTTTTACACGTAAGGTCCTAACTCCTCACCGTATTAACATGGCATATCAACCAAAAAATCTATACTATAATCTAAAGAAATATCTTTCTTTGATCTATAAACTCTAATTCTTAGAATTTTATAAGTGCAGATGTATCATATCTTAAAATAAGAGTGACTTTAGGAAATTGTGATGTATTAATCCATTGAAGGAATTTTAGGTATTGATCCATTGAAGGGATTTTAGGTAATTATGATAAGAGAGATAAAGAGAGAAAAAAGAATGTAGCAACGTATTAATCAATGGAAGGGTTTCAGGGGGTTGTAAATATTTATCTTATTAGTAGTTAGTTCTAATATATTTTATTTATTAATTTTTTTCTACACCGCATCGCATGAGACTACTTAGTTCTCCTATAAACAAAGACAGGTATGACGTGGATTGGGATTATGACAACCAGGATTAAGTGGATGTACCAGGAATGTAACTTGGATTGCCATGGGTGGTGCGGAGGTTGAAGATAGTGCGGGGTATGTGTATCAGATATGTAGATATGTCTACAGGTGAGGGTTTGGGGAGAAGTGGGGCTTATATGATATGAGTCAGTCTATGGGTACTCCCAAATATACTCTCTAATCTTAACCGTTTATAACCAACCACTAAATATCAAGATTTCAGTTGGCTTATTTTGTCTTTTCTATTGTCACATCGGCTGTCTATTCTATTGCCACAACGGCTGAAATCCTAACCGTTTAATAATTGAGATAAACGGTTAGGATTAGGGAGTATATATGAGAGTACACTTTGGGAGTATCCTTAGACTAATTCATATAATATATGAGTGCAAATAGGCAGCGATATCCGCGCAACATGCTTGGGCCAACCGAGGGCATCCGCACGATCGAATGCCTGGTGCTTCTGTTTATCCCTTTAGAAACCCCTCTCAGGTAATCATAGAATAGGGGACATGTGGCATTAAAAAGGGGAGAAGTCATTTCATTTTCTCCCCATGATTTTAACTTCTCCTCACTTGATATCTCTCTTCCTTTATCTCAACACCTTATCGCCATGTGTCATATAATGTGTGGAGAAGTCAAAAATCATTGGGTCCATGATTTTGACTTCTCCACCACTTGTCCCTTCTTCCATGGTTGCCCCGGACAAGCTGTTTCTGGCTTCGCCAGAGACAATCCGAGGCCCGATCGATGTGTAGGTTCCGATTTCAATCCGGTGGGGTGGGGTGGGGTGGGGTGTGGCTATTGTGCCCACCAACGACGCACCTCACATAATAAGCATTTAGAGTAGAAACTAACCCAACAGCTAACCCAAAGAAGTAAGATTACAAAAGAATAAAATAATAATAATGTCTAAAAATTAACCAAGGTGAAATTTACCATTTTCTATCTTGATTTAAATGATCAATTACTGTTTTGTTAAATTATAATTTACCCATGTGTTCAAGGGCGGAGCCAGGGGGCATCCCCCCACCACAAGTTTTTGAAAATCAATTATATTATAGGTATATTTAAAAAAAATATACATAATATCTTAATTTTGTATATAGTGCCCCCAAACAAAATTTTGTAATATTTTGAATATGTATAATATAAAGGGATTGATACTTTAAGCGTCCATGTGTCATTTTTAATCCTTTTTAACCCTAGTTAAGATTTATTAACTTAATTTTTTTTCCTAAAAAACAAGGTTAGATGTATAAACCCTAGGTGTGAGTGAATCTTAACCACAGTTAATGGGTGTTAAATTGGACATGTGTCAAGCAGGGGAGGCGCACACATTCCACCTAGTGGAACGTGCATGGAAAAAACAATATTCAAAATATAATTATCAATTTATACAAGGGATTTATCAAAATGAGACTTTATATTTCTTTTTATGGACATTTATTGGAAGGGAAATGTTATTGAGATGGTCTAACGTAAAGACCACCCCAAGACTGTTTCCAACAGGATGGGGATTCAATTTTTTTGAAACTCGTGCACTTTTTTTTCCCTGTGTTGTTGGGAATGGTCTCTGATGATCTTCACGCTAGACGGTCTCTATAACATTTCCCCTATTGGAATGCTATATTATCGAATTTTATTACCACAAAGGACCCATTACCCAAAAAAAATTATCGGGGCTACGCCCCCAAACTCCATGGCCTCATACGCTAATCCCATTATTTTTCTTCATATATGTACTTTGGCCCCCAAGAAATTTTTTTTTGGCTCCCCCCCTCCATATGTTCTATTCTCATATACATTCCATCCAATAAAAAGTGTTCACTACAAAATTAGAAGCTTTTAGTGGCGGTTCAAAACCGCCGCTAAAGGTACCTTAAACGTTGTTATTGTTAATAAAGGTGGTTTATACAAATCATCGTTACTGCTCTTGTCGAGGAAGCATATAGCGGTGGTTTTATAAACCGCCGTTGTAGAATAACTTATTGCGGCGGTTTTATAGACCCTTTAACGGCGCTTACTAAAGAGTAATTCCGTCATTTTAAGTACACCTATTGCAACGATTTATAACCGCCGCTAAAGATAATATATTTAACGGCGATTGAAAACCGCCGTTAATGAATCGATATATAATGGCGGTTTAGAATTGCCATTAATAAACCGATATATAATGGCTGTATAAAGCCGTCGTTAATGAATCCATAGATAACGACGCCTTTAAACCGTCGTTGTAACTATTAGCATCAATAGTGGCGGTTTGTAACTGCCGCTGATAGTTATAAATTAAAAAAAAATGTACATCCTGTATTATGTTGTACCTATCAGTAATATAAAATAAATTAACCATATTCATACAATTTTTACCTGTAATCCATCCATCGAATCCAATCCAATCAATATATATAAAATAAAATAAATTCATACAAATCGTCGTACATATGTGCCCATAATTAGAGGTGATATCGAGCCGTGTCGAGTCGAGTAGTGGGTGTTTGTAATACAAAGCTTTGCTCGAACTCAACTCGAGCTTCATAGAGTGCGTTCAAGCTTGGCTTGTAGAATGCACATCGAGCTTGAGCTGAGTTCGAGCTCTGTTATACGAATCCTAAATTTCAAAGGGTATTTCCCACTTCAGAACAAAAAATCCTACAAACCTATCTTTCTAAAATCGGATCATATGATCGATTAAAAGTAATCAAAATCCATTTTTAGCAAAGATTGATCAGCTAAAAAAATATAGATTTTCAAAAAATACAAAAAATACCTGAAAATATCAGGGTAAGCTTGTTGCAATACATCCACCTATCAAAAGTAATCAAAATCAAAACAAAGATTGCTCGTTGCAATATATCCATTTTCTATGCTAGGGATTCAAAGCTTGAAGTATATTTACCAAGAGAGGTGCAATGCGACAGACGCGGAAGAGAGCTCACAGGCGTGAGGACGAAGATGAAGAAGGAAATGGGGTTAGGCTACAGACCTACGGTCTTTGGTTTGGTCAAAGCCTCAAACTCAAAGGCTTTGAATAAAGAAATATCTTCTAACTTTTTATTCTAGTCAAATAGTTTAGACTATTTACATTTCATGCCATTAACTAATTTTATCATTTTAGTCGCTTATTTTAGAGTATTTACATTTCATGCCATCTTATATGCCTTTATAAACAGAATCATACGAGTCGAGCTTCTACCGAGTCGAGTAGGGGTGTGTTCCAGCTCAGCTCGTTTACTAAACGAGCTCGAAAATGGTGTTCAAGTTTAGCTCGTTTATTAAATAAACGAACGATGCTCGAGCTTTTAATGAGCCGAGCCTGAGTAGTTCACGAACATTTTGTTCAATAACCACCCCTACCCATAATGTAATAATAACAACATATACATGTCCACAAAAAAGTTCTGGGTAGTAAAGGAAAAAAATCATAAGCCTGTTGATCTCCGTCCTATTGGTCTAAAACACGACATATGTGTGTTATCGGCTCCATCCTACAAAGACAATAAAATATAATTTATTATTAGAATATCGAAATGATAAAATTAAAGATTTCGTAATTAATTAATATGCAAAGAAACAAGGTTATCTCGTATTTTTCATACATATAGAGTTTAAACATATAAGAGTCTAGGGATTTCATCACTAACATGCAAACTCATCACAAAATTTTCATACTTAATGAGTTTAATTAAACACATAAAAAGTGTAGAAATTTCATCACTAACGAAGCCGAATTCCCAACTTTAAAGAATACTTTGGCTTAAGCCTACAACCTCGCACTAAATCTTAACTGGGGTTTTTTTTTATGCGGTTTCTTCTAACACATGTATTTCGATACAACCTAAGTGTGAGAATTGGTTTCGAGGGAATCTGAGGTCATTTACCCGATTTGGGCACCGAGTAGGCCGAATTCCCAACCTTTCAAGAATACTTTGACTTAAACTTACAATCATGCACCAAATCATAATTACATCTAAAACTACCAACTAATCAACCTAAACTTAGCTTGCAAAACGATTGCAAGGATACTTTTTTTTAAAAAAGAACTAAATATAAACAAACATATGTTGTTAAAATTACCTCATTGGTTGCATCTGATACCGTAATAAATAAATGAATGAATATTTAAATTTTAAAATTGATTAATTACTGCTTGTTAGATTATATATCTACCCATTTAATAACTATTGGATCTGAAGCCGCATGTCATCGAGCTGAGCTTGTTGGGAAGCCACCTGAGACTTCGTCTCCTAAAGTTTAGCTTTCATTTCCTAAAGTTCAGCCCTCATCATCTGGGTCTTGGCAGCACCACTACCACTAACACCGGAATGGCTTGAAGTTGACCCCCATAACCTGGTGGGAGTTGGGCCCAATCTACATCCACGAATGCATTCAGGATGCTCAGGCCCCATGACCTGAGAGAAAACATCATCTCGGCCCGTGTTATTTTGCAAGCCAACCGTTACCTAGGTGAGGAGGTCCCTCATATGGTGCTGCAAATATTTTGAAACAGTTACTATCTTGAATTCTAATTAAAGTGTTATGTGATATAATGAATATTTAAATTACTAACAATCGTTTCTCCTGCTTGAGAGTTGACTGGCAAGTCATCCTTCTTTGTGTGCATCTTTATCCTGACCTCAGCATGGCCCAAAGTTATCCCTAAGAGACTCGCAAATCGTTATGACAGTGACAAATTGTTAAATAAATTATTAAAATTAAACTGAACATACCTCCTCCTCTCTGAATCTGGTGAAACTCTTTGTGCATGCCATATGGGGAAGTTGTTGGCACTCGTGACTCATTTTATTCGTGATCTTCTGTTTCTACAATATTACATTTATATATCATATGAGAGAAGAGATAATTCAAATTGGTATAAGCATAATTGAATTCAAATCAAATATACATGGCCCTCCTCAGAGTACCAGAAGTCGACGAGTACATGTCATTGTTCCAGAGGAATATTAGAGGGGCATCGAGCATAATTCTCAGCAGGAGGGTCCACGAAAACAAAATATTTTAGCCTTATGTCGGACTTATTGTCCCGTAATTTCTTATCTAGAGACTTCAAAATGAAATCCTCTAGGAAAGGTGGGTACTCGAACTTCTCCTGCAAAAACGTTGTCAAATGATTAATATATCAAAGAGCTACATTAGTGTGTTTTAATAATAAATGATCAATTTTTTTTGTTCTTACCTATATGAGACCCAAAGCATGTTGTTTCACATCTTCACTAATTTCCTTCCAAATTTGCACATCGATGTTAAATAAGTGGGCATCCCGTGCAATATTGTCTGCAAACCCAAACATAAGGCCACCCTCCTTCCCTACGGGCTGCCCCTGGCCATTTACCTCCACCTTCTTTTTCTCTCTTGGATGCATGTTGTACACCTCTCGACACTTAGCTTTACCTTGTACCTTCTTTGCAGCCGCGGCGGCATGTGTGGAAGTCCCTGCACTAGATGGGGGGGGGGGGGTCCGTGTAAGATCCATCTGCAAAATATTGATATTAGCTTCTGAGAGAAATGAAATAGGAAAAGGGATATAGAACACAAAGACATGATTTCATGGAACAAAGAAATGAAAAACAAATCATAACATAGGTACCAATAACTATCTTTTTTCAAATAAAAGACACTTAAAATTATTACAAGACACAATAGACTCACTATACTCATTTAGGAAGAACAATAAAGGAAAGTAAATGTGACGTAGATTATATTGAATCTGAGAAAAATAGCCTATTTTTTCTCCATTTTTTTGGTGGCAAGGTTATCTGGAGAAACTTTTTCACTTCTTGGGTTTTCCTAAGGGTAGTTTAGAATGCCCTTAAAGGGTCAGAAAATAACATAATCTAGGATAGAACCAGGACTTTTTAATCTGTCATCTCCTTTGACATTTCTTGGAGCATTTGAAGAGAACAAAATCAAGAACTTCCAAAAATGTCTCATGAATTTGAGTACCAAATTAATTAAGAAGGTAGTTGATGATTGGGCATGCTTTCTTAAGGAATTGAAAGTATTTTGTTCCTTTTAAAATTAATTAACTAACTCCATAGTATTTTGTTCCTTTTTTCCCATCTTTTTATGGTTACCATTTTGTCTAGACGGGAAAGTCCTTGAACATCATGTAAAAGCTGTATGTTTATTTTCCTTCTTGATAAAACAATTGAGAAGAAAAAAAATGAAGAGACCAAATCATAAGAAACCAAGTACAAAGGAACAAAGATAAAACTGTAGTGTTTCACTCTACCACTAGAAACAATCACATGTATAATTGATCTTATCTAGATGAACAAGAAGATCACAGTAATGGCACAATTCATGCAACACTCCAACAATTAACAAAGTACAAAACAATAAGTGTAGTGTAATTCACATAAATAAAAGTAACACAAAAGCACATTTAGAATACTAACATCATACTTAATTCCTTACTCCTTTAATTACCCTCTCCCCCCTCCCCCCGGAAAAACATAATCTTTTGACACTTTTAAGCAAATTACAGCAAAATAGAGATGGAACCGGAATAAATCTCAACCCGGGGCATCCTTAAAAACCTTATAGCAATCAAAATCCAAAACAATGTCTGAAACATCAACATCAAAAACTCAACCTAAGAACCTTAAACCATACAAAATCCAAAACAGTATCAGAAACATCAAAATCAAACCCCATTTCAAGTTCCCCACCAAGTTCGACCACCCAGTTGAGATTACCGAAACCATCATAATCTTTGATTGTGATTATTCTTTAAAAAAAAATGATACATAGATAGAGGAACGAAAAATAAAGAAGAAAATATACAGTTTCATTAGTAAAAAAATTATTCTTAATACTATTTTCATTGACAGACTAGAGGATGTAATAAATATCATACCTGACTCCAGAGAGAGTTGGTTTGATGGGGAAGAACGCTAAGGCGAAGAGTGAGAGGCTAGAGCAGGGGGCTGGAACCTGGGTTA
This sequence comes from Tetracentron sinense, assembly GCA_015143295.1. NCBI lineage: Eukaryota > Viridiplantae > Streptophyta > Magnoliopsida > Trochodendrales > Trochodendraceae > Tetracentron > Tetracentron sinense. The sequence goes on along the minus strand of CM026568.1, from coordinate 36,466,878 downwards.
GAGCAAAGAGAGAGAGTAGAAAGCCCAAATATCGATGGGGTTTCTACCAACAGAGAAACCCCATCTTTACAAAAAAAATTACAGAGAGAGAGAACTCTTACTAGTGGCTGGAGAGGTGGCTGCCATTGGAGAGAGTAGAGGCTACCAGAATTTAAGTTGGAGAGAGCATTGAGAGAGAGAGAGAGAGAGAGACCAAGAGAGGTGGTTACCGGAGGCGGCCGGGGCACAAGCAGGCGGCCAGAGCACGAGCAGGGAGAACGGAGAAGGTGGTCAGGGCTAGGAGCCGGAAGAGAGGAAAAGTGGAGGGAAAGAGGAAAAGTAGAAGGAAAAGATCGGGCCCTAAATCCGCAAATACGGGTCCTTTAGCAGCGGTTTCTAACACCCCCGCTAAAGGCCCTTAAATATTACCGCAGTTCGCTTGGCACGAGCCCGTTTCCGCGGCAACTTCTAATAAGCACTGTGGAAGCTGGTTTCCCGCCATGTCTTTCACGGCGGCTTTTTAACAATCGCGGCCAAAACATTTTCAATATCGGCGGTTTTTAAACAAACCGCAAACCGCCGCTATAACTGATTCCCGCCATGTAATCTGTGGTGATTTGTATAGACCGCTGTTGTAGGTGGTCTTCAGAGGCGTTTTTCTCTAACCGCCGCTAAAACTTCGACGCTGAAGGCCACACTTTTTGTAGTGTGCACAACACAAAAAATAAAATAAGCAAAAATCATGTTTTGTACCAACACTCTATCCACTAATAAAGAGAGTGAGTTCATAAAGTGTCACGCCCCAGAATACCACCTATGAGTTATGATACTTTGGCAATGTGACTTATACTTCAAACCATCCTGCAAAGTGTATACAAGGCATGAAAAATAGTGAACCTGAAAATTTCTTATAACATCAACTGTATTCTAAGTGCAAGAGTCAACTAAAATTGAAATATAAAATTACATATTTACATATGATGATAACTCAGGTTACCTAACCCAAGTTTAACAAAACCCCAACATGATAACCCAAAATACATGCCACTCTCTCTCTCAAAACTCAATCATAAGGCCACATGTCGAGGCCCCTATCATCCGCATGCTGATCCCCAGCAAGTTCCTGCTCTCCATAAACCTCCTCGACCCATGACTCCGGAGCACGACCATCAAACTTGAAATCTACTAAAATAACAGTTCGGCTGAGTATTGAATACTCAGCGTATATAAACTACTAACTAATAATGTTATAAAAACATTAACATGTCATACAGGATACAATTCATCATAACATATACAGAATCAGAGTGCGGAAGTTAAGACAAAATAACAATTGCATATAATCTTGAAAATCATACTTTAAGTTCATACTTTAACAAAACGTATCTCAAATATCTTATGAGTCTTGTGAGTTCCTTATGCATCTTATGAGATTCTTACCTTATGAGATTATTCATTTCACTTATCTTGTTTGGTTAGCACCCGAATTATGAAATGGACGGACATGCCTAGCATTCTTCTTTTTCATTAGCTAGTACCCGAACTATGAAGTGGACGGACATACTAGCATCTTAACTTTTATTAACTAGTGCCCGAACTATGAAATGGATGGTCATACTAGCATCTTTTACTTTTCTTAACTAATACCCGAACTATGAACTAGACGGACATACTAGCATTTTTACTTTCATTAACTAGTACCCGAACTATGAAATGGAAAGACATACTAGCATCTTTACTTTTCTTAACTAGTACCTAAACTATGAAATGGAGGGACATACTAGCATCTTTACTTTTCTTAACTAGTACCCGAACTATGAAATGAACGGACATACTAGCATATTTACTTTTCTTAACTAGTACATGAACTATGAAATTAACGGACATACTAGCATCTTTACTTTTATTAACTAGTACCCGAACTATGACATGGACAGACATATTAGCATCTTTTACTTTTCTTGACTAGTACCTGAACTATGAAATGGACGGACATACTAGCATCTTATGAATTTTCTTTTGAAAAATCTTTCTTATGATTCTTGAAATGCCATGCTCATGAAAAACCTTGGTCATACATGTCATATATGTGCATAGTGTACTTGTGAGCATCATGAAAATCATAATCCTAGAAAGCTTTTAACATTGAGTAGCATCATAAAGTACGTAGGAGAACCATAGTATTCTTAGAGAATAGTTAAAACATTGAAACAAAACATGAAATTTCATTTATGAAGATGGCATAACATATATACATGGCTACTTAGCCTATTTAGTCAAACCATAATTCCAATCTTACTTTAAGGTAAAACTATCATTTTTCATATTCTTATAAAATCTTGATTATGCTCTCATAGTAGGTGAGGAAACCATCATACATCATTGAAACTCAATTTCATTCCATTGCATTCAATAGCATACACTTACATGACTATATACCTTAGTTTTCTCAAAATATGTATCATATACATAGTTTTCTTAGCATAACATAATATATCATATACATGAGTTACTTAACATTTTTTCCTCATCGTATGCCCATATAATTTCAGTCATAGTGAATTCAGACATGAGCTTAGAGTAGTGGTGAGCATTAAAGAGTAATTGTGAATCAAAATCATAAGAGCATGGCTTTAATTTTAAAACACTCATATCATGGTGAACCATCAAGTTCATGGAAATACCTATTTTAATTCATTCATAGCAATAGCATGTATCATATAGTCGATAAAACCCAATTTCATTGAAAAATCGTTTTGCTAGTATGCACATGCAAGGTAATAACCCTTATTTACTCCAAAGACCAAGCCTTTCATCTTATTATCAAGCAATGGTTCATAATGAAACTAGTTTATCAAAATTATGCGTTACATCTTACTTGAAATAGAGGATTTATAAAAATAGCTAAATCAATTTAAGTTTCATCTCAACATTTATTAAACCCCCTAGAACACAATAATGAGTTATAGCAAAACAAGTTAGTAAATAGTATCTACTATTTTCCTTGAGAAATTCCCATTTAAAACCCACATTTCAAGGCTTTGATTATAACAAAGCTAGATAGGAGAATATGTGTATTTACTTATGAAATTACAACAAACTAGTTAGTAGAGTATAGTTACCTTCTAAGACAAAAACCAACTTTGGTTGAAGCTTGAGACTTGCCTTGGATGTATGATCCAAGCCTGAGAAGGCTTGAGGAAGAAGATCCAAGTCTTGAGGATGCTTGTAGAAGCTAACTCCAAGTTTCAATGGTGCAATGGAAGGAAAATCCGAGCGAAGATCCAAGCTTCTAGGGCAGTAAATCGAGCTCCTCATTGATTTCAAATGAAAACCACTTTTGGAAAACCTAGCTCTCTCCCTTTTACTCTCAAAATGTGTTTTTCAAAGTGTTAAAACCCTTAATCTCACGAAAATTGGGTATTTATAGGGTTAAGGTTGAAAAAATCAAAAACTCATTTTTCGTGTCCCCGCATGCAAACGTTGACGTTTGGGGCCAGACGTCAACGTTTGAGTTACAGACGTCGACGTTTGGGTTATAGACGTCGACGTTTGGTTGCCTTGATTGACTTGAGTTTTTTCTACTTTGGTATTTCAAATATAACTTTTGACTCACTTATCAGATTTTGACGATTCAACTTGATTTGGACTCATCATTTAAAGGGGAACAATTTTTTTTATCTAATAGATAAATCCTAATTATGAGTTATTAATTGTCTAAATGGATTCTAAATCTGACTGATCTGAGATGGATTATAACATACCAGAATTTAGCAGACCCGACTTTGGAAATCCAATATTTAACCTAACTTTGACTAAAGATCTGGAAAAATGATAAACATGAACATCGAATATAGTTTCGATATCTTTCTAATGGTTCAAGAATCACTCGATTCTGATAAACGGTGATAAAACTAGAGCTTCTTAAAGTTAAGGGTATGTTAAGACACCCTCTTTTTAACACTTATAACATTTTCCATCTTTTGTTTTCAACACCCATAACCTAGGGAAAACATTCCTAAGGACTTAATACACATTAACATATAATTGTTCATACAAAATATGAAACCAAGCTCTCATTTTTTTATTGAGAATCATTCAAGACTTTACATTAGGCGTCAAGCCTTAGACAACATTCACGACACTATTCACCGTACATGTACATCAAGGACTGGGGTTCTACATAAAGAGTTATAAAAAAAAAAAAAACTAGTGTTTTGTACCAACACTCTATCCACTAATAAAGTTAGATTATTGAACCCTAAGGATTAGTGAATCTTAACCATAATTAATAGACGTTAACAAGGCCCCGTGTTGACCTGGGGGTGTGGAGAGTTCAATCTCAGTTGGATGTTGTTCGATCTCTTCTATTCTATTAAATATAATGGTATTTTGGAATTTTTATAAGGGCCAATTTATATTTAATGATTGGTCTAATTTGAAAAAAGACTAAACTACCCTTAATTTAAAGTGAGTTTGATAATTAATATAGAGATAAAAATGTCTTAGTAAAGCTTAACAAGTTCATCACTCAATACCGATAAAAAGTATATTTATTGATAAAAAATAATATATATTTGTTTGTAGTAGTGTTGTCAAACACCTATTTCTTGATGAATTAAGAGGAGCATATCTTTTATTACTTTCTTTTTTTTTTGTATTCATACACTCCTTTTGATAACACTAAGTGAGCACAAATCTTTGGAGGGACCTTCCAAACAAAAGAAAATAATTATGTAGGCCTAAATCCAATAATGAGGCAACACGTATTAGGGGTATATATATAAATTTTTTTAATTTCTCTAGTATGTAATAAGAATGCTCCATGAGTTGTTTACACAATGGCAAGAGACAGCAAACACTAAAGGCCGTTTGGATACACTTCCTTTTTTCTGTTTTTATTTTCTGTTTTTAAAAATTGGAAACGACTTCCTGTTTGCAGTTTTTTTAAGAAGGAAACATGTTTGCAGTTTTTTTAAGAAGGAAACATGTTTGTCATTATTAACTCTTCCTTGTTTCAAAAAAAAAAAAAGTGTTTGGTAAATATGATTAAATAATTTCAATTCTTGGTGGTGATGGTGGTTGGTAGGTGGTGGGTGATGGTGTAGTGGTAGTGATGGTGGTGGTGGTGGTGGTGGTAGTGTTGAGGTGCGTAGTGGGTGGTAGGTGGTGGTGGCTAGTGTTGTAGTAGTATTGTGGTGGTGGTTGTCTATGGCGGTGGTTGTGGTGGGTGGGTGGTGGTGGTGGTGGGTGGTATTGTGGTGGATGATGGTGGTGGTGGGTGGTGAGTAGTAGTAGTGTGGTGGTGGTTGTGGGTGGGTGGACGGTTGTGGGTCCATGTTTTCCATTTTTGTTTTTAGCTTTCAAAAACAGAGGTAATAGAAAATTTTCTGTTACAATTGATTTTTAAAAATTTTGTTACTAAATTTTAAAAACAAAAACATGTTTACCAAACATGTTTTGTGTAAAATTTTTCAAAATTTTGTTTTCAAAAGCAAAAAACAGAAACAAAAGTGCAACGAAAGGGGCCTAAAATATCATGTTTCTAGGTATTGAAAGTTTGCCGACGCATAGGAGAAGCTTTTGAATAACAAAGTGAAGGTCATGACACGACTTAAGGTCTCGCTGTGCATAAATACTGTGTGTGAATAGCTACTATCGAGAGTTTATAATCACTTCCCTTCCGAATAAGAGGCACCAAAAGAAAAGCTTCTAAGTCGTTGTCGTTTTCCAAAAGAGTTGGGTGTCATAATCAATGAGTTCAATAGTACCAAAACAGTCGGGGTCATATTCAATGAGGGATGAATAACAGTCACAGGTCAACACGTGTCCCTTTTAACCCTCATTAATTGTTGTTGTTTGTTATTATTTTTTTTTGTGAAGTCATTAATTATTGTTAAGATTCACTATATTTAAAGTTAAATAATTTAACATTGGTTCTAAGAGAAAAATATTAATCTTAAGAGTTAAAACTTTTAAAAGACAATTAAAAGTACATTGTTAGTGGAAATTGGACAACTCTTCTTAGGAAAAAAAAGTTATTTCTTAAAATCAGAAGAAAATAACAAAGCATAACGATGACATACTCTCATTGCATTTGCAGGCCGTGTTTTATTATGCTGTGCGAGCTGAGGGCTCCAGTAGGCAGTAGGCACATGCCCTCCCAAGAAACATGGCCACATTGAGTGGTCCTAGTCGGCATCATCTCAAATTGCAGGACCACATTTCTTCTTTCTTTTTTTGTAATTTTCTCTATGTTTATTTTCCTTTTTAGTTTTAGGACATTTGATGTTTTATTAATACTAATGATGGACGTATTATATACCATTATTATAATTGTTTTAGCAATAAACCAGATATAAGGCTAAGATCGTATAGTTTTAACTCTACGACTAGGGGTGTCAATGGGCACTTCTAATCGGGTTTGATCTGATTTTGCCCAGCCCGATAAGGCTCATTTATTAAAACAATACCACAATGACCAATTTTTCTTGAATCTTTTGGTTATCCATAAATACAACATTCATTACAAATGATTCCATTGGCAAGGGAAGCCTTATGATGATATGTATGTCATAGACATACATCATTTGGTACTTTTTTTTTTTTTGGGTAAGCAATATTTATTAGTGCCTTAGTGGGACAGTAGTTTGTGTAAAGAGACTTACAAGCTGATGCCTTAGTAGTTAGTACACAGAGACTTGAGCTCTAGCCTCCCAAAGAGATGTATGCTACATGGCATCTGGGTAAGTGTTCGCATTCATTGATATACATCCAAACACAATTTTTACGTGTTTGCTTACACCTCCAAATGATGAAGAAAAGCCCTGCAAGTTGCTTTTGGTACAAGGCTTCATTTATATACAATATCAGTTAAGGTTAATGGATTAGTAAATAGTAAGTGAATCCCTTGTTTGCCGCATCACCAAAAAGGGTTTTTTTTTTTTTTTTTAGATTTGACTTCAGGACCACCGTCATGAGAATGTCACACTTTCAATTTGAGATAAAGGGACATATGTGAGTATATATCAGTTAACCAATGTTGTTTCCACGAACTATTTAAGACATTGTAATTTTACTAATGAGATTGTCTTCTAATTTTAGGTAAATGATACCCCCAACAAAAAAAAATAAAAGATGAACACTCAAAGTTGAGCTCATATATATAGATGGTAAATAGAAGGATGCAAAAGAAAAGAAAAGATGAACACCAAAAGTTTAGCTCATATATAGATGGCAAATAGAACGTGACTGACCATTAATGGTGTCATCGGTTGGGCCAAGTGTCACGGTCAACTTTTTGATTTTGCGGAACAACCGTGTGGTGCCTCGATCATCCCATGATCTTGGCCGGCCTTACACCATTATACAATCCGTTCATTATACTGACCAAACATCTCGTGCTACAATGTCGCGATAAAGTACGACTCACTATCGAGTCTCATCCGCTAAGTTACGCTCAACTGACTTACGCATTACTTCATTGTCGGCACTCAACACTTGTCCAACACATAAGGTTCCCGTGTCACCGAGGTTCCTTCTAGCGCATCTCTCATGATGCTAAAGTTCTCTGATCAAGCCGAACATCCAACACAGCCCGACTCTCGAACACGACTATCGTTCATCCTCATGCATCGCGGAGAGCTTAGAAGCATCACTACTTCGTCTATCAAGCATTGAGGGAATAACACCCACAACGCGATTCTCGGTCCTTTGATCGAGTTTCCCAATCATACCTCGCATACCTCCTAGACGACCATGATACATACCGCACGCTTAAAGATCGAACTACGGTGAAACCTCTTGCCCAAAGGCTCTTGCGCTGTGCTAGGATATCCGTCTATTTTGCACCGTTCTTGGATACTCCAACAACCATTCAATGAGACTCCAAGATCTCCTTTAAGATCCTAGAGCCCGCCTCTAACTCCTTTGGGGTTATTCATTAGGTGGCCTTAGATGTGTAATAAGGGAAGGTAAAGCTACGTCCTTCTCCTCAAGGTGGATGATAAACCTTTCATCATTCATCAGAAGGAAAAATCGTCATTACTGGTCTTTTATGGAACAGTACATTAAATATCCACAAACCATCTGTATCATTGAACTCATATTAATTTTCTCTTCAAATGAAAATACTATCGGCCCTACTTCTAATATACCATGTGGGCTCCACAACACTCGCCTACATGTGTCCGACCAAGCAATAAACTCAAGCTTCACTCTATAACTTTTCGTATGCATTTCACTCAAATCATAGTACCTTGTACATAACATCAAGATACCTCCATGTCCCTTCACTTCGGTACCCAACATTAAGGCATCAACCTTGCACTACGCTACGTTTTCGCTTGCATAGTGTATTACCTATCTATCAGGCATCGCATTGACATCTTTTGCCCATGCTCAGGTTATTCCAACCTATTATCATGGTCATAGCAGTACTTAATAATTTTGACCGTGACACATGACCAACTAAGAAAATGAATAAAAAAAGATGTTTTAGGGGTTTTAACAAATGAGCTTTATCAGGTTGGGCTAAGCTAGACCGGTTTGAAGTACATTTAACATGTCTCCAGCCTAAGACTCCCAAACCCAAGCACTACTCGCTCAACAATTGAATATGACAAATTTTCAATTTATTTATAATAAAGTGGTATATGGAAGACTTCTAACCCTACTCTATAGTTCATAAGTATTTATTATTATTGTCATATTTTGGTATAAACCAAACATTCGTACAAATAAACAAATGCCTATGGGTAGAGCTTACAAGTAGGCTGGCATAAAAAAAATATTGTCTGAGAAAAGGGGAGAGTGAAATTTTTTGAAATTGTGAGAGTGTGCTTAGTTTAACGGTTAACCAGCCATAAGTCGTTCAGTTTGGAGGGCTAACATTCTTTGAAGATTATACGAGGCCAAAAGAGTTAGTGGACTAGAATCTCCTATTTCTCCATTTTGGTTTGAGATGCTTGACCCATTGATAGTGTGCACGTAGCACAATTATTAGGTCCAAAATTTCTTAACCTAGAACAGCTAGTAACCATGCTAACCAGAGGGAAAAAAAAAAGTATACGGCTCTAAACTTCCCCCCACCCCCCAGTACCTCGATTTGATGCCCATGCTCACGTATCGGCCGAAACAATAATAACAAGAGACGATACAAATATTATAATACTTTTTCAGACAAAGATTCCCCATTTGGTTGTTTTCGTATAGGAAAATAGTCACCTCCTCGGGGGAGGAGGTGAGTTACGGTCTCATCCTCCTTACTAGTTAGAAAAAAAAAAAAAAGAATTAGCCACAAGAAGTGATTAACTTTCTAACCATAGTTCAAAGGGTTTATGAGAAGAATAGTCCCCTCTGAGGCACGAATAGGTGACTATTGCTCTTGTGTATAATACTGGGTTTGTGAGAAGGTGACTAAAAGGCCAATGAAGTGGTCCCTTCTGTAACTTACGCCGGCACGCTTTTCTCCACCCGTATAACGTAAACACGTGCCGTTGCCTTTATGACCACCCGGAGACATTATCAAAATTTCGGGAGATTTTCAAAAACTCGCCATAGCCTAACAATCCGTATTTTTTGGCGTTATAACGTCTTTTGCAGAAAAGATAACAGCGTCCGTAGTCGTGTACCTCGTGGCATCGTTTCCCCCAGCGCACGATAGGCTCGCTTCACTCGTTTCTACTTTTGCAACACGTGTCCTGTACCAGAAACCGCAGGTTAACATAAAGGACGCCCAGCATTTAAAGAAAAAAAAAAAACCATGGTTAACCTGCGCCCACCTGGGAGGTTAATCTAACCCCCTCCCTTACATCCAAACCTGCCTGTTAAGAGCACGACATAGTCATTTCCCAAAACTGAACAACTCTCCGTTATGTAGAGACAAAAGAGCGTCTTTTGGTTAACCCAATAAAGTAACGACACGACAACCGACAGAGGTAAACGGCGTTTGTATACACTCTCAGCCTAATGCGACCGTGTCAGTTTTGGTTTACTCGCTAGGCCGCTAAGGAGCTAACCCGTTTGGCCAACCGGTGAGAGAGATCCGGTGACCGTCGCTCCCGGTCGACTGTGGGGTTAGAAATTGACCGTGGTTGAATGATTGCAAAAAGATTTTGACCCTCGGTTCAAGTCTCGCAGTCTAGCTACTGTACGATGGTTATTTGGCAGCTGGGCCTCTTCGCTGAGAGAGTTGCAGAGGAGAGAGAAAGTGAGAGAGGGATATGACTTATGAGACGAAAGGGATCGAAGAAATGGTTCAATCGAGAGAAATTTCTAGCAGAGGAAGAGAAAGTTCGACTTCCCAAGATAGGGTTTCAAAAGAGATTCTTCTGTTGAATGATTCTTGCGAAATTGGGGGTTTTAATTCGCTCTGGTTCACGGTTTATCGCTTTTGAAGTTGTTAGGGTTTCTGTATTTTGCTAATCGGTTTGTGGAGTTGCAGATGAGAGATCTGTCCTGAAATTTATCAGAAATGGCGTCTTCAGAGGTTCCGATTAAAGGTAATTGTAGTAACGGCCGCGGAGAGAGTTTCTCTTCAGGTTGTAGCAAGCCTAACGATGGTGGAATAGCGAGGAACAGCGTTGCGGAGCCTCCGAGAGGCTATTCGAGTTTTCCGGCGGCTGGAAAAGGTAATCTGACGGATTTTGGCCGTATTTTATTTGTGAAGTTGAGATTCCGGCTTATTCGAAGCGATCTGGTTCTGATATATTTTGTTTTTGATTTGGATGTTGTAGATATCGAGGATGCGCTTTACACGGAGCTTTGGCATGCTTGCGCTGGTCCTCTTGTGACGGTGCCGCGCCAGGATCAGCGAGTTTTCTATTTTCCTCAGGGACATATTGAACAGGTAAAGTTGTCAGGGTATTTTCGATTTTTTCTCTTCTGCGGAACTTTGATTCATCTAATTTCTCATATTTGTCTCGAAAGTTTTTTTTTATGTTTGTGTTTTTAGCATTTGGCGGCTTTATTTTCTCTGAAAATGAATGTGTTTTTTATGCTGTGGTTTATTTGAGAGGGCTTTTGGAGTTCTGATTTTTTGCTGGCTTGTTTGAATATATTTATTCATGGCGTTTTTGCGTTCTGATCCAGGTCGAAGCATCCACGAATCAAGTAGCTGACGAGCAGATGCCGGATTATAATCTCCCGGCCAAAATCCTGTGCCGCGTGGTGAACGTCGAGTTGAAGGTATTGCTTTAATCTCATATGTTAGAAAGATTAAGGTTTTGGTTTTATTTTGAGCCTTGATTGAACGTGTTACTGTAGCATAATTAGGGTTTAGGAGGGGTTTCCCGACACTGATGGTGTATTTGTTCACTGCAGGCTGAACAAGACACCGACGAGGTGTATGCGCAAGTGACTTTGCTTCCTGAAGGAAACGAGGTATGCCTTCTCTTAGGATTGCAAGTTTATTTGGTTGTAGAACAACAAATGCTGGGATAAAACCCTACCATTTCGACTGTTTCATGCCAGCAAGATGAGAACTTGGTGGAGAAGGAATCTTTGCCCTCTTCATCGCCATGCCCTCATGTTCATTCCTTTTGTAAGACCCTGACCGCCTCAGATACAAGTACCCATGGTGGGTTTTCAGTGTTGAGACGGCATGCAGATGAATGCCTCCCACCACTGGTTAGCATTCCTCCCTTTCACACTATGTAATTTGGCTTATTTTCTTTTCTCATAGTCTAGGTTATTCTGAGAGGTATTTCATTTCCGTTCTTCAACAGGACATGTGCCGGCAACCTCCAACTCAGGAGTTGGTAGCCAAGGATTTGCATGGAATCGAGTGGCGATTCCGCCATATCTTCCGGGGTAATTGCTCTTTATATTTTTTATATTGTGTGGGCATATCTTCCGGGGTAATTGCTCTATATATTTTTTATATTGTGTGGGCTTATAATTATCCATTTGCTATATTGTGCATGCATATAAAGATGTAGTCCCCACATTTTTACAGTTCTCTTCAAATCTTCTTTTGACTGAGTACTATAGATTTTCCTACAGCTTCACCCTTGACAAATCCTTGGGGGAATTTGCATGATGTTGTGTTCTATTCTGACTCAATTGACCTATAAATTCTCAGACAAGTGGTTTCTCTTGAGGGACTATAGGGAGCTTAAGAATTCTAAGTGAATATTCCACTTGCAGGTAGAATAGATTATTCCTTAATGTGTAGTTGTGTAAAAGTACTTGCAAAAATTTCCTATATGGGGACACTAGCAAAGGCTTGAAAAGGCGACTTTTGGGAGTGGAGAAAATTGTATTGCCCGAGTACATTGAGTTTAAGTAATGTCTGAGAGAAAACTTGAAATAGAATTGTCATTCTTGTAGAGGCACCACAAGTATTGGAATGTACCCAAGACACTAACTTTTTATGGCTTTTAGGGATATCCTTACTGATGATAACTTCAGTCTGCAGTTTATTGTTATAACCTATGTTACAAATCTCATTATGGGGTTTTTATCGACTGAAGTTTTTTCGGGGGATTTTCAAATTTGAAGTTTTTTCTAGGGTATTTCTCGCCTAAATATCGGCAATGATTAAAAATTTAATTAAAATTAGAAAAAAAATACAACAATATTGGGTATACCTCACGATATTATCGTGATAAAAAGAAAAAATCGTATTTCTCATGAGATTTTTAAAACATCGCGATAAAAACGGAGTTTTAAACTTTATATGTTTTTCTCGGGATAAATTAGGTATTTCTCGGGAGATTTGTAATAGTGTTTATAGCAAGGAGGATATTGCATAGAGATTGTTGACTATTTTGTGAAAGTTCATGACCTCTTTGATTGACTATGAGATGTGAGGCATTATGTTCTTAAGATGTATCATCGCAGGCTGGATCCCTGATTTAAAATAACCCAATCAAGGTTGATGATTTCATTTGTGGGGCCTTAGAATAGTTGGCTGTTGGCTCCATTTGTTAATCCTTTTGAGCTGTAAAATATGTTAATGTAATGTAACAGTGGCACAATCTTGTGGGGTCTTAATCAAGGGGATGTCCTATCACTTCAGTTGCCATTGTTGTAAACCTCATCAATTAATCCCTGTTTTTTTTAATATTAGTAGGGTTTCAATGCACTCTACTCTTGTTAAAAACCATGTATTTTTTAAATGCCAGGTCAACCAAGAAGGCACCTGCTTCAAAGTGGTTGGAGCGTCTTTGTTAGTTCCAAAAAGCTTGTTGCAGGGGACGCTTTTATTTTCCTCAGGTATGCCATGTTCTTGATATTAATCAGTTTCTATGGTTGCTAGGTCTGATTCATGTCTGATGAGGGGTAATTTTTGCCTTCCAGAGGCGAAAATGGGCAACTTCGTGTGGGGGTAAGACGCGCCATGAGACAGCAGAGTAATGTTCCCTCTTCTGTGATATCTAGCCACAGCATGCACCTCGGTGTCCTAGCGACAGCATGGCATGCCGTTTCCACAGGAACTATGTTTACCGTCTATTACAAACCTAGGTGTGATTGATTCTTTACTGCATTCACAGAAGTTTTTTTCACTTATCAGTAAATATTGTAGGAGATTTGACATATTTGCAGTATCTATAGAACTAGAGTTGGGTTATCTAGAAGAGCGAAATACAAAATTTTGAGTAGTTTTGTTTGAATGAAATTGAATCTGTGGGCTAAGATCATCACAATTTTAAGAGAATCGATGGTATTCCACTGGTGGATTGACCATCAAGACTGCCTTGGCAATGAAATAGCCATAGCGAGACGCATTTTCAGGTTGGGATCATTTTTCAAAACTTGATCCTGAGAGATGATTGCAACCATCTGGTTTATCACATTTTTTGAGCGGCCAACAAAATATGCTGATGATCCAGAAAAATCTACAGGTTGGTTTGATAATCATTGATCATATCAATAAAATGTAGCCAGTTTTTTGGGTTCATTTCTTGTTTATTGACATTTGGTTGTCAACTTGTAATGGACTCTCGAAAATATATGGAGCCCTAATTATATTGTCAAACAGAGGAAGTAAATGCTTTTCTGAAATTCTATGTTTGTCTTTTTTTTTTGTTGCTGTATGATCTAAAATATTCTTCTAAATCTTTTGTTGCAGGGCAAGCCCTGCTGAATTTATTGTTCCATTTGACCAATACATGGAGTCTCTCAAGAACAACCATTCTGTGGGGATGAGGTTCAAAATGAGGTTCGAAGGTGAAGAAGCTCCGGAGCAGCGGTATGTCTATTGCACCATTGATTTACACTGAAGCATATATTGTGTTAGTTCCCATAATAATCTCTTCTACTCTGATGTGCATTGCTTTTCATGTTGGAGGTTTACCGGCACCATAGTTGGCATTGGAGATGCTAATCCCAACAGGTGGCCTGGATCAAAATGGAGACACCTCAAGGTTGTATAATATGGTGTTTTCGGCATGCATTTTTATGCTTTTTAAGTATGCTTAAATGCTCTTTTCACATTCCTTTCAGGTGCGATGGGATGAAACTTCTTCTGTTCATCGTCCAGAGAGAGTTTCTCCTTGGAATATAGAACCTGCTTTGACTCCTGCACCAAACCCCCTTCCAGTGCCCAGGACAAAAAGGCCCCGCGCAATCATGGTGCCTCCATCTTCTGATTTCTCGGTTTTTCCAAGGGAAGGTATAGCACGGCCTGCTTTGCATACTTGATAGTGATTTTAATCTGTGTTTTCTGTCATTGTCGAATGTTACTTATAGTGTATGGGGCTGAAATTTAGTGGAAATGTCTTTGTTGATTTGCCCAGGTTCATCTAATGTCACAGTAGACCCTTCATTAGTAAACGGGTTTTCAAGGGTCTTGCAAGGTCAAGAAATCTCGACTTTGAGAGGCACCTTTCCTGAGAATAATGAGTCAGACACTGCACAAAAGCTCAGTATGTGGCCTCCGTCACGGGATGATGGCCAGATTGACATGTTTTCTGCTCAGAGAAGATTCGGGCCAGAGAATTGGGTGCACCGGGTGAGGCATGAAGCAACGTATACGGATCTACTATCAGGTTTTGGGACTCCCAATGACTCCTCCCCTGATTTCTTTCCATCCTTTGTTAATCAGACCACAGATGATGCTGACCATGCAAAAAAGCACTTTCAAGACCAGGAAGGCAAAATGAACTTGCTTGCAGGCCCATGGTCCATGATGCCATCAAGCCACTTGTTAAACATGAAGGTTCCTGCACAAGGTGGCGAAATACCTTATCAGACACCAGGCAATGTTAAATATGGTGGGTCGAGTGGGTATTCCATGCTGCACGGTCCTAGAGTCGAGCAGCATTCAGGAAACTGGTTGATGCCTTTGGTGCCGCCATCTCATTTGGAAAATCTTCCTCATCCAAGGGGGTTAAGACCGCAACCTGCATCGGTACCATTAAGCGAGGCTGTGAAATCCAAAGGAGATGGACACTGCAAGCTCTTTGGCATTTCGCTCTTCCACAACCCGGTGTTGTTGGAACCAGTACTTTCACATACAAATACAACAAATGAGACAGAAGGGCATTGCCACCATGCGTTGCACCCACCACAGGGTTTGGAATCTGACCAACAATCAGAGCATTCAAAGGGCCCAAAGTCGCCCACTACTGCATTTGCAGGTAATGTACAGGATAAACCCTTTCAAGCTTCTCAGCAGCTTTCTAGAGATGTTCAGAGCAAACTTCAGGGTGGTTCAACCAGGAGTTGCACCAAGGTTTTCTCTCACCTATTCAAGTGTTCTTATTGGTTTGTGGAAATGCAATGGATATTACTCTTTTGGACAACATGAATCCCAATTCTGATTTACAATTCCATCAAGAACTAATTCAATTTCTTCTATCAATCTCAGGTTCACAAGCAGGGGATTGCTCTTGGGAGGTCGGTAGACCTTGCAAAGTTCAACTGCTACGATGAACTGATTTCTGAATTGGATCAGATGTTTGAATTTAATGGTGAATTGATGTCTCCCAAGAAGAGTTGGCTGATTGTGTATACGGATGACGAGGGTGATATGATGCTTGTTGGAGATGATCCCTGGCAGTATATATTCAAACCCTTTTGCCTTTAATATTTACCTAATAGCATAGCTCATTCACCTGTTCCCTGTGAATATTTTGGTTTGGTTTTTTCTCGGTCTCCTTCCATTACTTTATATATATATGTGCGTGTGTGTGTGTGTGTATTTAAAGAATCATCTACTACTTAGATTTCTTCTATTTCCGTGGTTAAGGTTTACGATTTATTGAAGTTGCTGCTTGTATAAAACAGGGAATTCTGTGGCATGGTTAGGAAGATTTTCATCTACACTAGAGAGGAGGTCCAAAGGATGAACCCAGGGACTCTGAACCCAGAGGTTGAGGAAAAGCCAGCAGTTGCTGAAGAAAGAATGGGTGCAAAGGAACAGAAATGTCAGCTACTTCCTTCGGCAGCTAGTCCAAATAACTGTTAGGTTTCTCTCACATGGATGTGGGTAAGTTTCCAGCTGGACTCTCTTTTGCTATATAAAAGACGAATCACTGTAGGAGTGTCAATGGGCTGGGGTTGGGCCTGCATATTTGTAATTTTTAATAGGCCCAGACATGTCCTGTTTACAGGTTTCCAGGCCCAAATTTGCCCGTTGACACACTATGCACCAGTCATCATCTTCATCTTAAAACTGGAATTGTCTTTGATGCTTATGTTTTGGGGGTGTTATGGATTCTGGCACCCGGGGGCGGAGCCACATGGGGCCAGGGGAGCTGAAGCTTCCCCTGAAATTTTGGAATAAAAATAATTATAGTATTAATAGGGGTGTAGCCTAGGAGAGGCGGAGTCTGGGGATGGAGAAAAAAAATCTTTACAAACGGGCACAAACAAACGCGATGACCCATGAACTTGATCCTAAAAAAAATTAGGGATTACGCCCCAAAGCCTCTGGTTATTAAGCATCTACTTATCTCTGAACATTAATTGGGATCAGAATTTATTGTTAATGTGTTTCTCCCTTAATCAGCTTACAAGCAGGCGCCAGAGAAGAATATGGTAAAACTGATTGGGTTTGGGACGTATGAGCCATTTGATTTGAGATGTTTGTGGGCCCCTTAAGTGGATGGTGTTTGGTATACCAGTTTTGGATGTATTGTTATTACTTATTAGTTCACAGTGGCTTATCGTATGGTGCTTTTTCTAACATAATATATATATATATATATATTTTCAGCATGCTAAGAGCAGTCTTGTATTTTCAATTGACTAATGTACAGAGCTATTTTTTCGTGTTTTTTTTGTTCCCTTTTCATATACCCAATGACAGAAGTCAATACTTTTAAATATCATGTTGCTGTGTTTTTCTCTTTTACCAAGATCAGCTACACTTGGAAGTGGATAGTTCTTTAGGGTGCTCTTAGAATTGCATCTGGGGTGGCTTTTTTTGTTATTGGAAATGCTAGGAAGTGAGAAAGTGGTAATCAACCAACAGAAATCGAAGGTGAAACCTGCTATTTGTGTGCCCCAGAGATCATTGTTTAATATTTTAATTCTTAACTGGCGTGTGATGACCATTGTTTATTACCGGTGATGAGCTTCATTGTTTCATCCTCCATATAAGTCTTCATACAGTAAACATATTCAAGATGTAGCATATGAGAAAGGTCAGACTTAAAGAGGAAACCAATGATGGAATATAAAGCTCAATGCAATGCATCTGAAACTGATCCGTGCAAGACTCGAGTATCCAACCAAAGATAGGGGACGAATGCTAACTAACCAAAGCTGGAGCAAGAGTGGGAAGCAGGAGCGAGAGCGTCAAATTTTAATTTATGATAGGGTCGAGAGCACCTCTGGAGTGTCGATATATATATATATATATATGATGAAAATTTACTTATGGATGCAAATATAAATTTCATACTTTCGAAACTATAAAAAAGAATTGATAAAAGCATTCATCATTCAAATTTGTAGTCCTAACAAATAAGAATACTATTAATATATTAATTGTATTATTCTAAATTCATTTACAAGATTACCAATAATTAACAACTCTTGGATTTTCTACCTTACAAAAAAAAAAGACAATATACTTCACTTGATATTTTAAGTTGGAATAAAAATAAAACTTTATACAAAAATAACACTCTTTAGGTGAGAGTGAAGATTACAAAAGTTGAAATCGGGTTCTCAAGGGAGGTGAGGGCGGGTAACAAGTTAGGAGGTTTGGGTTACTAAGGAAGAATGTCCAAGAATGTCCGTTACAAAAACAGTTGTTTCTTCATTTGCTGGTATGGTCTCATATTATTTAGGCGCAAGGGAAGGGCCATCCAAACACACACATAACATAGTACAGTTCACAATCTTGTAAATAACATGCTTAAGGGTGTCAATGGCAGGACGGTCCATCGTGTACCCGCTGGGAATAAGCCCCTTTTTGTCCAATATTAAGGTTGGGCCAAAGAAATAAAGGGCATATTTATTTAGGCCGGGCTAGGTCTTTGTTTCTTTAGCCCAATTCCGGAATCTGGATACTGCCCAATTGCAATTGAACTTTGAGTTCATTCACACTCACAGAGCCCCATTAATTGTCATTTAAACTATGGTTAAAAAGTTTTAAACCCAAAGATTAATTTAAAAAATCAAGGTTAGATTGTTGAATCCTAAGGTCAGAAGTCGTTACAAGTATAAAAAGACTTCTAAAAAAAGCTGACATGGGGTAACTTTTGCAAGAAATCGAGGTTTTGACTTACTCTAGAAAGTCATTACACACTCGCATTGACTTGCATATTTCGTGAAGAAGTGAGGTTAAAAAATAACTTCTCACGTGTACAAATCAAATGACTTTTTTAATCTTAAAAATGAGTTGTAAATTTTTCCATAAGTTACTTTTCTCGAAAGCTGCTCTAGAGAAGTCCTTCGCAGAGAAGTTTATCTGACATATCTTCGTAAGAATGTAAGATCACCACCAAACTCATAGAGAAGGACTGGCCTTGCATAACCAACGGAAAATTCATGTGATTCTTGGCTTTAACAATCTTCTAACAAAATTCTGCAGCTTTGAATGGTAAGTGTACCTCAAGTAATCCATTGTTTTGGACCCAAAATCCTCATCCGAATCACCTCTCCTCTTTGAAATTTGATCCACATGGCCTTTTCAATCAATCACTGTCTTCAGAATGATGAAGACATCTCTATGACCGCCCCAAATCTAAGCCTTTGTAAATGTGTCGGGCTTCGGGCAGGCCTATTAAAAATTATTGAAATTCAACCCCAAAATTGTCCCATTGCCATTTGCCACCCCTACTCAAATCTAGGTTTGTCAAAAAAGCCCAAATAGAAGGTTAATTACCCGGCCTGTCCAAACCTGTCAAATCCCGACCCTTCTCCTGCCCTTGGATTGGCCAGGACCCAAAACCAAGAAGCCCTTCTCCCATAGGGTTGGGTAGGACCCAAAGCCAAGAAGCCCTTCTCAACCCGTCCCCGACCCAGTCCTACCTCATAACTGAATACTTAACCGACAGGAGAGAATCCAGTCTCTTGGAAAAAAAAAAAAAACCCTAATTTTCTTACTCTTTGTTTCTGGCAACTTTGTAATTTTCTCTCAGAAAACCTCAACCTCATTTTGAAAATTTATTTTTTCCCTCGATTCCTTAACTTATGGTCTTATCAAATCATCTTCACTTTCTCTTGAATATATCTCGACTCCATGAAGCTTGTACAGAAGAATATCTCTTTCGCTCATAATTTCTTCAATAGCCTTAAAGAGATGGAGATTGTGCATCATAGCTTCGTCTTTGTGCTGTCTTTGTGCTGCTGGAGAAGGATCATGTTATCCTCCACGACCATGGATCTTGATTGCAGATCCTGGTATGAGATCCGAATAGATTCCAGTTCAGTTAGAATTCCATCATTTCATATTTGCGATTCACGAAAACTTTCTGAGAGATTTTGGTTTCCCTTTGAGAGATCTTCGTTGTTTTGACCTAGCAACTTCCATGATATCGATGATCCATTTAAGAAGAAAAATCAAAGATTTTCATCTCCCACAGCTTCAAAGCAGAAATCCTAGCTTCCAGTCTAGCCCTGGCCCTTGAGGGTAGGTGTGATGCCCTCAAAACCATATACACAATATACCTTATATTTGTATAGATTTTGAGGCATGAACGTGGAACATATCCCACCAGTGAATGGAATTTATCTCAAAGAAAATCCTTTCTAGATGTGCATATTAAGCAATACTAAAAGTTTAACCTATAAAAGAAATATCTCGAGTTATTTACAATTCTCACAACAATCACTCTATCTCAAGTAATTTGCAAAAAGTTGAATTGCTCTTCTAACAAACTCAAGCTTCCATAGAATCCCTAAATCCTTCAGGTATCTCTTGAAAAATATCAACATAGCAAGGTGAACAATAAGTTCAGCAAGATATCCAACACATCCATCAACAATTTATAATTACATTTCTCTCGTATGTAATAATAACGAAACAGGTAATAACATGATTTCTTCTATATGAATTACTTGGTCCCAGTCCTTTGTCTTTAGGGATCACATCAGCTCACCCTAATGACAATCAAGTAGAAAACCAAGGTTTGTAAATAACGCCACCCAAAAAATCATTCTTTGTGATCTCACATAATTTACCCGCTTTGGGGTTTGAGCTCGTACACAATTGGAAATTTGGGCTTGTACTTAACTGTACCCAATTCCTCAATTCCGGAGTCATACATAGCTATCCCCAATAAGCCATTTTAGAGTCATACATAACTGTCCCAAGAACCCATTCTTGTAGTAGACTGTATCTCACCCCATTAATAGACCCTAGCTTATTTATGCATTATCATCATTTCAATTTAATGATTTTCTTACCATGATGTCCCATACCACTATAGTAAATAAGTCTAAGCTATAAAATTTACAAATTATAAAAACAATCTTGAACAGTTAATATAGGCATACATAGCAATTTATCATCATGTGACTATAATAAGGCATTAATGGAAATTAGCATGTATACAATGTTCATGATCAGATGTAACAAGCGATAAATGTGAAAAATATAGACATACTTGGGTGAATCCTACATCATGCATCAGTTTATATGTTCTGGTTCAATACAGCATGATTTACTTAAATTCTATAGCAGTCGTTCGAGCAGGGCTCACTACCGCTCGAGCGAGATCAACCATGAAATAGCATAGTAGACTGGAGCAATCTGGTTGAGCAGTTGAAACCTCCCATCCAAGAGGATATCGACAGGGTCAAGCCCCTTTTTCCCTGTAGCAAACTGCTCAAGTGGTGGGAACTTCCGCCCGAGCGGAGGTCGTGGGAATTAGGTTACTATTTCTAGTTTCTAACCCAAAATCCTCAAAACCATTCCGAATTCAACATAGATTGATTATAAACAATCATATACTTGCTACAATCATTAAAAACAATACAAACATGAATTTAAAGATTAATGGAATATTTCCTTGCCTTTTCACTAGAAATTTAGGGTTTCTACAAGTTGAAACCAGGGGCGGAGCTAAGAATTTTTCATTTGGGGGGGGGGGGATACATGTATAAAACATTATGGATTTGAAGGTATGGAATTTGGGGGTTCGGGGGCGTAGCCCCAAGAAATTTTTTTTTCGGGGTAGCTTTTATTTTGAGAAGTTTTTTGTTATAAACAATCATATACCACTTTGGTGAATTTTAACCATAGTTAAGGGGTGTCAATAGGGACATGTGGCAATCTCAAGGGCATAATCGGACTCCAGTGGTGGTCCCACTATATATAGGACAAAAAAAATTTGGGGGGAGGGGCTCCACCCCCTGGGTGAAACCAACTCAAAGGAGTTTGCCTTGAAGGATCGATCTCCCCACAATGAGAAGCTCAAGCCTCGAGTCTCGGATCTTGATCTTTAAGTTTGTTCAGATCTCCCAACACTCTATGACCTCCTTCCTCTCTTCCAAAAACTTTCTCTTAGATTAGGTTTTCTGAAAATGAGCTAAATAGGTTTATCTCTTTCTACTTATAATCTCTCCTTTATGTGTGATTTTACTTAAATATCCTTACCAATAGACTAATAGTGTTTGACTTTAAGCTTTGATTAAACCAATAAGTATATTATTCTTTTTTTTGTTATTTAACCTTAAGTTAACCATTTCTCATTACCAAACATTTATCAGTGATATTACTAAAGTACCCCTACACTAAAAAATTACAAAAAGACCCTTAGAAATCAAATTAGAAATTTAGAATCACTACAACAGGGCTAGGGCCCAATCAACCCTGGCCCTTGAAGCGCTAGGGTCAGGCTAGGGCCTACTCTTATAGGAAAGGGTAGGGCTAGGATTGACCCTGGCCCGGCCAGCTCCTATGACATCATAAATATGAGGTCTGCTTATTTTCCAACGAGAGGAGGCTAAGCATACTCTCACCCCTTTTAGATAATAAAATAAATGATTTTGTATCAGCCAACTTATGGTCCCACACTAATTCATTTGTTTTATTATCTAAAAAAGGGCGAGAGTAGGGATTGTAAGAGTATGCTTAGCATTGCTCTTTCCGACAAAAAAGGACAACCAGTTTTCCTCCCATTTGGGGATTGTTTGGGAAGATATGTGCAGGCCGATCTGGGGCCAGACCGGTCACGATTAATCAGTCCGGCCTGGTAAAGAAAAGGTGAGGCCTGAGCTACATATGAAAAGCCCGATTAAAAATGGGGCCTAACTCAATGACATGCTTGTATGGTGGCAAGGAGAATAATTTGACTTGAGCTCATGACTCTGTTCATTGCCATGCAACTTGTTACCAAGACGGGGTTCGAAGCCAAGACCTGTCCCCTAATGGAGGGATGCCCTTAAACACCCTTTTGTGCTTTTGTGAAGGTGTGTCCTCTTAGCAAGGTTTATCTAGAAGTCGTCCTCCATGCAATGCATCCAATACTTTTATTCAAATTTGCATTCAAGTGTTTTTGTTGTTGTTTGGTGACCCAGCATAATGATTCACGTGAAAGCTGCGGTATATGAAAAAAAAAAGTACAAATGCTCATAAGAACAAATAAAGGTTACTTAAAAAGAAAAACAGAAGAGTACGCCTCTCTTCTACTATCTCTCTATTATCATTTGTTTTCAGCTTCTCTCCATCATTTGCCTTTTGACTCCTTTTGTTTGAATCAAAGCTGGATTTTAGCGTTTAAAAAGTACATGTTCCTTTATAAACTATACACAAGACTCCAGATTTCCTCAGGCATAAGCCGGATAGCGACTCTCTTGGCCTTCACACTCTCGAACCACGTGTATAGTAATTTCTCAGAATTAAAAATGACCTAACAAGAAAAAGAGAAATGCTAGATTCAGTCTCAAACGTCAAAAGTCTCAAGGTACGAGGTATCAACAAGTGTCACTACATCATTCCTATTACTTTGAGAACCAATGCAAAGCATAAATTCCTCTTGTTTCAGTTTGTTTTTCTTTTTTTAATTTGTTGAAGGGTAGCAATGCCACGGGTTGCTATTACCTTAAAACTTTGGAAAAAGTTTGAATTATGAGAATGGGACTAGCACTCGACAAATATTGTAAAATACAATAGAAAAGCAAAATCAAACCAATTTGGATTTGAGCTTAAGTATTAATTGACTTAATTGGTGCTAGCACTCCCAAAAACCATTAGGAAAATAGTTGATGTACCTAGGATATCCATTTGCAAACCTAAGGTTAGACGTCATTGGTCCATGCCCCCCCTCAGGTGAATATTTAAAAGGGGGGCATGGCCAACGATTTCCTAAGTATGCCTATCACTGCTCAAACCACTATTGTGCACAGCCGTTGGATAGATGGTCCGGCAACTCGGAATGCTGTTCCATGGCTTGACAAGGCATCGAACCAGGCTCTCTAGTTGGTATGCCATAACACCACATGCTTATGGGTGGTAATTTTCAGTAGTCGACTTCGGAGAGTGGATGCTGGCTGTCTCCTCTCCAGCACCAACCGGAGAAGTTTGTGAGTCTAATACTTGGATGAAGGACTTAAAAACAAGAAATCATTCTACATACGTAATCTCTTCGGTTATAGGCTGCATCTCTTGCAGTAGTCTTATGCAAAGAATCATGAATCCACCTTTTTAAATAAGGTTATTAGTCAAAGACAAACATCACCTTCCATGAAACACGTGAGAAGATTCCAACAAGTGGCTAGTTTTGATTTTTATTTTTTTATCATTTAGTTCATTTCTAATACTTAAATTTGATTATTATGTTCTTTTTATGTCCTAGTTAGAAACCCAAAACATTGTGTTTTATGCCATCCCACATATAATCAAAGTAATACTATTTAAAAGATGTCTCATAAGGTGAACTTAAGACCCATCATCCCCCTTGGATCTTAACTTGTACCAGTAATCATATAAGAGCAATGGATGGTTGATGGAAAATGTTAATAATTATTAATGGATTGGTAGAGAATGATTAGGTGAGTATAAAATTTTAAAATCTAGGAGATGAGGGAAATTTTTTTTTTTTTTTTTGATGACTAAATTTGTAGGCTATTCTCGAACCTAAAAAAAAAGTTAAAAAGTTTGTACCTATTCGTCCATTCAAAAGTTCAAGGCAATATGACTATGCACTATTAAATAATATAGTATAATATTTTTTCAAAAGTTTAGGCTCATGTCTTTTTCAAAAGTTCAGGGCAGCTGCCCCATGCCTCGCTATAATTTTTCCAACTGCTCCCATGCCTCATGGCTATGCTCTATAAACTTTTGTTTTAAAAGTTTAGGGCTGGGAGCCTCATGGCTATGCTCTGTAAACTTTTGTTTTAAAAGTTTAGGGGGGGCACCCGGGCACGTGCCCTGGCTCTGTCCCTAATCATGGCCAATCAAAACATAGATTATCGATTACGTGGACCCTCTATGAGGTTGTTCATAGACTAATTAAAACTCAGGCTGATGTTGAGCATCTTACCCTTCCAATCTGAGGCATACAAAACAGGCATGGGCAATTGGAACTTGGAAATGTGCAATTTGTCTTGATCTTCATATTAGTTTCAGGAGATGCCCCAAGGAAGAAGAGTCTTGATTCAACTGCATCAACAACTAGTTGGCAGATCATATGTAACAAGTTTCTGGAAAATTCTACATACTCTCAAGTTTCAACCTAATAGCCTTTCACCACATGGAATAAACCCTATTTTCCATGTTTCATCGGCCAACTCATCCTCCCTCCAGGCAGTCCATCTAGACAAGAAATGTGGACAGGCCGTCAAGAAAACTCTTAAGCTAATTAACACCCATGTAAGAGATAATTGTAATTCAAATGGAAATTTTATTCGAAAGCTAAAAATTACTGAAGATAACATGTTTCCCGTGCTTCCAAGCCTGATTAAGGAAAGAATAACCCACTATCTTAATCCATCCTACAAAGCTTGTTAATATCCACGGGGCATGAGGGGCGAATTGCATATACAAACTACGAAACAACTACAATTTAACTGCTTTTGCTGCCCATCATCTTGACTTGTGGGAGAGCTACATCATACCGTGGAAGCCAGCTGATTCCAGGAGAAATGCTTTGATTTGTTCAGGCGGGATGTCTTGGCCTTCCTTGCATTGCTAACAAATGGGAAAGAAAGAAGCTATTAGTAGCTGACCCCATCTATAGGCAAAGGATTGAGTCTACCTAAGATGCTGAATGCAGACAAGAAATTCAATCCTCACAAAGTCGCAACTAAGAATAAATCAGATTTTCTAATTTTGTTTAAATCAAAGAATCCGATCCAAGAATTTACTCCTAGGACATCATCTAGGTTGCACCAAGGTTGATATTTACTTATTGGTGAATGATTGTATGTTTTTCCTCAAAGATGCCATCATATTCCCCATTGTTTATTAGGGAATACAATATGGAGAAGCAGGTCTTATTTTCAGAGCTTTTCTCCATATCTAAAACAAAATGGTGCTATGCTTCTGATCCAGCTGATCTGCCAAAATGAAGGGATGGTATTGGGAAGGAAGCTTACCTCAGCTCGAAAGACATCCAAAGCAAACCCATTAAAACAGCTGATAACGGCCTGCTGGATGTCTAGCCCAAGGCCATCCATAGCCCTCATTGTGGAGAGCAAGAGACCTGGTCTGCGGGGACAAAACATGTGAATGTTGACAGCTCTTCCTTCTCTTACCATGACTTCAACCTACAAAACAGAAAATGGCCGATACATATCTATAAGAGTTTCCTTGGATTATTAAACAAACTGTATCAAGGTGACATTGGAAACAAGAATTTAGAACATAGAATGACTCATCCCAACTTATTCGCAAAGTAACAGAACCCAAACAATTGAAATAGTGTACAAGTAGATAAAGAATGATGTGATCTTCCAGGATAATTCACAATTATGGTATTATGGATCTCTTAAGATACATGTAGCCCATGCCCATTCCAATTAACGGGCCCTTTCTATGAGATTCTCAACCTGATTAACTGATCCTATTCCTCCATAAACAGATCTATAAAATTTGATCGACCAGACCATCCAACCAGATGAGAACTGAGTTCTTAGGCGGAGCATCAATTGGTCACTCCAAGTTGATGGGCATGTGCATTATGTATGCAATAGAGAAGACGTATCACCATATTATTCTCCTCAAGTACATACATACACGAGAGTCATTAACAAGTAGCAGTTAGACACTCCACCTATCCATGCACAGAGTTTTAGAAAATCAACAAAAACTTGATAAAGGAAGCAGCTGAAAGTGTAGAAATGTAAATCCAATTAGTGTATCAGTTAACTTCACCTGGTCCAAACAAGATAAGAGTGATTTAGAACTGTAGAGTTCAGAAGATTATACATATATACATTCATCTATATATATGTGTGTGTGTGTGTGTAGCAGAAACAGAAACGGGGATACAGTGAGGTGATCGGATTAACAAAATAAGACTACAAAAATACAAATAGGAAAATTTGCAGCAAGAATGAAATTACCCTTGCAGGTTGGCTATTGGGGCTCGGTAACGCGCTCGGGCAGAGTTCTTCCTTGACGCGGCAGGGCAGGGTAGGCGGGGTGGGCGTCAAAGGGTTGAAGCTAGTAGTAGGTGGCAGTGAAGAACCAGGAGGGGTAGACTCCAGTTCATTATGGAGGTCATTGATCCTTTGAAGAAGCTCCTTCAAGTACTCAATTGCATCCCCGAGGATTGAAGCTCTATCCATCTGTCAACACAAGAAAGGATCATTAAACCTGCATCATAACCAATTTCTCAAGGCACAAGAGTAAATAAATAAATCTGAAAAGGCTATCAGATCTTGGTTGCGTACTCTATATTCAATATAAAATCTTTATTAGTGCCTTATCCCTGCTATTTGTTGAATTTTGGGGGGATCTTTGAAGGAAAAAGAAATTCATCTGACCCCTTTAACTGAAGTCGGATCTTAACAAGTTAAATCACCTAAGGAAGTTTCAAGTCCTCCATTAAATTCTTCAACATTGTTTAAGATTTCATAATTCAGTCTTTTGATGCTCAAATAAAACATTCTTTAATCCACCAGAGTCCAGGTGACAGTATTTCAACAGAAAATAAACAGCAAATTCTAACAGGCCTCTTTCCCAATGCGGGTTACAAAGCATTTAATAAAAAAAGATGAAATCAAAGCGGGCTAAATGCTGTAAATCCTTGAAAGAAAGAAAAGCATACAGATTGAAGAACTCGGCAAGGCTACTGGGCATTTTTTCTTGAATCCCCAACTCTAAAAGATGAAATTAAAGAATAGATTAAGAAAATCAATAACAAAGGAACAAATGCATTTCAGAAGTTCAGATGCCCCGATCTAACAAAACATTTACTTTGAAGGAATTACATCACAGCAATTCACCGGAAAATATGGTGCAGCAAAAAAGATTCATACCTTGCTGATCTTTGGGACAACAGACCTCAGCATGTAGAGCCTATCATTGAGCTTCTTCCTCCGGCGCCTCTCGGCCATCAGATTTTTAGCTGGGAGCCCCTTCTTCTTCCCCTTATGATCTCCACCAGTGGCAGTGCTGTTCGCGTTCGAATTATTTCCACCATTCTTTGCGTTATCCTCCACTTTGCTATTCTCTATAAGATCATCAGAATCATAGTTCAAACCAGACCCGTCGATGCTCGCTTCATCCATCTCATCCTCATCGTTATTCTTCCTCCTCTTCTCCCGTTCTTCCTCCAACTCCCTCCTCCCCTTATTTTCATCGATACTATCCGAAACTTGACCACCTTCTGAACCCAAAAACCCCAAATTACCCAATTTTTCAGCGGAATTCTGTCGGAGAGCCGCTCTCTTCTGAAAGAGAGTTGGCTGTGCACCGACTGGAGGAAAAATTTCCAGAGGTCTCAAAACCTTAGACCTGTTCAGAAACAGAGAGTTCCCAGAACTCTCGAAACCCCCAAAACCTTCTGGATTGAAACCGGCGCCCATGGTGCTGCCGTTGTCGGCCAATTGAAGCATACGGGTAGTCGGAAGTTGGGAATTGGAGCTCAGATCGGAAGGACCCATCTGGGCCTGCGAGATCAAAGAGCTGAACCCCGTTAAACCCCCTCCTCCCCTGTTTTCATAAACAGGGGAATTTGAGGACTGGTTCCCCTGCAACGGCGCCAGAAAACCCGTGTCGCAACCCAAATCGAAACCGTTCTCAAAAGGGTTGTTGCAGACGACGTTGAGGAGCGAAGACATGCAAGATTTGGGAGGAAAGAAGGACTGAACCTGCGACGGGTCGAGATTAAACACCGATGACGGAGAACACGAAGACGAAGAATCCAGGGGATGAAACAGTAGATTCTCTGATGCAGTAGGGTTCGTAGAGTAAGTAATGTCTTTGATTTCTTGGTGGTTTTGGATGCTCTGGAAGTCGGGGTGAGATAGATTGCCGTTACTGTTCAGGTACCACTCGTCTTCTAGCATTGATTTGAACGTAGACAGAGAACCCATCTCGTCTTTGTTCTCTCCAACTTCGTTGTTCCTCGTCCACGAAACCGCTTCTTCTTCCTCTCCTCCTTCCTCCATCCAAACGACTCCATTAACCCTCGATAGCATTTCTACTCTGCTTTCCTTTTCTGGGGGTTCTCAGAGAGATTTGAGAGAAAAGGGAAAAGAGATGAACAGAAATAGAGAGAAAGATAGAAAAAGGAAAAAAACAGAAAGAGAAGAAAAACGTTGCAGAGGAGAAAGGGAAAGAGCTTTTCAGAACGCCATTTGGGGAAGAGATAAATATGTAGATAGCTTTGAACGTTATACTGCTTGAAGAGACCTCTGTCTGTGTGGCTATCTTCGTCTGCTGCTTTGGTGGTTTTATGAACAATATATGCAAGTACGACTTTACCCTTTTGACAATTACTATATTTACTTCATGTCATTTTCTCTGATTTGATTTTCAGATTTTGCTCATCTTTCACTGTTTTAGCATGTCCAGATGAGCAATGGCGAGGTGTTCAATCGTTCCACAGTATTCCTTTTAACCTGTATTAGTTATAGTTAAAAATTGTTAATCCTTAGAATTAAATAATTGTTTTTTTTGAACTTCTTAATCAGAGTTTAAAGAATAATCTAAAAAACTTTATGAGCGCACCAAATTCAATCACAATTGGATAATACATGATTCATAAAAAGTGTCAATATTTTACTTCTTTTACAAAAATAAGGGAGAGTGGATAACCGGAAAACAGCCCTAACATTGCTCTTGAGGAAAATAGAGAACCAAAGAGAAATGAGATTCTGAATTTGCTTGAATATGTTGGCCAAATGCTGGCCTAATTGCGTCGATCCTTATTACTCCTAGAGAAATAGTCAAAGACGAATGTTAGCCCTAGACACATAATTTAAACTTTTTCTAAATTCTCACGGTGCGTATGAAACGTGTTATTTGAAAAGAAAATTTAGGATTTATGCCGATTCTCACGATAACATGAAAAAGTAAGAACACTTGTTACTTCCACCGAGAATTTAGAAGTCTGGGAATAAGGCTCACGTTTCTCATTGCCAAATCACTTATTAATGAGATTAATAATTGGTGTGATTGTGCTCGAACTCCCCAAGGAAAATTGGGCAACAACAATACTTATAGCTCAAGATTACAAAAAAATCAATAAGTGCTATTTCCTCACCAAAAAAACAATTGTAAGCTAACACATTAAAATATTATATGTGATGCTTTTTGTGATGTGTGGACAGCTTGTTAACCGTTATAGCCTTAGGGCTAAAAAAGACCATCTACCAAGTTTTACACACACTCCCCTCCCCTGTGTGTTACAAAGGAAAACAAATAAGTAGCTTTTTCTTAAGCTAAAGTTGCATGGATTGATTACCTTTTTGGCATTTTCTTGAAAATAAAACAAACGGCTTTTGTGTGAGCTGGTGATTGCCATTTTTAGATAGGTGAAAATAACCTATCATATATCATATACAAATGTGTGTTTATTGTTACAAAGTGGCTTTGTGTGTTCTAGGTTTTACACTGTAGTGTGGAAAGCCAAGCAACAAGTGGCTAGTTGTCACAAATGACTATTTAATTTTTAGCTTAAATATGAATAAAAGCTCAGGTTCAAAAGTTATTTGGAGCTCCCCAAAATAGCCCTCATTCAATTTGTGTATTTTCCAAAATATATCTAGCTTAGAATTCGGGCATTGTTGGGTCTGATAACTTTTGAACCAAAGTAGCAAAGCTCCTTTTATATTTAAACTCATTTTTTTCAGGCGTGTGAAGTAAACTTTTATTTATTTATTTATTTATTTATTATTATTATTATTATTATTATTGAATAAAGTCAAAATAGTAAATCTTATGTCAATGTTGTAATTTAAAATTTTTAAAGTAAACAAAATTGAGTGGGCTAAGTTACTCCATGCTTTAATAATATGAAAACGGAAGTAGTTCCACCGAAACCAAAATATTTGTACTTATTATATAATTTATTCTAGCTACTTAGGGGCATAAACATGAATATTGCTCTATCGTAGTTTATTGAGCCTAACTGTGCAAATATTGAGAGCCAGGAAAAGGCTAACAACAATGCAAATTGCTTGAGGAATAAGAGGAATGCTGGTCATACTCTCAAAATTCAGAAAAACTTTCTGTACTCTCTTTGCTAAAATGATATATGTTATTGCTTTAACAAATTACGTTTTTCTAAAATTCTTTTAAAATTATTGTTTTAATCAATTGCTTACTATTGATAGTCTTGAACTCTTGGCATAGGGTTACCAATCCTCTAACTCTCATTCTATACATACTTTACTAGCGGGTGGCACGTGTGATGCACGTGAGAGCGAGGGGAAAGAGTTGACCACAGTTAATAAGAGTTAAAAGGGACACATGTTAACTCGTAGGTGTGATTGAACTCGCTAGTGGCACGTGCGATGCACGTGAGAGTGAGGGGAAGGAATTAACCACAGTTAATAGGAGTTAAAAGGACAAGTGTTAACCCACGGGTGCGATTGATCTCTCCCGAGTTCAATCGCAATTGGCTGTGATTCTAAATAGATAAATGAGCAAGGGATAGTTTGGAAATTAAATCAAATGCAAGGGGTAATTTGGGTTTTAAAGCAAAACATTAAATCAAAATTTTGTTTTTATATAAGGGTAGTATGGGAATTTCGGAAAAATCATCTAGGCCATCATCTCCCATTATAATAGTAAAGAAAAGAAGATAAAGATAATTTATATAATTATCTAATCACTGATTGTCATATTTTAAGATTTGTATTTATTATCCAAGTATAATGTCTCTAACATAGATTAACAACAATTGGTATTTAGGATGGGAGAGAATTTTGCTCTACACGACTAATTGGATCAGGTAAACTAAACCTGTGCTCCCAACTTTAGAAGCGAGGTTTGGAAAATGATTAACACCTTACACCCGTGTAAACATAAGTTGGTACGCAAGCTTCAGATGGTAGACAAAGGGCTATTTCATGTTGGAAAAATAAGGGCCTGTTTGGTATCACTCCTAAGGAACCTCTCTCTATTCCCTGTAAATAAAAACTCAGCTCCCCTTTTCTTGTCACATGTTCCTCTTTTAACTCTCTTTAACCGTGGTTGTAATATACTCACCCCTAAAATTCACCAATCCACCCTTGCTTTTAGAAAAAATATAAAATAAGTAGAAATTTAATTACAAGGTTTAAAAAAATTAACTTGAGTTTCAGGCAGTTAAAGGGACAACTTTATGAGAACGAAGAGCAATAGTTTGCTCATCACCCGTAGAGAGCGAACTATTGCTCTTCATGTTGAGACTATACGACCCATTCCAATCAACCCGAGGGGCTAAGTAATGTCTCAGCCATCTCATGCGACAAATTTCAACACCGAGTAGGCTGTGTGTAGGGGTGGTTATTGAACAAAATGTTCGTGAACTACTCGGACTCGACTCGTTAAAAGCTCGAATATCATTCGTTTATTTAGTAAACGAGCCGAACTTGAACACACTCCTACTCGGCTCGATAAAAGCTCGGTTTGATTATATATACATATTAACCTATTAAAATATTTAAAATATATTTATTTCATTTAAATATTAAAATTAAGTATATATATTATATACTAATAAAGATTAATAGTATATAATATATTTTATATGATAAGAATATCATTTATATAATTATAATCTTATACTAAAATTTTTGTTAACACTGTGATTTCTTTGCCTAGGATAATAAAGTGTTTTTTTTTCACTTAATATAAATAGCTATATCTGATAAAAACAAGCTCCTCAAGCTTGGCTCGAGTTCGAGCTTTAGCTTATTTACTTAATAAACAAGTCAAGCTTAAACATGATTTCTAAGCTCGTTCATTAAACGAATAAGTTTGAACACAATACTACTCAGCTCGGCTTGGCTGGGCTCGATATCACCCCTAGCTGTATGGCTAGGCCCAGTCTCGGTCATTGTACGGGACTACGTCTTGCGCTAAGCAATCGGTGGAGGTAAGCCCTACCTCATCCTTGTTTTGGACTGTTGTATGCTTTGCCGTCCCAGTTCTATTGGCACTATTATCCTGCGCTGTTCAATCCATGGCCATGGGTCTAGGCACTGCCTTGGTCATCCTATGGGACCCGCCCCACTAATCTGTAATGGTGCATAATTGAAATATTTATTTATTTTTTTTAATGTGGATATCAACCCTTAAAACTCACACTAGTCTCACGTGCTGCATAGATAATACCCCCATCCCATACTACACGAGGACCACTTCCTGGCTACCGCCTGGTCCAAAGGTACGGTGTTCCCATCTCCAGAGGTGTGGTGTTTCCCTCTGATAAGGATGATCATAAGATCTAATCCCAATGGTAGTGTCTTGCAAAATTTCATTCCCTATTACTAATCCCCATGATTATTATTACTAACATTGTAAATGATATAAAAAAAGAGCAATGCCAGGTCCATTTTTCAGTTGTCCATTCTCTCCAATTTTCATACAAGAAGATAAAATAGCAAAACTTTTTTTGTAGGTCTCACCATATTTATTTTGTCTTTTTATCTAAAAATAGTAAAAACTACCCGAGAAGAGAGTAGACGACCAAAAATGGACCTAGCATTGCTCAAAGAAAAATGGCCAATTGAGGTGTTTCAACTATAATGGGGCACGAAATTAATAAAGCTAAAGGGAGATTTTTAGGGGGAGAGAAGAAGAGAAAAACAGATTATGACGTGTGTTGGAAGAACTAATTCATGGGGCAAAGATGGAAACTCTGCATCAAGCTAACCAACTGGCACGGGCCATTTGAGAACGATTATGCTAATGGCAACGTGATTATTGGGATTTCTGGTCCATAAGCTAGGTCAATTGCAGTTGATGGTTGCTCCTTGTGATCAGCCGAGTCCAGCCACCATTACAAATAAGAGATTAACTATGAACATGAGCTCTAACCCAAAATTTGCCTCATGGCAAGTGTATATTTACAAATTACAAATATAAAAAGGGGTATTTTTGTCAATTAAAACTTGTTTATGTAATTTCCAAAAGTAAAACAATCCATTCCAGGAGAAACAGAGTGAGGTATCTTGCACTCACAAGGATCCTTTTAACTGCCCTTAAACTCTGATTAAGAAGTTTTAACCCATGTGGTTAAAAAAAATAATCTTCAAAAATAAGGTTAGATCCTTTAATCCTAAGGATTAGCGAAACTTAACCACCATTACAGGGAGTTAAAAGGTACATGTGGCAACTTTTAAAGGGTGAGATGCGCTCCTCATGAGGAGCAGATTATTTTTCTTTTCAAATCAAGGCAAATTTTGAGGAGTTGCTCTCATTGTCTCTTTATCCATAATCCTGTTCGCAGTTAATCTCGACCAAAAGGGTGTGTGTGTGTCAATTCATACATCGCTGTTTAAAATTGATGAATTCCTGAGAAACTTGGAAGACCATCATTCGACATGTGGGGGCATTGTGCATGTTATTGGTCTTTTGTGTACTCTATTTCTGGACTACATTTTGTTAGGGTTTTTCTTATTAAATAAAAATCCATGTGGTCTGGCGCAATTCTTAGTTTTCAAAACTCGGATTGTATTGCTGTCAATAGAGAATGTTAAGGATAATGGGTTCCACTAAAGAGATGTGATCAAACAGGGACTCTTTAAGTGTTATTAAAGCTAACAACATGGTCAGGGTTGGCGACCGTTAGATCTTTGGTGTGATCCCTCTTAACCCTTGGATCTTATGATGGGTAAGGTTCCAAGGGTATATAAAGCAAAGAGGGGGTCCCTCTTTTCTCTTACGTCAATTGGAAGCCCCATTGAATCAGACCTAAGGAGAAAAGAGAAGACTCTCTCATCCCTCTCAAACGCCGAGAAACACAGCATCACACCGTGAAGGGAATAGGGAAATTCCAGCGAAAGGTATGAGATCATCTCTTTTAATCTGTGTCCCCTTTTGATTATGAAATCTAGAAAAGTTGATTGCATGGTCTAGATCCAGTATTTGAATAATCTAGTTTTGTTTTAACATTATTATTCTTGAATCCCAACAATTGGTATCAGAGCACAGGGTTGACCTTGTGATTAATTTTTCTTAATAATCAAATCTAAGTAGGGTTTTATTTTCGGATTTAAATAATCAATTTTCTTGTGATTCGGATTAAAGGAAATTGAGAAATATAAATTTAAAGGTAAATAAGAAAAAGAAATTGATTTTCGGATTTGATAATCAATTTTTGTGTTTCCGAATTAATTTTTGAAGTTGAATAAATCCGAGTGATTCCGTTTTAAAGAAGATCAAAAAAAAAAAAAAAAGTTTTCACCGTTTTCAGTTGGACGGCGATTCCGCCGCCGTCCGTCGCCGGAAGGGATCACCGGCGGTGAGGTTTTTCTCGCCGGAGGGTAGCCGTCAGTTTGGCACCGACGGCAGCCGGAGAGGTGGCTGGTAGAGCCCCCAATATGAGGGAAACAGTAAACGGTTTAGAGTTTGGAAATACAAAAAAATAAATAAATAAATAAACTATTTTCGGGTGAGGGAGATAGAGTCACGAGGGTCACCCGACCCTGTGACCCGATCCATAAACCAAACCGAACCGAATAAATTGATCCGGAACCGAATGCTTTGAACCGACCCGATCCATATGGGTATGACCCGAACCCGAATGAGATCCGATCCGGTTCATGTTGACCGGACCGGTTCGACCGGACTGGGAGCTAAGCCGAACCAGGATCGCTGACTGAACCAAACCGAGCGGAACCTGGACCGGACCGCGTAATACCGTCAAGCTGCGTGCGCGTGATGCGCAGACCAGCGCGTGAATAACAGAAACCGCGCGTGAGTGGCAGTACCCGCGCGCGTGCAGCGCACATCCAGCGCGTGGCGCGCACTACCTGCGCGTGAGGCGCGCGTGACACTTGCAGGGAGTGTCCCCTGCGTGTGACACGTCCACGGGACACGTCTAGGGAGAGTGTCCGACCTTCCCTGAATTTTTTAGATGTTCTGGTTCCGTTTTTGGGTTCCATTTAGACTTCTGAGCATTGTAAAGAGCTGTTTTAGTGCATGAATATTATTTTCCTATGGTTTTGACATTAAATAAAGGAAAAAACTTGATGCTTTTACCCAAAATTAATATCAGGAATTAAAGTTAGATCATCCTATGGGGTTTAGGTTTGATCTGTAAGGCGTTCATTCGAATGGTCATAACCAAAGTAGGTTAGATTGTCTTGCCCAAAGGTGACCGTCCTATGGAGGTTATGATTATTCGAATTTAGGGATTTCAATCTCTTTAAGATCGCGAGTTTGCACTCACCTACATTGAATAACTAGTCTTGCCCAAAGGTGTCTAGGGACTTCTTGTAGACTGAGTGGGGCAGAATGATTTGTGCGTGGCGGTGAGAGAAGGATAACCCTCTTGCCCAAAGGTGTGGAAGTGTCCAAATCAATCCAATACGTGATAGATCAGTTCTGTGCGAGACTATTGTCGTCAATTGGGGGGTGAATTGCATGTCGAAATCTCTTGCCCAAAGGTGTGATTAGATGATGCGTCCACCTGTCCCGTAAAGTGGAAGTAAGCAATTTTAAAGTAAACCACTTTAGCTATCCGGCTTAACCCCAAGACCGGATTAGAATCATAAAGCTTAAATAAAGTCATGTAATGACAAGTATAAAGTAAATTATTATAATTTGTGCAATAATTTGTTAGACATACCATAATATAGTAAAACATTGACATTTTCAGATATGGATGAGTCTGTTGTTCAGAAACATTTGACTGGGATTGAGCCTCTGAATGGTTCAAACTATAGTTCTTGGAAGATGCAGCTAGATATAGTTCTGGGTTGCCTTGATTACGACTTTGTCCTACTGGAGGAAAAGCCGGTTACTCCCACTGCTGAGTCTTCAGATTCAGATAAGTCTTTGTATTCGAAATGGGAGAAGGCCAATAAGATGGTCATGATGATCATTAGGGCTTCTGTTCAAGAAGCCATCAGATGTGGTATTCCTGCTGCTGATACAGCTAAGGTTCTTCTTGAGACTATCAAGAAACAATTTATGGGATCTGTTAGGTCTCGTCAGTACAGTTGTTTGACTCAGCTGATTTCATTGAAGTATGATGGTGCTGG
Organism: Tetracentron sinense; assembly: GCA_015143295.1. NCBI lineage: Eukaryota > Viridiplantae > Streptophyta > Magnoliopsida > Trochodendrales > Trochodendraceae > Tetracentron > Tetracentron sinense. Next base: position 36,429,906 of record CM026568.1, on the reverse strand, counting down.
AAATGTTCGGGAGCACATCTTAAAGATATCTAAGTTAATTATCTCTCTTAGAGAGCTTGGGTTGACAATTGAGGATGACCTCATGGTGCATTTGGCTGTAGCCTCACTTCCTGAATCATTTGATGCTTTTAAGGTTAATTACAATGCACATGATAGGAAGTGGGATCTGCATGAACTGATAGCTGTGTGTGTTAGTGAGGAAGAGCGCTTGAATCGTGGGAAAGCTGAGTATGCGAACTTGGCTGTGAATTCTGGTAGTAAGAAGAATTTTAAGAATAAAGGGTTCAAGAAATCTAATTTACGGAATTTCTGGCAATGACAGAATTCAAGACAGAGTTCAAGTCATAATTTAGGACAGAGTTCGAGACATCAATTTCAGGGAAATGATAATACTGAGGAATCAGAGGAGATTGAGTGTTTCTTCTGCAAAGGGAAAGGTCACATGAAAAGAAACTGTTTCAAATATAAGGATTGGTGCAGGAAGAACAAAGGAGTTCATTCATCGGCGAAGCACCAAGGCTAATGAGCTGCTGATTTTTGAAGAACTCTACACCAACAGTATTAGAGGCTGTTAGAACTTGCTGATTAGTATTAGACTTTGTTTCTGGTTTTTACTATTAGATGTTATTTTCATTGTGCCGTTGTTTAGGCGAGATATTATAGGATTGGATACAGTTTAATTTTATCATTGAGGGGAGTACACTCTCCATCAGACATATTTTTCAGACAGTTGGTAGTAATATATTAGTGGATGATCTTTATTAGCTGACTTTAGACTTATATTTTATATCATTCTTGTTATGTATGTTTGTTAATTTTATTAGATTTTCTCTAAGTAATTGTGACTCTTGTGACTATTTGAATTATAAACATGTTAAGTAAAGAACTCTCCATCAGAAATTTTAAAGGACCTGTCATTATTATTGAACCTTTTAGAATCGTTTGATTCTTTTATTTAGTGAGAGTATTGTTCATTGTTTTATATTTCAGACATTTATATGATATACATGTCATTGTTTTACACTCTCAGATATTGATATGTTATGGTTATGCAAATTAAAATTGATGCATCATTTGATTATGTTATGTTTTGACTGCACGTGCAAAAGGTAAAGACATCAAGTGATGGACTTCACATGACGGATGTCATTGATGTCAGGTTTGCCCGAGAGCCTCGCACAAAGCTCTCAAGTTGCTTGGGCTGAACATGGTTGGGCACCATGTTTGAGGCCTTCATTCTTGATACAAGGTGATGGACTTCACATGGCGGTTGCCGTAAAGTATCGGAATGACATGCATATGCTTAAATGCATGTAGCGTGGACAATTTTTGGACGTATACATTTTGATCACATAAGGTTGTGTATAGTCCATATCACGCCATACCTTACCACCATAAAGAACCGCTTTGAAACATTAGTATTACTAGCTGTTTGACCATGGAGTGGCTTGTATCATAGTAAATGAACACTAGTAGATGCTAAATGCTTCCATGATCACCGTTAGTGGTGCTTTTGAATCAAAGTGACAGTTAAAGAACACTTAATTCTCGACAGCAATGTTTTAAAAAAAAAAAAAAAGGAGTGGCCACTCATGTTTTTAAGGTTGTTCAATCCGAAGAGTCATTTTATTTTATTTAAGGATTGCTTGGATCAAGTGGGAGATTGTTAAGGTTTTTCTTATTAAATAAAAACCCATATGGTCTGGCGCAATCCTTAGTTTTCAAAACTCGGATTGTATTGCTGTCAATAGAGAATGTTAAGGATAATGGGTCCCACTAAAGAGATGTGATCAAACAGAGACTCTTTAAGTGTTATTAAAGCTAACAACATGGTCAGGGTTGACGACCGTTAGATCTTTGGTGTGATCCCTCTTAACCCTTGGATCTTATGATGGGTAAGGTTCCAAGGGTATATAAAGCAAAGAGGGGGTCCCTCTTTTCTCTTACGTCAATTGGAAGCCCCATTGAATCAGACCTAAGGAGAAAAGAGAAGACTCTCTCATCCCTCTCAAACGCCGAGAAACACAGCATCACACCGTGAAGGGAATAGGGAAATTCCAGCGAAAAGTATGAGATCATCTCTTTTAATCTGTGTCCCCTTTTGATTATGAAATCTAGAAAAGTTGATTGCATGGTTTAGATCCAGTATTTGAATAATCTTGTTTTGTTTTAACATTATTATTCTTGAATCCCAACACATTCTTCTACTTCCATAAGACAACAGAGCTGTAAGGTCGAATAGGATTTAGGTTGTTCACTTCTGCTTTTCATTTGTTTTATCCCTCAACACCCGTAAATTCTCACAGTTGCCCATGTTTGATTGTCCACACAATAATTGAAAGCAAAGGTAAAGAAATCTAGGTGGTGTTTGGAAACACTAATCTAAAAATAAGTGCTTATTTGAAAATTAAGCAACTTTAGATTGTCAAGTTGAATGTTAACCACATGTCTACATTTTAAAAATTTTAGGGATAAAAACCTCTATTTTAAAATGGAGCTATTTTTAAAGTAGATATTTTTTACCCCTAAAATCTCTAAAATGTAAATATGCAATTAACATTACAATCTAAAGTCCATCTTAAGTATAATTTTCAAATAAACACTCCTTTTTAGACTAGTGTTTCCAAACGCCACCCTAGACTTTTAATTTAAAAATTACAAAAGAGTCAAATCAATGTCGAGGTAATAGTTTTACTTAGAACAACTAATCAACATCAAGAGCAATTCAAAAATTGTCTTGCAAATGGGTATTTATTATAAAAAAAATGTATTATAGAAAAATATCTTTCTTTGTATTCATAATTACCAAAATGTCATTTCCCAAGGCAATTTTTGGGTTCGCCCCTATCTCTAAAGCCACATGCGTCTCTCTCTATTAGAAAAACAAGTTTGGAATTAGGAAAACTTGAATTTTGATTAATAATCAATTTTTGTTTTATATTTTCTCTTCCAAAGGCAAATTTTGGATTACTCCGTTGATTGTCCAATCTCTTCTGTTCATAGTTAATTTCTTTACTCTAATCTAAGAGTTGAACTTGAATAATAATAGTGAAGTTCGGATTGAGCTTGAGCACCTTATAACTTAATGGGTCGAGCTTGGAAATTCTACTATTATGCTCAGCTTGGTTATATCCAGTGGCATAGCCAAGGGCAAGGGGGGCACAATTTTTTTTTTCTTTTAAGTTATAATCTTATAACCATGGAAATGGGCAGGTGCGCCCTAAACTTTTGAAGAAAATATTTCTTTTTATAGTAAGTTGGTTAGTTGTTGAATTGGGCATAATCATGAGACAATGATGCAAATGTCTCTTAAAAAGCATATTATATTATTTAATAGGACATAGTCATGGGACAATGGAATAACTGTCTCATAACCTTCTAAAACCTTTTATATATTTTTATTTAATTATTTAACAAGACATAATCATTGAGGCAAGGATACAACTCTCCATAAACAAAAAGAAACAATATCGTTAAGATATATGGAGGAAATGACCGAACTTTAGTTATCAAATTTTTTTTTTTGGAAACTACGCTTCTGAACCCCCTCCCCCTAGACTTTGAATATTTCGTATCCGCTTAATTATTTTTCACAAAATCTATCAACAATTACAACCATTTTCAATCAACCATCGCTTTTCCCCCTACTAGAAAATGAAATACCGGCTCTGGCCTTGATTACACCCCAGCTGCATTATAGGGGCTGCTATAACTGTCTAAAACATATGCAGGTGCTTTTATTGAAAAAAAAATGTAATTTATTTAACCTGTTTTCAACCATTGACTTGGCTACCACCAAAGTTATATTATTTAATCCTAGAGATGAGTGCATCTTAACCATAGTTAGTAGATGTCAAAGAGAACATGTGGTGAGTTTGAGAAGTGTGTACCATCCAACGAAAAGTACAATACATGCTATCACTTCTTTAGTTAATGTCTTCTCATGCATCATGCAAAGAGTGGTACTCGAGTGTAATATCGGGCATCTAAAAATTCATTGCCCACCGATAACGAAAAAACAAAAAAAGACCAAACGATTAGACTTAGAAGTTGGGATCATATTCGATGCTCAAGAGTTCAATCGCACCCACAGGTCAACACTGTCTCTTCTAACCCTATTAATTGTAGTAAAGATTCACTAATTTTTAGGATTAAATCATCTTAAAAAATGTTAACCTTTAAGAGTTGAAACTTCTTAACTATAATTAAAAATTAAATTTTAGTTAAAAAGGTAATTTAAAGGGCTTTGTGAGTGTAATTGAAATGGGGGCACTTGGACAAGATCCGGACTCAGACTTTATAGAGAGGAGAGAGAGATGAATAAGAAAAACGACAAGACAGAGGGTTGCACTTTTTCAGGGACTTTGAAATTGGAATAAATTTGAAGAGAGGAAACCCAAGTTTCTCGTGATTCCTGGCTATTCACCGCACCTAATAGTAATACCCAATCAAACTCACCTTCCCCTACTTTTCTCTTCCGCTTCTTCATGTCGTACTTCGCAGCACCCCCATCTCTCTCTCTCCCCCATAAACTATTAGCGACGCCTTTTAGTAACTTTGTAGTGATTGATTACCGTAAATCATTAGATTTTAGACACTCCTAAACCGACTGCTCCTTGTTTTCGTGATCCCCACACCAAAAATTTCTTCTTCCTTCCTCCACTTTTACTTGGTTTAGTTCCCTAATGGTCTTCTCTCTTCATGCGCTCTTACACACAATCATGCACTGCGGTGACACGTGGCCCACATGCAAGCCATAGTTTTCTTACTATGAAAATGTTTATAAAAAATAGGCATTTTATTTTAAAATTATCAGTTTATCCTTCGTCTATAATTAAATATTATAGAATTATGTAAAGAATATTTATCTCATGAACAAATAATATAATATGTATATATCTAGTAATATATTATATAACTTGTGGGACCAGACATATCAATACCTCAATGGTTATCCGATTATAAAATAAGGAAAAAGATTACCTCTGGTGGCTGCCCGAGCTGGGCACTTGGGCATCCACAAACCAGTGGGCAGGTGGCGTTTTAAATGGGAAAGATATCAAATGGGGAGAAGTCAAAATCATAGGGAGACAATGAAATGACTTCTCCATTAAATTATCACCAGGTGCCCATTTAGCTCGGGCAGCCACAAGAGGTAATCTTTTTCCTAAAATAGATAGTAAAAGTACAATTCAAATCCTAACTGTTTGATATCATATTAGCTTAATTTATATTGCCTTTTTTAATATCATATTAGTTCTAATCCTAACTGTTTGATAAAACTACACCAAAAAAAAACTATTTGAAAATTGATCAATTAATTGGTTAGGATTTAAGAGTATATTTGGGAATACCTATAGACTAATTATTTAATTGAAGGCACAACTTGCCTACAGACCCTCAAACACAACACATAATACACCCCCAAAACCGACTAGGAAGGGCAACGGATTACCTCTAGTGCACGCCCAAGGCCTAGCCTCGGGTGTCCATTCATCATGTGTCATGTAAGGATAAAAATGTGATAAAATGGGGAAGAGATATCAACTTGGAAGAAGTCAAAAAACAGGGGAGAAAATGAAATGACTTCTCCCATTTTTAGCGCCGAAAGCCGCACAATCAATGGACGCCTGGGGCTGGGCCTCCGGAGTGCACTAGAGGTAATCCGATGCCACTAGGAAGTTCCCCCAACCACACTTCCTTGCCAAAAGCTTATGCCCATACGTGGCAAGTGCAAGAATATTTAGGCCTTGTTTGGTTAAACTTTTCTGAAAAGTGATTTTTTAACATCATTCTTTGCAAAATGTGAGCCAATGAGAGTGTGGTGACTTTTCTCAAAACTGAAACTTTCTTTTTCAGTGGAAGTCAGTGGAATTCATCCCTATTAGCTTCCCTTAAAAATCAAAATTTAGACTTCTATGCACTAAATGAACAATAAAGAGTAGTGATAGGCACCCATGAATTCTATTTCCAAACCTAAGGCACTACCTTATTAGTGAGTATTTAAGAGAGAGAGCATCCACCAATGAGGTGGTGCCTTAGGTTTGGAAATAGAATTCATGGGTACGTTAACTATTTCCCAACAATAAACTACATGCAATTTTTTATAACTTTTAATTTTCATAAAAGGAAAGTCAGTCCAAAAATTTATCTAAACACAATGTTACCCTTCTATTTGTTTTGCTGCCATAAGAGTTGCTTTATGATGAGAATGGTGAAGATTTTATATAGACTTGGGTTTTACAGTGCCTCATAAAATTAACCAAATTGTTAATATTCTCCGGTCACCCAAAGACCGCATCCTTGAACACTTCCAAACTCTCACTGTCGCCTATATTTATTGTATGTGCTGCCCCATTAAATATGCATAGTAATTGTTTGATTGTATCTAACCAAAAGCAAACTTGTTTGATTCTAATCAAAGCCCACAAGTTTGAGAGTTCTGCCGCTTTTGTTTCTGGGGTCTTTAATATTTCTCTTATACCTCGTGATGTTTGACAGAGAGAGATTACCTAATCATGGGGTTACTTCATCTATCATTAAATGAAAATCTGGTTAAACGAAATTACTATTTAATATTCTTGTCGATCTTCAAATATATTAGAAATGCTGCCCAGTCGCAAACTTTCAAGCTCTCAGTAGGGTTGTTGCCATATGTGTTGCTCGTTTTCCCTCGTGACCTTAAAAATGGTTGAGACTATAGCTTCCTCCTTTTTAAAAAATTCAAATGTTTTGCCTAATGGATGGTGTTGCACCAATAGTGCGAGTTTAGGAAAAATAAATAAATAAAAGAGTGTTAAAAGGGACGTGGCCATGGCATTAGACTACATAGTCTAATGCGTGGTGTGCTAATCAGTGTCCTATAATTTATTATTATATGGTATTTATATAAGAGGGAATGGTCTTTGCTACTCAATAAACGCCACTGCGACCAGGCTTTCTGTAACGTTGGGCGCAAGCCCATTCAGTTTATGATGCAATCTCTTAGGTATCATGCACAGTTTTCAACAACAACTATAGGGAGGCGGGACGCACTAATGAAAATCAATGGGCCGGACATAGGCTTCCATTTTGGTAATATTTGAATAGGCTCGGCCCGTTTACAAGAGATTTTTATAGCCCGAACACCCTTACCTAAGGATGAATGGATGGCGCCCAAGGAACAACATGGGAGACAAAGAAAGGGCTGCATCCACCGCTCTGAGTAGCAATTCTCATACTGCATAGGTCTTCTCTAGGCCCGGTTCCTCAGATTCCGGGTGTTGGGTTTCTCTAACAAAGTAGTCTACAAGCCCATCATCATAGAAAATGGCCCACTCGCTTATCATCGCAAACCATTCAATTGAGGAACCATCTATTTGCTTGACCTTCTGGGTGGCCCCCACTGATTTAGTGGTCGAGATCAATGCGCAGGTGGGCCACTTCACTACACACTGACTCTCTGAGTATGAGGGGACGGTTGATTTGAGGATAATGTTTCACCTGTTTTTATAGTAGTAGTCCAATCATTGGATGGTGTCACGCGTTTTAACTGCTATACATTCAGTGTAGAGTACTAATGGGGATATTACAATAATTTGAGAACGTGACTTTCATTAAAATGCTTATAAGTCTGCTACATCCACTAGGCCCGTGACTATTTAGCCTCATGCCAAACTAGCCACAAAGAGAGAGAGAGAGAGAGAGATATTAACTGCAAATCTGTAACGAAGCATCAGAATACAGATAGCCAGAAAGAGCTGTAAATGGTTGGTTTCAGCCAGGCCTGTCAACAGGCTAGGTCCGAGGCAGGCCGTGGGTAGCCTGGACCTGCCAGCATGGTGCACAGTAACCCATAGCTCAACCCTACAAAAAAAGTCTAGCATGAAGGCTCGTTAGACATCCATAACGGGGCTAGGCTGACCTTCAAATCTTCTTAAGTTTACCTTAGGAATAAGTGAGTCGTGTGATCTAAAGCCTGGAGAAGGCCTAGCTTGTGCTCCAAACAATTTCTGAAGCCCAATTCGTGGATGCAACTGTCAGCACCCTATTTTTACATTCCTTAACCGTGGTTAATTAATTTAGCCATGGTCCAAACCAAACCCTAGGTAAACCCTTAACCATAGGAGTAAACCCTAGTTAAGACTCTAGTTAACTTAAGCTTAACCCTAGGTAGTCCTAAACCCAAACCCTAGGTAGCCCTAGCCTAACCCTAATAAGCCCTAGGTATACCCAAGGCCCAAGCCCATTTGACCAAACTTATACCTAAACAACTCCATCAAACCCAATTACCTAATTTCATTACCCAACCCAAGTAGTCAAGCCCAAATATCCAATCACCCAATTGCCTAAGCCAAAGCCTATTTCCATAGCCCAAGCCCAAATGTCATAGTCAAAATCCAATAATCATAACCCATGACCCATCTACTAATAACCCATGATTCATAAGACCTAATCCATATATCCATATCCACCTACCCTATATCCTACAACCCATACCCATATAACCCATAGTTCACTCAACCCACCAACTCTCTTACACCAACCCATACCCATATAACTCATAGTTCACTCAATCCACCAACTCTCTTACACCTCTCTTACACCCTATATCCTAGAACCCATACCCATATAACTCATAGTTCACTCAACCCACCAACTCTCTTACACCTCTCTTACACCCCTTACAATACTCAACCATCAACTCTCTTACACTCCTTACTACACTCAATCTATCAACTCACCTTACAACACTCAAGTCTTTACCCACTAGCTCATTTTATCCCCCATGTAAAAGACACAACCCAACCTCTTAGTTTTCCTATAAATACCAATCTCTTAGCTCCTTAGATCCATCCCTCAAGACCTCTAGAAGGTTCCCATCCACTTGTGTTTCTCTTGAGTTTGAAGAAGGGAGAAGAAACTAAGGTTTAGAGTTTGGAAAGAATTCTAAGACTAAAAGCTTAGAGTTCTTCACTAACTCTCTTCCTTTGTGGATTCTAAAACCCTACCACTTGGAGCATTGAAGGAGAATTCTTGGAGGAGTAAGCACTCATCCTTTCATTTTTTCTTCTTTTTTATCTTTTTTTTTTATTTAGTTCTCTCTTCTTGATCTCTCATTTCTCAAGCATAGTTGGGCCTCTCTACACCAATCAAATGGTGTAGAGGGACCCCATACCAAAGGCAAGGAGATGCTCCTTTTTTCTTTTCCTTTTCATGTACATATTTTTTTTCTTTTTTATGTACCCACAGGTGTGGATATGGGTAGGCCCATAGAGAGTGGAAGCTAAAGCTATACCTCTCTTTTTCATTTTGTTTCATTTTGAGATTCTAGTCCTCTTTCTAGAATTTTTTGTGAAAGCTCATCCCCTCCCTAACATTCTTTAGAGCAACATTACATCATTAATAATGGTGTAAATGAACCACCTTAAAAGGGAGAGGATGAGTTTTCATTTTCTTTCATTTCTTTATTTTTCCTTCATGTTCTATGTTGAATGGGTAGGTGATGGTTTAAGGACTTAAAATAAATGATAGTTTAAGGACTTAAAGAGGACATTCTTAAAAATGTCTCATACCAAAGACAATGATATTTGATCTATTATCAACACCAATTCAACAAAATAGGTGTTGGCAATAGACCATTTACATTCATAAGGCACATCCCTCTTTATGTCTTAAACTATAATCTTTTAGCCAAACTCTTGGACTAAATTTGACTTTAGTTAAGTTTGTCAAAACCTTACCTATCTCAAAATACCAAAAACATGATAAAATCTTAAAACACAAAAAACATTCAAATATAACCAAAATATAAAAAACATTCAAATATCCCCAAAAATCTCAAAAAATATAAAAAATACAAAAAGACCAAAAAGAGACTTGTAGGGCCTCCTTAGCTTTGGTTAGCTCATCTAACCATGGATAAATACCCTCTAACCGCGGTTAGACTTAACACTTGTGCACTTGACCTCCCCGGTCAACTAAACCATAGCCTTCTAGGCTAGACCCTTTGACCACCCTATGCACACACACACTTCCCCCTAGCCTCGGCACGGGCTCATGTGCCAGAACTACGCTCGGTCTGATCTCACCATGTGAGTACGTAGGCAACTCAACTCGGGTTCGACCCTAGCCATCTAGCTTTCTATTTTTCTTGGATTAGCACTCACTTAAAAACTTTGGACATTCTAATTAAACTTTGAGATTATAATTGGCTTAAGTTTAGGGAGTAGGTAACCGTTATAAAACGGGGGTCTTGGGGTGCCTAACACCTTCCTCAGGGCTTAATCGAACCACTTACCCTAACTCTGATTAGACCATTTGCCTTATCCAAACAAACAAATACCCGGGACCTATCCCTAAGAATGAATAGGTGGCGACTCAAGTCATAACATATAATTGTGAAAGTGGGTAGGAAGATCCCATGCTCACAGCAACTGTATGACCGGCCACCTCGTTAGGCTTTTCCCTTGCCATATGGATCCGCTCTTGTTATTTGCCAAGAGACTAGGGCTGTCAAAAAGCCCACGTAGAAGGGTACCCGGCCCTGCCCTGCCCTCCAAAACCCTCTGAAGCCCTGCCCTTCCCAACCCTTGGGCCGGCCAGGGCTCAAAATCCGGAAGCCCTACTTCTACAGGGCAGGGCCAGGGCTCACCCCGGCCCTGCCCTTTAAAGCCCTGCCTTTCTCCTTAATTGCTACACCGTAGCTAAGGTCTATAAACCATAAAAGTATATAATATATACTTATATATAATATTTATGAAATTACTTCTTTCACCATTTCAAACGGTTTAATATTAGGGTTAAATGAGTAATTTCACATGACCATTGTTATAAAACCCCTTGAGGCCTCGACAATCGTTAAGAACCCTAACCCTAATCTCGTATGCGAAATTGTATCCTCGCCTCCTGCTTAGAGGATTTTGATATATAAATTTGTTGTAGTTAGTTTTACTTTGTTTTATTTTATCGTGTATGCTTGTCGTTGACAAGGGAAAAAAATTGACTTTGTCATTGCTCTTTTTGTTGCAATGTTGGTCCCAAACCCGGATAAAAGAGGAGGGTATCCATTTCCATGTCAAGTTGACAGTCGGTGTAGAAAAAAAATCTCATCATCTCAAATCACAAAAAAAATCTCGCTCTTTCTTCCAGCCCTTTGGCCCTGCCCTAGCCCTTGAGGGCAGGGCTAGGGCCCTACTCTTATAGGGAAGGGTAGGGCTAGGGTTGATCCCGGCCTTGCCCTTTGACAACCCTACAAGAGACCAATCCAATGGGCTTCAGAACCAATCTGCATTAGTGGTGGGCTTGGGCCTCAAATATAGGCCCCCATTAATTTGATTTTTTTTTGTTGTCACCATTATGTGGCCGAGAATATTCCCGTTGGTTATAACTATTCTTTTTTTTTTTTAATCTTATAATTGCATTAGCAAGTCCACCCTAATTTATGCTGTGGGCTTAAGAAGGTTAGTTGGCTATCAAGCTTGAAAAGCTAGTCATGGTCGGAGTTTGGGTCTAACTGCATTAGCTCGAAAACAAACTCTCAAGACCTAGTCCGAGGTCTCGAATCAATGCTTCGTTATGACAGGTTTAGTAAAGTTTGAGCCTGTTTACTCCAATTGGGATGGACCTAGTCCGAGGTCTCAAATCACTGGGCCGGGCTCGGGCCCACCCAGCTAATATATTGAGCCGGGCCTACTCCTTGGTCTCTGCTATATATGAACTGAATATGTTCATCTCGCATCATAACCATGAACGAAGAAGAAATAAAGAACTGTTTCTCTCCCATTTACTCAGAGGATTTCAATCTGATTTCTTGTATTGTTCGTTACAAGAGCCAAACAGATACATTAAAGAATCGTACGTGCATGTTCTACAGAAACAAGAAGCCCGCGAGAGTATCACACTATCGGGTCAGCGTCAGGCATCGGGAGGTCAAGATTCTTGAAGCAAGTGAATCCTCCATCAACAACCAGGTTATGACCAGTCACATATTTAGCCTCATCTGACGCCAGATATACAGCTGCACGAGCAACATCTACTTCCTCACACTTTGCTCCATTAAGCTCCCCCAATCCGCTAACAATACTCCTAATCTGTTCCCGATTGGCTCCTCGGTAGATCGCTGCAAACTGGTCGATGACCATCGGAGTGGGGATGGCAAATGGTGAAATGCAATTTATTCGGACCCCATTTTGGCATAGCTCGCTAGCAGCGGATTTCACAATCCCTGGTATCGTAAACTTTGAAATGGTGTACGGATGAGGCCCTAGCCCGGCCATGAGCCCACTCATGCTTGCTGTGCACAGAATGGAGCCCGATTTCATGGGTACCATCACCCTGGCCGCGTGCTTTATCCCCGCAATTGCACCACGAACATTAATCTTCATGACACGGTCGAACTCATCGAGGTTGAGATCAGCAATGCTTGGTGGGCCTGATGGGCCTGGAATTCCGGCATTGTTGTACATAATATCAAGCTTTCCATGCCGGGAAACTGTAAAATCTACGACTTCTGCTACTTGGTTTTCGTCTGCTACGTCACAGCAGACAAATTGGGCCTGGGGACCTAGGTGTTCTGCGACTTGGGGGCCCAGTTTCGTATCTATATCGGCAATGACGACTTGGGCTCCTTGTTGAATAAATTCGTGGGCTGTGGCCTTTCCAAGCCCACTTGCTCCCCCTGTTATAACGGCAACTTTGCCTTCTAACCTGCTTCAGGTAGAGAAAACACTGGGATTAATGTGTCAACACGGTTCAAACTTCGAGCATCTTGTAATGCGAGATTTACGGCCTAAACCCGCGAGGCAATTTAATTCCAAAGCTCGGAACCCAGCCGATCTAGTCCTTTGGCATCATGTTAGGTCTATCCCGACACAATTGCCATCCTAAAGGATAGTTTCGTCGTAATTCGTAAAATTAAGGTTTTGGATCTCGACCGTCTGATCAGTATAACATAACTGTTTACCACACAGAATTTCTTGGGAGAAAAAGAAAAGAAAACTAGAAAAGTACGCAGTTACGGCGCCGTTAAATAACGTACCTTCCACCCCTACTCGTCGAAGCAAATCTCAGACTCTTTTCGAAAGAACTTCGAGGGGGCCCCTTCAAATATTCATAGAAAGACCACCTGATTTCCATCAAACGGCTCAGGTTTTCTTGATTCTACGTAAGAAACAGAAACAGAAACAGAAACAGGAAAAACAGAATTGATGAGAACTAGCACTGACCTGGGGAGCAATCTTAACATATCTCCGGCGAAAGCGTCAGATTCCGGCGAGACTGAGAATTGGGAGGCAATGAAGGTATAGCGAAACTTGAAGTATTGAACTGGGTAACCTCTCTTCTTCAGCTGTCTTAGAAAGAGGGAGAAGTCGGCCAACTCAACAACACAACTCCACCAGATCCATCTTATTTATCTCTATATAATTACTTTTATTTAATTTTAATCATATTCTATTTTTTTTTCCCCAGAAAATGAAGAAGAAGAAAAAAAAGATCTACAAAAGCTGAGCTCCATCATTCTCAATGAATGTATTCCCATTACTCTATAGTTGGGCAATCAACTGGTGGATCAGGACCGTCTATTTATTGGACTTATACAATGATTCAAAATAATCAGACAGACAACATGGTCCTGTGTTTCTCATCTTGTGTCTATATCATGTCATCCGGAATGTCAAAACAATCAAGCAGGCACTTTGATGATCCATTCATTGAGAGTGATAGACCCCTGTTGCGTTTCATATTTCCCATAACTATTTATGTAGGGAGAGTCAAACAGCCAGGCCATGTGACAGAGTAATGTAGTTGAGGCTTCTGCATGGGCCCCACGTGTTATGAAAGCTACAACAATAATAGAAGAACTGCGCAGGATAGTAGAGTGGGGCAAAAAAATCCAACCATTATACGCTCCGTATGAAAGATAGTTCAAACACTTTGGACGTGACCACGGCCCATTGAGATCCAAAACCTGAAGCAACCGGCGTTCAGTCATTCGCCTCCAAGTTTTAATCGGCCGCACATAAAGCTGCCTAATATGACCAGACCAGTCTAAATGAGGGTTCTCTTTTCACAATTTCTTGTTTAATATTATCAAGATAAGTTTAAGTTAATTAAAAAAAACAAATTTCTATAATAATACAGTTTAAATATCAAACGGAGCTCTGCGTCATGCGGAGCACCCTTTTTACACTAAGGGGGGCAAAATGTGTGAGGGTTCTCTTTTCACAATTTCTTGTTTAATATTAATAATTACACATTTTGTCCTCAGTAGTGTAAAAAGGGAGATCCGCATGATGTAGAGCTCCGCTTGAAAATTAATCTCATAATAATAAGGGTATATCAATAGCAAAAATAAGCTTGGACTACGGTTAAATATATAGAAAGCGACTTTTTTTGTGTGTTTAATATAGAAAGCGACTTCACTAAAAAATATATATATATACCGATACAGTAGTTAACATAAAACAGCAAAGAGATACTCCAAAGTAAACAGTTTTAATATTTTCATTCAATTATTAACAATAATTGAGAATAGATTAGGATGTTGGCTATAATATTAGAGCTAGATGGCTCAAGTGAAAATCTTTTCTCAACTCATTCCGATCAAATTAAACGATAATAAATACAAACGATACGATCAACAGATTCTCACTTCCCTTTGGTTACATACCAGGGCTGTCAATGACTCAGTCAATGAGTTGAGTCAGCTCGTGAGCCGGCTTGATTCGTCTCGAAATGAGCTAAGCTTGAATTGAGAATTTGAGCTCGTTGAGCCGACACTAATTGATTGAGCTTGTTTGTTAATCAAGCCGAACACAAGTAAGGAACAACTCGCTTAACTTGATTAATTTTACTGTACTATTCATAATACCCTAATAATATTAGTTTTCACATAAAAATTTAAAAAATTAAACATGATTTTTTGTTGAGGTAATTGTAAAACTTAAAATGTAATTTTATCTTTTCAAATTTTATAGATTCTCTGTATTGTGTTTCTTCAAGTAGACTCACGAAAATAACTATGTTCAGTTCTTAAGTTTTTTTTGGTGGGGGAAGAATCTGATGAGCATGTTTAACTCTTAGGATTTTGATTTGATTTTTTTTTTTTATGTTTGTTAAAATTAAGGTGAATAAGCCTAAAATAATAGTGCAAGCTCACGAGCATGCTCGAGCTCGATTATTTATAAATGAGCCGAGCTCAAGCTAGCATTCGAGGGCTCGAATTGAGCTCGAGACTAGCTTGAGCTAGCATAAATATGTCACAAGTTGAGCTTGAGCAACACTCGGTTGAGACTATAAACGGAGCGGATTCTGAGTAGATAGTGATATATCCGATTATATATTTGAATGTCCGAATCCGAATAAATATCCGACAGATAGTGAAATATGATATCCGTATCCGACCCCGATTAAAATATCTGAATTCGGATAGTTTTCTGATTACTTTTTTTTTTAAAAATGTAAATTAATATTTAAAATAAATTTTTAATTAAAAAATATACTTTAAATGTTACATTAATTTTAAAATTTTAAAATATTATATATATATATATATATACATATATATATATATATATATATTATTATATTCTTATATAATCAGACGGATATTTATGGGATCAAATATACCAGTATCCGAATTCGTATCCGACTAAACAGATTCGGATATGAATCAGATGCGAATATTATCCGCATCTATTTACAACGCTACCCGATTCGACTCAACTCAACTCGTTTACATGCCTACTACCCCTAATAATCCCATTTCCACATGAACTCTAAATGTGATTATAAATAAATGGATTATATCTAATTAATGTATCTCTCATTCTCTTTCCAATGTTTATATGTTATTCAATGTAAAGTAACATGGGAACGGGTGGTTGTGAAGCAAAGCTACGGCGGCGGTGGTGCTAGGCCAGAGCTTTTTCTCGGTAGTAATGCATCTGGGTCTGGGTTTGCCGGTTTTAACTGTAGCTTACCTAACTTATGAAATATTTAGAAATAAACAAAAGTGGTGCGTATAGAATTATTTTACTTTTAGGCACATGAGATGATTGCACCATTAAAGGAATTAGTAAACACAGAAGCCCGTCATTAGAATAAGAAGCTTGTCATCTTCTTGAGATTAAGGAGACAACCCTGAGACAATTCAATGATCTACAACCTGGAGTGTTTTAGTTTCTCCTAATAAACTTTATTATTATATAATAATAAACACTGGTATGATACTGTATGAACATATTGGCATGGGATTGTCTCTGGCAGATGCCAGAAAATGGTCTTGGGCTTCTGTTCTCCATCCAATATGTTGTGATAAAAGGGAGAGATATCAGAACTTGAGAGAAGTAAAAAAACATATGAGAAAATGAAAATGAAAATGACTACTCTTTTTGTCGCACATGTTGGATGTGGATGAAGAGTGAAAGCCCGAGACCATTATTTCTGGCATCTGCACGG
Organism: Tetracentron sinense; assembly: GCA_015143295.1. Classification (NCBI taxonomy): domain Eukaryota; kingdom Viridiplantae; phylum Streptophyta; class Magnoliopsida; order Trochodendrales; family Trochodendraceae; genus Tetracentron; species Tetracentron sinense. The sequence goes on along the minus strand of CM026568.1, from coordinate 36,413,466 downwards.
ACAATCTCATTGATTCTTCTTCGTGCATCATACCCACGTGGATCCACGTGGACATGCAGCTCCCTGCTTGACATATCTAATTATCAAATAGTTATAGCAATGTTTTAAAACCCAGACCGGACACTAACCCGGTCAAGGGGGCGGGTTGGTCCAAACCGGTCGGACCGTCGGGTCAATCGGGTTGACCCAATGACACTAAGTAATGCCATAAAAATATTTAATATTAATATTTTCTTTCTTATTTCAAGCTTTGGTTCGAGAGATATAATTTTTTGGGTGATTCAAGAGATTAAAATAATACCTAACTTAAATAAGAAAGAAGCTAACATGTTGATTAACAAGAAAGTTCATCATTGCACAATTCTAATAAAAAAATGAACATAGTCAACTCCTATCAATCAAAAATAAAAGCATAATCCAGGTTTTATCTAAGCAACGAAAAAAAGCAGTCTATTTGCATAAAATAAAGTATCCAATTATGTTGCATAAAATAAAGTATCAAACTATGTTATCCTTTTCTTGAAATCCTAAAAACTAGTTTATGGTTGACCAAGTCCTCTAAAATTATCCAGCATATATGAATCCTTCAAATAAAATAAAAAATAAAAAATGATTTTGATCTCACCTCATTGATTTTTCAGTTTTCTCTATCTCCAATCTCCTCTTTTTCTTACGTAGTCTTTGTTTTTTCTCTAGGGTTTTGTTTTAAAACTCCTATTTTTTATTAATATATTTTATTTTAGGATAAATATGACAAACAATACATTTTTCCATGACCCGGGCGGTTCACCAAAAACCGACCTGGTCGACCGGGTCACGCCGGTTTGGGCGGTTTTCACTGGGTCACCCCGGGTTTGGTATTCAGCCCATCAAGAGACCAACCCAACCCACTATGGTAATCGGGTGACGGGTTAACCGGTTCGACCCACCGGTCCGGTCCGGGTTTTAAAACACTGAGTTATAGAGAGATTGCTAAGGGTAATCGCCAGCTTGTATGGAATATTGACTGTGGCGGGTTAGGACAGGTTAAGAAGACTTTTGATACATCAGAACCTACCCAGGTCTGGGACGGGAACGGGGTAGGACTCTTCCCATTAGGGGCGAGGTAGAGGTGGGGGCGCTCCGGCCCAAACCGACCCGCTGCCATCCCTAATCCTAATTAATTACCTTATCGCCTACACAGATGTCCCTCATTTCATGCATATTTTAAAAGAAAACCCAAACAAGCCCATCTTTCATCAAGTTCCTTCAATACATCCAGTGACACTAGGGGCGGAGCCAGATGGGGCCAGGTGGCTTCAGCCCCACTTGAAATTTTGGGAATTTTTTAAAAACTGATACTAAGGGACGTAGCTTGGGGCAAGGGCGAGGGGCTCTAGCCCCTTGGACTTTTGAGAAAAAAAAAAAGAGTTAAATTAATATTTCATTATTTAATTTAAGAGGGCATAAACATGGACAAGTATGCAACAGTTGTACCTCTAATTTTTTTTTTAAATGCTAAGTTTTATACTTATATTATTTAGGACTTTGCTACTGAGACCCCTTTAGGACCGAGACCATGCTCTAAGAGCACGAGATTCAGGTGGGCCCATTTCACATGGTAGGCCCCACCTAAAATCTCTTATTCTTATAGCACAGTCTTGGTGGTCTCATCCCTAAAGGAGTCTCAGTAGCATTTCTCTATTAAATTAACAAAGCATAATCATGAACAAGTTGCCCCAAAAAAAAATCTTTACAAATACGCACAAACTGAGTTGAAAATTGAAGAGAGGTTTGTTGTAGTAGGAAACAAGATTATTTTAATGACTTGTCGACTAAGTAATTTTTTTTATTTTTTTTTTATGCACAGTCTATGGGTTAGTATCTCCTAAGTGTGGGGAAATCAACAACGCCTACCTGCAGGACTTGATCCCGGATTCACCCTCATAAGGAGGGATACACTACCACTGTAGCAGCTACTTATGCGACAAATACAGCATCAGCATTAGGATTGCACAAAGCCCGATCAACCCGTTGGTGTGACTCGGCTCGGCCCGAGATTGACCCGACCCGAAAGTTAATTCAAGCCGAGCCAAGCCTAAAAAAAAATCCCGAAAGCTAATTCAAGCCGAGCTCGGGCCAACCCCTGTGCGGCTCGGCCCGGCTCGATTGAGGTTCAGTTCGGCCCGAACTCGGCTCGGCTCGAATGTTTTTGAAAAAATAAAAAATAAATAAATATATTATTTACATATATTATTATATATATATATAAATAATATAAAATATTAAAAAAAAAAAAAAACATTCAAGCCAACCTCGAGCCAAACAGAGCTCAGCTCGAGCTTGAATTAATTCAGGCCGAGCCGAACTTGGAGCCAAGATTTTGAATTCGGGCCGCACATTCAAACGCCATTTCGGGCCGAGCCGGGCTTGGGGCCTCGATCAAATCTATTCAAGCCGAGCCGTGCTTGGCCAGGTCCGGTCAAGCCCAACCCAAATACAGCCCTAATCATCATCATAATATTTTATCCTACATCCTTGGGGTCGGCAACACGAAAAAAATTTTATACTTTCACTACATTTCAAACAGTAATTTAGAATTCATGTCATAAAAATTGGCGGATTGGGAGTGGCGATTCAGTGCAAAGGCGAACACAAGAGTGTCATGCCCCATCTAGACTGATGATTAGCTCGAACCCTCTATGGGCTGTTACATTGCTGCCAGTTGTATATCAAAAAGGGGATCGGATTTGGTCTTGTTCTAGCAAGATTAAAACCGTCTTGCTCTCAGTGCGCTTTCGACATGTGGTGATAAAAAAGGGGAGAAAATATCAAATGGAGAGAAGTCAAAAATAGGGGAGAAAATGAAACTTCTCTCCTTTTATTGCCACATTTAAGGTGTTGAATATAGGAAGACGGTTTTGGTCTTACGAGAGCATGACCAAATCCCATCCCCTCAAAAAGATGGCCCCACATTCAACAAGGGTCACCCCATATGGGGATTTTGGCTGGTGGTGGATATCTAAAGTTTGGCACGCGCGACAGTG